>CM076953.1:6000000-6600000 GCA_039566865.1 Aurelia coerulea | reverse complement strand
ACTATATCTTGTACTTCTTGATCCGTTTATAACAAATAAAGAAGCGTGAATCGAAAGATCTGCCTGGCAGATATTGTATATTTGATTCAGGAGTTGCGTGGTAATTGTTTCATTTGAGCCCCAAATAAGCGAGAATTAAAATGCCTTCTGCTCGGCTCCTGAATCAAATAAACAAATTCTGCCAGGCAGAATTTTACATTTACCCTTCTTCTTTCGTTATATGCACATAACTTCTCTTGAAAACCACATTTCGCTTGCTCAAGGCGAGAGTTTGCCCCACCAGTTTCAGGGAACTTTAGCCGCTTTGTTTGTTATTAATCACATCACCGGTTGATAGAATTTCCTTTGTCTACAATCGCTAATCGCTTTCAACTGAGCTGTCAATTAAAGTAACTGATGCTATTGTGATACAAAATCTGTCTTTGTTCCAGAAAAAGCTTTTATTGTAAAAATGATAATACATACAATTGTTTTGTAACTTCCTTCGCGTATGGCTGGGCAGTCGCAGTATCTTTCTCTTGTTCTAGTTGCTCTGGGATATCACATGATCTCCATTGTTCCAAGGGGTGGTCTTTGCAGTACCACTTATCAGGTAAAGCCTCCAGGTCTGTTGCATCTGGAAGTAACCTCCACTTCAGGCATTTTGGGTTATCACATTGAGCCCATTTCTGATCTGGCAACATCCTATCAATAAGAACATAAACCTATACAGCGATTCCCAAAAAAGCTGTGCTTTGTTTGTGTGGCTTCTGTGGAGGAGCAGTGATTTCAATTGTCCCACTTTTTATATAGTTACATTACACAGACTTCAATTTAGAGTTTGAGACCTTGTTTGAGTCAATCTGAAAAGTGGTTGCTGATTTATGGCACAGGAAAGGAGAAATACCGTAAGTCCTTGTAAAAGCTCGAATATGCCCCCACCCTCGTATAAGGCCCTCCAACGAACTCACGAAAACAAACTATCCCAATATAGAATATCTGCTGTTTTAAACATACTGACCAGCCTCCAGTAAAAGAAAAAATTAGTCCTGGTAATATTTTTGGCTGCTGCTAAATAAGCCCCTCCCCCTGCAATAACCCGCCACCGAGATATGAAATTGAAGTGTTTCAATTGATGTGCCTCATTGCATTAGAACCTAAACAGGCTGAGTTCAAAATCTTAGGTTCTTATGTGCGGGTTTTTACTGTAGTAGAGTAGTAATACATGGTTCGTTTTTCCTTCGAATTGCAACTTAAGGTATCAGAAATTGAAGATATCGTTTCTTCCCTACCGTTAAAACCAACGTATATTAGATTAAAAATTTTACTCGTCAAAAATAATACTTCTATCGCCATAGAAAAACGAAACTAAACGTATCGGGCCGTGCCCTTCGTAAGTAGTCAGTAGGCTACTGACGAAGGGCACGGCCCGATACGTTTAGTTTCATTTTTCTATGGCGATAGAAATATTATTTTTGATGAGTAATCAGTTATTTTTGCTATTTATCATACATCGCCACACGCTTCACTGTTATTTGTATATTAGATTATACTTGGTACACTTATCTTCTGAAAAAAAGATAGTTTTAAATATATTAAAATTATATTACAGGGTTTTTTTAGTATTTATGAATTGAAGATTGTAAATATATTAGTTAAGTTAGTATTCTAACAGTAAAGTAAAGTCCCGCCTTTAAGAAACCCATCTTTTGTCCTCAGCCTATTGTTTCCCCTTAATTACTCTATTGTTTTCCCATTGTTCTCACACAAGAATGTAGGGCCTGAGTTTCTTATCAAGTAGTTTCCCAAGGACGGGACTTAACTGTATTCTAATTTTGTAAATTTTTGTAGCAGAGGGCCCCTTGAAAATCAGCATTGCCGAAGGGCTAACCTCCTTAAAAATTTGAAAATGAACATGGAAAAAAATATCTCGGAAAGGTACGCACACTTCTGAATCCTCTGCAGCACCTTGTTGCTGACTGTTTTGTGATTTGCTTTTCACATTTCCCTTTTTCTCTTGCCTAAAGAGAGAAAATAAAATGGCATGTCTCCATTTTTATTAACTAAAATTTAAAACAGATGAAAAACAAAACTCATATTTGATTATTGTTGAGGTGGAGGCAAAAATCATAACATTATCGAGTTGCCTCTACACCCAACATCACAAACATACTATTGCTTTACAATGGAAATAAACTTTACACTACCAAGGAAAAACTGAAGCCGAATTTACACTTGAGGCGATCTTTCAATGCGCACGCGACAAAGTCAGATTAATCCAACTTCGTCGTATTGCTGCGCTTTATGGAATTCAAAGTGCTTCAAAGACAGCGCCTCAAGTGCAAAATCAGCTTGGGTTTCCATTTGTGCACGAGGTGAATGGACAAAACCTTATTCACAAATGGGCCAAAAACAGAAATTACAGATTATTAATTTATGCTTTATGAAGTGTGATAAAATCTTACAATAACAGTATGAGCGATAAAAACAGAGAAACATAACGTTTGTACAAATAATCTAGGCAAGTTCTTGTCCAACGCAAAATGTGTGTGAATAGACCTTTGAGATAGACATGATAGCACATAGATAGTCCTACAATGATAGGCGTTTTTTAAGGTCTTTGCCTGAATGGTGAAACTATCTTTAAGAACCTATATCGCAATAACACCTGAAGAAAAACTAGTTCCTTCCTCCAATCTATACATTTTATAAGATGAGATAATGATGCTATAAAATTTATGTATGCAAAGTTGAGTGACAGAAAACAGGCATACAAGGTACCACAAACAGTATAAAAAACCTACCAATATTCATTTAATTTCCTTCCAAGACCTTGCATACATGCCCTGTAAAAGAGAAAGACCACAATGAAGCATAACATTTTGTAGGATATTCTTTGACTTAAATAAGCCCACTGCATTAAAACTTGGTGGCAGAAATTATTCCAACAACCTGGGCAAAAAGCCCTGCTGCTTTCAAAATCAACATTCTTGCAAGACCATGGAAATATTTTTACACATTTAGATCAAACAATTTTCAAATTTTTTGGTCCTGTAAAAGCCACGAATTATAAAGATGATTTCAAATACAAATAGGAAGAGCCTGGATCGAGCGTTATTTTTATATATTTTTATACGCGAGGTTCGATCGAGTGGCGTTCGATCTTCTATCACTATTGTGCACATTCGAGAATTCTACAAAATGTAGCAAAATATCGTTCAAGTCTGATTCTTTTCAGAATACCTAAAAGGTTTATTGTGATGTCAAAAACAAATCTATGGGCAGATCGAACGTACCTGAAGGCTTTGGACTGGTCGAAATCTTGTTTGTTGTGAGTTGGCTGTAAAAAGTCACATTCAATAACACCAATCACTCCAACTCCTAGAGCATTTGGCTGCAATAAAATATTGATAATTTTAGCTGTGGACTGAAGTTAGGTGTCTGCTGCATTCAAAATTTTGCAAAACTATCTTCAACCTTGGTAGATGAATGTGTCAATGATAAGTGCTGGCTGATTGTAATCAAAATTGCGCGACTTCAACTATTGTTTTCAGAGGAAAATTTAGGTAATTCTTTGCTCGCTACCAGGAAAGGACATATTGTTTTAGCACCTGCACTGGGCTTATCAAATAATAAGGTAGATGTATGATGGCATACTGCGATCTTAGCTAATAAATGTATAGAGAATAAGAAATATAGCAACTTTGAACTAGAATTCACAGGAAATTATATACTGAAAAGGTAACATTTGAACTTCAACGACAATAAACATGATACCTAGACATAGAGTGTATAAATCTGTGAAAAATTCACCATTTTGTGGAATTCAAATACCCCCACGGGGGCTCATCAAAAGGGGGCTTATTTGTTAAAATTGATTATGAGGTGGGGGCTTATTCGAGGGGAGGGGGGCTTATTCAAAGGTGGGTGCTTAATCGAGGATTTACTGTGCCATGCAATGGCAGAACCGGAGAATCCTCGGAACAGGGTCACCGTTTGTTACTGCTGCAGATACAGACGACAAATTTAAGCTATACAAACCTTTAGCTGATGCCCAACTCTGACATAAGGTTTAATGAGCCGGTTTTTGTTGTACATCATAATTCCATAATGATTCTTATTCTGGCTGAAACCAAAAGTGATCTTCACTTGCTTTGCCTGTGATCTTTAGTTAAAGATAGTATGCGAGATATCACGATAGTACAGTATGCTCACTCAACTCGTGGACAAAGTAAGACCCCGTTTACACGAGAGAAAACTGGATCGATCCAGAACGGGATCGATCCAGTTCGGGATCGATCCCAAATTTTGCAGGTGTTTACACGGGATCGATCCCAAATTTTGTTGCGTTTACATGGGATCAATCCAGGCAGCTTGTCACTAATTCCCAGACTCCTTATAAAGATTTGCGCATGCGTAAAGACTTCACGCCATTTGTTGTCAGGGTGACAAAGATGTGTCATGATGAAAACGCCTCGATTTCTTTTTTCGGCTTGCCTTGTTTTGCATCCGTGCCAGTTTGGGATCGATCCAGTCGTTTACACGAGGCTCTGACGGATCGATCCCAAACTGGATCGCTCTGGCAATCGATCCCAAACTCGCACGGATAGCCCCAAGCGATCCCGTGTAAACGCAAGGCCGCTCCGTACCAGTTTGAGATCGATCCCGTTCTGGATCGATCCAGTCTTCTCTCGTGTAAACGGGGTCTAAGATACCTAGTTCATTAACCACAGCGCTGAGTATTTGCTTAGCATTTCATGTCACAGGGGTCCCAGCGGACACTGTTACTGTCTCGGTTCCTCTTCATGTCTAGACTCGGTTCCTGTGGTCCTTTTTTGAGCTGTATTTTAGGCCCCGTTCACACTGCTCCGTTTTTGTACAAAAAAAGGAGAGAAAAACTTAACGGCAATTCGCTGCTCACTACAGCAGCATGCAGTGTTGTCTTCAGCCAAATTGAAATGAAAACGGAGCAGTACAAATGATAATGACCCCCTTACATGCAGTCAATGTTTCACAAATTGTCCGATTCTTGCAATCGGACCTTACGTAATACCAGTACTGACCTCAGGATTCCACTCTGTAAGACCTCAAATGGGCAGCGGAGCTTTTCGTATCGAGGAGTTACTGTTTGGAACCAGCTGAGCAATGAAATAAAAACTGCTCCTTCGCTAGCCACTTTCAAAACGAGGCTAAAAGCATTTTTGAAAGATCAAAGAGGCTGATAATCTAATTCAACATTCAGCACATACGTTTGACTTCCGAGTCCCTTTATTTTTACATATATTTCTTTCTTTTATGTAGGATCTTCAAGTTTATTTGTAATATCATGTATTTAGGTTAGTTATGTTTTTAAGCAGGGCACATTGTAAATCAGTTAATTTATATTTACTGAATGTATTTAACCCTGTTAAAATAAATCAAAATGAAATGAAAATGAAATAATACGATGAATGATATCAAGACTGAAAAGGATACATAACCAGATAGAGTAACAGGCTTATAATAATCAACTTCAGTTTTCGCAAGACTCTTTGCAATAACAGTTGTTCTCACTTTCTTACCACGCAGAATAATTTGCATCCTTGGTTTTAGGTATAGGATTGCGCAATATGCCTGTAATAATAATAATGAAAGCTATATGAAGGAACAGCTTTGGGGATATTAAAATCTGGATAAGGTATAAACAGAGATATGAGTTAGAGCTACGGCCAAAGATAAAATAGTGCTCAAAGGAGACACTTGACGGAAACTGTAGAAGCAGGCCTTTCGCATTCAGAATTTGACGCGAGCGGTCAATCGCGCACGTCATTTCAGTTGCGCGCGCTATTTATATCGTCAACAACTGATCTTTAACTCATGAAAGCAATCATAAATAAAAGCGTTATTACTTGTTAATCACACTATAAAATGACTATAAAAATTAAATGCATCAAACATGCGATCTAACAGTTTATTCACTGTCTAGTTCCTCTGCAAATAGTTCAAACTCGCTGTCGTCATCGTCGCTATCATCTTCATTTTGAGCAGTGCTGCTTTGTGAAAGATCGTCGACACGAACGCCGCTTTGTTGCACAGTTTTTATTTGGTTAGAGACAGTCTTTCTTCGGTTGGACTTCAGGTAAATTTCGACTGCTCTTTCAATCGCTCTTCAATAAAGGTTTGCGCGCGTGATTTATCGCTCTCGTGACACCACTGGGGCGCGTGCCTGCGCGCTCGCGCGCTATCGCGCGCGTCCCATTGAAAGCCCTGTATAAGCCGCTCGGCCACTCATCCCACAAGTTTTCCCCCTGGTATCAATAACCTATTCAGGAGGATTCCATTCTCCCAAGAGGACAAAATACATGGATGAATATGAGTGTCATCATTTTTAGGAAGGTAAACCAAGGAAAATTTGCTCATTGCTTTCATTCGTTTTTGCAGGTTTTTACTTTTCTGCAAAAGATCTCCCCTATCCACGATCCGATTAAAGCCGGGTAAATTATTGAACCTAATTGAACATATTAGCAATAAAACAAGACGGTTTTCAATAGTATTGCTTTGATATTCAGGGAGCAGTGGCCTTCCAAACGGGGATTCTTCTTTCTGACTCACCCGGTATAATGTAAGTTTTTAGTGGAAAAAGCAAGAATCGAAGCACATAACTTCGAAACATTTTTCTTTCTGCATTTCTAAGTGCTTGATATTGAATTCGTGCTTCTTGGTAGCCTAGAGGCCTAGTAGCCCAACAAACTAATAATATGACATCAGCTGTCTTTTCAATCCTGAATGACAGACTCAAATTTTATTGCAACAGGAATAATAATAATAATAATAATAATGATAATAAGAATAATAATAATAATAATAATAACAATAATAATAATAATAATAATAATAATAATAATAATAATAATAATAATAATAATAATAATAATAAAAGGCATTTATATTGCGCCATTTATCCACACGGCTCAAAGGCGCATTACACAATCTATAAAACTAAAAGGGTGATATTTCATACGATAATACAAATAATGCTAAAATTGTTGGTTAAATAAAATCTAGTTAAAATATTCTTGAAACAGATGTGTTTTCAGTCTGCACTTGAAAGTGTCAAGAGAATCTGTTGCCCGCAATGCGTATGGCAGTCTGTTCCAAAGATGAGGAGAGGCACTCGTAAATGCATGAACATATATTCTTAGCGGTATATTGAAGAGCGTAAATGCACGAACGGATTCATTCCTGAATAGGTTATCGGAATATTCGATTGCCGTGCAAACTCAGCAGTAGCAAATTATTGCAAAAGCCTATATAATAACTGAAACCCCGTTTACACGGTAGCGGATCAAAAGTGTTGCGGATCAAAGTGTTACGGATCACCCTACCGTCTACACGGTAGCGGATCAAAACTGTATCGGATCACGGTCTCGTCTACACGGTAGCGGATCAGCGGTCACCATAGAAATATGGCGAGGTCACATTCAAGATTTTCTCGGATTTTCAGTGATTTCCTTTTAACGTCAAAATTTCAAAACAAACTGCAATTATGATTAAACCTCGTTTGTATGGAAAATACCCTCGTAATGAATCCGAATCAAAATTGATGCAGATCACTTGCGTTTACACGGTGCAGAGCAAGAGTGATCCGATACAAAAGTGATCCGACACAAAACGAGTTCGCATTCGTTGCAGGATCAAAATTGATGCGGATAGCGGAGCAGAAGTGTATCGGATCACTTTGAGCTCGTGTAAACGGGAGGCTGATCCGCAACACTTTTTGTATCGGATCAAAAGTGATCCGCTACCGTGTAAACGGGGTCTAAAAGACAAAGATACTCACCCTCAACGAATTATCCGACGCTGGTATATGATCTTGTCTTTGTTCCCTCTTATATTTCGATTCATCTGTATCAAGAAGATCATCAGGAATTCGTATATCACTGCTATCAGTTGTAAAATCCAGTTCATGCTTAACTCCTCCCGCAGATTTACGCAGATTCGAGATGATAATACGCGTGCCAGTTGTTCCTGAGATCTGTTTGAACTCATTTTTTATCTCTGGTATAGTTGTTACAACTGAATGTGCCAATATTTCACGTAGTGATTTTGCGCCACCACTCTCTGCTCCTTGTAATGCTAAGATGATGGTCAAGGGTTTTTATCAAACAAAGATTCCAGAATGTTTCAAATGACCTTTACTTACACAGCCTATGGATAGTTACTGTAAAAGCTCTATTAAGCCCCTCCCTCTCTATTAAGCCCCTCTCTAATAAGCCCCCCCCACTTACATTAAATTCCATTCCATTTATTGAGCTAAATGAGTTTGCATGTTAATTTTGATATGGAGTGCGATGAAACTGTGTCGAATTCATGTATTGACTCGTAAAATTGCATGTTGCATTGGCAAAATATGGTGCAAAAGAACTCAAAGCTATCATATACATCCTTGTTATTTGATTTTGTGAATAATCCCATTCTCTAATAAGCCCCCTCTCTTTTAAGCGCCCCCCATTATTCCAATCAGAAAGCAGGATTTCTCTACCAGTCAAACAAAGCGTTCGATTGATCTGCTGAAACGGCTGCGATGAAACAATATCTCGAAAGATGCAAGCATATTTAGGAGATCTTTTTGCATGTAAAGAACTTACAGAAACTGCTCTTAGAAGTCTACAAAACGCTCCACCACCTAAATCCGTCATACCTCTGGGAGAATTTCCAAACAAAATCTATAACTTACAATTTACGAAAACAAGTCTTATGTGAACTTCCTCAGAGGTCTCACACAATAAAATATGGGATAAACTCCCTCAGATTTAGGGGAGCTATGCTGTGGAATACCCTAAACGATGATGTAAAGAATATAGCGTCTGTTGCAGCTTTCAAAAAGGAAATTAAAGCTTGGGATGGAACCAGTTGCCTTTGTACAATTTGTAAATAGAAATTGAATTCCTTTGATTAGCATGTATTACTTTAGTTTATTGTAAATAGTTGGTGTAAATTAGCTTTATTCTTTTAAAATTATGTAAATACCATCTGTAAATAAATATATGAATGAATGAATGAACTAACAGTAAATGGCTAAGAGGAAGATAAACTTTATGATGGTAAATATCCTTGTGTTCAATAAAACCTAGAATCGAAAGGATACAGAACTTCTTTGGCTCCCATGTAACAAAAGGAACAATAATGGTGTTTGATCTAATTTTTTCCAAATATGTTTGAGACACAAACCCCAGGCTCCATCGGGTCTCTGTCTTTGTGAAAACAAGACAATCTTTGCCAAGTCTCATCGAGCCAGATTTGAAACCATTCCCATATTGGCCAACTGGAAGATGATCTTTAACAGCTTTCTATAATTAAATTTGAATATTTTCATACAGAAGGAGAATGGAAGCATCCACTGGAAGTCATATTTGGAGCAAAGCATATAATTTACGTTAATACAGTGGCGAAGTTACAGTGAGGAATTCCGGTTCTTCTAAATCCATTGAGAAAGTGTAATTTGATGGATTTGGTGGTTTTCTTTGGAGTTTAATAAACAAATAAGGGTGTTTGCTGATGGCAAAAAAGGCGTTTCCTGATAATAAAATGGGCATGGTCCTAAGAATGCTTCCTGGGGCTATGTGGCCAGATTCCATCTTTACACCCCCGTCTAAGTACCCCGGTACATTCTACCCCCATGATTTCCTCGGTGAAACTTTTTTAGCGAAATAGGTCCCCGGTCAAGATGTGAATCTCACCGGTATAAAATGCCTCACAAGTGAAACCTCGGCTGCAAATTCGCGAACCCCGGGGAGAATTTTGAGAAAATATTTCATCGTAGAAACAGTACCCCGCCAATAATTATGCCGTCCTCGTTGCAGAATTGGAGCTCCCGGTGAAAATTTGACCATACAGTTTTGTCACTAAGCCCCTGTGAATATCTGACCTCTCACCGACAAGAGAGCGCGTGGCCGAGTGGATAAGGCGACTGACTCGTAAACCAAAGGTCAGAACGGCCGAGGTTCGAATCCCGCGCTGGACAGTTTGGTCGCTGTCCGTAACTCTAGCTCGGGTCAACCAGAGCCATGTGAGGGAAATCTGGTAGCTGCGGCGGTTGATGGTAAAACATCCGTGGCCCCTGCTGGAAATAAGTCTCTCTCAGACTTTCGCAGGCTAGCCACGTTAAATATGATACCTACCTACCTACCTACCGGGGCACTTAGACAGGGGTGCATCTTTATTTGGCTCCTCCATACTGCTGGCTTCGATGTTGAGTTCATATTATACCACCATACCAATACTAATTTGTAACTAAGGGTAACAACTAACTAACAATACCCTAAATGATATGGAAAATGTCAGTAAGTGACTGAAGTTTTAAGTAAGAACTTCTCAAATAGTGTTGTTTTTCTAAATTCAGGTCATAAAGATTTCCAGGGCCAGGTTGTTCAAACCACTATAATAATAGTACCAATCCGGTCTTAGCCTAATACCAGTTTTGAACAACCGGGCCCAGACATATAGATATGAAACAATTTTAATTTTCAAACAACATTTGCCTGTCCAAAAAAAAACAAGCCAGAAATTTGTTGTTTCCAGTACAAAACAATCAGGCAATAGTTTTGCAGTATTATGGCCATACTTTTCAATTGTTTACAGTTCTCAAACAGTAGGGTAACCTGACCTCGACAGTAGTGTATCGTGCAAAGTCTCCTTTAGTTACTTTTGACCCGTGAACTATGCCCCTTTGGGATTGTTATTGTGTTGGTACTTTAACATTTCTATTGTTGTTAAAATGACCCTTTTTTCAGTATTGTCGGGGGAATCCAGAACTTTATAGACTCATGCGTGGCCATTGAGCCCCGTGCATGCGTGGCATATTTGTTGTCGTTTTTTGCCTTGGAAGGCACGAAGGCGAGAGTTCGTAGCAGGTCAAGAAACAGCGTCAGTATTATCATTTGCAATGTCAAGGCGGAGTTGACGGACGAAAGGGCTGTTATGGCTGTGTAGGCCAAGAAGCACTGAAGGATAAGGACACCAAATTGAGTATTTACAAGCACAAATAGTTTGTAAGTTTGAATTTGAATATTTCTGTTTGTTTCTTACTCGTTACATCGTTGACTATTTTGTTTATTTAGGATTACATTAGGCAATACTTCGTGTTTGTTACTGTTAAATTCGAGAGTTTCTTATCGCTATTTATTGAATTTAATTATTGATTTGTTTACTATTTATTGTAGCAAACCGTACTGAATATATATACCTCGTTATCATCAAGACCAGTCATGTTATTTCTGCTGTGTTTTTTCTTGTGTTTGGGTGCTTGGTACAAATTCATGGTGCGCGTTAAAACTACCCCTTGTAACCGAGAGCTTTGCAATTTTATGGTTACTACCAAGTAACTTTTACCAAAATACGCTAATTAGCTTCAATTCACCGTACTTAAGCAGTACAAGAAACAGAACTTTAGTGGTACAAGATTCAGGCAGAATGTGCCCAAATTACTTCTACCTTATATTAGTGATACAAATGGCTGAAGTATGGCCGTATTACTGTAAATCTTAGCACTACTGTTTTGTACAGTTGTAATCTGGTTTTGACAGAAAGATTTGATAGTACCTAAATTTCTTGTTCTTGCAGTCCTTTTTTTCATATATACCTTTAAAAATTTACAACACATGCTACAGATTACTCTACCTACAAACTACTTAGCAATACTACAAGTACTATACCATGAGGAGCAACAGACTATGACTACCCCATGGCGCTAAATAAAAAATAAGACTTAAACACATACAATTTTACTGAAATGCTATAGACATAAACGATAAATAGCTTACTGGAAAATGTCTAACATTAGATGTCAGGTTGGGGCTGTAATGACTCAAAAACAAATGAGTCTTGCAGTCTTACAAGTGTACATAGAAGAAACAATTTTAGTTTTTGGATTTTTCTGTGGGTGACATTTTTGTTTCAAACTTGACCCTTGGGATGCTTCAAATGTTTTTTGTGCAACATAAAGTGATCTAGCTTGCTTGCTGTGATGTCTTGAAAAAAGCAGATGCCATTCCTTAAATTTCTGAAATAAATGGATCAAAAATGTCAACACAAAACTACTGGTCACAGTATCCTTGGAACATTGGTCAAGACAGTGAATACACTGTACGTCTATGGAAGTTGTCATCTTCAAAAAGATTTAAAATATGCAGTTCATGACTTCTTACCTTATCAGAGAATCCAAAGCTAAAAAGGAAAAAATATTTTTTCAAAAGGAGGAGATTGAAACGCACAACTGTGGTCTAGTGCTTAAGACGCTTGCCCAGGAGATCCGTGGTTCGATTCCCGGTGGTAGTAACTTTTAATTTTCTTGATTTTTATGAGAATGCAAAATTTTCTTCAAATCATATATATGTAGCTACAAATTGTACGATTCTGTGAAGCATTCCTTCAAACAAAACTAAAAGCTGGGAAAGCAAAGGTTTCCTAGAAATTTCCAAACCTTTTTGGCATGGGATATTTCCATAATCATGTACAGTATGAAAATGTTTTTACTGGAGGGGCACCTCTCTAATGGGCACTTTTTAGAAAGAAGGGGTATTTTCAACCTAAAACAGACTGAGAAAGGGCTCTTCAAGGTTAAATGTACAGTACAGCACTTCTAAAAGCTTTGCCTCCGATGCATATATGTTTTGGTATTTGCAGTACAACTAATCAATGTCTTGGCCAAAATAATGCTCTCTCACAGTCCATTAAATAGCTGAGAGAAGAATTTACACTGGACTAGGTAAAAACATATTCCTCGTAATTTATATAAAAATTTGTCACAAATCCAAGAAGCACCTACCTGACCATTTTGTATAACTGATCTGGCAGCATGCCACTTCCATTGTCCGTAAAAACAAGTGAATGCTGTCCGTTTGATAGACCCACATCAATAAATAGCTGGCTTGCATTTACATCTGGATCATATGCATTGTCTATGAGAAAAATTAAATATATATTTTTGAGAACAATTAAATCAATAGCTTGGTGTACAGCACAACCACCCTTCATTGGCAGAAAGGAATATCAAAACTGATCTCATGGTTTTAAACTATACTTTGAAAGGCATCAACAATACAATAACATTTTGATATTGAAATGAAGATTACCTCACAGGACTATTTGCCAATTATTACTACATTATGTATATAATCTGGCTGGCATCTCAGTGCAATTTGGTGGGTATTTTCCCATGCCACTGTCCACAAACGAATTATTTCTACAGTGTGGCGTTCACATTTTGCTATTGAATGAAAACATAGGTAACCTACCAATGATTCATGAAAAGATGTAGTATCAAGTTTTCTTTATAAACTAGCAATAACAATAGTCAGTAAGTGCAGTGTAATGGTTTTACCTGCAAAAGTGTTTTTAATTTTTCATGAGCTGTTCAGTTCAGTTAAGTTTAATTTTAAAATTCCACTACATACAAAAATCTCTGTGTTCCGCCTTTCCGGAATTTACCTCATCAGTAAATTGGCACTTGGGCAAATAACAACATGAGTTATTGGCTATGGTGCAATTATTCTCCTGCTGAAAACAGATGCCAGATGCAAACAAAAGCTCAGAAGTCATTCATCACTATGCTATGAGGGTTAATGCCTGCAGGTCAAAAATCATAGAGACCAAGCAAAGCACTGGTAGAAAACGAGGCCAATAGACAACAGGAAATCCTCTGCCAGCACAACCTCATTGTTTCTGCTTTGTGAATAAAATACTAGGAGGAACAAAAACAGACATTATATCTGTGTTCCAACTATACTGTAATAGTTACAGAAAAGTTCACAAGAAAAATCAACTTACCGATTAATTCAGCAACAGCACTGAAAGGCCATGTATGACTTGTGGAATTTGTATGCAAATACTTGGGGTGAAGCTATGAGAAAAGAAACCAGTCAATAATTTGTTGGAAATTGGCAACAAACTCTCGCTAAAGATGATAGTAATTAAAACAAGACAACTTGCTTTGGGGCAATGGGAATTGATGTGGGTGAAAAATGGTGAAAGTGAAGTTGCGGATTTTAATGCCAAATGCTGGGATCGCAGACGTTAAGAAGACTTAATTGAGTGCTACTATTTTCTATCTTTGTCACCCATTATGTCCATCAGTTTACCAGGGCAGTTTCCAGTTGCCTCAAACTGTTAAAATGCAAATTTATTCAAAAAAGCATCAAATTCGGTGAAAATCTTTCTTGGTGACTTAAAAAATCAATGATATTCCAAAAAACGCAGCATAATGTTATGATCAATCTATTTGCATTTTAGAAACTTAAAAGCTGAGAACTCATTTGTGCGTGCACAAGGGATAAGGCAGGACTTACAACAAGTCAAAACATGTATTTCAATTGCCAAAACTTGCAGTTTAGGTTAATTCTTTTGAAATTTTTTCTTTTAAAGCACTCAATGATCAACAAATACAGTAAATAAAACTGTTTTTCTTATTAAAACCTTTCACTGAGGTACAATGTGACTCGTTTGCCCATCTTCCAAAATGGGCCACACCTAGTAAAAATGACATTCAGACAAGATAATAATCGTAATTGGTGTTTGGCGCTAGCAGCGATTAGGTTGCCTTTTATTTCATATTGGCGCGTGCGCAAACCAGACGATTTCATCCCATCTTCCAGCTTTCATCCCACCTTCCAGCGTTTATATGGAAAATTTCATCCCACTTCAGTGAGATTGCACCTCTCATAGAACGGGATCTCACCTAGCCGGGCTGGCTCATTTTCCACATAACTGCAAGATGAAATTACAAGGGATCACATAGAAGGGTGGGATCTCACCTCTCAGCTCAGAGGCTGAAAGGTGGGATGATCTTCCCCATATAAACAGGCTCTTATTTTCAAAACCTTCAAAAATTCTTACATGTAGAGTTAATTGATCTGATTTGAACATTCACACCTTTTTCTCAACTAGTTAGTGATGTTACCAGTCCATTCGGTTTTTTTCATAAAAATGTCCTTGAGGATCTGATTCAAACATTACCAATGACATGGACATAATGGGTGATGGCAGTGAATTTCATCTATTTTGCAACTTTTTTAGTTGATAGTGATGAGAAATGAACAGTTCAGTTCAGTTCATTCATTTTAAAATTCCACTACTACATACAAAAATCCTTTAAAAATACAACAATTAACAAAAAGTATAACAAGATTACAAGAGACAACAAAAAGACTAAATGTTAAAGTATTACAAAAATAGGAAATTTGCATGGAGGGGAATTTCTTAAGGAGGAGCTCTCTCAGTAGGTAAACTAATCGAGGAGAGAGCACCCCCTGTTTTGTTCAACAAGAACATTGTGTTCCCAAGAAGGGGGGAGTTTTTTCAGTGTAGAAACCATTGTCAATATCATAATAATCATTTTAATTTACTTGTTTGTTCCCAAGAGAGGGGATGCCAAAATTTCTGTTTTGGGTACAACGCATCATGCAGATAAGATATGCAGCGTGATCAATGACCCCCAACTAACCCTTACTTAGTGCATCAAAAAGAGATTCTCTTTAATTTAACCAATCAATGGATTTCTCATGAATCTTACGCCGTCGTAGTTCAATACATCGGGGTACCAAGGCAGGTTACTGCGCCTTGTTGGAAACCATTCTGTCTTAGGCCAATTGGCCTAAAAAAAACTGTTATAGGCCGCCATTGTTTTATTCCTTTCGTTATACTTACAGCACTAAGATATTGTCCATCAGCAGCTCTGATTGGGATATTCATGGGCTGATCACCATCCGTGTTGTTTTTAGTTGTTTTATCAGCCATCGCTGCGAATTTTTACATCATTTTACACTCATTTCACAATTTGTAGGTCCAAGTTTTTCATTCAGTCTCGTTTGACAACAAGCTGGCGCGAAGCGAATGAACAATCAATAATCACGCTGGAGGCTGCCAGGGGGGTTCCTTCCTCAAAATGTCAATTTCATTTTCTGTGACGTTTCTCAGAACTTTCCTAGTCTCTATTGAGCAAATTTTAACATTTCATGCTTTTGACAATATTTTGTGGATAGTTAAAATCTTTTATATGTATCATGGTAAGAACACTTTTTGTTTCCCCCAAATGTCTTCTCACACAAATTCTGCGTCGCAGAAATGAAGCTAGATTTCCATCTTCCAATCTTTGATGATATTGTTGTATTAGGTAAAGTTTAATAAAGTACACCTGACAGTAGACTGATTGAAACAGGCATGGCTCTTTGAATTATACTATCGATTTGGAGACAAAACTTCACTGCTCAATTTTTGCAAGAAAATATTCCTGCATGCATATTGGGAAAGACTGCAGATTTATTTCATATAGATCCTCCTATATTCTTTATCCTTACCAATGCATTTGAGAATGCCGATCGACAGATCAGATTATAACCCTAAATGTCTTCAGAGCAGAATTGCCTTAATCATTCAGACAACCTCCGCAAATAGATTTTAGATTTTCTATCTCTAAATTCTTTCTAGCGCAAAAAATATGCCAGATCTTTGGTAAATCACAAGAAGGAAGGCAATATTGATATCATAAATCGCAACAATTTGGCTAGGTTGAACAGATGTTTAGGTACAACGCAACTCATCCAACTGTTCCACTTGATGACAACAAGATTCTTTCATCCCAAAATAGCTTTCTTTGTGGTAGAAATTGTCCACATTGTATAGGTGTAGAGAAAATGAAAAAACTGCTGTCTTGCAAACTGCTTCCCAATAAACTGCTCTGCTGTATATTTTTCAACACTTTTCTTTAAATTCTCATTTCATTCTCAAACAACTACATAACAATATTGATAACAAAATGAACTTCATGCAGAATATATAAGAAAAACAACTCATGAAACTACCAAAAAACCCCAAAGTCCAGATTACCAATAAACTCTATCAAAAAACTGTTCGTGAACCCATAATATACAATAACATTAAACGTAAAAAACTAAAGGAAATTTGTGTTCTTATCATAGACAGATCTCAATCAATCTTCATTGTTATGAAGCACGTGGTTCGTGAAGGTTTGATATGACGAAGTTTCTGAAATGAAGATGAGGTCTTCTCTGTGTCAACGATTCAAGAGAAGAGAAATGTCTTTCTTTCTTCCTTTCTCGCTTTCTTTCTTATGATTCAACTTGTTCAAGCTGCAAAAGAGTTTTTGTTTCAGTTTCTCACACTCCAAGGTTGTTACCTCCCGATGACGTTCCTGGGGCTTGGGCACTACAGGAAAACCGACGAAAACAGGAACGCCTTTGTAGTTGGAGATCTGGACACTAGCCACTTTGTTGCGTTTCAGTAGCCTGGGAACTAATCTGAAGTGCTCCTTCACTGCTACCGTCCTCGTTCTGAATAAATGAGCCCCGCTGAAGCAACAACTTTCGCTTATCGAACGAAGAAGGAATAGTTTTGGATAAAAAGTGCTAGGTTCGAATGCTGTTATAACTTATGACCATTCTAGCACGGGATTAGGATAAGAAATTCAGTTGAAATACAAAGCCATTGCAACAGTGTCCGACAAACACTTGACATCGGATTTTGCGCGAAGTAAAGTCTTGCCAATACTTGATTCATTGCTTGGCAAAGTAGCAGAATAACTAACAGAATTGTTGACAATATCTAAAAATCATCCACATCTCAAGCGCAAAAACTTTATACTATCACCATACAAGAGATCAAAATCTAGTAGCATTGATTGTCTCAAAGAGTCAGGCATTGAAACTCGGAACAAAAAGGATGTTTCCAATTCAATGAACAACTTCTTTTGCACTATAGGTAGAGAACTAGCAGATAAAATACAACCTGCCGCTAATCCCTTACTATCAGGTGACTATGAAGTTAACAAAGACAAGGCCAAATTTAACTTCAAGACAATCGAGCTGAAAGATATCAGGGATGCATTTGCCAAGGTTAAAACATCAAAGAGCTTTGGGATTGACAATATCTCTAGCTACTTTATGAAGCTTGCTTTGCCTTATATTGAAAACTCTCTGGCTTTCTTGTTTAACACATCCATTCAAACCAGCCAGTTCCCAGATTCATGGAAAGTAGCTAGAGTTACCCCAATTTTCAAAGATGGTGATAAGACTGTAAAATCTAATTATCGCCCATATCAGTCTTACCTGTCATCTCAAAGCTCTTTGAAAAACTTGTTTTTGACCAACTGTACCAGCATATGAAAGGAAATGGCCTTTTCACAGCTGACCAATCTGGGTTTTTACGCCTTCACTCCACGTTGACTTGTTTGCTTAAAATGAACGATGATTGGTACAATGGGCTTGATCTCGGTAAATTGGTGGGATTAGTGTTTATTGACCTGAAAAAAGCATTTGATACGGTCGACCACGACATTCTTTGTAAAAAGCTCGAACTTTATGGCGTGCAGCAGCGAGAGCTATCTTGGTTTAGGTCCTACCTATCCAACCGCAAACAATTCTGTAGGGTTAACGGTGTTGATTCAGATATCCAGGAAATAGAAGTGGGAGTCCCACAGGGGTCATGCCTTGGCCCCCTTCTCTTCCTCATCTATATCAACGATCTTCCCCAGGCTGTCCAAGATTCCTCTGTGACTATGTATGCTGATGATACCAGTCTGTGCCAACAGTCGAACAATTTGACTCAGTTGAATGAGGCTATAAACAGTGATCTTAGAAAACTGGACACTTGGCTGCAAGGCAATAAGCTGTCCTTGAATGTAGCAAAAACTCATTCAATGCTTATATCTACAAAGCAGAAACACAACTCTCTCAAAAGTCGAAACGAAGTCTTGGACCTGAAAATACGTGACAATGAGCTCGAAGTAGTTCAAAAGACAAAGTACCTTGGAGTGCAAATCGATAGCTCTTTGGACTGGAAGGAGCAAATTAAGGCAGTTTCTACCAAGGTCTCCAGGGCAATCGGCTTTTTAAGACATGCTAAGTCTTTTCTACCTAAGGAGAGTTTGAAAACTCTTTACACAGGCATTGTTGAGCCCCATTTTCGATATTGTTGTTCTGTTTGGGGTTGTGCTGGTTCTACAGACATAAACCAGTTGCAAAAGCTTCAAAATCGTGCTGCTAGAATAATTACAAATAGCAGCTTTGAAGCCCCAAGCAGACAACTTATCGAGGAGTTGGGCTGGAAGACTATCGTAGAGCTCATTGATGTTGAGTCTAAAATGATGGTCTTCAAGTCGCTCAATGATTTGGCTCCACAATACCTGTGTAACCTTTTTATCAAAAACTCAACAAGTTCCTCCCGCAGTCTCAGGAATACTGAAACTGATTTAAGGTTGCCAAAGAAAAAGTCAACAAATGGGCAAAAATGCTTTTCTTTCCGGGGAGCTAAACTATGGAATAGCCTCCCAGCTGAATCTAAGACGGCATCCTCCCTGAATGGTTTTAAAAAGTCAATAAAGGGTTAATTTTTCTTTCAATTGTAAATATTGCATAATTGTAAATAGGGTTTTAAAGTTATGGTTTTTTAGTGATAGGTTATTTTAGCTGTATATTGTAATTAAGTTTTTATTGGAGGGCCCCTTGAAAAACAGCTTCTGCTGAAGGGCAACCCTCCTTAAAAGAATGAAATATGAAATATAAATATAAATATGAAATACAAGGAAAGCATTGGTTGGCACATGCAAATCTCTCCAGAACACACGCTAGCCAATCTCACAACTTTCTCTTAGCAATACTTGCTTCTTTGGCCAAAGTAACCAGGGATCGTGCAAATTGATCGATCAATTTTTGGCACAGTAGTGAATTGTGGAAAAACAGACGATAAAACTGCTTAGATACCGGTACTTGGATAAGAAATATTTTGTTGACTTTATGCCGAAAATATGAAGTGCTGAGTTTTTCATTAAATATCTACCGGGGGTGAGTCAAAAAAGAATCCCTGTTTGAAAGAACACAGATCCCTCGATATGAAGACAATACTGTTGGCAAATATGTCACTCAGTAGTGAACATGTTCAAATATATTCTAAATTTCATCTGCCTGAAAACGGCCACTCCATTTGAAATTACGAGAGATTTCCTCGAGGAAGCCCTTCCAAGAAACCTCCAAAAACTGCATAAAATCACGACCAAATTACTCGTATGTCTATGCCTTATAGCAATGACTTGTACATGCTTTGGCACGTTGTATCCCTTTGAGAGATGAAAATGTCATCCCTGGAGGCAAAACGACATTATTCCGGACGATTTCATCTTCCCAAGAGGATAACACATGTTAGAATGGTTTGAACTCATTGAATAAGGCAGAAAGCTCGGGAAATGTTGGTCGTTGTTTTGAGCCTGGTTTGAAGATTTCTCGAAAGGGCTTTCTGGAGAAAATCACTCATAATTTCAGAATAGAGTGGCCGATTTCAGTCAAGTAAATGTTATGGTCCATTTGAACATGTCTGCTGTTAAATGTTATGTTTCCCAATATCATCATGTTGATATTCAGGGAATTATGATTTTTCAAACAGGGATTCTTTGTATTGATTTACCCGGTAGATAACTTGGATGTTTGGCGAGGAACAGCTGAATTCACTTGCTGAATAACTCATTTCTAATTAATTTCGGTAGAATTCAGCTCGGAAACAGCCAATCAATTCAGACGATTCCTAAGTTTCCACCAATAAACTGCCACTCCGCGCCATTCATTCCAAAATCGTCTCTTTGGAAAAAATTTAACACGAACCAACTTTTTGAAAACAGCTTTCCTGCTTTCCGATCTTCTGATCAAAGTGTTTCCATTCCTAGGTTCAAATCCCGTTCAAAATGCTTGTGAAAATTACTACGATTTCAAGAACTCGAAACACAGGGGAAAGTTCGACGGATCAATGAGAAAAAATCGAGTAAGCTGTAATTCGTTGTCTAATCTTAGATTCAAATACTTCATCAATACTTATATCAAAAAATATGCTTTACAACGAACACAGAATAGATTCAATTCAAGTAACTGAAGATGTTTTACTAACAATTACACGGATCTCTATTTACGGGGAACTCTGATGCGCAAACTGAACACTCAGATTCCTAAAATGTAACGAAACTTCGATGACTGGAAAAAATGCTCACAGTCTCCCCATTTAGTCCAGGAAATTAATACTTTACTGTCCCATGCATGTCGTACTGTATTATTGGAGTTATCTCAAAATTTTTTGAGTGAATTCATCCAATAACTTGGATTAAAGCATCACCTGAATAAATTTTCGATTTTAGCGGTAGAAAATTGGGATAACATCTTTTCTAAACTTGTATTAAACGCATTTTCAAGTGAGATTGCTTCCAAATGCAATCAAAACATACTGTGCCTCTGTTCGGAAATTCGTTTCGACACCTTCAAAGGCACCAACAAAATTTCATAATGAAGCAAAATTCATTTCCATGCATTTTTACTCAAGTGTGAACCAACGCATTAGTACTCGAAGTGTGAACCAACTTGGAGTGGTGAAATTAGAGAGTTACCTTCTAAGTTCGTTTTAAGAAATACGTGGATGCTTTAAAATAAGGAAGGGTTCAGTCATACAACCGAGATATTTTGCATCCTATAATAAACCATAGACTGTTTACACGAGTCTCAGTTTTCTGCACTGAATTGGATGATATTTATGGCTTCAAACTGATCTTAGTCGGTGTTTTCAATCTGTTTGGTTGTGAGTCCTTGTATGAGTGAAAATATAAACATCAGATTGAAAACGTTGAACGAAGACAAGGAATCACGTTTTCAGTCTATAATAAACCGATGAATGTATCAAAATATTGCCTGAAAAACTATTTTGCTTACCATGCCAAAGACAAAATAGGCCAAAAGGCTTGTTGTACCAATTTCAATTCATGTCAACATACTCTTGGGAAGTTTTAGGATTATTCTACCGGGTGAGTCAGAAAAAAGAATCCCCGCTTGGAAGGCCATTGCTCCATGAATATCAAAGGAATAATATTGAAAACTGTCTTGTTTTATTGCCAATACGTTCAATTAGATTCAGTAATTTACCCGGCTTAAATCGGCCATTCCTTCCTATGGATATGGGTGATTTCTGCAGAAAGCCCCTTCCAAAATCCTGCAAAAACGAATGAAAACAGTGAGCAAATTTTCTTTCCTAAAATTGATGACACTAACATAAATTCACGTATTTTGTCCTCTTGGGAGAATGGAATCCCCTTGAATAGGTCATCGATACCAGGGGATGACTTGTTCATCCTCCCAAGGATAGCACGTGCTAAAGCGTCCACAAGTCATTGCCATAAGGCCATTGTAAGGCAGAAATGTAAGGGAAATTTGTTCATAATTTTGGGCACGTTTTGAAGGTTTTTTGAAGAGGCTTTCTCGAGAAAATCCCTCATAATTTCAGAATGGAGCGGCCGATTTCAGTCAGGTAAATTTTATAGTAGATTTGAACATTTCTAACATTGAACTATATATTTGCCGATATCATTGTCTTGATATCCAGGGAGCTGTGACCTTTCAAACGGGGATCATTTTCTTGACTCACCCGGTACTGCTTGCATTCATGGCATAGGTTTCCATGGCAGGAAATATGTTACAGAAATCAAAAGATGTTCTGTCGAGAGATTGATCATTGGACTTGAGCTGGGTGCAAAAAAGCCTGTGCCAATAAGGTCCATTGCAGTGAAACTTCCATGCAAAGAGGAGGCACAGGGGAAACAAAAGATCTGTCATGGCATCTTTAGCGCAATCATATCTTAAGCTATATACTTATTTCAGGTACAGCCGGTTTTCCACAAGTTTAATCAAGAGTTTATTTCACAATTGATGTCGGCTGAGATTTGCGACAACGTAAAATGACTGATTCAAGACTCTTTGAGTGTTTTTATTTGCGGATATTTTCACTTGAAATCTAACATGAGAAAGATTTTAATCTGCTAAGCAGTATTTACTGTCAAATTACACCGGATGAGTAAAAAACTCCCCGTTTGAAAGGTCACGGCTCCTTGGATAATTATGAGGGATTTCCTCAAGAAAGCCCCTTCAGGAACCTTCAAAGCAGGCTTAAGATCACTACCAAATTTTCTGCCTTACAGCAATGACTTTTACGTGCTTTTAGCATTTGCTGACCCTATGGGAGGACGACAGTGTCATCCCTGGATTCAAGGCAATTTCATTCTGCCGTGAGAATAACACATGCTGAAATGTGTTGAATTCAATGCTATGCTGTAAGACAGAAATTTTGACACGTTTTGAAGGTTTCTTGAAGGGACTTTCATGAAAAAATCCCTCATAATTTCAGAACAGAATGGCCAATTTCAGACCCCGTTTACACTATGCCGGTACGAAATGAATACGGCATGAAACTGTGCCGTATTGGTTTTTCTGTCAAAACGGAATCGCCGTTTACACTATACCGGCAAGACATGAATACGATAGGTTTTGACCATGCGCAGAGCGAGGATTTGTCAAGGCACATGCTCTAATTTGCCAGATTATCGCCTCGATGTGAATCCGACATGAAATGATGCCGTATTCGCTGTTTACACTAAGCCGGTTGAGCGACGAAGCCAGTTAGCATGCCGTATTCATTTCGTGCCGTACTCATTTCGTGCCGTATTCAAGTGAAAACTATGCCGGCATAGTGTAAACGGGAGGCCAATACGGCACAGTTTCATGCCGTATTCATTTTGTACCGGCAAAGTGTAAACGGGGTCTCAGTCAGGTAAACTCCAAAATGGATCTGAACATGTCCATCATTAAATGCTATATTTGTAAATATTATCACCTTGATATCTTGGGAGTAGTAGCCTTTCAAATTGGGATTCTTTTCTGCCGGCACAAGCAAACCAATATATGGAAACTGCTCTCTGTGTTTTGTCTATTTACATTTGCTAACACGTCAATTACGTAGAAATCCAGTTGTTTGTCATCTCTGTTCGCTTTTGTACTGGCGCCCCATTCGAAGAAGAACTGATGCAAATTGTTACAAAATTTGCCCTTGTTAGCGCGATACACCAAAATCTCGTCATCTCTTTTCTACCCGAAATTTGCTGTTTGCAGGTAGAAGTAAAGATGTGGCGCGAACTCGCAGATGCACACACGGGTGCAAATTTAGCGCAGATGAAACGCGATACGCTGCACGATAAGCGCGATATTACGCAGGGATGATTGCTTACGCTGCACGCGATGAAGAGCGGTGTGCTCTCCTGGGAGGAAAGCATCACAAACTGAACCCACCGTCGGGGACAGGAAGGTTCTGGGAGAATTCAAATTGATTATTATGAATATGTGGGGCAACAGTTTCAACCTCTATCGATTCGTCCTCTTTGAAGTATTGATCTATGAGTTCGTAGGCCTTTTTGTAAATTTCTTCGTTGCTGTGTTGTTGTAGATACTCGATCTTATCAATACCTGAAGTGAAGAAACAATTACTTTTACATAGAATACTCAAGTCTGTTTTTCAAGTAACTTAAAGGTGACCTGAAGCGAAATTTTTTATTAATGCAAATGAACAGCAGTGTCGAATGATAAGAAATCCTGTTTAAATTTCTTTGGTATTTCATTTTGTTTTCAAATTATCTACCGATTTTATGTTTCAGCTGATGACGTCATTTTGTTTGCAAATGACTAAGATAACATATGGGAAAATAGCTGTATCTGATCTTTGAAAGGTTACAGTTGTAGGAAACATTTCAGCTGAGCTAAATAGATTCAATATACATTGCCTCATGACTTAATATGATGTTTAGAAAAGCATGTTAATTGTGCAAAGTTTTTTAGTTAGATTTCTCTTTGGAAACGTGGTCAACCAGTCAACCTTGTACACTTTCTTTACATTTTGCATACAAAATGACGTAATCAGCCAATGGTACAAAACCGTGGATAACTCGAAAATGAGACAAGGCATCAACAAATCTTAAACGGCATTTTTATCATTTAACGGTGCTATTCATTTGCATCAATAAAAATTTTCGCTTCAGATCACCTTTAATTCAGATATAGCGACTAAAACTAAGAATAGAATCAGGGATAAACAGTATTTACCCCTGAATAGAACAAAATAAAACTATTTTCATAAGAAAAAGAGTCTTCAATATTTCCACAGTAGAGCAATTTGAATAATGCCAGGACCCTTTGAAAACAATCCAAGAAAAGTAAGAAACTCTTAGCCTGCAAAACTCAGTTTTTACCAGAATAGAAGAAACCCCTTCAGGCCAATGGTTTAAAAAGTGTATCAAATGAGCTTGATGCATTACCCCCTGTCCCTCCCCTTCTTATTCACAATGATCACGATGATACAGTAAGGATCCGCAAACAGAAACCATTTCTTAAGGAACCTCAGACTGATTTTGCTGAGAAATAGTAACCTCATAATATAAGAAACTTCTATAAGTTTAATAGAAAAAGTAAACAGGCCGTTTTGAAAGAAGTGGTTTCTATTTTGCGGGGTTCTTACTGTAAGTAATTTTCATGGATCAAGGGCAACCTTAAAAATAGATTATAAACCAAATAAAAATGCAGGAACTAAACTGATTAAAAAGACGATAGTGACAAAATCGATTTTCTTACCAAAACATTCTTCAACTTCCATTGCATATGGATTTGGTGCCCCTATTGATTTGGCCTCTTTTTCACCAACTTTAAGCATATTGTCTAATCCATTTAAAGCTACCATAACGATTTTAGTGTCCATGACAGAAAGTAGGTCACATAATGGTCTAATACATCCTTGTGATGCTATGTACCTGGTGAATCAAAGAAAATAAATGTTGCAGTCCTATACGAAGTCAGTGGCGAGGTAATCTATGATACACAAATGATTCGTGGTACAAAATTTGAAAATAGCCTTACATAACGGACTCATTATTAAACGCAACAAAAACACCGAAATCAGTAGAAAGAAGACTGTTAACTCCTGTAAAAGAAACAACAACCAAAATAAACCTAACCTATAACAAATGAAAAAACTGTCAAATCCTGTAAGAGAAAACCGAATTCATCTTAAAACCTGAAAGGAAAGAAATAAATGAGTTACTAACTTATTTGTTGATTTTAGAACCATAAAGGTTGCTTGGTAAAATATTCCAAGCGGATATCTTCAGCGCAATCATCTGCAATCATCTATTACTAGCAACTGTAAAATCTGCGTTATTTCATTAAACATTGTAACAAACAGAACGATTTCGGAAGCTACAATTTCGTTTAAAGGGGCATTCCTCGAAAATTAAATGCATGCAGAGATTCATTTTGTGATCCCGATCGAAAAACAGATTATGTCAGCCCTCGGAAATCGTTTTCCTTTCCTCGATCGCACTTCTCAAACGCGAGATATGGAAGAAAACATATGGACCAATTTCAATTTCAATACCCTACCATTTTATGCATCGTTCTCGGCGAACAAAGGTAGAATATTTTCGTTGTTGTCCGTCGGTCGGTCATCGGCGAGTTCTGATAGGCTCGTTGCGCAACGCTCGTTAAATTGAGTTTGAATGTCCTGTTGCATTTGTTCATTCATGTGTCCAGGGTCGATTACGCGAAAGAGAATTGATCGGCTTTACCGAGAATTCTCGTTTTCTGTCTCGGATTCAAATTCCAGGATATGGCTGAGTTCTCGGTCTCTATTTTGAAAAATACCTGTTTCGTTTTTGGCCGGTTTGAGCTTTATTCAAGTTGGAGAAACATTGGAAAATGTTTATAATGATAAGCATGTTCGTTTTAAAAGCAAACAACGCAGTTCACCGATATCCAGTTTTTTTCTGGGGAATGCCCCTTTAATGAGACAAATAAGCGGCTCCAATAATATTCTCTGCATGCTAATATTCACCCTGTGCAGCGTCCTTTTTTCGGCTTTCGTCTGTTACGTTTCTCCGTGATGCATTATTGCTGTGTTGTTATTTCTTTGGTTTCTGTTTTCAGTTTTATTTTCGTTTGTTTTTCTTATGAAATTAATCGCTGAATTGTAAGTGTAATCCATGGTGACCAGATGACCTTGTGTCTTTCCCCGCCTCACATGTAGATGGTATTTCATTTTATCTAGAATTAGGTTTTATTGTTACAGAAAAAAATCTACGTTATTCCCGTCTCTTTTAAGGAAATTGCATCCACAAATTTTCATCAAAGAAATGCTTACTTGATTTGTTTATTTGTTCCTCCAGATGTCGCATTTGTTATTGCCCATGCAGCTTCTTTCCTCGTTTTAAACTCCGCATTACATAGAATTTCAACGAGAGCAGGGATGATGTTTGAATCGATCACCGCCTAAGATTAGATAATGATAATCATAAGAATAAGCAAATTTAACAACAATGTGAACTTTCTTGCTTTCCGATACCAAGCAGGACATGATCTATAAATTACCATGGAAAGTTGACTATGAGGTTAAAGTGCAGTTAAAGGGGCTCCGTCGTCAAACAGTAAACAAATCCGTAAACTCGCACGTGTCAGGGATTATCCATTGTTCATCCATTGTTCTCTGCAGTTTATTTGGTGGCTTCACCCAAGCCACAAAAAAGTGGCCGTTAAAAATCCACTTATATTCGAGCAATCGTAGGAGATATGAATGTTTGGTTTGTTCCTTGGTGAAGTACACTGATTTATGTCCACACAGCAACTTTCATTTTGAAAAAATACGAAAATCCTGTGTGATATCACCTTTCAAAAAATTGCAAAATTCATCGTTTTGTTTACATTTTGACGACGGAGCCCCTTTAACGTAAGATTATATTCCTTTATGTGGAAAATTTTCAAATGAGAGGAAGTAGCATATAATCTTATACCTCATTCACACTTGCTAATTAAACCATAAATTGAATGAATCCAGCTTTGTCGCATTGCCGCGCTTCATTTGAAATCTGGAATACGTTGTCATTATTATCACCATCATCTTCATCATCATCATCATCAGCATCATCATCGTTGCTTTCCTTAAGTAGGCTAAGGCCTACGAAGTGACACCGTCAAAAAGTCAAAAAAGACGCTTCACGTGTGAGCTCAGCTAAAGAGGATTAAATACAGTGAATTTTTCAATAAACATACTTGTATTTGTTGTTTGTTTCCAGCAGTTATATTTGATATTGTCCAACAAGTTTCTTTCCTTATAGTTTCCCTGACATTGCCAAGAAGCGACAGCAAGCTTGGAAGAGCGTTACAGTTTAAAATCACCTTCAAAAGAATGGAATTTGTAAACATATTACCTCCTTATTACTAATCACTACTACCGTACAAGCCCTATTGAGCCCCCCAGGGGGGAGGGGGCTTACTAAATGTCGGCCATTCCAGAGGGGGCCTTAAAAGAGAGGAGGGCTTATTCACAAAATCAAATGACAAGGATACAGATGGCAGCTTTTTAGTTCTTTTATACCATATTTTGCGGATTCAATATACAACTTTACGAGTCAAAGACATAAATTCGACAAGTTTTATCTCAAATAATATCAAAATTAACATGCAAACTTATTCAGCTCAATAAATGTAAAATCTTTAGTAACCGCTGGAATTTGATATAAGTGGGGGATGGCTTCATAACATCGCAAGGATCAAACAGACATCAAATTTTTACCTTAAAACATTACTACTTACTGTTTCAAAAAACATACCTGGGTTTGACCATCGTCTCCAGTGACAATGTTACCAACGCCTCGCAGAGCTGCTGATACAACGTTTGTGGCATGGTGCCTACAAAAAAAAGATACAGAGTGAATACAGTAAAAACCCGCACATAAGAACCTAAGATTTTGAACTCAGCCTGTTTAGGTTCTTATGCAATGAGGCACATCCAGTAATCAGGGTGTTGGTTCTTAACAAAGGGAAATATGTGAATCTAAATCTTAGCCAAACTTACTTAAAATCTTCGTCCTATCCATTTCAACCCAAGCTTACCCAGTTTACCCCTGCAGGCCCTGCCTATTACAGTTCTGTAAATAATGTTTTGGAGTTCACGAAAGAGGTCGATTGGCAAAAAGATTGCATTTATTTATTGATTTTTTTATATATATTCCATTAAAAATTTACAATAGAATGTTACGGACTACTCTACCACGAACTACTTTACAATACTACAAGGACGATGCCATGAGGAGCAAAAGACTATGACTACCCCATGGCGTTGTTTAAAAATGCTAACCTACATACAATTTTACATAAATACTACAAACAACTAAAAAAGAAAAACGATGCTTACTATCCTGTGGCCTGTCTAACATTAGATGTCAGGTTGGGGCTGTAATAACCAAAAAATTGTTCATTTTTTATTTGGATAGCATACCTGTCATCTTGTTTTCCTTTATATGTATTTTTTCATAGGGTGTATGACATGCAGCACACTGCATACGCAATGGTTAGTTTCCAGGACAATTTTGCTAAGTGGGGATGTAGAGACAAACCCCGGCCCCGAGACACTTGATTTTTGTACTTGGAATTTAAATAGCATTGTTGCGTATGACTTTTTAAGAGTTCCCCTTGTTTAAGCATACAACTCGGTGTATAACTATGACTTGATTGGGATAGTAGAAACTCACCTTGATAGCAGCGTAGATAAGGAGAGACTGACATTAAATGGGTATACGTTTATCAAAAACAACCACCCACAAAATGTGAAAAGAGGTGGTGTTGGGCTATACGTAAAGGATTCCCTTCCTTCAAAAGAACGTTTTGACCTGGTGACTCTCCCTGAGTGCGTTGTGTGTGAGATACAACTGAACTGGAAAAAGTACTTTTTTGTCGTAATTTATAGAAGTCCAAGTCAGGCCCAGAG
The DNA here is from genome assembly GCA_039566865.1 of Aurelia coerulea. Lineage (NCBI taxonomy): Eukaryota > Metazoa > Cnidaria > Scyphozoa > Semaeostomeae > Ulmaridae > Aurelia > Aurelia coerulea. Next base: position 6,570,372 of record CM076953.1, on the reverse strand, counting down.
TGAATTTGATAACTTTATAGTTGCTTTGCACTTCATTTGACATTCAACGACGAGATCTTCTCGCTGGAGTTTCAGATATACTACGACCATTTGTTGAAATCACCAATCTTTCAAACGATCTTCTGATGCACCTTTTATTATATGGTGACCAAGACCTGTCTAATGACCTAAATAGAAATATACTCGAACTTACTATACAATTCATCCACAATACTGGTCGGTTCGACTAAGATCATATCAAAGTTCAGTCACATGCCATGCAACCACCAAGTGCCCACCAAGTGCCTTTAAGTAAATTTTCTTCTTGTCTGTAATTTCTGTCTCACATTAGATGTCAGGTATGCATTTATTTCCAAATGAATGAATGAAACCCTTTACTAAGAACCTAGTTATGATATCAGGCTGAAATAGTTCTTATCCATTGGGTACAAAATATATGATTTCGGGCTGTAGGTTCTTAATAAATGAAGGTTCTTATGTGCGGGTTTTTACTGTAGCCTTCAATGCATCATCATCATCATTAGCCATTCAGACCACTGCGGATCAATGCCCTGCCTCTCCAGGCAACATCTATTTAAATTTGACATTAGTTTTGACATCCAGGTCACATTTGCTACCTTCTCAATATCATCACGTGATCTTCTTGCTGGTCTCCTACTTAGGCACCGTTCACACTGCTCTGTTTTTGTTAGTATCCGTCTTTGTGGCATCCAAGGGACCCGTTCACGCTGCTCTGTTTTTGTTAGTATCCGTCTTTGTGGCATCCAAGGGCCCCGTTCACACTGCTCTGTTTTTGTTAGTATCCGTCTTTGTGGCATCCAAGGGCCCCGTTCACACTGCTCTGTTTTTGTTAGTATCCGTCTTTGTGGCATCCAAGGGCCCCGTTCACACTGCTCTGTTTTTGTTAGTATCCGTCTTTGTGGCATCCAAGGGACCCGTTCACACTGCTCTGTTTTTGTTAGTATCCGTCTTTGTGGCATCCAAGGGACCCGTTCACACTGCTCTGTTTTTGTTAGTATCCGTCTTTGTGGCATCCAAGGGACCCGTTCACACTGCTCTGTTTTTGTTAGTATCCGTCTTTGTGGCATCCAAGGGCCCCGTTCACACTGCTCTGTTTTTGTTAGTATCCGTCTTTGTGGCATCCAAGGGCCCCGTTCACACTGCTCTGTTTTTGTTAGTATCCGTCTTTGTGGCATCCAAGGGCCCCGTTCACACTGCTCTGTTTTTGTTAGTATCCGTCTTTGTGGCATCCAAGGGCCCCGTTCACACTGCTCTGTTTTTGTTAGTATCCGTCTTTGTGGCATCCAAGGGCCCCGTTCACACTGCTCTGTTTTTGTTAGTATCCGTCTTTGTGGCATCCAAGGGCCCCGTTCACACTGCTCTGTTTTTGTTAGTATCCGTCTTTGTGGCATCCAAGGGACCCGTTCACACTGCTCTGTTTTTGTTAGTATCCGTCTTTGTGGCATCCAAGGGACCCGTTCACACTGCTCTGTTTTTGTTAGTATCCGTCTTTGTGGCATCCAAGGGACCCGTTCACACTGCTCTGTTTTTGTTAGTATCCGTCTTTGTGGCATCCAAGGGCCCCGTTCACACTGCTCTGTTTTTGTTAGTATCCGTCTTTGTGGCATCCAAGGGCCCCGTTCACACTGCTCTGTTTTTGTTAGTATCCGTCTTTGTGGCATCCAAGGGCCCCGTTCACACTGCTCTGTTTTTGTTAGTATCCGTCTTTGTGGCATCCAAGGGCCCCGTTCACACTGCTCTGTTTTTGTTAGTATCCGTCTTTGTGGCATCCAAGGGCCCCGTTCACACTGCTCTGTTTTTGTTAGTATCCGTCTTTGTGGCATCCAAGGGCCCCGTTCACACTGCTCTGTTTTTGTTAGTATCCGTCTTTGTGGCATCCAAGGGACCCGTTCACACTGCTCTGTTTTTGTTAGTATCCGTCTTTGTGGCATCCAAGGGACCCGTTCACACTGCTCTGTTTTTGTTAGTATCCGTCTTTGTGGCATCCAAGGGACCCGTTCACACTGCTCTGTTTTTGTTAGTATCCGTCTTTGTGGCATCCAAGGGACCCGTTCACACTGCTCTGTTTTTGTTAGTATCCGTCTTTGTGGCATCCAAGGGACCCGTTCACACTGCTCTGTTTTTGTTAGTATCCGTCTTTGTGGCATCCAAGGGACCCGTTCACACTGCTCTGTTTTTGTTAGTATCCGTCTTTGTGGCATCCAAGGGACCCGTTCACACTGCTCTGTTTTTGTTAGTATCCGTCTTTGTGGCATCCAAGGGACCCGTTCACACTGCTCTGTTTTTGTTAGTATCCGTCTTTGTGGCATCCAAGGGACCCGTTCACACTGCTCTGTTTTTGTTAGTATCCGTCTTTGTGGCATCCAAGGGACCCGTTCACACTGCTCTGTTTTTGTTAGTATCCGTCTTTGTGGCATCCAAGGGACCCGTTCACACTGCTCTGTTTTTGTTAGTATCCGTCTTTGTGGCATCCAAGGGACCCGTTCACACTGCTCTGTTTTTGTTAGTATCCGTCTTTGTGGCATCCAAGGGACCCGTTCACACTGCTCTGTTTTTGTTAGTATCCGTCTTTGTGGCATCCAAGGGACCCGTTCACACTGCTCTGTTTTTGTTAGTATCCGTCTTTGTGGCATCCAAGGGACCCGTTCACACTGCTCTGTTTTTGTTAGTATCCGTCTTTGTGGCATCCAAGGGACCCGTTCACACTGCTCTGTTTTTGTTAGTATCCGTCTTTGTGGCATCCAAGGGACCCGTTCACACTGCTCTGTTTTTGTTAGTATCCGTCTTTGTGGCATCCAAGGGACCCGTTCACACTGCTCTGTTTTTGTTAGTATCCGTCTTTGTGGCATCCAAGGGACCCGTTCACACTGCTCTGTTTTTGTTAGTATCCGTCTTTGTGGCATCCAAGGGACCCGTTCACACTGCTCTGTTTTTGTTAGTATCCGTCTTTGTGGCATCCAAGGGACCCGTTCACACTGCTCTGTTTTTGTTAGTATCCGTCTTTGTGGCATCCAAGGGACCCGTTCACACTGCTCTGTTTTTGTTAGTATCCGTCTTTGTGGCATCCAAGGGACCCGTTCACACTGCTCTGTTTTTGTTAGTATCCGTCTTTGTGGCATCCAAGGGACCCGTTCACACTGCTCTGTTTTTGTTAGTATCCGTCTTTGTGGCATCCAAGGGACCCGTTCACACTGCTCTGTTTTTGTTAGTATCCGTCTTTGTGGCATCCAAGGGACCCGTTCACACTGCTCTGTTTTTGTTAGTATCCGTCTTTGTGGCATCCAAGGGACCCGTTCACATTGCTCCGTTTTGTACAAAAGCGGAGGGAAAAACATCCGTTTTTGTCCGTTCACATTGATCCGCCTGATAACAAATACGGAGAGAAAAACCTCCGTTTTTGTGCGTTCACATTGCTCCGTTTTTGTGAAACTCATTGTTGAATATTGGAGCGTTTTCAAAAACCTCCGTTTTTGTGCGTTCACACTGATCAAGTGCGTTTTCAAAAACCTCCGTTTTTGTGAATATCCACTTTTGATAGCGTTTTCGAAAACCTCCGTTTTTGTGGCGTTTTTGTGCGGATCAGTGTGAACACTTTTACAACAACGGAGGTTTTTCTCTCCGTTTTTCTACAAAAACGGAGCAGTGTGAACGGGGCCTTATTCTTGCTGGTCTCCCACAAAACTTCATGAGCTAGGTCGCACTTGGCTTCTTGAAATCAAAAGCTTTTGTCGTCTGTTTGTATTGATCAAGCAACATCTCAAAAGGTAATAGGGCTTCCAAAGCGTATGTTATAAAAGTTAAAATCACCTGAAACCACCTGAAATCACCTGAAACCACCTGAAACCGCCTGAAACCACCTGAAATTGTCTGCAAATCGTCTGCAAATCATCTGAAACCACCTGTAAATCGCCTGCAAATCGCCTGCAATCGCCTGTCATTGTTTTGATAAATGGGAAAAAGTCTTATTGTCTTCAACTTTGATCATTAACACCTAAAATGGCAAATAATCCTACTGGTGTGATCGCTAGTTCTTAGGTCTCACACCTTTTGTCTCATTCAAATTGCTTTTGGTCTCATTGGGCTGATCTTAGTATTTTATCTAAATTGTATTGAAGCTAAGCTAGGTCCACACCTTTCCGGATATTTTCGAAAAGTTCTATGCTCCATATAAATTTCAAGACTCACGAGGTCTTTCCAGTTATCGCAACAACAACAACAACAACATTTGTATGGCGATAACTACGAACTGGTTAGACTAATTCCAAAAATGTCTCCCGTCAGACTTGTCGCTACAACAAAGAAGCTATATTCAACAACAGCGAAAGTTAGAGGGACTTATACAATGAGTCTACAAACTTGTATTATCAGTCTAATATATTTATAGGCCTATCCATATAAAAAGATCTGCATTCTGTATCCACAACGAGGAGCATCTTTGAAATTGTCCACACAAAAACCCTGCGATACTTGAAACTGGGTTACCGAAAACGCCGTCCACTTGCGGGCGTGAAACCAAAGCGGCTAAAAAAGATGCGTTTTCAAAAATAGCCAGATGCGTGTGGACCAAACCGAGACCGAAATCACTCAAAATTTGAGACCGAGTTCGAGACTACGACTAACAGTCAAGATATAGGGAATTTGCATTTAACCCTAATCCTACCGGGGGGGGGGTGTTTTCCACCCCCCCTGTCGGTTTTTTGCAGAGCATTCTTTAACGACAAAAGCTATGACCCTCAAACTCTCTGACAATTACTAATTATCTATTAGCTACATTTTGACAATTAAATTTTTGAACAATAGGTGTCACGTGACAGGTGACACTACCATATTTGGAGCAAGGTATTAGAAAAATTAATGATTTTGATATTTTTACTCCCAGAATTAGTTCCAAACGTTGACTATTGTACTTTAAAAGAATCAGCAAACAATTAGCTTTCTATTGTTGTCAATAACAATGGATTTTGCTGACGTCAGCATTCTCAAATGATGACGTCACTGTAGCCGCCATTTTGGGTCATTTTGGCAAATTTTGAAGTTTTTTCCGATAGATTTTGTTAAAAATGCATAGAATTGCGTTATGCAATACTTTAAAAGCATTTTGAGCTAATTATTATCAATTTTTGGCAGAAAAACACAGTTTTTAGTTATGACGTCATCAATTTTTGTCATTTTCTTCCAAAATAACAGTCTAAAAACACTCATATGCATCATACTTGAATTGGAAATGAATAATACGCCAAATAAGAATGGAAAAAGTCATTCAGATTACCTTCATTCCGTTTTTAGAACAAATAAGCCGGAAAACCATATATTTTGACATTTTCCGGCATTATGACGTCATAGTGACGTCACCTAATGAGGTGGCCACGCCCAAAACTACCAATCGGCTAAGAATAGCTAGGACTACGCCCTTGCCAAGTTTCAATGATTTCCCATTAGTCTACGGCTATTTATAGAGGGGGGGTGGAAAGCACCCCCCCCCCCCCGGCTATGTTAGATCAAAAAAAGCCCGGTAGGATTAGGGTTAAGTGTCATGGCCGCCACAAGGCCTATGTTTCGAATACACGTTTTTTTATAACAAACTTCGATCAACGCTTAGTACTAAAAGTTTCTTAATTTCGCATGTACCTGGCAGTTTGCTTGATAAGTTTTTTTTATTTTTGGGCCTAAAATTGCGGTATTGTTCAAAGTCAAGCCTTCTTCTCTACAAAGGGCTTCCATTTTGCATTGACACTGTCATCACGAATAAGCCATGCACATTGAGGCAAAAATTTACCAATTTTTGCAGTTAAAAGGTACCTTTATTAAAGAGACACATAATAAGAGAGACATACAGAAAATAAAATGCACACAAGTGGACGGCGTTCTCGGTCACCAAGTTTCAAGTATCGCATGGTTTTCGTGTGGACAATTTCAAAGATGCTCCTCGTGTGGATGAAGAATGCCGATCTTTTTATATTGATAGGCCTATAATTATACTGATAATACAAGTTCGTAGACACATTACATAAGTCAGTCTAACTTTCGCTGTTGTTGTTGTTGAATATAGCTTCTGTGTTGTAGCGACAAGTCTGCAGGGGGGAGGGGAGCGAAACAAGAGACTTTTTTGGAATTAGTCTAACCAGTTTGTAGTTATCGCCATACAAATGTTGTTGTTGTTGTTGCTGTGATAACTGGGAATACCTCGTGAGTCTTGAAATTTATATGGAGCATAGAACTTTTCAAAAATATCCGGATAGGTGTGGACCTAGCTTAGCTTCAATACAATTTAGATAAAATACTAAAATCAGCCCAATGAGACCAAAAGCAATTTGAATGAGACAAAAGGCGTGAGACCTAAGAACTACCAATCACACCAGAAGGATTATTTGCCTTTTTAGGTGTTAATGATCAAAGTTGAAGACAATAAGACTTTTTCCCATTCATCAAAACAATTACAGGCGATTGCAGGTGATTTGCAGGTGATTTACAGGTGGTTTCAGATGATTTGCAGACGATTTCAGGCGGTTTCAGGTGATTTCAGGTGGTTTCAGGTGATTTCAGGTGGTTTCAGGTGGTTTCAGGTGATTTTAACTTTTATAACATACGGCTTCCAAAGCAAATAATGAGGAATGTTGTGATGACATCCAAACGCTTAAGCTGTTTCGATCGAAGACATTTCCTGTGGCATGCAATTTGAGACAGACTTTAGTCTTAATTTCTATGTCCTGATGGCCTCGGGGTAGACATAGCCTTTTGCTCCTCAGGGTATCGCTCCAGTAGTATTGTAGTTGTATAGTAATTTTGTAAAGTAACATAGCTTGTAACTTTACATTGTAATCTTTTAGTGGATACAAAAAGTAACAACAACAACATTTCGTCTCAGTAATCAAGACACCATGCAGCTCATGAACTTTTTCTTAGGGTTCACAGCCATTTGCTCCTCAGGGTATCGTTCCAGTAGTATTGTATAGTTGTATAGTAATTTTGTAAAGTAGTGTAGCTTGTAACTTTATATTATAATCTTTTAGTGGATATTAAAACAAACAACAATATTTCGTGTCGGTAATCAAGACACGATGTAGCTCGTGAAGTTTTTCTTAGGGTTCACCCAGTACAAATCATCATACTTACATTAGAAGTTCGACCAGCCTTCTGCACACACCAGCATCAATAACAGCTTGGATTTTCATATTAGGACCATCTGATAGGTATGCCACTGCCCAGCATGCATCAGCTAAGACATCTGTATCATTGTGGAATAATAGTCGAGCAAGTGTGGGTAGACATGGCGAAACCTGATAACATAAACAAGAAATCGAGCTTTAAAATAAGGCAATGAGTAACAAAGGATTTGTGGTATGATTGATAATATTTTCATTAGTACAATTGGTGAATGTATAAAACGCAAATTTTCCAGACTCTAATGTGTTCGTACATTTCAAACGTCCGAAATTTAACGTCCAAAACGTTCGTGGTGCGAATTATTTAGCGTCCGAGCTTCTTTCCAGTACAGAAGACAAAAGGGAAAGCATGTTTACAATTCAAAAACATGATAACTACTTGCAACTAAGAAAGTGATACTAATATGAGTTTCCAGAAAATTAACGCTGATTCTGTTTAAGGCGATCATAGTAAATTTATAAAGCATTAACGAGGAATATTTTTTTTGTCTACATTCCAATAAAAATTGACAATACAAATGTCTTAGTTACGCTACTTACAAAATACTTAACTACACTACAACGACGATGCCACTAGATGCAAAATACTATGACTATTCTGTGGCATCACAAAAAACTAAGACGATATACATATGAATAATCAAAGGAAAAACAACAAGACATGGAAAAAACTACATTCTGTCTCAAATTAGACATTATGTGAAAAATTGTAGGCGAGTAACAACAGACAATATCATACAGGAATATTTGCTGAAGCAATACCATTTCTTATGAATACGGTGGCTCTCTAGACCTTTTGGTCATATGCCTAGCTGATTAACTTATCTTAGTCCTCCTGTCGTTGATTTTCAAAATTTTTAAGAAACCGGATAGCCAAAGTTTAAAAAGGGGTTTCTCAAAGCCAGGTACTGAGCTTGTTTTGGGTCGATATATAGCAGTTTTAACATACTCCCCTCTGCGTTGATCACTAAAAGTGTTCAACTGCCATTCGAAGTGAATAAATTTATCCTAAAATCTATCATGTGGTATATTTGACGAACGGAACGTTTCGTACGATAACATGCTTCTGTCAATCAAATATCCCTAAATCTTGTGCCTAACTTACTTATTTGCTTTTTTCAGTTTCGTTATCATAAGTATGTGTAGCATTTTGCAGTTGCTAGCCTAGTTGCATGTCTTTATATAATGGTCATGGGGCTGTCATTGTCTTTTGCTCCTCGTGGTATCGTCCCAGTAGTGTTGCATAGAGATTAGAAAGTATAGTAGAATGTAATGTTGTATCGTAATATTTCATACGGATATACTAAAAAGAGTCACTAAACGTACTGGATTTCGAAGAAGATTTTTAAATTACACGACTTTGCACAGACGCTTTCGTTTGAAAATAGCCTTAAATAACGGACTCATCATATTAAACCCATAAACGCAACAAAACATCGAAATCAGTAGAAAGAAGAAACTTGTAACAAGAGAAAAAAACTGTTAAATCCTGTAAGAGAAAACCGAATTAATCTTAAAACCTGAAAGGAAAGAAATAAGTTAGTAACTCTCAGGTTTTAAGATTAATTCGGTTTTGTCTTACAGGATTTAACAGTTTTTCTCTTGTTACAGGTTTATTTTGGTTGTTGTTTCTTTTACAGGAGTTAACAGTTTTCTTTCTACTGATTTCGGTGTTTTTGTTGCGTTTATGGGTTTAATATGATGAGTCCGTTATTTAAGGCTATTTTTAAATTTTGTACCACAAATCATTTGTTTACGTTTTCGGTTCGAGCCAGTGTGAAAATTAATGACATTGTAAACATACCTTGGTGAAATCTGGAGGTGGACTTTTCCCTCGACATAAATTCGATAAACACCAAACAGCATTTCTAATCATTGAAATCTTTGTACAACGACCTAGCAACCTGTCAAAAATTCAATTCATGAATAACAGAAAACGAAAAAATATAAATAAAGAGCAAAACATTTCAGGACAAGCAAATTTTTCAAGAACTCAGATTGATAAATCCCCCACCAAAACCATGTAGTTCAGAAAAAAACAATTTTTTGAGCCTAACATTTCGCAACATTTGACGATAATTTTGCATCTTTGGAAGCAACTAGAGCAACTGCACACCCTTAAAAAACTGATCTGCAAGTAACAACAAAGTACTTATTTCTTTGAAGGGGCATAATCACAATGCATAAAATCCTGAAATATCTTCTTACTGCAAAAAGGCTGAGCTCTCAAATCCTTAATTCAGCGATAGAATCAGTGGCGGACACTTGGGGGGCGAGGGGGTGCGATCGCCCCCCCAATTTTGGCTAGAACAAAGGTCTTTTGTTCAAAAACAATAGAAACAAACAATGCCTTTTAACTAAAACAATACCTTCGCCCCCCCCATATTTGGCAAAGTGTCCGCCACTGGATAGAATCTCAGTAATTTTTCTCACACTTTTGGCTTAGTTCACAGCACTTCTTCGAGCTTCTTGTAAATGCCCAGGTGCTTGTCCTAAAAACCTTAAAATAAATATTTGAAAATAAACTTACTCTATTAATGGCAATAGAATTCCTTGATCCAAAACATAGTTTCTGCACATTGGGCTGTCGCCAGCTATGTTACCAAGTGCCCAAACCGCCTGCAAATCAGTATAAAAGCAATCTTTGTAAAGAACACAACAACCATATGCTGTTTAGTTTCTTGGTCTCAACATTTTGAAAGGTTCGGTAAATAAATGGATTCATACAGTAACTCTGTTCCTTGTATGTTGATAAACAGAAGCTTCTTTAGAATCATATGCTAGAAATCAACAGTTATAACGTATGCCCAGGGGTTGAAGAAGCACTTTTATCGATCAATAGACTTTTGGCTATTCTACAAAAGAGTCTGGATCAAGCGTTATGTCTATACATTTTTATACGCGAGGTTCAATTAAGAGGCGCTAGAGCCTTTATCACTATTGTGCACATTCGAAAATTCTACCAAATTTAGCAAAAATATCGTTCGATTTCGATTCTTTTCAGAATAGCTAAGGTGTTGTGGCACATTGGCCTAATCCTCTGATTTTGCAGCAAGGTGGACAGCGTTCAAGCCCAGTAAGAGCCTCAACATTTGAGCAAGATGACAAGGGTTTGTGGACTCAATCAGGTCTTCTCTATGTCTGCTATTACAATGCTTGGTGCAAAAAACCACAACATCACCTTCGCCAATCGGAGTTTTCCACTGGGCACTAAGACAGTTTGGTCATTGTCATAATGAAAATATGAGATATTAAATTGACTAGGAGGATATAAACAATGCAATAAATCGAAGAGAGTGGGGCCTTTCTTCTTTGTTTTCCTATTTTGCATACGTGCACTGTCACATTTTACAGAATTGATTAATCACAAACCTGCTCTTGGACATCTTCATGTGGTGATTGTAAAAGTGCAATAAAAATTGGAACTGCTCCTGCCTCAACAATAATTTTTGTTTGTTGTGATGTACCAGATGCTATATTTGTGAGAGCCCAGGCAGCCTCAAACTAATAAAAGAAAGGAAAATCATGTCTCAAAGTGGCTACACTGATCAAATGTCTCTTGTGCGAAAATACAAGGTCAAATAATAGCCATGTACAAGCTTTGTAGTTATGGCCTTGTAGCATTGTTCTAGCCTAGAAAAGCCTTGCTATAACCTTGTAAATGGCTAGAAAAATGCTAATTAGCCTTGTGGAAGCCTTGTCTTAGACTGGTTGTAACTTGGAATCTTACTGATAGCCTTGTACTTTTTTCAAAGGTTAGGACAAGGTCATAACAAGGTCGTAATCCTCGCTACAAGGTCAAGTTTAACCTTGTATTTTTATACAGGCTAGCATTTGGCTTTTAAAGAGCCACTGTTACCCAGGGTACTTTGCAGGCACGCCACATTGCCTGAAAATCAAATTTGGCCCAGCAGAAAATATGGATTGGCATTGCAGTAACTGAACTGAAAGAAAAGTTTGCTTTAGTTAACCTTTCAACTACTGCAGTGTGGGTCCATATTTTCTCATTAGGCCAAATTTGATTTTAGACAGTCTGAAATTGCAGCATATCCGCAAAGGACCCTGGGTGGCAATGGCTCCTTAAGTCTTCTTTGTCAGGTAGAAAAATATGTCTTCAAATGACTGTCAGGGCATTGAGTTCATTAAATTTGAGATTTTGACTAAAGATTGGCCTGGTGTACCAATTATCTTTTGACCTGTCAAAAGTGGATTCTTTCTTCTGGCACATACAATCTGCAGAATTCATTGTTTGAACTTGAATGCCTCCTTCATTTTGCCTACCTGTAAAACACTGTTCTCTCCTTGCTGTAGAAATATGATAAACTTTGGAATCACTCCGGCTTCAATAACTTCATCTATTGGGGGATTTGGCTCTGTAAGACAAGCAAGATCATTAGAGATGTTCAAAGGTAAGACAAACTGTTCCTTGTATACAATAAAAATGTGCATCCAATTCATCATCAGAACATATTAACAATCTATCATCTGAAGTCAGCCTCATTAATGTGCATGAGCTCACAAACATTCAGCTCACAGGCACAAGAGATCACATTAGCTACTGGCACTCCTCTTACTCTATTTGGAGCACAGTTAGTGAGTATCATTGTGTTAATTAAATCACAGAAGAGTTGACTACCTTATTTTTGTTATTGTAAATCCTTTCCAAACTGCATTCCTATCTAAATTGTACTCCCTCACAAACAATTGATGGCTGGGCCAGTCCATTCCCAAACAACTGAATTCAAACCCAACCCAGTCCAAACACAAGGTACTTCAACTCTTCTGTGATTTTGATTAACACACTGATACTCACTACACCTGTTTGGAGTGCTTTGATTCCAGGCATATTTTCCAAATTAAAAACAAAATAAAAACTTGGACCGGAGAACATTGCACTTGCGGAATATGCATATAGCAAAGCAGGATATGATACTAGTATTTAGAATCATAGTTTTTGTACTGATGTAGGTGGATTTAAATTTGTAATCAATACAATTTCAAAAACCCAATTTACTGTATGCTTAGCCTGTGAATTGAGTCTGGTTGACAGGCTATGCTTAAAAAATATATACCTTCTGATAACACTTTTCTGAACCTCTGTGCACAAGCAAGTTGTAATTCCTGGTTATTGCTGCATATGCCTTCTATCATTTCAGGCAATATCTTGGATACCTAACATGAGAAAGGTATGACTTGTATATGATACAAACAATTTTTTCACTAAGTTAACTTATCCTGTCCCACTGCAGAAGGGCTAGCCTCTGTAAATTAATCTTGTAGGTGGTTGTATACAGTCATGCATCCTCTGTTTATCATAAGGGATAAACAAAACTACACAAGACTGACAATTTGTTCTACCTCTTCACAATGGCACACAAAGCTACAAGGAACAGCAAAGTGTGTGGTAAAAAGAGGTGTAAATTTCAAATTGAGAGGTAAATTGTTCATCTGCAAAGGTACTGAATTTTTTTGTATGCTTTCTGATGATACCTTCGTGGAAAAAAGTATTTTCAATTAAGTTTAACACAACTTTTCGACACAAGTTCTAAACTAAGAGGTATAATGTACTCTATCCCCCCTTTGATAAATGTTCATCCCAAATCAGGCACATCCCTTTTATAGATCTGAAACTTTGGTTGCAAACGGACATGCATTTATGTTCAGGCACATCCATAGGGGTATGCATTCATATCTAAACATATTTTTGCAAAATAAATGCATGGGCATTGGGGGAGATAAAATTTGGGGGGGGGCTGCCCAATAAAAATCAATTGTTTAAGAAAACTTGGCCCAACTTAAGGCAGATTCCTGCCCGATTCTGGCTGATTTTTGCAAATTTTTCTGACGTTGGGGGGGGGGGGGCGGCTGTAGTCCCTCCCAGCCCCCTGTCTCCTATGCCTATGAATAAATGCAAAAGTTCTAATATTATCATTTTATTGGTAAATATTCTTCAGGATAAACTCTTTTCACAAATTTGGATAAATAGTCATATTCTATCACAAAACATTCCCTGTACAAAAATACAAGGCCATGTAATAGCCATGTACAAGCCTTGTAGTTATTGCCTTGTAACCTTGTTATAGCCTGGAATAGCCTTGCTGTAACCTTGTAAATGGCTTGAAAAATGCTAATTAGCCTTGTAGAAGCCTTGTGGAAACCTTGTGTTAGACTGGTTGCAGTTAGGAATCTTACTGATAGCCTTGTAATTTTCTTCCAAAGTTAGTACAAGGTCATAACAAGGTCATAATCCCCTCTACAAGGCTAAAACTTGGCCTGTACAAGGCCAAGTTTAGCCTTGTATTTTTGTACAAGTCATCACAATACAAAATTATGAGGCTTTTTATTCTAAAAAAGCAAAATAACAAAACTGTTATGGTGTAGCCATATGGGCTCATAAGCAGACCAGAAGCAATTTTCAAAACCTTTGGATAAGCTTGTTGTGCTGACACTATACTAGTTATCTTAAGAGCTTTTCCCTTTTTCCTGTCATAATCCTGCATGGATATCTCAATATTCCAACATTAGCATACTGGTAAAGGAAGAACAAGCTTAATTGATGGTACACTTAGTTTGATATCTGAGAAACTCAACTGATTTTTTAGCAGATGCTGACACATTCAAGTGAATCAATGTCAGAAAAATATATTTCGTAAATGAATCCTTTAATCCTCCTCCAGTTCTGTACCAGCAACTTTTAACCTCTAACTTAGATTATTTCAATCTAAGTGCTTCATCAACTATGTACAAATGCAGAGCACATTAACAGTATCTGGAACATAAAATTCAACAAAATTCAAACATAGCTAGGGTTGTAAAATTGATACAGATGTTGAATACAGAAATGTCACAACATGGAAGAATGAGATGGACTTGAAACCTCAACATTACATGAAATCCCTTTTTAGATGCATGTTTTAGGTTATAATTCTATATTTTACTTACAGAACCCTCAAAATCTGTCATAAAGGGTGTTGCCATATCCACTGAACTGCCATCTCTGCTTGGCTCTACATTTCTCTTTTTGAAGAGCTAAAATGATCAGGAGAAATAGCATTACCTAAAAATGTTGTAAAAGCTCCTGAGCAATAACTTTGTAACAAACTGAAAGAATCATGAGATGCAGCCAGTGCAGTGCAGGGCTTTCACATTCAGAAATTAAGGTGGACAACCAAAAACTTATATGACCAGTGTGGGGTGCACGAAAAAAATATCAAACAGCAACATGGTATGTGTCATATTTCTCAAGAACTCATTGGTAGTCCACCACCCCTAATCGTTCTTAAACCCCTTAAACCTCTGACGTGCATACACTCACATTCAGTCAAGTGAATTGAATTAAAAGCTGTCATTTTCAAATTTTTCATGAAAACAAAACAGTATTTAGACTTCAACACAACCTGCTGAAGAAGTCTGCAATCTAAAACAAAATGCCAATCTTGGAAAAAGATGGTTTGAAAGTAAGGCTGGTTGAACTTCAGTTGAATGAGCAAATAAAGTAACTCTGCTGCATCCAACCATTAAAATCAGCATCAGGAAGGTAAAATGTATGTTTTAAACCAAACATCAATTTGCCCACAAAGTTTTCCAGTGTGAATTGCTGAATTGAACATCGCTTTCTGCCGAACTTTTCATTTTACACAGGTGATCGCCCTCACCCTCTCCAGCGCCCTCGCAAAATTTTTTACATGGGCTATTGACTGCCCTCACAAACACGTATTTCGCCCGAAGCTCCAACACGATTTCATTTAAAAAGGACTCTCAAAACAGAACGCTCTTTCATAACTAGCGGGAGTTCTCATACACTCAACAAAGTCACTTCAAAGTCTGGTTTAAAGTGCTTCAACATTGAAAAGCAAACTTGTAGTACAAAGAATAATGTTTTCCGGACCTACTCATCGCAAAATACATACCTTTCAAGCAGTAATCTTCCTCTTTAGAAACAAAATACATCCATCGCAGCTACGAGAACTCTAGGCTATATCAACCGTTTTTTGTACGCAACAACAACAACTGTCTAAATAGCGCCTCCTTATTGGTTGAAAACTAAATTCTAGCAATTTGATTGGTCAATACGGATCCACACCATATTGGCCTAAGTGGCCACACTTTATAAGAGTAATGATATGAGTCCCTCTTGAGCAAGTGATATTTGCAAATCAAAGAACGCAGGGAAACAAGGGACGAAATGTCATAAGTCTAGGCGAAGCCCAAGGACAATTCCCAGGCACTCCCAGGTGTTTTGGTGAAAAAGGGATCTATTCAAAATATTTTACCTTGGGGAATAAGGAACAAAACAAGAGAGCGGGAAAATAATAAAGGAACAAGGAACTATGACCACCTTGGGAGGGTCTCAGTTTTGAGGATGGATACCAATTACCAATCTGGCCAATGGCAATGCCTTTTGAATGATGGGGAGCAAGGCTAAGGCCAGGAATTTTTTTAATGTCATTTTATGAGATTTGTAAGCAAGCAACGGGGGCCTATCTTCTAGGAGTTGGGGGGGGTGTAAAATTTCGGGCCAAATCTTTATAACACCCCTAAAATCAAGTCTTACTACAAATCCTACTCATTTCAAAAATTTGTGAAACCGTCTAATGAAATTTCTAATAATTGATGATTTATGTTAAAAAGAACTTGCTAAGAAGACTTTTACATCACTGCTAGTGAGACCACAAAGACCCAAAACTATGGAGATATACCAAGCAGACCGAATTTTGAGTCTGGTTGTCCAGACCTCCCTCTCCTTTTGTGGCTTCTTATCACTTACCAAGAATTTGGTTGGGCCTAAACGAAAACTCTTTTTGCACTTCATAAAACAGAGCTTTCCAGAAGTTCCGAGATGCGCTCTTTAAACAACGAACCCAGAATTACGGCAATGCGTACATTTTTGTCTTTCGATATTTTCTCGAACGTATATCATTTGAAAGCCATGAAGAAACCATTCAAACAGGCAGTGATGTCCAGAAAGGTGAGAAAGGTCTAAACTGCCTGATGATGCTGACGGAGGGCCTAAAAATGTGATGGGTGAGGTTACTCATACAGACCTGCTCTTCTCTTTTAGCCTTTCTTATCTGGATACCCGATTCTTCTCTCCTCCTTCGAAGCTCAGAAGTATCCAAGGCTTTGTTCTTGTACTTTCCAATGCGGGAAGACATCTCTCCACGGCATAAAACAAACGATTTCTTGCCCTTTTCTCACAACAACGTGGTCAACCTTTGCTGCTTGCATTCAGCATTCGTGCAAAAAAATTTAGGCGATGCATTTGCGATTCCTTATTGTGATTGGTTAATCGAGTCACAATGGAGCGATTTGATTGGCTGGATTCGAAAAGGGAAGATTAGAGCGGCGGCAAAGAGAGGAGAGGAAGAGAAGTGGAAGAGAGTCGGAGAGCCCTGTTGTGTCAAAAGCACGGAATATAATATTGTGTTTCTTCCGATTTTCCGATCGAAGTATAAATCGTTGCACGTTATTCTGAAGGTGAAATTACAAAATTGTGCTGTTGTCCGAAGCAACAGTTTTATACCTTCGTCAAATTCTACCGGACCGGTGGTATGGGACCCTTGGTGGGGGATCGGTGGTTACTCGTAAAGGTACTTTTGGAATGCAAAGAGGGAGATGCAGTTAAATACTATCTAAATGAACAAGGACAGATAATGTTCAGAATGTTACAATAGAATCCGTTACTTTTTGTTGACACCCAAGCACAAAGCGATTAGCGTTTGCAGACGAAGGGAATTCGATGCCTGGTCGGTCAACTTACAAACAAAAACAAAGCAAGCCGCAAAAGTTGCTCTGAAGTCCAGGTAGCTAGCTCCCTCGTTGTGCATTCCAGAAATTAGCATATATTTCGAAAGAAGAAAGATATATCTACACTTCTACCTCGGGCATATTATTTATTTGGTGCAGAAGCTGAGCAGTAAGTGTTTTAATTACACCCAAAAATAGGAGAATTGAATCGCCAGTCAATCCGCTTCTGAGTCAAAAAATAAAATGCCAAAGTGAGTTTGCCGTGAAACATAGTGATTTTGCCGTGAAACATAGTGAGTTTGCCGTGAAACTCACTTGTTCGGCTTCAAGGATCATCATGATGCAAAGATTGTTCGGCTTCAAGGATCATGTCGAATATGAAGTAGTCAACATATAAAAAAGAGACTGTATTTCAGAAATACCGGATTTATCAAAACTATGAGAATTATAGAACCCAAAATAATATATCCTTGATCAATATCTGATTAAAGAAATTCAAAAACATCAAAACCAGCAATACCAGCGACACTTTACAAATTATAACTTAAACGAAAATAATTAATCTTTGTTACTTACAACTTTTAACATAATGCATCTTCTTTGATAAAAACTTGACCCTAATTCCCGAGAATTTGCTACCTTCTGAAAGAACTCCTCATTCTAAAAGTTGCTTGAGATGTTTCTTATGAACTGTGATCTAAGGATACATTCAGATGAATCTCTCCTGACATATAGAAAAAGCGACTGGTCGAAAACATTCTGTTGTGCTGAAAAACATCATTTGAATTTTTTACTTTGAAAGTTTCTTGAAAGCGTGACTATGTTGAAAGTCTACTTCAAGTTAGATGACATGTGAGATTTGCTATAACTCAACATTACAAATGCAGAACTCTTTTATTGTTCATATTTGTTGATAATTTTGCTTGGCATCAAATGTGAGACACTACCTACATATGTTCTCATAAAAATACGTTTGTCATTCAGTCAGCAACTAAAAGTTTTGGCGTGACAGCACTAAAACGGCAACACTGGGCAATGGAAACGTGATCTGTGACAAAGAATAGGCAAATTCACGAATTTTACGTCATTTTTTTATACGGTATGGGAAACTGAAGTGATGTATCTTAAATTTAATGACCTATTTTTTTGAACTGAATGGCTTCAAAGAAACTTTAGCTATTTCGCTACAATTCTACCGTTGGACTTTTGTGACATCTTCCATATTTTCAGATTTAAGGTGTTTTCTTCCTTTTCAAGAATTCAAGAATTTTTTTTCGAAAAAACTGAAAACCATTATGATTCCTAAACTGTTTGACACAACATGAAAAAAATTTACAAGAAACCCATAGTTAACGAATGCCTACAATACCTTATCAAGCAAAATTCTATCACTCTTCTGGTCTATTATTTAGAAATTTGATGACGTCACATCCTCAAATGAGTTCGAATAAGAAATATGTTGTAATTTCGAAAATGTTCAAAATTTCTGAAAAGTCCAACGGTAGAATTCTGGGTAAGTAGCTAAAGTTTCTTTCAAGCCACTCAACTGGAAGAAATAGGTCATAGAATTTTACAACTACCTTTTTATGCCGATTTAAAGATTTGGAACCTATGCTTGTTAGCAGAGGCTCGAAGATATCTTAATGTGGTAAAA
Source organism: Aurelia coerulea (assembly GCA_039566865.1). Taxonomy (NCBI): domain Eukaryota; kingdom Metazoa; phylum Cnidaria; class Scyphozoa; order Semaeostomeae; family Ulmaridae; genus Aurelia; species Aurelia coerulea. The sequence continues at coordinate 6,551,787 of CM076953.1, read as the reverse complement.
ACCAGGTGATATGCTCGAATGACACTAGTCACTAGAACACTGGAATCCTGTTAAAAACCGGGGGGGGGGGTGGGTAACTACCATATGTACCGGTACGGAATGTGCCATGTTTTGGGGTGCCTTTTTCAGGCAGAAAATAAATTTTAGGGTGAGACTTTTGGTAGGATCACACAAAGACATAAATTTTTGGGTCTGATTTTACAAAAATAACTCTTTAGGGTAGTACTAATTTTGATCTAATTTCATATCATACTTCGTCAGAATTTTTGAAGTTTTGTCACAATGTTAGGGTATAAATTTTGAATTGCCCGTGAATTTTGGGGTATGGTTTTTGGAAAATTAATCAATTTTATGGTGCGATTTCACAACTCAAATCGGTACACCCCCGTCATCTGCCTGTTGAAGTTATCTCCCACCACCCCGGGTTTAAAATCACCAAAGATATGCGTCAAATCCGTAGATATGATGGTTCAAGTGAGTACTGCATTATTCTGTCTAACAGGGGTATATATTCTTCAAAGCGTTTTGTCTCTTTATTCAAGGGGTGTGAAATTAGCTCTGACAAGGCAATGGCATCAAACCGGCAGCAAAGCAGAATTGCGAGGAGCATCAATAATTTATATTGGTCTGGTGAAGAGTCGAAAGAACAAAAGGTGATAAGCTATGCTGTTTTATTGTATGCTTGCTTTTTTATACATTTCTTTCCAGCATCCGAAGGTAGTTTTAGGACGGTGAGAAGCTGAGCTTATCGAAGCAGCGTCCTGGTCCTTCCTCTCAATGTGACCACACCTCGTGATTCCTTTAGTCTGGAATTACAGAGAGTTGGCGACTCTCCTCACACTTTGTAGCAGGTTCGGCAGGGCGAGGACTCGAACCACCAACCTACAGATTGGTAATCAAGCGTGCTACCACTGAGCCATCCCCCGCTGTATGCTTGCTTGCTTGCTTGCTATGCTTGTTTGGATCGCCTTATGCGGTATCTTTATTATGGTACCTATTCAATCCTGGTTCATATCCAGTGTCGATTGTATTTGTGTAGCTCTTACCTTCTCTTCTTATTTCCCTTCTCTTCGTCCTTTCCCTTTTCGCTTCTTGTTCTAATTCTCTACCTCAATGTTGGTCCTCGCCAACTAAAATTTTACTCGAGGTTTTCCGCCCCGGGAGCTCTTCTCTTCTCTTCTTATTTCCCTTCTCTTCGTCCTTTTCCTTTTCGCTTCTTGTTCTAATTCTTTACCTCAAAGTGGAAGAATATTTATTCCTGCAGCCAGATCCATGGTTTGAAAGGAACTTTGCGTACTTCACTGGCATTTTTATCTCTCGAATATCAAATAAAAATATTCTTTAAATCTTTAGATGTCCCCACCAAAAACTCTTTTCCGCGGCCAGTTTCTTGGGTACCAAGAATAATTTGAAAACCTTGGAAGAATATTCACCCCTGCATCTGCACCATCATTTTTGAAGATTTGATAAATAATCTAAAGGGTATAATTCAAAGCGAATTCTGAAGTATTTATCCATTTCAAGGCATCTTTTTTATCACAAAATATTTCATTACTCTCTCGGGGGTGGAGTTGTCCAAAATTGAAGACAAGTATGTGCGACGGTGAAAACAAAGTATTGGGCCAATACTGGGTGGTCATAGTAAAGATGGCACCCAAAGCTGGGTATCATAGCAAAACGATAATTCCAAAAGTGGAACTTCCAACCAAACAAAACTGGAACTTGAGCTAGGTTTATAAATTTTGACTCAAAACCGGTACATTATTTAGGTTATATAAAACAGACACCCAAAACTGGGAGAATCTTACAAATCACACACAAAACTGGGGTTCACACATACCCGTTCTCGATTTTGGGGCACCTCCATCCCAGGATTACTCTTTCCCCTCCTCATGATTCTCACCCATCCCTCGTGTCAGCATGATGGCTTTTGACGAAGAAAAATCACTCATAAATTGATTTCACTTCAGTTTTTCTTTTTCTACAAGGCGACTGTGTTTCTGTACCCATAATAATCTGTAAACCTACAAAATAAGGAATCTAGTATTATTTTCACTGCAAAATAAAACATTGAGTTGCAGAACTGTTTGCAAAATGCTTTCTTGATCTTGAAGACGGGCAAAGGAAAATCGTTGGCACCTTCTAAGAGAAGCATGTATACTTCTCTCGACGTCGCCCAAATCATAACTGGTTACATAACGAATATCGTGGTTGGCCTAATCTAAAAAACATTGGCAAATTTGGCAAACACTAAAATAAAAAGAGAGTTACTTATTACCCTTTTACTAATTCTTCCACATTACCTGTGGTAAAATTGCAGTTTGAATAAAAGCCAATCACATTGGCGCAAGCTATCATCAAGATTCAGCAATTTTTGCAATTTGGGTATACGCGGTCTATTTACCATGACTCAATGCCTTTAACCCTTCTTCAGCAGTGACGAAAAAAGTTCTGTTAAAGCGTACGAACCAGAAAAAGAACTATTGATAGAATAATGTATTAATAGACTGGAGAGAATAGAATGCAATGTAAAAGAAAAAGAGTGAGATTCGAAAAGGAAAACCTGAATTCATTCTCGCGAAATTTCCCAAGATATAGAATCAAGTAATTATAAAATCAGATATTGATATTCCTCTTCTTTAACAACAACCTTTTCGGACTATGCTACCACAAGGGTATTTATGGACGATTCGGAAGAGTCATTGGAGAGTTGAGGAACATTTGAGACAGTATAAAAATGTGATAACTGTGAACCCTGTCTGGATCCGCTCCTGGATAAGTAACCTAATTCGCGAACGTTTATTCCCACGAAGTTCCCAATTTTGGTCCATTTGCGAAAGCTAATTCCAAAAATTTTGCGTTCGTTGAACTCGCGAAAGTTTCTTCCTGCGAAAGTTTCTTCCCTTAAAGTAGAAGATGATGGGTGAAGAAACTACAACGTAAATAAGAAGCATTTGTTACGTCCATTTGGTAATAAAGTTCCCAAATATAGTGAATGATTTCAAAGACATTACTACCAAAATGCATTACCACACCGTGAAACACAATTCGATACATAGCTACGCCCAGTTAACGGAGCCTGCGATGGAACCAAACCACATATTCTACGACTCAATGGTAAATAGTGCCCTAAAGACTGGATCCCCTTTCTCTTCCCTTTCTTTCTTCCTTTCTTCCTTTCCCCGTGTCCTCCCCCCTTTCTTCCTTTCCCCTCCCGTATTTATTGATCAAGAGCGAGATTTGGAGCAAGTCCACCTAAAGACTAGACTGATTATATGTTCGTAGGTATAGCTATTGATATACTGAGCATAGGTTCCAAATCTTTAAAAAGCCTGGTGTAAAATTCAGTTACTTATTTCTTTGAACTGAATGATTCCAAAGAAACTTCAGCTATTTCTCTGTAATTCTACCGTTGGACTTTTGTGAAATCTTCAATATTTTCAGAATAAGAGTGTTTTTCTTCTTTTTCAAGAATTCAAGAAAAATTTTCAAAAAAACTTAAAACCATCGTAGTTTCTAAACTGTTTGAAGCAACATGAAATAATTTAATAGAAAACCATAGTTTATGAATATCTACAATATCTTATCAAGCAAAAGTTTGTCACTTTTCTGGTTTATGATTTAGAAATTTGATGACGTCACACCCTCAAATGAGTTGAAATGTAACATACGCTGAAATTTCAAAAAATATTGAAAATTTCTGAAAAGTCCAACGGTAGAATTAAAGATAAGTAACTAAAGTTTGTTTCAAGCCACTCAGTCAGAAGAAATAGATCACAGAATTCTACACCCACCTTTTTAAGTCGAATTAAAGATTTGGAAGCTATGCTGATATACTGGTGGACGCTATAACTACGACTCATGGAATTACGTTTCCAGAAACGGACATGGTCTAAATCACCTGCTATTTTTTCTAAAAACCACTGATCCTAAATCGCCGCAAAAAGTGGCTTTCCTGAAGTGCTACACTGCAAAACAAGCTATCAGTACTTAGATGAATGTTTCTTCAAGCTAATAAAGCAAAAAACTCCTACCTATAAATGATAATTTGGTTGTTTGGGGGCGCAAAAGATCTCATAAATTCACTCGTTACTTTGAGATTTTGATCGTTGCAGCAGTTCAGTCGAACGCGTTGTTCGAACGCTTTTGTTTGCCCTTGGTGGGAAGTTTGAATTGAAGAAGAATCAGCCAATCCCATCAAGCTATTTTAAGTCTTGCATCCTGATTGGTCCAGGAACAAATTTGTTCCTGGCGAGACTTTTTTTGCCGTTTTGAGAAGAGTTTGTCCATAAGGCCCTCAACTGGAGCGACAACAACAACATTAATTCACTTCAATTAGATGAGCGTAAGTTGAGGGTCCTTGTGTAGTGAGGCTACCTAAAGACCTAAACGTTGCCTGTTTTGTCTATGAAGGTGAATGATAGGATGATTTGTTGTTTTTTACCTGATTGAAGAAGAATTGATTGGCGGTTGTTCTTTGGTGCGCTTTCTCTTTTTCTTCTTCTTTGGCTTTTTAGCTGCAAGTTTCCTCCTCTCTTCTGCTCTTTTTTCTTTCAGCCATCTATGGAGGTAAACATTGAACAATATGAAAAAGTTATAGAATATTTGCAACATCTTCAGCTTACTCCTATTAGGGAAGAACCTCCCTGTCCGTGCCAAACAACTGAAAATTGGGATATACCTATCTAAAGTAAAAAAGTGGTTGTCGCTGTTTAGTTTATCAAGAAAACTGAAACTGGAAGTATTTCTGAAATTCGTTTTTACTAAGGGTATGCTTCATGAGTAATTCCAACCCTATCAAATTTTGAAAACAGTAGACCTTGCAGATACGAACATATATTTTGCAACCAAACACAAAAACATTCAGAGTCTGTCTCCAATTAGATGTCATCTGCGAATGCCCGTGAATAGCAACAATAGGAGTGGCTTACAAAGGAATTTTGCGTTATCGCAAATCTCAGACGACACCTAATATGAGACGGACTTTAACACAGCAGGTTTCGGACTCTTATCCATGGCGAAAATGATAATTCACCAATGAAAAAGAGAATCTTTCCAAAGTCTGCCAAACTTTCTATCTTTTGGAGCATAAGGCTAAGAAGACCAATCCTACAGAGTTGACAGAGTTGAGAATTTCGGAGTCAATCAAACACCAATTCCGAATCTACCAAGTCGACAGCTTTCAGAGTTGGTACCAATTAAACACATTTACCCACAAAGAAAATTTTCGGAAAGCATTATAAAAAATTTTTGCTACAATCTTATTGATTACAGACTATTTAACAATCTATTGAACCCCAACCCTCTTTCTTGGACTTCCTGTTTTATTTCTTTTTCCTCTGTTTTCCCAACTGGCCTTTCTAATTAGTTATTAGCAATTATAACAAATGAATAAAATTTTCGTGTAGTTAGTATTACAGCATTTATATATTCTTATTTCAGTAACCATGTCGTTGAGGGCAAATGGCTCGAAAGCTCATTATGAGTTATTTTCATTTGTCCTTTTCAGCACTTTTAGTAAGATAGATGTTTTTCATGTGCTGATACTTGTAAGCGTTCTTTCGTAGATTATTATATCATCTTTTTATATTAGACTATCATGTAAGTTTAGCTGAGAATATTCATCAAAATCAAATCAAAATCAAACACTCTAAGAAGAGAAGTCCAGCAGGATGGCAGCATTGATCAATGCAATGACAACTCATTACCTGTTAAATGCTTCTTCGCATGCTTGCCTTTCTCTGATCACATATGACGATGCCTCGTCTTCGAGTCTTATTCTATCTACATGTCTCTCTTGCTTCTTTTGTTTTGATTTATCTGCCATCCATAACTGATACGCATTTTCTGCAGCTTTTATTCTTTCTTCTTGTCCTTCGTTGCCCTCCTTTTTCATTGACCTTCGCCGTTCTTCAGCTTCTTCATTCTTTGCTCGCAACCATGCCTGTTCATGATTGAAATTCAAAATTTGATCAATAACTTTTCAGACCAAATTTTCAACAGAGTAGCTCTCAGATGTGTGAAGGTGAAGTTGCGTGTTGCGTTTTTCAGCGCCAAGCGCTGGGACCGCAGAAATAGAGCAGACCTAATCGAGTCTGCGACCCCTTGTCATGACGCTCAAGTGGTGGGGTCCTACCCCGGGGGAGGGGTACTTGACTAGGGAAGTGACGGGGGTGTGCGGAAAACCTCTCCACACCCTGCACCCTGTCGCATAAAAAATAGGCCAAAAGTATACCCTGTCGCATAAAAATTTTGCAACTCGAATATAGTGTAGAACGTAATTTTTGCCTGTGATACCCTGTCGCATAAAAATTCTGCATCTCAAATATAGTGTAGAACGCAATTTTTGCTTGTGATACCCTGTCACATAAATTTTTTACCTGTTATAATACCCTGTCGCATAATTTTCGTTAGAAAAGGACACCCTGTCGCATAATTTTACCGTAAAAGGACACCCTGTTGAGCGGCACATCCCGTCAGGTCAAGTATGGGAGTGCCCCCCCGGGGGTCCTACCGGGTATCGAACCCACTCCGCCTGACTGTTCTGGCTGCAAAGTCCGAGGATTACACCACTGCGCCACAACACCTTCACACAGTATCACAGTGTTACAGAGCTATTTCCATCAAGGGTCTTTAGCAGGCACACTACCCACCACTTCAGACTGTCTGAAAATCAAATTTGGCCTGAGGGAAATACTGAGGAAGTTGAATTGATCTGATCAGTTTCTATCAGCATAGGGCTCAAATCTTTCACTTTTTTAAAAAGGTCGGTGTGAAGTTCTATTGCAGTTTTCTTTTAATTGGATGGCTTGAAAGTAACTGATGGTACTTCGCTGTAAATCTGCCGAGGAAATTTTCGATATCTTGATTTTTTTTCAAAATGGCGGCAATTTAATTATTTTTGAAAAAATTCATGGAAAATTTTGAAAAAAAAATTTAAATCGTCATAAATCATAAACTATTAGAGGAAATATTATATAACCTTCAAGAAAACCATAGTTTATGAAGGTCTATAAGATGGTGGCAAGCAGAATCTGTAGCTTTCAATTCTGTCAGCTGTAAAGTTAATAAATGCCGCCATATTGAAACTAATTACGATATTAATAAATCACCACGGCAGATTTACAGCAAAAAACCTCAAGTTCCTTCCAAGCCATTTATTTCAAAGAAAACTGCAATAATTTTAACCCGGATTTGAGCCCTATGAAGTTCCTATCAGTTTCTATTAGTTCGCATTCAGGGCTAATTTTATTTTCACACAGTCTGAAATCGCAGCGTGCTCACAAAGGACCCTGCAGAAAGGCCAGTGGCAGAAATGTTAGGGAAAAGTTTTGGGCACGTTTTAAATTTTGAAGGTTTCTTGAAGAGGTCCAGTATTCTCTTGAGAAAATCCATTATAATTTCACAACGGAGTGGCCGATTTCAGTCAGCTAAAATTTAAAGTATATTTGAACAAGTCTACCATTAAATTATTTATACAGTTTATTTGTTGAAATCATTGTCTTGATATCCAGGTAGCCGTGGCCTTTTAAACAGGGATTCTTTTTATATTCACCCAGTGCCTAATTATACAATTCTGGCTGAAGTCTTCAAAGTCTGGCTGAAAGGAAATGGAGGACAAATAATTTTAATAGCAACGAGCTGGTTGTGCTGTTCTGTGGCTTTCTTTTCCTAATCATGAATTAAGTAATGAGTAATGTTGTTTGTCCTTGAGGATCTTTGATGTTTGAGCTGAATACAAATTTTTGGAAACAATGGCAACACCTGTCATAAATTAGCATGGATTGTCGTTTGCATTACGGATAAAGCATCAAACTTTAATTGTGGTCAGGTTTGTGTGCACAGGATGGTTTGGCTTTCATAGAACAATTCTGGGTTCATCAAAATAGCTATTGATGTGGCTACCAGGATCAAATGGATTTGGAGTGATCTAAAGTAACTGATTCAATCAGGGACTGTGGGTGGGCTAAAATATGGCCAAGCAAGCAAAATAAGGATTCAGGGGCTTGTCCCAGGAAAATCTTTGAGACCACGCCTTTCAGAGTGTTGCAAATACCCTTTTGCAAAAACACTTCTTTATTTACAAATTTTATCAATTTATCAATTCACTTTCAATTAATGCTACATCAATACTTTGCAATCAAGATCATTTCATTTGATGGAAGAGGAAATAGTAACATAACCATCACTTAGAATATCTTGGAAATATTGGAAATTCGTATTGCACAAGTTTTTGGAAAAATCAATGGCACACCTTCCAGTTGGGCAACAGACTTGTTGGTTTACTTTTCTTTGATTTACTTATAACAGCCTGATGTTTAACACATATCCCAGTTTCAAAATAGCAGAAAAATTAAGATTCTCTCCATTCATAATTTTTAGATCTTCATATTAAAAAATGACTGTTCGTTGCCTTTCTGCTTTTCTGTTCGCACGTTTTATCAATTGTCTACATATAGTAAAATTTCCATAGTAAAAAACAGCATCTAGAAAGTAGCTAAAAGCTTTCTGGAAATCCTTTATTTTTTGTCTCATTTTCAGCTATACTTCCACCATAATTTAACAACACCCAATTAGTCGACATTCACTGTTTGCAACCTTACCTGAAAAGCACTTTCAGCTTCACTTCTCTTTCTCTCCATCTCTTCTCTCTCCCTCTCCTCCTCTTCTCGTTTCCTCTTTGCCACCAACTCTTCCCTCCTTCTCTTCATCTCTAATTGGTGCTCTGTCATTGCATATCTTGACTTTATGTGAGCATATTCATCATTGTATTTTCGTCTTACATTTGCACTTATTGCTCTGTTGTCCTGGGAAGTCCTTTTTGGTGAAGTTTTTATAGGGGATGTTTTTGGTCTTGGCGATTTCTTTTCTTTTGCATCAAGCTCATTTTTGTCTCCATTTTCTGCAATCTTCTTATCTGCATCAGGCTTTCCTTTAGGGGTTGCTTCCGGCGTGACCCCCATCATTTGAAAATATTCAGCTTTCACATCACTTGCATCTATCAGTTCAAATTTTCCATCTCTTTCTATCAATATACGATCTCCAACAACTTCATAAGGAACTTTTGGTTGATCAACGCTATCATCTAGCTTCATATTTTCTAAGTCTTTTGTTGCATTTTCCTCAATGTTCTCCTTTTCTACACTTGAATTACTAGATTTCAATTTGTCCTCATCATCATCCTCAGACTCTGAGGACAAATCTGAGAAATGCTCTTCTTCGTCATCATTTTGAGCTGTTTGAGAGATTCCTGCATCGTTTTCCTCGTCTGATGCACCGTGGACTGATATCCCAGGCACTATGTTCCTTTGTATCTCTTCTCCCATGATTCTAGTAGCAATTTCGCTGCTGCTGAAGTCCTGAAGTTTGTTTCTTGTGCCAGCTGATACCCGACTTTATCGTAACCAACCTTTTGTGAATAAAAGATCACGCTTCAACCGTCACGCTATAATTCAAAAAGCCACAACATCATTTGTGATAAATCATAAATTTTTGATATCTTTTCCGTACGATATATAATGAAACAAACCAGAACGTAGCCAGTGGCATAGTAGGCATGAATAGTCCCTCTTTTCTGTCGGTGTTTGTTGCGCGACAAATTAGGCCCATCCACAAATCCGACGAAATGTACAAGGCAATTTTTATAAGCAAAGCTTCTGAGTTTGTTCTGAATTTTCCATCACTGTTGCGCTAATGTTTATAGGTTATCTTCTTGATGAAATGATGTATAATACTTGTGATAATTCAGCATTTATTACGTAGCAGGTCGACCACACATCTCTCTGAAATGATTGAGGATTGAAATAAAATGGTACCTGTTCAGCAATTTAACCTCGTTCTCATAAGCTGATACATAAACATTCGCACCGTTGCTATGTCAATATCTCCGTTGTCAAGTGGTTGTCATGTTTCTCTCCAGAAAATGTTCTGATTTCAAATGTTCGCAAGATTTCGTCAAAATATCTTTGAGAAAATATCTTATGAGAAAAGATCAGGAGCCATTATCACACAGGATCCTTTGCGGGCACTCTACAATTTCAGACTGCTTGAAAATTTAAACATTTATTATATTGCATGGCCGGTGAAGAAAAAAAGATTCTTGCAAAAAATCTGCTCGCCCTGAATGAAATTATTGCAAGAAAACCAACTGCCCCGTCATACCCTTTCCTTGAAAAAATGTGTCTCCCGTATTCATGAACAACAATGTTGTAAAATACCACCGATGAATTAGTCAAAGACCATAACAAAATCAATTCTTGTCCTCACGAGTCTTTGTCAGCGAAAAAATCGACTTTGAAAATGAAGAGATATGACTGATGAATCGTTCTTGCAAACGACTGACAACGACATTTTGCGTCATTTTCATACACATCCTTCCAATCATTTCTCAACTTGCATGATTCACAATTTTGTCCTCAATATGAGCCATTTTATATTTCAAACTTCATCTTGAGATCATAAAAAGTTACTGCCCCGCTCATATTGATTTGTGGAAAGTGTTGACCCAGTTCTGTACAAGCTCAAAAAAGTAGTTGCCCCGTTACGTTTTGCACCGGCCATGTTATAAAATAAACTTTGCACTGTCCCTAATAGATTCCCCGGGGGGGGGGGGGTTACTTGACCAGGTTTTGGTCGGGGACGTGCCATCGAAGCTTCAAAAACATACCCGTTCCTTATACCAATTTTGCGAAAAAGTATACCCGACCTTATACCAATTTTCCGAAAAAGTATACCAAAATCGTTCTATAAACCAAATCGCGAAAATCGATACCGTTCCTTATACCAAAATCGTGAAAATCGCGAAAATCGATACCCTTCCCGATGACACGTCCCCGTACCCAAAATATGTGAGTTACCCTCCCCCCCCCCCCGGGATAGATTCACACTGCAGTAGTTGAACTGATAGAAAAGTTTGAAAAGTTTGAATTTTGGGGAATTTAGTTAACGTCTCTATTCGTTTCTATCAGCAGTGTGGATGTTTTGGAACTAATGTTATTTTAAGGCAGTCTGCAACAAGCACAGGTAATGGGGAAATTAGTATAAAAGTAACAAGTACCTCTGTTTTACATTAAGGTGGTATTATGGCATTAGATCATAAAATTTTTCAATATTTGAAAAATTCAAGTTTGATCAATCAACTACCGTAGATTTCGAAAATTTGGTCCAATTTTCGATTGCAACGACACTAAATAGTGTGCATGCTAATTTATGTTAGGTATCTGGTCCCAGTTAGCCTTAACGGCAAGGGCTTTATGTATGGTTCTTTAAAGGTCCTGAAACCTATTGACGCATAGGGAGACCATAGCGGTGCACAGCAGTAGTTACATGCATATCCTAGGCTATATTAGTGAACACCCGTGCATAGTAGTGAATAGGCGAGTATACTAGTGCATGGGTGTAGATAGCAGTGCATTGGAGAAAATACTAGCTTATACTAGGCTATATTAGTGCACAACCGTGCATAGTAGTGAATAGGCGAGTATACTAGTGCATGGGTGTAGATAGCAGTGCATAGGAGAAAATACTAGCATATTCCAGGCTATATTAGTGCACAACCGTGCATAGTAGTGAATAGGCGAGTATACTAGTGCATGGGTGTAGATAGTAGTGCATAGGAGAAAATACTAGCATATTCCAGGCTATATTAGTGCACAACCGTGCATAGTAGTGAATAGGCGAGTATACTAGTGCATGGGTGTAGATAGCAGTGCATAGGAGAAAATACTAGCATATTCCAGGCTATATTAGTGCACAACCGTGCATAGTAGTGAATAGGCGAGTATACTAGTGCATGGGTGTAGATAGCAGTGCATAGGAGAAAATACTAGCATATTCCAGGCTATATTAGTGCACAACCGTGCATAGTAGTGAATAGGCGAGTATACTAGTGCATGGGTGTAGATAGCAGTGCATAGGAGAAAATACTAGCATATTCCAGGCCATATTAGTGCACAACCGTGCATAGTAGTGAATAGGCGAGTATACTAGTGCATAGGCGTAGATAGCAGTGCATAGGAGAAAATACTAGCATATTCCAGGCTATATTAGCGCACAACCGTGCATAGTAGTGAATAGGCGAGTATACTAGTGCATGGGTGTAGATAGCAGTGCATAGGAGAAAATACTAGCATATTCCAGGCTATATTAGTGCACAACCGTGCATAGTAGTGAATAGGCGAGTATACTAGTGCATGGGTGTAGATAGCAGTGCATAGGAGAAAATACTAGCATATTCCAGGCTATATTAGTGCACAACCGTGCATAGTAGTGAATAGGCGAGTATACTAGTGCATGGGTGTAGATAGCAGTGCATAGGAGAAAATACTAGCATATTCCAGGCTATATTAGTGCACAACCGTGCATAGTAGTGAATAGGCGAGTATACTAGTGCATGGGTGTAGATAGCAGTGCATAGGAGAAAATACTAGCATATTCCAGGCTATATTAGTGCACAACCGTGCATAGTAGTGAATAGGCGAGTATACTAGTGCATGGGTGTAGATAGCAGTGCATAGGAGAAAATACTAGCATATTCCAGGCTATATTAGTGCACAACCGTGCATAGTAGTGAATAGGCGAGTATACTAGTGCATGGGTGTAGATAGTAGTGCATAGGAGAAAATACTAGCATATTCCAGGCTATATTAGTGCACAACCGTGCATAGTAGTGAATAGGCGAGTATACTAGTGCATGGGTGTAGATAGCAGTGCATAGGAGAAAATACTAGCATATTCCAGGCTATATTAGTGCACAACCGTGCATAGTAGTGAATAGGCGATAGGCGTAGATAGCAGTGCATAGGAGAAAATACTAGCATATTCCAGGCTATATTAGTGCACAACCGTGCATAGTAGTGAATAGGCGAGTATACTAGTGCATGGGTGTAGATAGCAGTGCATAGGAGAAAATACTAGCATATTCCAGGCTATATTAGTGCACAACCGTGCATAGTAGTGAATAGGCGAGTATACTAGTGCATGGGTGTAGATAGCAGTGCATAGGAGAAAATACTAGCATATTCCAGGCTATATTAGTGCACAACCGTGCATAGTAGTGAATAGGCGAGTATACTAGTGCATGGGTGTAGATAGCAGTGCATAGGAGAAAATACTAGCATATTCCAGGCTATATTAGTGCACAACCGTGCATAGTAGTGAATAGGCGAGTATACTAGTGCATGGGTGTAGATAGCAGTGCATAGGAGAAAATACTAGCATATTCCAGGCTATATTAGTGCACAACCGTGCATAGTAGTGAATAGGCGAGTATACTAGTGCATGGGTGTAGATAGCAGTGCATAGGAGAAAATACTAGCATATTCCAGGCTATATTAGTGCACAACCGTGCATAGTAGTGAATAGGCGAGTATACTAGTGCATGGGTGTAGATAGCAGTGCATAGGAGAAAATACTAGCATATTCCAGGCTATATTAGTGCACAACCGTGCATAGTAGTGAATAGGCGAGTATACTAGTGCATGGGTGTAGATAGCAGTGCATAGGAGAAAATACTAGCATATTCCAGGCCATATTAGTGCACAACCGTGCATAGTAGTGAATAGGCGAGTATACTAGTGCATGGGTGTAGATAGCAGTGCATAGGAGAAAATACTAGCATATTCCAGGCTATATTAGTGCACAACCGTGCATAGTAGTGAATAGGCGAGTATACTAGTGCATGGGTGTAGATAGCAGTGCATAGGAGAAAATACTAGCATATTCCAGGCTATATTAGTGCACAACCGTGCATAGTAGTGAATAGGCGAGTATACTAGTGCATGGGTGTAGATAGCAGTGCATAGGAGAAAATACTAGCATATTCCAGGCTATATTAGTGCACAACCGTGCATAGTAGTGAATAGGCGAGTATACTAGTGCATGGGTGTAGATAGCAGTGCATAGGAGAAAATACTAGCATATTCCAGGCTATATTAGTGCACAACCGTGCATAGTAGTGAATAGGCGAGTATACTAGTGCATGGGTGTAGATAGCAGTGCATAGGAGAAAATACTAGCATATTCCAGGCTATATTAGTGCACAACCGTGCATAGTAGTGAATAGGCGAGTATACTAGTGCATGGGTGTAGATAGCAGTGCATAGGAGAAAATACTAGCATATTCCAGGCTATATTAGTGCACAACCGTGCATAGTAGTGAATAGGCGAGTATACTAGTGCATGGGTGTAGATAGCAGTGCATAGGAGAAAATACTAGCATATTCCAGGCTATATTAGTGCACAACCGTGCATAGTAGTGAATAGGCGAGTATACTAGTGCATGGGTGTAGATAGCAGTGCATAGGAGAAAATACTAGCATATTCCAGGCTATATTAGTGCACAACCGTGCATAGTAGTGAATAGGCGAGTATACTAGTGCATGGGTGTAGATAGCAGTGCATAGGAGAAAATACTAGCATATTCCAGGCTATATTAGTGCACAACCGTGCATAGTAGTGAATAGGCGAGTATACTAGTGCATGGGTGTAGATAGCAGTGCATAGGAGAAAATACTAGCATATTCCAGGCTATATTAGTGCACAACCGTGCATAGTAGTGAATAGGCGAGTATACTAGTGCATGGGTGTAGATAGCAGTGCATAGGAGAAAATACTAGCATATTCCAGGCTATATTAGTGCACAACCGTGCATAGTAGTGAATAGGCGAGTATACTAGTGCATGGGTGTAGATAGCAGTGCATAGGAGAAAATACTAGCATATTCCAGGCTATATTAGTGCACAACCGTGCATAGTAGTGAATAGGCGAGTATACTAGTGCATGGGTGTAGATAGCAGTGCATAGGAGAAAATACTAGCATATTCCAGGCCATATTAGTGCACAACCGTGCATAGTAGTGAATAGGCGAGTATACTAGTGCATGGGTGTAGATAGCAGTGCATGTGCATAGTGCATATGGCAGAATGTTCAAGAATTCTGAACCCCTTTGCATGAATATCAGGAAGTTTCTATACCATGTGTATGAATTTTGTCGATTTGTAGTTGCAAGGTCTATTCAAATTTTTTCAGTTATGAGAACATTCTGAAAACGCTACCATCTACCACCATTAAGGTTAGAAATACACCCTTATGTAAGGAATTTCGGGTGACAAAACCCGACCATATGAGCGGCACGCCACTTAACAATCAAGAACCCCCCCCCCCCCCCCCCCCCCCCCCCCCCCGGGATGAAGTGAGAGAAACATAAATAGGCTCACAAGGTGGCAGAACTTACCTGAATTTAAACGTTCCTAGGATCCAAGTCAAAATCAAATCAAATTCCATAATTGTCCGGGCACTTTGCTTCGTTAATTGGTTGGACCCGCTCGAGGACTTACATTTCACCTTTCCCCATACCCACTACTGTCGTTCGACTGTTCGACTGATCAATACTAATTAAATGAATTTGAAAAATAGACAGAATCAGCTAAGAAGGTTTATTACATTTCCAGTCATGTGATCAACCTCTCGATGAAACATCTCTTGATTTCTCCAATATTTTTCGTGTCATGCACAAAGCTGTGTTATGAATTAAAAAGTAATCACCTGACTTGAAAACCTTAGCCGATTAAGTCTATTGAGCAACGACAAAAGTTCGAACAAGGCAACACAATCAGAAGGTCTCACCAGCTGGCAGCATAAGAGTACGGGAAGAACAAATCTAGGGGAGCTGCCCGACACAAGGTCCATTATTGTTGACCAATATTTTTGGCGGACTAGGGGCAGATTTTTGGCCCTTTTGTAAGAACACATGTTACCAATTGAGGGTATTCTATGATCCCTGACCCTGGCTTATTATAAGATTCTACTAAATATGCTCCTCCGAATGGCAATATGGTGGATTTGATAATTATGACGATATCAATGATTTTAGAAGGTTTCTTCCTGTGCTAGTTTTACAATGGAAATTATTCAAGATTGCAGAAAATTTTCATTGCTAGATACTACCAAACGACACAATTGTGGCTGCTTGAACTCCAATTTGAAAGTTTTTGTAAACTGTACTACCATTGGAGGGTATTTTGCAAAATTTTTGCGTTGGCCCTCTGTAACCTCTTAAGCAACAATGGCAGTCCCCCCTACCCCCAGCCGAATTGCAACCTAACATATAGGGACACTCCCTGCTGATGCATCCTTAGAGCAACTGCATGTCAATTCGCAACACCTCACTATGTCATGCATGCTTCAAAAACAGTTACTAGGTCTCTCCTACGTCTTTAAAGTCACCACGGCAATAATTTAGAACTGGAATGATACACTAATTCTGCCCACCTTGGTCAGTAACGTCACATAGCATAAACGGGCCTGACATATACTTTAGCTTTATTTCCTTTGCACATACTGGCGTGACATATCCGGGCCTTCCAAAGTAAACAGCAGGTCTGTAACGTTAAAATGACATCGGACCTTGTATATATGGGTATGACATACAAACATACTTGGGTTTTAAAGATAAATACAATAGGACATGATGGGGAGGGGGGCAGAAGTTGATAGAAGCAAAATGGAGCCTGTTAACCAGACCAAATTTCAAAAGTAAATAATGGTAAAATTTATGAAATGAATGGTTCAAGGGAGATCTCTGATTACAGCAATGGTGCTACGAAACAAAGGTAGACACCATGGGTACCACAGGCTGATAAAGATTAAAAATATGAACAGAACAAATAAAATGTGTACCGACCGCCGAAAACTCCTTTTCGTCACTATGTTTTCATGAAAGAATGAAAGTTAACTTGTAAATGTGCAAATTCAAGAAGTCTTGAACGAACTGCTTCTACAATCATGTGAACATGTCACCAAAAGTATGAAATATTCCTTATCAGCAATGGAGAAAACATTCATGGGAATGAAGGTAGGGGATACATTTAATCAAGTCTTTCATATAAGAAACAAAGGCTCGGAGCTAGTAAAATCAGGTTTCCTTTAAAGAGACAGATGCACTAATTAGACTTCAGATATGTTAGTATTCTCCCCTATGCACTACAATCTACACCCATGCACTAGTATACTCATCCATTCGCTACTGTACACAATCGTGCACTAATATAGCCTGGAATATGCGAGTATTTTCTCCTATGCACTGCTATCTACACCCATGCACTAGTATACTCGCCTATTCACTACTATGCACGGTTGTGCACTAATATAGCCTGGAATATGCTAGTATTTTCTCCTATGCACTGCTATCTACACCCATGCACTAGTATACTCGCCTATTCACTACTATGCACGGTTGTGCACTAATATAGCCTGGAATATGCTAGTATTTTCTCCTATGCACTGCTATCTACACCCATGCACTAGTATACTCGCCTATTCACTACTATGCACGGTTGTGCACTAATATAGCCTGGAATATGCTAGTATTTTCTCCTATGCACTGCTATCTACACCCATGCACTAGTATACTCGCCTATTCACTACTATGCACGGTTGTGCACTAATATAGCCTGGAATATGCTAGTATTTTCTCCTATGCACTGCTATCTACACCCATGCACTAGTATACTCGCCTATTCACTACTATGCACGGTTGTGCACTAATATAGCCTGGAATATGCTAGTATTTTCTCCTATGCACTGCTATCTACACCCATGCACTAGTATACTCGCCTATTCACTACTATGCACGGTTGTGCACTAATATAGCCTGGAATATGCTAGTATTTTCTCCTATGCACTGCTATCTACACCCATGCACTAGTATACTCGCCTATTCACTACTATGCACGGTTGTGCACTAATATAGCCTGGAATATGCTAGTATTTTCTCCTATGCACTGCTATCTACACCCATGCACTAGTATACTCGCCTATTCACTACTATGCACGGTTGTGCACTAATATAGCCTGGAATATGCTAGTATTTTCTCCTATGCACTGCTATCTACACCCATGCACTAGTATACTCGCCTATTCACTACTATGCACGGTTGTGCACTAATATAGCCTGGAATATGCTAGTATTTTCTCCTATGCACTGCTATCTACACCCATGCACTAGTATACTCGCCTATTCACTACTATGCACGGTTGTGCACTAATATAGCCTGGAATATGCTAGTATTTTCTCCTATGCACTGCTATCTACACCCATGCACTAGTATACTCGCCTATTCACTACTATGCACGGTTGTGCACTAATATAGCCTGGAATATGCTAGTATTTTCTCCTATGCACTGCTATCTACACCCATGCACTAGTATACTCGCCTATTCACTACTATGCACGGTTGTGCACTAATATGGCCTGGAATATGCTAGTATTTTCTCCTATGCACTGCTATCTACACCCATGCACTAGTATACTCGCCTATTCACTACTATGCACGGTTGTGCACTAATATAGCCTGGAATATGCTAGTATTTTCTCCTATGCACTGCTATCTACACCCATGCACTAGTATACTCGCCTATTCACTACTATGCACGGTTGTGCACTAATATAGCCTGGAATATGCTAGTATTTTCTCCTATGCACTGCTATCTACACCCATGCACTAGTATACTCGCCTATTCACTACTATGCACGGTTGTGCACTAATATAGCCTGGAATATGCTAGTATTTTCTCCTATGCACTGCTATCTACACCCATGCACTAGTATACTCGCCTATTCACTACTATGCACGGTTGTGCACTAATATAGCCTGGAATATGCTAGTATTTTCTCCAATGCACTGCTATCTACACCCATGCACTAGTATACTCGCCTATTCACTACTATGCACGGTTGTGCACTAATATAGCCTGGAATATGCTAGTATTTTCTCCTATGCACTGCTATCTACACCCATGCACTAGTATACTCGCCTATTCACTACTATGCACGGTTGTGCACTAATATAGCCTGGAATATGCTAGTATTTTCTCCTATGCACTGCTATCTACACCCATGCACTAGTATACTCGCCTATTCACTACTATGCACGGTTGTGCACTAATATAGCCTGGAATATGCTAGTATTTTCTCCTATGCACTGCTATCTACACCCATGCACTAGTATACTCGCCTATTCACTACTATGCACGGTTGTGCACTAATATAGCCTGGAATATGCTAGTATTTTCTCCTATGCACTGCTATCTACACCCATGCACTAGTATACTCGCCTATTCACTACTATGCACGGTTGTGCACTAATATAGCCTGGAATATGCTAGTATTTTCTCCTATGCACTGCTATCTACACCCATGCACTAGTATACTCGCCTATTCACTACTATGCACGGTTGTGCACTAATATAGCCTGGAATATGCTAGTATTTTCTCCTATGCACTGCTATCTACACCCATGCACTAGTATACTCGCCTATTCACTACTATGCACGGTTGTGCACTAATATAGCCTGGAATATGCTAGTATTTTCTCCTATGCACTGCTATCTACACCCATGCACTAGTATACTCGCCTATTCACTACTATGCACGGTTGTGCACTAATATAGCCTGGAATATGCTAGTATTTTCTCCTATGCACTACTATCTACACCCATGCACTAGTATACTCGCCTATTCACTACTATGCACGGTTGTGCACTAATATAGCCTGGAATATGCTAGTATTTTCTCCTATGCACTGCTATCTACACCCATGCACTAGTATACTCGCCTATTCACTACTATGCACGGTTGTGCACTAATATGGCCTGGAATATGCTAGTATTTTCTCCTATGCACTACTATCTACACCCATGCACTAGTATACTCGCCTATTCACTACTATGCACGGTTGTGCACTAATATAGCCTGGAATATGCTAGTATTTTCTCCTATGCACTGCTATCTACACCCATGCACTAGTATACTCGCCTATTCACTACTATGCACGGGTGTTCACTAATATAGCCTAGCACTAGTATACTCGCCTATATGCATGTAACTACTGCTGTGCACCGCTATGGTCTCCCTATGCGTCAATAGGTTTCAGGACCTTTAAAGAACCATACATAAAGCCCTTGCCCCAAAAAGCTTCCCAGCAGTGAATGAGAAACGGTCTGAGTGCTATTGAAGAGGTTGTGCTGGGACACATGATGTTAAGGGCAGCTGAAGAAGTGAGAAAGACTCTATTGACAACAAAAGATGCTGTAATTGAGACTAATCAAGTGGCCATTGAAAGTACATGACAGTGAAGGCAATATGCATCCCCAAATGGTATCATTGTTGCTGCTTCAAGTGAAAGAAAAGTCTATGATGATCCGTTTTTGTCAAAAACTTGAAGGATTGCCTGTGAATAAAACATTGCCAATAGAAAATAAAACAAATTATATAGTAAAAACTGAATGAAATAACAAGAGCTAGAGCAAAGGAACTTGCAGAGGGAGAATCATATCATTCTGGGTACTTTTAGCTGTCTTTTCCTCAATAATGTTTAAGTTCAAATAGTACTTGAACTTTAAATGCGATTTTCTCAAGTTTCGTATTTTGGTGTTTTCAGTGAAGGAGTTACAAAATATCTGCTGAATTCCTGGGAATAAAGATCTGAAATTTTAACAAGTTGTGCTGCATACATAGGTTTAATGCAAAGACCTCTTATTTTCTCAAAAATTTTCTTCAAAAATTAATTATGCATTGAACACTATCTACCGAGCATGAATATTTTCCGCCATTTTTGAAAATTTGCCAATAAAACTGCAATTGGTAAAAATATTCCAAATAAAATAGGTGTATGCACTAGATCTATGTATTAAGGACCTCCAATAAAGATTTGAAGCCAGTACCTGTAATATCATAGGAGAAATCTTGTAATTCCTTTGAACTGTTTTCCCGCAATTATGCTAATTTATGCAAAACCAGTCATCTGGAACCATGCTTAAATTTGAAGTTTTGGTCATGAATTATTGATTTTTAGCCAAAGGAACCACATTGGGCCATCCAGAGGCCTTTTATAGCCAAATCATTCTAATGCCATAGTACCACCTTAATGTTTGCCAAGTTTGTCTGGATTGGATTAGGCTACCCTGGGTACCAGAGCCAAAAAATGATAAAATATTCAATTTCTTTCTAATTTTGAGGCTCTGGTACCCAGGGTAGGATTAGGCCAACCACGACGATGTTTCTATCACATCAAACACTAACACTAAAGTAAAAAGAGTGGTACTTGTTACTTTTATTTGTACTAATTTTCCCCATGACCTGTGCCTGCAATAGACATTTTAGTCATTCTAAAAAAAGAATCTAAATCACAAAATATTCTTACACATTTAGCTGTATTTTTGTGTGTGGTCTATGTATGCAAATCTAACATCATCCAGGGATAGTCCAAGCCAAGCGACAAAAAAATACATAGTAATCTTGAGTTATCTCTGAATAAGAAGGGCAAAGGTATAAAAGTTTACATCTAGAAGTTAAAAACGTGTTCCATTCGTGTCCCACTGTAGATGGTAAAATAAAGAACTTTGTCTATCTCTTGTGTAAATCGGCTCCTTTTTTTAGCTAAATCAGCCAATTTCGTCTTTTCACTTCATATCCCAGAAGAAACCCATCGATTGCCAGTCAGATACGGGGAAACTCTTTTGCAATTAGGGATCATCCGAGTTTGAATCATTCGAGTTCATTTAACACTGTAGCTTGTTCTCAGCTGAATTGTACTGAAAGTAGATTTTAACAAGGTCTTGATTTCAACTACAAATTAAGAAAGTGGATATTGCAATTTTGGAAATGAAATATTCGGACCATTCGGCACTTCACCTTATCGTCATAAAGGCAAAGGCAGCAACATATTTCATCATCCCAGTCCCCGCATTTAAGCGATTTTATTGCTTGTTTTTCCACAGCTGGCAATTATTTAAGAGATATTTCTGTGCCGAAAATACCCACTCAGTTCGGATGGTCCCTTTCTGTTTTCCCAGACTACATGACACTCTAAAACTAAAGTACAACTAGAAACTATGCAGAGTATAACTGGAACCACGAATATTTTCCAAAACAATGCAGACTAGATATCATTCGAAAGCGTTTAGCGAGCAGAACTTGATTCTTGCAAGCGTTGTAAAATTTCGGCAATTTAAGGGGCTTAGGTCCCTTGAGCATTTTAGAATTTTTTTTTGTTTCACAAATTTGTCTAACCTCCCTACGCATGGGCAGTTAGACACTGCTGGTGTGCATCTATGGAGGAGCGCTGGATATTATGTATCTGCGGGGGACAGTTTTTGCAGTACTGCGGAGGAGATATCGAAAGGACGAAGTGCATCTATGGAGGAGCGCTGGATATTATGTATCTGCGGGGGACAGTTTTTGCAGTACTGCGGAGGAGATATCGAAAGGACGAAAATATTAGTTAAACTCTCCTCCACAGTACTATAAAAATTTCCCCCGCAGGTATCTCCTCCGCAGTACTGTAAAATATTTCCCCCGCAGATACATATTATCCAGCTCTTCTCCATAGAAGCACACCAGCAGTGTCTAACTACCCATGCCCTACGCATCATTCGAAATTACAGCACTTCGCAAACAGCAATACGAAGTTAGATTTTGCATAGAGTGACTAGTTTGACCGTCGCCTGTCATAGAATGCACTGTGGTCAGTTTTTTGCTCCTATACTTTCTTAATAAATTTTGGCAGAAATAACCTCGATAAGTGGCTATTCCGGAACTCACTGTTTCACAAGGAAAGACTCTTTCCGTATTCTGCTTGCAGATTCCTAATCAGAAGGTATCACAGGTTCATAAGACACCAAATTTGTTTTGCAATGTTGATAAGCAAAACACTTATAAATAATTCCCAACTGACAGAGCCCCCTTAACTCAACAAAATTTCCAAACGATTGTGAGATTTAATAGAGATTTAAGTTCTGCTTTCAAATCTGTTTTCAGTGATACCTAGCATGCGCAGTATTTTGCAATATAATGGCCATTCTATGACCAAAAACCAATTTACTCCGCATAGTTTTTGGTTGTGCTTTAGGTCGAAAAGCAAGGCTACTATTTTATACACTGTATTAGCTTCGATGTTTCTTCTTGGTCTTCGGTTCAATTTCAAATGTTGCTGATATTTTGACAGTGACAGTTATAGTAGCTGCTTCTATCCTTCCTTTGATGCCAGATTCCAGCGTATGATCAGCTGACATTGCTCCCGTTACTTCAGAGATCTCTTCTTCTTTAACTTCCACTGTGGCAGCAATTTTTTGATTCACGAACTGTGCGATAGCTTCAGCTTTTGAACGAGCATTTTTAACGGCATTCACGCACGCTTGTCGTCTGCAAATAACGATATTCGAATATTGATAACGAAAAGTAAAGTTTCAGTACCAGGTGACTTGATAAAAACGTTGGGCGCTCGCCGATTTACATGTCTGCAATTTGTGTTGCAAATTCGTTTCGCTATAAACTTGTTGCCTAGGAAAAAGGCTAACTTAGAGATAAAAATTCATTTGGTCCACAAAAATTTGGTCCGTTTCATGGCCATGAGCAATTCCAGTGAAAAAAATTTTGCAAGATTTCTGAAATGATCTTCAATGTGATTCAATGGGTGAAATCACCTCGCTGTCCTTCGGAAGGGACGTTAAACTAGGGGTCCCATGCTTAGATGCGGCATGTGTAGCTTAAATAGCTAGAAATATTTCCTGCCCATTCAAAATAAACAGAATAAATTACTGAGAAAAGGAAGCAAAAATTGATATTCCATGCATGTGGGCACTTCTAAACCACGGCGAACATAACTGTCTCTATCAAAATCTTGAAACAAGGGATATATCATGGGCATCAAATTAAAGCTATAGCTATCAATTTTATGTCCCAAACGGACTAATCGTTCTGAAGAAGAAAGTTAATCAAACCGATACCTTTTTCACATGACAATATTGCTAATAATATAGGGAAGAAATGAGAACATAGTCACAATGAGAATGATCAATTTTAGCAAATTGAGTTTATAGGTGAAGCTGAAGTTGCAGTTTTGTAGGTTGCAAGGATGGATTGCAAAATAAACATAAATTTCAATTACTGAAGACTAATCACAACTCATTAATTAATATAACGTATTTCCCTACGACTACTGTTGTCGTCGCTATATTTGATGATTTTCCCTCGGAAATTTTGTTTCTATACCCCCATACCCCACTATGAGGTAGAGGAAACAATACTTGAAGAAAAATAATAGAAAACTTCCACTCACCTGAGAGCATCTAATTTCCCTGGTGAATGACTAAAAATTGGTCTTGACACATTCACATTTCCATCCAATTTCTCCACGAGAAAATTGCACACATTTTCACAAACTTTAAAGTCGCGAAACTCTACACATATTTCAACAGTCATTTGAAAATTGTCTTCAATACGTTCCAATGTTTTATGGATAGTGTAGTGTGTCTCTTTGACTCCGTTATTGCGTAGTGACTGAAGGATATAGTCGATTCGTCTTTGTACACTATGTTTTACAGCTTCAACAGTTTCCTACAATAGACAGTGGAAACTGTCAGTTAGTTTCTAACTAGCTGTTAATATGGTTAAGTTAGTGCTGCCGTACAATCAAATAGAAAGAAGTGATTTTAATGGATACAACAAAAGCCCCCATCATTTGCTCTGTGCCACCAATAATCTCATTTTCTTCATGAAAATGATTACTGCTTTAGTGAATATCATAATTTCATTTTACAGACAATTTTTTGTCCTGTCTGGTTTTGACCGTAATGGCTTGGTATTGCTTAGAACAAATACTGCTGTGCCAGAGAAAAAGAAAGATACCTGCCAACAATATTCCTCTGCTCGAGATTTTCAATCATAACATGGGATTATCATGCAAAATAGACATTTCAGTTGATGAAAAAAAATATGGAAGGTTACATCAAAACCAGAATTGCTTTGTATCTTTTTATTCACTCATGGGTCAAGACGATATGCAAAAAATCTCTATCTTGTAGGACTGCATTATAATTTTTGAAGTTACAGTTGATGAAAGGTGAAGTTAAGTAACAAAACAATCAGCCGAAAATTTTCTTCTGGCATTGGTCACAGCAAATTATGAGTGGAAATAATCTGTATGAAAATACAAGGCAATGTAATAGCCATGTACAAGCCTTGTAGTTATGGCCTTGTAACCTTGTTATAGCCTAGAATAGCCTTGCTGTAACCTTGTAAATGGCTTGAAAAATTCTAATTAGCCTTGTGGAAGCCTTGTGAGAACCTTGTGTTAGAGTGGTTGCAACTTGGAATCTTACTGATAGCCTTGTAATTTTCTTCAAAGGTTAGTACAAGGTCACAAGAAGGTCATAATCCCTGCTACAAGGCTTGCATTTTTGTACAGGAAGAATAACTATTTCATAAGCCTGGTTCAAAACGTTCTAAAAACATGTTTACGTCAAACTAATTTATTTATTTCTTTTTTAACTGATTATGTCTCTTATATACCGTCTCCTGAAAATGTCAACTGTTAACATGGAATGAAAGTCGATAAAATGAAGTGTAAAATGATTGTCGTCGCTTGTCTCATCCTCCAACAATAACTATTATTAGGCCTTTATTTGAAATTAGCTAAAGGGCAGTTATCAGGATTCAGTGATAGCTAATTTGGAATTAATTGTGCAGAGTATTTATCATGGATTCCTTCCTTCTGTGACCAGTGTCCATCAAAGACATTTAGCAAATGGCTCTACTCAGTGGCGGCTGGTGAGGAAAATACTTGGTGGGGCAAAATTGGGAAGAAGTGGGGTCTGGGGGCGTATCCCCCAGAAAAGTTTTTAGTGACCACGCCCTTCAAACGCTCGGAAAATGCTGGCAACGCCCTTTTCGATACATTTTCTAGAAACTTTCTGTAGAAACTTGGCATACCAAGTTTTCATTCTGCAGTTCAGGGCTTCTTTACTTACGGCAGAATACCTCGAAAGATATTTCCTTGCCTTCCTTTGTTTTGATCTCAAATTTGTAAGAAGTGCTATTTCTCTCTGAAGAATGCAACAAACATTTTAAATCGCAACAAAATAGACATCAGTGCAACAAGCAAAGAGGCAAGGATACGAAACAGTAGGCCCTCCAAAAACTCGCTGCAACCTTTAAGCCAGTCTTAGTCTTACCTTGAATACGAGCTCCCTGTAAATCCACGCGATGATTACTTCAACTGAAATTCTGGGCAATCTGCTGGCCCAAACGTTTTACTTCTAATTTCTCTTCGTGACTTTGTCTACTCTTTGTCTATCACATTTCGATCGTTCTTTGACAACAACAGGCCTACGAAACTACGAAATGTTTGAAGCACCGATGGATGTTGCAGTTGTTGAGTGGGGAGGGCAAATTGATTTCTGCCCATATTTTGCGAAAATTGACCAATCAGCTAACTTCATGGAATGACGAAAACCACGAAAACACTGTAGTGCGCATGACAATAAGGATCTGAGAGGGGCAGAAAAAACTTTGCCCAGAAACACGGAAACAAAGAGAAAGAAGGTCAAAGAAATATCGCAGCGTCTCTGATAGCCTCAAAGAGAAGCCGATTCTATCAATATCGATAGACATTAGACGTCACTTATCAATAGAAACAACGACGCCACGCCCACACCTTTGATAGGGCTCACACAACAAGTTCCAATACAGTGCCGATGTTTTATTCGAATCAAACACAAAATTATTTGATGATTTTGTGATAATTTTTTACTTTTCTTTGAGATTTGCTGGTGGGGCACTGCCCCAAGTGCCCTATAGCACCAGCCGCCACTGGCTCTACTCCTCAATGCAAGCTTCATCTTTGGTGCCACAAGCTATTCAGATGTATATTGTATTGATTTCTTACAATCAAAAATTCTTACTTTTGTGCTTTTGTACAAGATTGAAACTTTGGCAACATCAGGTTGCAAAACAGCATCACCAGTTTCTGTTACAATCACTTTATGTTGGGTCTTTGCCTCCTCAACCATTTTTGCTTCTGGAGTTGCAGTTCTCATGGCCTTTTGCTCATCTTTGTGCAACTCAGCATAAATCTTTGCAGGACTAAACCACTGATTTGACATTGAGATTGAGTATTTAGTGTTCTTGTCTGTGGAGACAAACAAATTTCAGAGTCTGGATGTGTTTTTAGGTGAATGTGAAGTTATGGTTTTCAGTACCAAGCATTGGGATCGCAGAGTCAGAGAAGATCTAATCAAGTCCATGACCCCCTTGTCATGATGCTCAAGTGGTGGAGCTTTAAGACCTGGGATAAAATCAACACATTGATAAAATCTTACCAAATTATGCAAATCAGTTCCAGGGTTGGTCTTGGGATGTAGTTTTGTGGGCATCTTTAATTCATCTGATAGTTTTTCTTTCTTTCTATGTTAACTGCCGCGGGGTTGTGATAATCTATTGCTGCCCATGGCATTATCGTCCTTGTAATGTTTTATAGAGTGATTAGTAGGTAGTGCTATAAGGAACTTTTATCTTGTACATTTTTTATGGAATATAAATAATACCTGGGATTGAACCCTGTCTGAGTGTCTGTCTCATGTCTGCCTGCTGTTCTGGTTGCAAAATCAAAGGATTACACTACTGCATAATTTACAACACAGTAAGTTTATAAACTACTAAAATTGGCACTAGGTAAAGCATGTTTAATGAAAGTTGGGGTCATTGATCGAATAAAAGGGCTTTTTGTGGGTGAATGATTTTCAACAGTTGTTCCTCATTTTTCATGAATCTAACTGATTTTTACTTTATGTACGATTTTCATCGTCCATTTATCGCTGATACCACTTGATATTTTTGTATTCTACAGCTACAAATGAATTGTATTTCACATTCAAATGTTGTTTATCCTCTCCATCT
Source organism: Aurelia coerulea (assembly GCA_039566865.1). Lineage (NCBI taxonomy): Eukaryota > Metazoa > Cnidaria > Scyphozoa > Semaeostomeae > Ulmaridae > Aurelia > Aurelia coerulea. Next base: position 6,524,054 of record CM076953.1, on the reverse strand, counting down.
CCATCCTATCCATTTTGATCCATCCAAAAAGCCAATTTTTGCAAAATAATGGCTGCCATAATATATTTTTGGATATTAATTGCAAATAATTGGGCGGGTTCTAGAAAAAACGATAAAAAGTGCATAACATGACATGTATAATACGAGAGAGAAATGAATTGAATTTTACTTACGAAAGATCTAATCTTTGCTGCAGTAAACTCAAGATGCCGGTCCTCTGCTGCTGCTTTTAGGCCATATTTGTTTTCACAAACTTAGTTACGAGACTCGTTTTGGTGATCACGAATGAGGTTAACAAAATGGAACGAGGATCTGGATTCTTGAACTCCGGAACTTAGAGAAAATCATACTTTCCGCGTATTCTTTGTAGCAGACATTGTTGACACAATTAGCTCCACAACAGCACCTCGTAGGTCCTCCTTTCATATCACAGGCAGCCTCCCCATTTCTTGGTCGAAAGTCAAATGATTGCCCATGCCCATCACTTCTCCCGGCTTCTCCTAGACTTATGACATTTCGTCCCTTGTTTCCCTGCGTTCTTTGATTTGCAGATATCACTTGCTCACTTATTGAGCAAGTGATATCTGCAAATCAAAGAATGCAGGGAAACAAGGGACGAAATGCCATAAGTCTAGGCTTCTCCTTCATTCGATGATTCGAAGTGCTGTTTCGAGAGACACCTCTTTCCTCAGGACTCCATCAAGTTTCAAGTTCATATACATTTTTATCAACCAAACAAATTGTCTCTTTGTTTGTTTTCGAAATACTGAAAATTTGTTCTTGCAGCAAATGCTTCAAATATTGCTTAAGAAGAAGATTACTCCATGGATTTCGTCAGATTACTCTTTTATTCTTAGTTTTTTCATATTCATAATGTAGTTTAACAAATAACATCACTTTAATTTGTGACGGTATACTTTGTTATAGAGTAAGTTATAAGAAGAAGCTTAAGGAGAAGATATATTCGAAAAGCGAAATCAGAACGTTTTTACATGGTTTTTGATGGGAAGCTATTTCTATCAATGCAATAAAAGTACATGAACCAAAATAATTGGTTATTACACTCAATCCTTAAAAAGGTTGGCAATAAGATAAAGTTGCATGGCGGATATAAAAAGTGGTTTAAGCCCAAATTTTCAATTTGTTACATTTCATCATACTATTGTTTAATAAACAAGAAAAGTCTTTTCTTTGCCCTTTCGAAGTGCTTATAAAAGAAAATTTTCTCAGAATTACAACATAAAAATTCTGGTAAATTCGTAAACAAATAATACAGAGGTGTCCAAAAAGAGAGAAGTCGTAGCAAAAAACAGCGAATTTCAGTTATCTTTACAATAGATCGATTTGGTACGTACAGACAAGCATCATAACTCAATCCTCTGATAACCAGGGATTCTCTATACCTGGAATTAAAGAGCCATTGTCACCCAGGGTCCTTTGCGAGCACGCTACAATTTCTGATTTTCTGAAAATCAAATTTGGCCTAAAGAGAAATCACAGTGCAGTAGTTTACCTGATAGAACAGTTCAACTACAGTGAAAGTTTTCTATCAGTTCGACTACTGCAATATGGATCCATCCATTCATGGTTTCCACTTGGCCCGCGGGGGGGGGGTACTTAGTATATTTGTCCGACGGGGATGTGCCGTTTTTAAGGGTATCGTTTTCACCAATTTTTTCTAGCACAGGGTATCAAAATGAGGCAATTTTTCAAGAGCAGGTTGTCAAAACATGTCAAAGGGGAATATTCTGCTAGATCAGGTCGTTATTTGGTCAAATTTCATGTTTTTGAGTATACTTTTCACCAATTTGTTCTGGAACAGATTATCATTTTGAGCGAAAAATTCTAGAGCAGGGTAAAAAAAAAATTTTCTTGGGCACACCCCCGTACAAATTTAAGTCAAGTACCCTCCCCCCCCCCCCCCTCGGGGCTTGGCTCAATTTGATTCTCAGACAGTCTGACATTGCAGTGCACCCACAAATGACTCAGTAAGTGACAGTCTCTTTAACAACCAGATCTACAGTTTGGTCTATCTACGTTGGGTTGGTAGCGGGATTGGTATCGAAAGCCATGACGTCAAGAAAGCTTTTCGCCAAATGGTTAATAGACCTTTTAGCTATTCTGAAAAGAATCAGAATCGAACGATATTTGGCTACATTTTTTAGAATTTTCGAATGTGCACAATAGTGTTAGAAGCTCTAAACGCCACTCGATCGAACGTCGCGTATGAAAATAACGCTCGATCCAGGCTCTTTTGCAGAATAGCTAAAAGGTCTATTGAAGCTCCTTTGAAAAATAGTTTTTCTTAATAGACCTGTTAGCTATTCTATGAAAGAGCCTGGTCGAGCGCTATTTTTATACTATACATTTTTATTCGTGAGGTTCGATCGAGTGGCGTTAAAGCTTCTATCACTATTGTGCACAATAGAAAATCCTACATACTGCAGCAAAATATCGTTCGATTCTGATTCTTTTCAGAATAGCTAAAAGACCGAAACATCATCTGGCCTTTTGGATAGTTAGATCTCACCGAACCGACGTTTGCCTATGTTACTCAATAAGTTAAAAAGTAAATCCGTGTCGGATGGATAATAGATCAATCATTTTGCAAAACGCCCCAAAATAAAGACATCTTAGTCTTTATGCCTTTATGCTTTTAGTCTGGTAGAGTAGAGTAGAGTTCCCAGGTAGGGTTAGGGTTAGGGTGGCTTTTCAGCTACCGTACTGGAGACAAGGGTAGTGGGTAGTAAACAGACACATAATAAGACACTTCTTAGTTTTTCAAATCGACTTACAATTTAAATAGGACTCACCCCTGTTTTTGCCTATTGGGAGAAGGAAAAACAGAAGAAGAAATGTATAAGAAATGCCTCGTACTTACTTTGCTAAGGGAAGGAAAGGAGTTGATATCAGACTATTTAGCGAGAAATAATGAAAATGAATTCAAATTGTATGATCTCTAATCATTGTGATTTCCTCAAAACAGACTCATGTATAAGGGCACTATTATTATTTTAGTGTATAAGGGCATGTCCTTATATACGTGGTGCCCATCCGCGTCTTTACAGTAAATGGCAGATTTTCAAGTTTCAAGGAATTTCCCTTTCACAAAGGGTTATCACATTCAGAAAACTATTCATGAAGGTAATACCGAGAAAATATCGTTTTATCTCCTTATTTATTGAGAAGAAGTACGTTTCTATGAATCTTCAGACCTGCAAATTTATATATTATAACTTCATGCATTGGGTGTTAAACTTTGGATGTTAAATAGCTTTCATTGCAATACATTTCGGAATAGAATTTTATTTTGGATTACTTGATCTTGTATGGGGTCCCTTTCTTACTAGAGATTGCCTGAATGATCTAAACGGTTCAATTCTTGTGCCCAATCAAACTGTTTATAGATATCAGCAGCTTTTCGCATGCATCAAACTTTGTCAAAACTCCAAACGTGCTAAGTCAGTGCTGAACACCTATTTACTGTTCTAATTGTATCTACAGTGTCTTCATGTCTTCTGTTGCTGAACTTGATCTGAAATAAGAGATAAAAATACAAGCTAAGAAAACTGTAATTTCAGCTGATTAAAACATATGAGCTGATTGTGCCCTGCATTGATTGTGCCCTGGGGGAGACACTCAGCACATTTCAAGATTGATATTTCTGCTCTCAAAACATCAATACCATCAAACAAGGTATCTATGTTCAAGTTAACTATCGAGGAACATTTTGAGAGTGATTAACCATTGATTAAAGCTAAATTCACAGCGCTAGAGTCAACCAAATCCGTATACACGTTTTTGGGACACCCGGTAGTATGCCTATTAAAAATGAAATGATATAATCGCGGTTAAGAAACCCTTTTCAATATTTCTGTCAAGTTTTAAGGAACAAGCAAGAACTAACTGACTGCATCATCCAATATTTATAAAGGACAGCTTTGCATAAAATCATGAGAAACAAATCATGTCAACCATGCAGGCCCTGGAAAAACATATTCCCGATTTTGCTTAATGTTCATCTCTAATGGACAAAATTCAGATTTTAGTTACCTTGTTTACAAGTCGTATACTGCCTACTTGATGAAACCTCAATCGACTTTAGAAGTGTGGGATTATTTGCAATTTGATCTGGAAAATAAGGGACGGGTCATTAACTCTTACCGGGGAGGAATGTGGAAGACATTTCAAATATTTGGCGGACTTTTCGTCCCCACCCCTCTCTGATTTACGTGAAAACTTTAGTCTCCTCTCCAACAATGGAGAAAATCTTTTGAGCCCCCTCCCAATACCTGTATATATGGTAAAAATGTCGCTATACTGTCATGCTTTGCAATGCATGAAGGTTGGAATCGTTACAGTTGTTAGTAAAAGAGTTACTGAAAAGGGTTTTACTTAGAAATTGAAGAACTACTGTTTCACTTCCTGCAGAAATAGATTTTTTTAGGAATTAACAGGGTGTACATCAAAATAGTTTCATACCCGCTTCATGCTTTGTCCCCCCCCTCTTTCTCAGAAAGGAATATTTTGGTCCCCCTCCCAGCTGTCTTCCATCTCCTCCCCGGGAAGAAATAATGACCCGTTCCTGAGGACTTATAATTTCCTTGCTAAATTTCATAATTATGAGTTTTTGCTCAATTTAATGTCAACGCTGCAAAGCCATTATTAATGCATATTGAAACGATACAAAGATATGGTAGTTCGTAGCAGAGGTATTAGGTAAATCCAGAACAAGGTAAGGGTTACAGTCGTGTCCCGCATGCAGTGGTGTAGAGCTAGATTAATAACTAGGGGGGCTCAGGTAGAAAGGTGGCACCAAGAATTTTGTTGGGGCCACGCCTTTTAATAGACCTTTTAGCTACTCTACAAAAGAGCCTGGATCGAGCGTTATTTTTATACGCGAGATTCGATAGAGTGATGTTAAGAGCTTCTATCACTATTGTGCAAACGCCACTCTATCGAACCTCGTGTATAAAAATAACGCTCGATCCACGCTCTTTTGTAGAATAGCTAAAAGGTCTATTTGGCGTAGAATGCATCTCCCAATATCATGCTTGCTATTAGCAGCGAGGAAACCTTGATAGTTTTTTGACAGTTATCCTATAAATTGGAGCACGAAGAAAATTTTAGAAGAAACATCCTTTACTTTGGCTTAGAATGCATCTCTCAATATCATGCTTGCCATTAGCAACAAGAAAAGCTTGATAGTTTTGTGACAACTGACAGTTATCTTACAAATCAGAGCACGAAGAAAATTTTTGAAGAAACATCCTTTACTTTGGCGTAGAATGCATCTCCCAATATCATGCTTGCCATTAGCAGCGAGGAAACCTTGATAGTTTTGTGACAGTTATCCTATAAATCGGAGCATGAAGAAAATTTTAGAAGAAACATCCTTTACTTTGGCTTAGAATGCATCTCCCAATATCATGCTTGCCATTAGCAACAAGAAACCTTGATAGTTTTGTGACAACTGACAGTTATCCTGCAAATCAGAGCACGAAGAAAATTTTGAAGAAACATCCTTTTCTTTGGCTCAGAAGGCATCCCCTGACTCCATATTTACCAGTGCTAAAATGGAAGCTTTTATAACACAGTTCAATTATGTAATCTCCTTCTAGCATTTGACATTTCACGGAAAGATTCTCACCGAACCTATACCCACCCATTTCTCTTCCGTGTTAAAGGAATATCGAGGACCATTTTTGGAAACAAGTGGGGGGCACCCCATACCCCCATCGCCTTGCCACTTATGATGTCCGTTTGCACTTCCTTGTCCTATTGTCATTTGCACTTGTGTGTTTCTGAAGCCATTTTGATGTAACATTAGTGGCATCCCATAGATGTACAGGAGGCCCATTTATGCTTATAAACATCAAGGAGGATAAGAGCTTGACAGTAATTGGAGATCTCATCTTGGTGCAAACCAAAATCCAGGATCTCTTCTTTAAAAGAATATAACATCACCTTGTTCTGTCATTTTGGTCATAATAAACAAATTAAGAAAATCAAAATTTATTCAGAATAACTAGGGGGGCTAAACAGGGGTGGAAAATATTTTTTTCTTTCTGGGACCGCAGTTAGAAAAATGAAAACTTTCTGTACATCAAACAAGAATTAAATAAAACTGCTAGTTAGAAACTAACCACTTGAATTGTAAGCAGGAACAGTACAGTTTAGATATGAAATTTTTCAACATCATAAAACGAATAGACCATAATATCATAAGAGGAATCAATTTACAGATGCAAGTTTATCATACAATCGTAATATAACTGAGCAGGTATATTCCTCCTAACTCAAAATAGCCAAAAGCTGTTTGTACAAAATGTGTTACATGTCTAATAATACAAGAGCTATGCTATTTAAGAAAAGATATGAAAATCTGGAGTTTTGCTTTTTAACTTTTTAGTTTTGTTTGAAATTGTCAATTCCTGACAGATTGTATGTCCCATCCTATGTTTTCAGATCGTTCAAAAGGTTTTTAGAGCAATTTCCTGAATTGAACAGTTAAACTGAAGTTTGAACATTAATTAATGCAGTTTTAAATCCTAACTGAGAAAATCTAGTTGATAGCATTCCAAAATGTGTGAAATTCCTTTTCAGAAAGTTATGCATTAGGCTAGACCTTTATTTAGGAATAAGATCTGAAACAAAATAGACAAGCTTCCCTACCTTGATCTTCCAGACTGGTTTACCAACTAAAAAACCGTTATTTTGTCATTTTCAACATCTGTTTCAACTAATTTAGTGCATATGGAAGAAATTTGGAAGTACAGTACAGTACAAGCCATGCATATTATCATGACAAAAATTCCCAAGAATTCTTGAGAATTTTGAAGAATCCTTCACATTTTGGTAAGAAATCTGGAGAGGTATGAAAGATTGCCTAATAATATTCTCGAAGAAGAATTCTTAAGAAACTGAAAGTTTTCTCAAGAACTCTTAGGCAAGAAAACAGGGTACTACTGGCTGTACTGTTAACTGTTGGAATATATCTTTAAAATTATGATTCATTTATCATTAACTGATTCGCTTTCTGGTTTACTTTTGTCTAATACTTTCTTGTTGTTAATTCTTTCTTTCCAGAATTTCAGTATATTACAGTACACATTCTTACATTTTATGTTTTTCTTTCTGGGAGCCAAAATATTTTCTGGGACCAATGGTCCCGTGGTCCGATACTTTTTCCACCCCTGGGGCTAAAGCCCCCCCAAAATTACGGAAAAAATAACTAGGGGGGCTGAGCCCCCCTGAGCCCCCCCAGCTCTACACCACTGCCCGCATATAAGAAACACAAATTTAAGAAATACAGACCCTGATTTTCAAAACAATACCCCATTTTATAAGAAACTAGTACAGGTCTGAAAAAACATTGTTTCTTATTTAACAAGACTAAGCAAAAAAAACACCTTCCTGGAATAATTATATAATTTACTGGAAGTGAAAATTTACAAATGCAAATCAAAATAATATGTTTTTATCACAATCATAATTTTGTGTCTTAGTAGTTGATCGATAGTGCATGAATTTCCTAATAAGAAACTTTACCCTGATTTGAATTTTATCTCATTTTATAAGAAACATGTCAGACCTGAAATGGAAAAGGTTGTTTCTTATATGCGGGACACTACTGTATCTGAGATCATGATTCCGGGTATGCTGGATGCATGGTTTCGTACGAGAATCATCTTTCTAGAATTTTCAAGTTATTTTTAGTTTTCGTGAAAGGAAGTGTTTGGATTGCATTTTGAAATGGCTTCATTTGCTATGTATCTGTATCTGCTACTGGTCATTACAGGTTGATAAAATGCAACTGAAGATATGGGGAAATGTATGGTCTAGCGATGCACAAACAATCTTTCTGTATGCGTGTTTCTTATAAATAATTGTAAAAATAATAAATAATATAATTAATTGTGTTTCTAGCAGAATTTTTTGTGTACGGCATTTCGGGCTCAAACCTATTATCAAGTCGCAAGTCGTAGCCCGAAACGTCGCACACAAAAAATTCTGTTCGAACACAATTATTTATACTATATAGGTATTTTTATAAGAAACTAAGAATTTGGGCCGTCACTGCAAGTTTCCTAAAATTATCAAATTTACAGTACTCAGAGTTTCTTACGAGTTTCTTGAAGGTTCCACAACAATCTTCCTCTCGTCGTGAACATTTCAAAACAATATTTTTGAAGCCTCTTCGATATTTAGACATTGCTCAAGTACCTTACGAGTAATGTGATACAGGAAACAAGGGAAATTTTCTCTATCAAAACAAATGGTACCTTTCGCCAGTATCACAAGCAGTTTCTTAGAAAATTTGAGAAAATTAGAGATTTGTTTTTAGGGTTTAGTGGAAATAACAGGAACACGAATCATTTGTCACATTTCAATCTGACCAGGCATAACTATTTTCGGTCTCAAGAGTTCCCCCGAAGTCGTAAGGATTTACACGATTATTTTCGAATTCGGAGAGGAATTCAGACAGATTCATAAGGAGCCGTATGAATTCTTAAAAAAGCGTATGAATTTGCAGGAACGTGTATGAATTCACAAGAAGTTGTAGATTCCCTCACGAAGCGCTAGGAACTGCTACGAATCGCAACAAACCCGTACAAATTCATACGAACGTTTACAAATTCAAAAGAACCCTTGTGAACTTTCATGAACTCTTATGAATCCTGAAAGGAAATCATCCGAATTTGGGGCTGTTAAGTTGCAAAAGAGCTATATTATATATTGTGAAGAAGGTGTTCTGTATAAAGAGTCTACCACAAAATTAGAGCAGTTCTCTTGGAACAATCATAAAGTCTAATGTGGGATGTAAATTCTTCGGTGAAATAAACAACTTAAAACTTACCTGTTAGCCATTGCACACCATCTTGTAACCCTTCACCAGTCAAAGCATTACTTGCACTGAAAAAGAAAATTGTAGCTGGCTGACTCTGTTCAAAGCATCTGATAATGACAGAAAGATACAGTGTATACCAGGTGAGTCAATAAAAAGGTCCGGCGTTTGGAAAATTCTGCTCCCTGAATATCAAAGCAATCGTATTGAAAACTGTCTTTTTTATTCCCGATATGTCCAATTAGGTTCAGTAATTTACCCGGATTTAATCAGCTATGCCTTCCCATCGATATGATAGATTTTCTGCAGAAAACCCCTTTCGAAAACCTGCAAAAACGAATGAAAACGACGAGCAACACTTCCCTTGTTTTTCTTCCTGGCAATAATGACACTTTCATGAATTCGTGTATTTTGCCCTCTTGAGAGAATCGAATCCCCCTAAATAAGGTATTCATAATAGGGGAAAGACTGTCCACTCCTCCCAAGACGATAGCATGCCCAAGTCATTGCTGTAGGGTAAACATATTAAGAAAAAACTTGCTCATGAATTTAGCACGTTTTTCAAGGTTTCTCGAAGGGACTTTTTGTTATCCTTTGTAAAATTTGAATTAAGTGACCGATTTTAGCCAGGAAAAATTCTAAAAATAATTGAATAAAAAGTGAATAGTGCAAAAACATCAATTCCATGTATGCTTTCTGAAGATGTTCTCCCTCTTTCTTTTAATTGATTATATCTATATTAACTGTGTTTTGACATTGTTCACTCGCAATATCTTATGCATTCGACTGCTGATTAGAAATGTCTTACGCAAGAAATATCTTATGCAAGAAAAAGAGTGGACCAATGAGCAGGGATTATCATGTGGAGAGTACACAGTAAGCAAGAAAATAAACTCCCTCTGTCTTTGTAGGATTGGTTATGAGTGGCACAAAGTCAGGTTTCAGGTTTAACTTTTTAATCATCAGTAGGTTACAGAGGCTTACCTTCTAGAATATTGCTAAAAGGTTAAACTTACCATATGTGCCATGGCTTATCCTTGATTGTCTCCAATTTGAGGAGCCCAGAAACCTAAAAATCAATGAAAAATGATTAGATATGATGTTGACATACACACCACATTGACAGGGCAGGTACTGTGCCAGCATGCCCAAAAATTCAAAACTTTGAGCCCCTCTAGCTCCCTGCAACAAATCCCAAAATAAGGCAATACTTTATATTTTCTTCCTCAAACCCTTGATCATTCATGTCAAAAAGCTTCCATAGCCAAGTACTTCTTTATGTTAGAATGCACTATGACATCATTTTGGACAATTTTTGCTCTATATTAGCAAATAAAATGCAAGATTAAGGCAAAAGTTTGCCCAAATATGTACCAAGCTACCATTGTAGCGATCATCTACTCACCTTTACTGATGATAAGGATTCTCGCAAATCCATTTTGTTGGCATAAAATAATATTGGTAGTTTCTTTACTTTTATATCTGAAAGAAAGCCAAACAATTACATTGAAATTCAACTTGCAATTAAAACAACAGTATTTCAGCAAATTCTTGGAAAAGGAATTCAAAATTGACATCCCATTTGACTGGCAAGTATAATTTCATTTTGCATATGCATAAAAAATTTGGGATGAAATTAATCGCAATTGCTCAAAACATAGAAAATTCGCACAAGAATGTGCTCATATTTTGAGCATTTCGGGTAGGCAGATAATTTTACTTCTTTGCTGAAGAATCATTCATCTTCAAGATCCAAGAAATCATGCTGGCAAAGTCAAATTGTACATTATTGTAATAGAATCTTGCTGAGATTCCTCCCATCTTCACATTTTGTAGTTGACAATTTACTGTAATTTCTTTTACTTATTTAAGCAAAATGCCTTAGAGCGCTGCTCAGTATTGGCGTTAAAGTTTCCTCATTCCAAAATTTGCAGGTTTGACCTTAAATTTGTGGTCAAGTTCAGATTTGGCCAATAAGGTCTTACCAAACACTTGCATATGTCACGCCAAATGTTTTTGGTTTTTAATGTTAATGAGAAACATGGAAACATATTAGTAGTTACAACAAAAATGCCTCACTTACCAGGATGTTTCAGAAGTTCATCCAACTCTTCTTTTGCAACTACCATCCTTAGTTTATCACTACTGTCTATGACAAAGATGATTGCTTGGGCATCCCTTGTTTAGGAAAAAAATGGAAATGGGTGAATTTCTATTTTAGAACAACTCTATTTGAGTACTGCCATTCAACACTGAATCAGCTGATATGCTTTTTGCAATTTATAATATTAAATAATGAGACAGACACCTGAAGTGTATGGCTGATAGACAATTTTGTGAATACTTACTTGTAATAATGCTCCCAAAGGTTTCTATATCTTCCTTGACCAGACATATCAAATATTGTGAAACTAAGTCTGAAAAATTAAAAATCAAAAGTTTAGTTTCTGCTAAAGCAATTTATCCTTTCACCATAAAATCAATTGAAAAAGATTTAGGAACATGAAAACTTGCTCTTATACTTTATACATCTTTAACAGTTTTTTTTCAGAACTTTATATGATAAGTTTGGAAATATTTTCATGACATTAGTGATCATTTGTCAAAGTAGTGTATTGCTTTGATTGACAAATCTTTTGTACAAATCTTGTACCTGAATAAATCTATTATGATAAGATATGCTTTGGTTGTAATTTTAAAGCAGAATAACAGCAAAGTTACATGCTTTGCTGCAAATGCTTCATTTGGGTATCACGCCACACAGTTCAATGACTTTCATAACCTTTTATAAAAGTCCTTTCATGTCAACAGAACTTGTAAGCTCTTTGAAATAGTGATCCACCCCTTACATTTTTAACTTGGGTGCGCTCTAGGGAATTTTTCAGGATTTATGTTGAAAAAGGGAATTTTTGCCAAAGTGTACAAAATTTCCAGAAAGTGATATGCCTTTGTTCAGCTGTATGCAAAATACATATTATGGGTATTCTAGAACTACTTCTCCTGTATATCTAACTGAAACATCTTATTACCCTGGCATTGCTACTTTTTCTACAGTGAATCCAATAGTTGGAACAATATCTGATGATTGGGATTTGTCTGGTTTTAATTTGTTTATTATTGTTGTTTTGCCACTGTTGTCAAGTCCAAGACATAATATACTAGCTTCTCGTTTTTTCCCTCCAAATAATGCTGACAGTTTATCTAGGAATCCCATCTTTTTCTCTTCAGAATCCTCTGCCAACGAGAGATGTCGATTTGGAGAAGGTTTTGAAATATTGTGCTGCTTTGCAAAAGAGCGGCCTAAGTATGACCAAGGTGATTCTGTCTTCTTCTGGCTCCTTTATTCTTCAAACGAAATGCTCTTTGATATCATCAGTTCTTCTGAAACAGTTGCTTTTATGGTATGGCGTATTTTTCGTTGAACTCTGTGTATTCTGTGCTATTAAAGTAGATTTTTCCTGCACTGCTGTCGAGTTGTTTATGTCGTCGTTTTGATGATGGCAACTAATAGAACCAGACCAGATTTACTGCGTAAAATGCCTCGTTTGGACTACGTGGAATGGATACACCTGGATCGGGAGTCTAGAATGTGCAGGAACTAGGAGGAACTCAACCTCGTCCCAAGGGCCTTTTTTTAGTTTGTCATATTGGGACGGAGACGAAAAGGACATTTTGTTCACTCTGTCTTGGAATAAAATCCTAAAAACTGATGGTTGCCGTGAATGTAATTGTAATTCAAGTAGCTTTAATGGACATACTTTTTTCATTCAAATATAAAACTTTACAATATAGATACAATCTACTTTACAATCTACATATCTTACATTCTACTATACCTATTTAAATTACTATTCAACACTACTGGTATAATACCATGGGGAGCGACAGACAATGACTACCCCATGGCCCAGGGGCGGCGTGGCAAAAATGAAGGGCCCTGGAAAATTCGTTGAGAAGGGGCCCATGCTTTGTCTCACACCCTTTTCTGAAAATAAGATCTAGCAACTTCTGGTTCGGCAGAAAATATCAATGCAACTAATTGCAAAAAACATAGCGAACGAACAGCAGCGGCGTGGCCAGGGTAAATTAAGTGGGTGGTACTGAAAGGTAAGGGGTCTGGGGGCAAAGCCTCCTGGAAAATGTTTGGGGCCACGCCCTTTACTTTGGCTTAGAATGCATCTCCCAATATCATGTTTGCATTTAGCGACAAGGAATCCTTGATCATTTTGTGGCAGGGCAGTTATGCTATAAATCAGAGCACGAGAAAAAAGGTTTTCTTGGCCCAAAGATAACCTCAACCTGGTCTTGATAAGGTTCAATTTTGAGAAATTTCTTTTCTTTCACATTCAACCTGTGTATCTACAAGCATCAGCAAAAACTGACAGTCTGTATAAAGCTGCAAGTATGTTACACAGTTCAAATTATGCTCATGCAGAACTTTATATGCACAAGTGAAACACGAGAGGCAGCTTTGACGTTTGCTTGCAAGCGGCCTCTGCTCCATCGTCAACTTCCTCCCATCTTATGGTTTCGAATTCTTCTGGCAATGACATAGCAAGTCTCGAAAACGAATTGACAAAACTCTCGAGCTGCAACAACAAATCATTTTTGTCGACTCTGTTCCCAAGGAGATCACAAATTTGGCCATTAAAGCTGCTGGAATTCCTGATGCTTTGAGCTCCTTGAATCGTTTTAGATCGAAGCAAGAGAAACCTTTGTACAGCACCTCACAGGGCGTCCGAGGATGGGGGGGGGGCCGGGGGGCCGGGGGGCCATGCCCTTTTTTGCAAATCATACCGTTCTGAAAGGCAGCTCATCATGTTGCATTGTGGTAATTTTGTTGTATCAAGTTTGGCCCCCCCCCCCACTTTTCTGATCTCGTCGGGGGCCTTGTAGATTATTCTTATATTGCACTATACGGTTTGCTATAGCAATGTTTCCATTCAGAATTGAATGCTGATTTCAAAAATCGCACTTAGATTTCTGTAAGTATTTTAGGAGCAGGGATATTCAACTTTTCGAAAGATCGTAATGATTCTAATGTCCCATTTCAGATAGATTATTCTTATATTGCACTATATGATTTGCTCAGGCCCGTAAGAAGCGGGGGGGGGCCGGGAGGGCTCAAGCCCCCCCAATAATTTCTTAAAACAATGGTGCTACGTCACACGAATTAACTAGATTTATTGTTCTCTATTGTTTTGAGAACAATTGCCCCCCCCCAATTCGAAGCTGCTTCCTACGGCCCTGGATTTGCTATAGCAATGATTTCGATGCAGAATTGAATGCTGATTTAAAAAATGTCAATAAGAAGTCTGTAAATATTTTAGGAGCAGAGCAGCAGAGATATTTAACTTTTCGATAGATTGTAACGATTATAGCGTCCCAATTGAGAATTATTACTCTTATATTTAAATAAATGATTTCTTTAACCCTAATCCTACCGGGGGGGGGGGTGTTTTCCACCCCCCTGTCGGTTTTTTGCAGAGCATTCTTTAACGACAAAAGCTATGACCCTCAAACTCTCTGACAATTACTAATTATCTATTAGCTACATTTTGACAATTAAATTTTTGAACAATAGGCGTCACGTGACAGGTGACACTACCATATTTGGAGCAAGGTATTGGAAAAATTAATGATTTTGATATTTTTACTCCCAGAATTAGTTCCAAATGTTGACTATTGTACTTTAAAAGAATCAGCAAACAATTAGCTTTCTATTGTTGTCAATAACAATGGAATTTGCTGACGTCAGCATTCTTAAATGATGACGTCACTCGGGCCGCCATTTTGGGTCATTTTGGCAAATTTTGAAGTTTTTTCCAACAGATTTTGTTAAAAATGCATAGAATTGCGTTATGCAATACTTTAAAAGCATTTTGAGCCAATTATTATCAATTTTTGGCAGAAAAACACAGTTTTTAGTTATGACGTCATCAATTTTTGTCATTTTCTTCCAAAATAACAGTCTAAAAACACCTATATGCATCATATTTGAATTGGAAATGAATAATACGCCAAATAAGAATGGAAAAAGTCATTCAGATTACCTTTATTCCGTTTTTAGAACAAATAAGCCGGAAAACCATATATTTTGACATTTTCCGGCATTATGACGTCATAGTGACGTCACCTAATGAGGTGGCCACGCCCAAAACTACCAATCGGCTAAGAATAGTTAGGACTACGCCCTTGCCAAGTTTCAATGATTTCCCATTAGTCTACGGCTATTTATAGAGGGGGGTGGAAAGCACCCCCCCCCCCCCCCCCGGCTATGTTAGATCAAAAAAAGCCCGGTAGGATTAGGGTTAAGCAATTCGTCGATGCAGAATTGAATGCTGAGTTCAAACATGTCAATAAGATGTCTGTAAGTATTTTAGGAGCAGAGATATTCAACTTTTCGAAAGATCGTAATGATTCTAATGTCCCATTTCAGATAGATTATTCTTATTTTGCAATATGATTTGCTATAGCAATGTTTCCATTCAGAACTGAATGCTGATTTCAAAAATGGCACTTTGATTTCTGTAAGTATTTTAGGAGCAGAGATATTCAACTTTTCGAAAGATCGTAACGATTCTTATGTCTCACTTCAGAATTATTATTCTTATATTGACTGAAATGATTTCTTCTAGCAATGTTTCGATGCAGAATTGAATGCTGGTTTCAAAAATGTCAATTTGATTTCTGTAAGTATTTTAGGAGCAGAGATATTCAACTTTTCGAAAGATCGTAATGATTTTAATGTCCCATTTCAGATAGATTATTCTTATATTGCAATACGATTTGCTATAGCAATGTTTCGATTCAGAATTGAATGCTGGTTTCAGAAATGTCAATTTGATTTCTGTAAGCATTTTAGGAGCAGAGATATTCAACTTTTCAAAAGATCGTTATGATTCTTATGTTTCACTTCAGATATAATATACTTATATTGACTGAATTGATTTCTTCTAGCAATTTTTCGATGCAGAATTGAATGCTGGTTTCAGAAATGTCAATTTGATTTCTGTAAGCAATTTAGGAGCAGAGATATTCAACTTTTCGAAAGATCGTAATGATTCTAATGTCCCATTTCAGATAGATTATTCTTATATTGCACTATACGATTTGCTATAGCAATGTTTCCATGCAGAAATGAATGCTGATTTCAAAAATATCACTTGGATTTTTGTAAGTATTTTAGGAGCTGGGATATTAACTTTTTGAAAGATCGTAACGATTCTTCTGTTTCACTTCAGAATTATTATTCTTATATTAACTGAAATGATTTCTTTCAGCAATGTGTCGATGCAGAATTGAATGCGGAGTTCAAAAATGGCACTTAGATTTCTGTAAGTATTTTAGGAGCAGAGATATTCAACTTTTCGAAAGATCGTAACGATTCTTATGTCTCACTTCAGATAGAATATTCTTATATTGACTGAATTGATTTCTTCTAGCAATGTTTCGATGCAGAATTGAATGCTGGTTTCAGAAATGTCATTTTGATTTCTGTAAGCATTTAAGAACCAGAGATATTCAACTTGTTGAAAGATCATAATGATTCTAATGTCTTATTTCAGATAGATTATTCTTATATTGCACTATATGATTTGCTATAGCAATGTTTCGATGCAGAATTGAATGCTGAGTTCCAAAAAGTGAGCCATACTGCTGTAACTGGAGCAGGAGTAGAGATATTCAGCTTTAATCCAACAGATTGCAATAGATGTGAGAATTTCGTAGAGAATCACTACCACAGAAAAACATCTATTCAGAAATTTATAAAGAATCAGTAATTGATTTCTTCTGGCAATGTTTCGATGCAGAATTGAATGCTGAGTTCAAACATGTCAATAAGATGTCTGTAAGTATTTTAGGAGCACAGATATTTACCTCTACGATCGATCGCAACATTTTATAGCATTCAATTCAGAATTCTTACTCTTATATTTAAATAAATGTCTTCTTTAAGCAATGCGTCGATGCAGATTTAAATGATGGGTGCAAACATGTCAATAAAATGTCTGTAAGTATTTTAGAAGCAGAGATATTCAACTACGTCCCGTTTCAGAATTATTATTCTTATATTGCACCATATGATTTGCTATAGCAATGTTTCGATGCAGAATTGAATGCTGGTTTCAGAAATGTCAATTTGATATCTCTGAGCAATTTAGGAGCAGAGATATTCAACTTTTTGAAAGATCGTAATGATTCTTATGTTTCACTTCAGATAGAATATTCTTACTTTGACTGAAGTGATTTCTTCTAGCAATGTTTCGATGCAGAATTGAATGCTGGTTTCAGAAATATCAATTTGATTTCTGTAAGCATTTTAGGAGCAGAGATATTCAACTTTTCGAAAGATCGTAATGATTCTAATGTCCCATTTCAGATAGATTATTCTTATATTGCACTATATGATTTGCTATAGCAATGTTTCGATGCAGAATTGAATGCTGATTTCAAAAATGTCAATAAGAAGTCTGTAAATATTTTAGGAGCAGAGATATTTAACTTTTCGATAGATCCCAGCAATTGGAAGACTATGTAGACTTCGTCCCATTTCAAAAAGGTTTTTTTTATATTGAGCCGATTGATCACTTTTATCAATGTTTCGATGCAGAATTGAATGCTGATTTCAAAAATGGCACTTAGATTTCTGTAAGTATTTTAGGAGCAGAGATATTCAACTTTTCGAAAGATCGTAGTGATTCTAATGTCCCATTTCAGATAGATTATTATTACATTGCACTATATGATTTGCTACAGCAATGTTTCGATGCAGAATTGAATGCTGGTTTCATGAATGTCAATTTGATTTCTGTAAGCATTTTAGGAGCAGAGACATTCAACTTTTCAAAAGATCGTTATGATTCTTATGTTTCACTTCAGATATAATATACTTATATTGACTGAATTGATTTCTTCTAGCAATGTTTCGATGCAGAATTGAATGCTGGTTTCAGAAATGTCAATTTGATTTCTGTAAGCAATTTAGGAGCAGAGATATTCAACTTTTCGAAAGATCGTAATGATTCTAATGTCCCATTTCAGATAGATTATTCTTATATTGCACTATATGATTTGCTATAGCAATGTTTCGATGCAGAATTGAATGCTGATTTCAAACATGTCAATAAGAAGTCTGTAAGTATTTTAGGAGCAGAGATATTTAACTTTTCGATAGATCGTAACGATTATAGCCTCCCAATTCAGAAGTATTACTCTTATATTTAAATAGATGATTTCTTTCAGCAATGTGTCGATGCAGAATTGAATGCTGAGTTCAAAAATGTCAATAAGAAGTCTGTAAGTATTTTAGGAGCAGAGATATTCAACTTTTTGAAAGATCGTAACGATTCTTCTGTTTCACTTCAGATAGGATACTCTTATATTGACTAAATTGATTTTTTCTAGCAATGGTTCGATGCAGAATTGAATGCTGGTTTCAAAAATGGCACTTAGATTGCAGTAAGTATTTTAGGAGCAGAGATATTCAACTTTTCAAAAGATCGTAATGATTCTAATGTCCCATTTCAGATAGATCATGGTCTAAAAAATCTGTTCTTCATATTTGTGACTATGCGATCCATTATCAAATTGAACGTATTGACGCATGACTGCAGCTCATCAACAACTGCTTCATCCTGGCATTGCTCACCATCTAAGCGCTTTTTCCTACGCACTATTTTTTTTGTAAGGCAGTACCCACTTCCAAATTTGATTCCTCCAATGCTTTATTTGTTACGTCACAAAAGTCTTTGGCTGGTTTTCATGTGAATGCTCTCGAAATCTCTTGATGTAAAAATGTCATTTCTCTGTTTGCTTGTCGTTTCAATCATCCTCCATGCTTGGAGCATGTCGAATCCTTTTTGTCTGCAGATACAAAGACGATTGCGTTGTTATACTGTAAACTCTCAAGAATACGAAAGCTGTTAGGATCGTCTCGAATTTCTGAAAGTGCTGCGAGTTGATTCATAGCTTCATAGAATGAAATGTTATGTTACTAGCTATTGCACCAAGCGCCAAAAGATTTCAGCATATAGGGCTATGTGTGGTGCTGAATAAGTGCCAAATATCTTGGTTAGGGCTTGGGACTTTACCAATAGGGCCGAGCCTTCTTGGCATTCTTGAAGGTCTTCCTCCAGCGTTTGTTCTCAAACATCCATTCTCTTGTGCCCCCACCAAAAGAAATCTCGCACACAGTTTCTTACGTCTAGCCTACAATCCTAGCCAAAAGAAGCTGGGACGCAGGCAAATTTCAGTGTCTTCATGATGTTTCCTAAAATATCGAGGAGAAAACATACATTTAGACTCTCCTAATCCCCCCTTCCCCCTACTTCAATGCTGAGAAGGTCGAGAGGCGTTTGATTCAAGCAACTTTGAAACGGGGGGAGCGGGAGGCACGTAATCAAAGACCGAAGTAGTGCAATTTTATGATTTGTCCCAAGTATTTTGTGGCCAAGATTGTAGGTTGTGTTTCACGAACAGTGACTCTCCACTGGTGGATGTTGCTTTCACAAGCGAAAGCAGGAGTCGTGACATTTATCTGTTTAGGCAAAGACCCATAACTGATGGGCTAATTTCGATCTACAAATTTCGTGATGAAGAAGACAAGAGTTCGCAACCGAAACAAACATGGCACAACCTCTCAATATATTGCAGAGATGGATTGATAAGTTACATACAGTAGGGCCTTTGATTGCTTACTGTGGCCTCTCTTACAAAAGAAGGGATTAATTAACGAAAGATACGAGCCATTCATTGCTCATCACGATTTATAAACAACTAGAAAGCATGTAAATTTGTTTCCAGTTTAGCTTCAGGGGGCCCATATTTGTAAGATTTCTGGGGGCCACCCGGAAAATTTCCCGGTGTCCCGGTGGGCCACGCCGCCCCTGCCGCATGGCCAATATATAAAAACATGAAACGTTTAACTGTATACAGTCACATTACGAAACAATTAAAAATTATGGATGCTAGACTAGATTCTGTCTTGTATCAGATGTCAGGTGAGGGTTGCAATGAGTTGAAAAATGTCACGAGTGCAAATCATTTTATTGTTGCGTTAGGTAAGTAAAATGCCTGACATCTGATATGAAGCAGAATTTACAAAGAAAAGAACTATGTCAGATAAAGGACTTGGTGGTTGCTTGGTACATAGCTGAAGTCTCAATAGATCTTAATCAAACCGGGACATACTTATACGGGACATACTTAACCGGGACGAAGCAAAGGTATATTCTGGTCCTGGAATCTTCAGCGGAGGAAAATGAGATTATTACTATTATTATAACATTCTTTAAAGTTGGTTGTTAAAAATAGCTTTACTTCAAGAACTAATAAAGACCAACTATTTACAAAAACAAAATAAATTACAGTTCATGATAAGAAACGAAAATACCCTAAAATACCCTATTTACAAATTTTGCAACGGCAAGTCTCTCCAATCCATTTTTTATGCATGACTTGAAAGAACAGACGGAGGCGGCAATTTTTGTATCATTAGGCAGGGAATTCCATAATATGCTACCACGAAAAGATAAACTATCGTTGCCATAAGTAGTTGTTTTAGTTTGAGGCAACATCAACAGATTCTTTGATCTTAGATTGTAATTATTGTCCTTTTCATGGAACATATCCCACAAAAAAGAAGATCCTATTGGCAGACACATCTCCAGGTGATCAATGCATCACCCTCTAATTTATTTTTTCTCAGGCCCTTCTCAGTGCCACCAATGCTTTCACTGGTGCAAAGGGTTGCAAGATGGTAAATTCAAAAGAATTACCATGCCACTTTAGATTTCTTGATTATTTCAAAAGTCTCTACTACAAAAATCAAAGCCAGGTTTCCGGTTTCCCACAAAAAATGAGTATAATTCTCCCAATATTTCTACTACTGCTGCAGATTCCTTCTTGCTTGATATTTGGCAATCTAAGATTTCTCACCAAGTCAAAAGTTTCAGATATGGAATTTACTCCTTTGGGCCAAAAAGCGTAACCTGTTGTACACGTTTCTTTTATGAGAAACTTGGATCAGCACTTAGTACTAAAAGTTTCTTAATTTCGTATGGAAATTTCGGCGTTTTAGTGGTAAAAGTTTTAATCAGTTTCTTATTCTTTTGGGCCTAAAATTGCGATATTGTTCAAATTTGAGGCTTCTTCTCGACAAAGGGCTTCCACTTTACATTGACACTGTCATCACGAATAAGTCAGGCACATTCAGGCAAAAAATTACCAAGTTAAAAGTTAAAAAAGATGAAGGTACCTTTGTTAGAGAGACGTAGAATAAAAGAGACATATAGAAATTGAATTTTAAGAGTTTCTTAACTGTTCTTGAGCGTAGTACTAGAGTTTCTGAAATTGTTGGTCATCGTAGTACTAGTTTCTTATAAACCAGTTTCTTATAAAAAAACGTGTATGTTACTATTTTCCAGATGATTATTTTACTCAATGCATTGCTAATTCACAAACATGAAGTGGTGAAAACAATCAACTCAGTTTTCCAGGCAAATGATGCTGATTGATAGTTCCAAAAACACAAAGAATACTGGAAGCAAATGCAGTTAGTAAATCCAAGATCTCGTTTGTTCCATTTCCTACACCATGGAACACAAACTTTCCCGCCAAAATGAAGTTAAGAGAACTGGGAACCAACATTCGCAAACACATTAGCCAAAACTTACAAGATGTTCCAAATCAAACATGACCTGTGACAAAATTTCCATGGTTTTCTTATCTTTCATTCATCTTCTTATCAGTTTCTATTTTGCCCATGTTTGTTTTGTACCTTTTGTCCCAAATGGGTCAGTGTGTTAATCCGCGGAATCGAAAATCCAATTAATTGAATAGTTGCTAAGGAGACGAGACTGACAACAAAAGTGGCAAAAATATCGCTTAAAATTCCACCAAATCTATAATTTGATTCGCTAAAAAAGGAAATTTTGCTACATCGTACCTGTCGCAAAGCGTTCCTAGGGACTACGTTGTTTGATGTTTGATCGCGTGAATGGAAAGCAAAGAAAAAGTTTGCAGAAAGTCTGAAGAAATGCAAACATGATCACAACTTATTTATAAATCGATTAATTTTTTGGTTAAAGGGAAGTCTTCATGATGGAAGGGAAGAGTGAAAATGCTGCAAATGGCGATGAAAATGGGAACAATACGGGTAAGATATTGTAAAAAGCATTGGCCTAGCAGTAGGGCGCCAAAATGGGCCTAAACAAGACAGGCAACTGAACAGGCCTAAACAAAACAGGCAACTGAACAGGCGGCTAAAAGCAGGGACTGAAATAAGATGTGTGCAGAGGTTTGCTGGAAAAAAATTGTAGGTTTAACTTTGTTTAGTTATACTGAAATCTCCTGATTTCAACAACATCTGTAAAAGCGTGCAGGGGTTGCAAAGGGGTTGCAAAACCGTGATTGAATTGACAGAATGGTTTTTCAGTGACCAGTCAATGAGTGGCAATGCATCTGTATGGGTGAGGGGCATTTCACTCATTCTAAAGAGCGTACGAGATTTTTCAGAACAACAGGATTTTTATGCATTTGGGATGGATTTTTCTTGAAAACAAAAGGATTGTCACCAAAGATGTACGGAAATTTTTGTGGAGTAACAAAAACAAGCCCTTCTCGTGGCATTGCATGGTAGTTCATGCAAAATGCAGACAGGAGTTGTCAAGATCAGGTCAGGTGTACATGTGCAAAAGAGTGAGCAACCCCCGGCCTAGCCTCTCTGGAGTTTTTGATCTTCTAAGTACGTTTTGGTTTGGACTTGCTGCAGAACCAGACTGGGATGTTTGCAAAGTGTTCGCAGAAGATCTCATCCACATGTGCTATTGTTTCAAGAATAATGCCTCTATTGTTCTTCCTTTTACTTGAAATTGTGCACGGATGCGCAACATACACAACATAAGATGCATGATGGCTGCACAGTTGAAATTCTATTATGGAATAAGCTTGTTAAGTTAAAGGCAAATGACGGATATGGCATCTACAGGGTGTCCCAAAAAAATTGTGACCCGTTTGTCTGAAGATTGCAACAAAACGGCAAAAGATTCTTGCCAAACTTTTGCATGATGGTGCTCTTCAGATGTTCAATTAAAGTTTGCCACCCCATCCCCGTAAAAATCCGTTGAGAAACGATGGAGCTATGACCTTCAGAAGACCAAATTTGCCTGATGACTGAAACCAGCGGTTGGCCATTTTGTCTTACTATTTTGCAGTGATAAGTATCTTCACGTGAGTAAGAAATAATTTCTCTGAGGTCAGAAATAATGGAACTCTCCGAGGATTATCAGAATTTTCACAAGAACTATGACATTGGAGGCTGCTGTTTCATTTTCAATCCATGAAGCTATTTATCGCTGCAAAATAGTAAGACAAAATGGCCAACTGCTGGTTTCAGTGATCGGGCAAATTTGGTCTCCTGAATGTCATAGCTCCATCATTTTTCAACGGATTTTCATGGGGATGGTGGCAAACTTTAATTGAACATCTGAAGAGCACCACCATGCAAAAGTTTGGCGAGAATCTTTTGCCGTTTTGTTGCAATCTTCAGACAAACGGGGCACAATTTGTTTTGGGACACCCTGTAGTTTAACAATAGAACAAAAGATGGCTGAATGCCTTCGTCTGTCCAATTGATTTAATAATCTTTCAAGACTTCAAATACAATGGAATAGAATAGGTTATATTTACCAAGTGTCCCAAAAAAAGATAGGCATTTGAACAGTTTCTGTGAAGGAGCCTTGTATTCAAAAATGTTTATTTTCAGTTTATGGTATAGATGAGATTTCAACTTAGATTTTGCAACCTCGCATGGTCAAATTGCATTTGCATTCCCAGAGTAATTCACCTAAACAGGAAAAATTTCTGAGCTAGCCTGAGACACAGATGGTTAATGAATTATGCTAATACTGTACTATCAATGCGTAATTTGAAGAAAAGTTTGAGTCAGCTCAACCATTGAAATTTGTATTCTTAAAGACAAATGACGGAGATATAAGGTGATTTAAGTCAGGGGCCTGGGCAATCTAAATATAGCCTATTGAATTCCATTGTATTTGATGATATCGAGAGATTAGCAAATCAATTAGACAAATGAAAGCAATAAGCCATCCTTTGTTCTATTTTTAAACTAGGCGCTATATATCCGTCATTTGTCTTTAAAAATCTCTTGATCAATCAAACTATTATATACATTAGAGTAAATTTTAAAAGGAAAGATGCATTTTACATTTTAACAGTTCACAGCGCAAGGTTCTAAGACTAGAGGAACTTGAACTGTATTGAGTAGTGTCTTCTAGAAGCAAAAGATCTTTTCCACCTAAGTTTTGTTGCAGTTTTGATTGTTCAGGGCTTTTGAATAGGAAACAGTAAATTGCACTTTCACAGCTCAACAAACTTCCAAAAATAATCTATTGTTTAGCTGCCCTAAAAGCTTTTCTATAAATTACACATAGATAGTAACTGCATAATTAGATAACCATCTGTCTTTGGCTGCCTAAAAAATTTGCCTGTTTAATTCAATTACTCTGCAAATACAAACCCGATTTGGACATGCAAGGTTGGAAAATCTAGTTTACAGTAAGAGATTCCTCTGTTGCGTACCCAGTCGTTCTTTAAAGGGAAGTGTGAAATGAGACATATCACTACGTAGGAACTCCAATGGTTTTAACTGTATTTGAATAATGGCGGCTTTCGATCCTTGTTTTGACAAGAGAAGAACGAATGAATTGCAACATTATCAAGCTTTACTCCAATTCTGTGGAAGAGAAACAACACACAGTGAGTAAGAACACAATTTTGATCACAATATAGGCCACATCACTATTGCCCATGCATTAAAGGAGAAAAGATTTTATGAAAAGTAGAATCTTGCCTGTCAGCCTTGGGTCTGGCAAGTGGGGTGTCTTTCCTCAGATAGACCGGTTGACCCAAAAACTTCACAAGCTAGATCACATAAACATTCTCTCCA
This sequence comes from Aurelia coerulea, assembly GCA_039566865.1. Lineage (NCBI taxonomy): Eukaryota > Metazoa > Cnidaria > Scyphozoa > Semaeostomeae > Ulmaridae > Aurelia > Aurelia coerulea. Next base: position 6,499,236 of record CM076953.1, on the reverse strand, counting down.
AAAACATTTCAAGTGCTTTAGCTGCATAAACTAAAGCCATAAGACTGAGCAGTATCTGCAAATGCCTTGATAAAGCAATTTTGTGCCTGAGGATGAAAGAATTCATGTGCTTGCATGAGGATGAAAGAATTCATGTGCTTGCATGAAAAAATGTATTTCCTTTCTTAGAAAAGGCCTAGTAGCTAGGTCAGCAAGTTCCTGGGATTTGTCAAGATCCATCAGCTGCTGACACAGAATAAAAAATCACTGATACTAGCTCATTCCCAAACAATAAACTGAGGCTAAAAATCAGCAGCCTTACCAACAAACTGACTTTTTCATGAATTAGGGTCGATTTTACACGTCATTGCTGTGGTAAACTGAGAAATTTGTGATTATAGATTGAAGAAAGATACAACCCTCTTCATACATAATTGATTAAAGATTTATCAAAATTCCAACCTTCTATTAGAAATATTGAAATTTTTATCGAAAAGTTGATCATAATCGATAATTCTCACAGTCAAAAAAATCCTCACATTCAATATTTATGAAGTGTTACTTTGTGAACAAACTGACCACTATATTTACAGTAAGTGGGTGCAATCAAAGCAGGCAGTTACGATAGTACACTAATGGAAGATACTGTTGACAATTCTTGAACCTAAAGGACTGAATTGATTTGAATGAATCAAATATTGCTTGATTGCAGAGAGACCAAAGCATTTTGTGGTTTTCCTGGTATAATGCCAACTGGCATCAATTATTTTTGCAGAGGATGGAAAGAAGAATAAGAGCAAAGCAAGACAACCCTTGAAGTCACCAAAAGTCATTTATTCATCATCACAAGCTCAGGTATGTATTGTGTGCACTTCTCCTGGTTTTAAATCAATTAATCCAGGGAATTCTACTAAATTTATTCAGTACTTACTGTAAAAGTCCAATTAAGTCCTCAGGAAGCTTATAGTTAATTTCAGATACACCATTAGAGGGATGGGAGCTTGAAAGAGAGGGGCACTTATTAGAGAGAGGATTATTCATAAAGGTCAAATGAAATGGCTATAAATGATAGCTTGTTGGGTATCTTTTGGAATCAACACAACATTTTGTGAGTCAGATTCACAAAATCAACATAGTATTAATCCAAAAAATATGAAAAATTAACGTCGAAATTGTTTCAGCTGAATAGGAAGCTGGGAGGAAGCTTTTGGTAACTTTTTACATTGGATACAAGAGGGTGTTTTATGGAGAGAGTTTTATGGCTTATTTCAAATTTTTACTCAGAAAGTAAGAAGGGGGCTTTATTAGAGAGGGAGCTAAATCGAGTTTTATGGTGATGCCATGGTCCTATTTGCTTGCTATACTCTGTTAGCAAATGTTGGATGTACAGCACTTGGTAAACGATTTTAAAAACTGCGAGAGCTGCTTAAAGGAAGTGTGCAATTGTAGATACTGTAGGCTTCTCTATAGATAAAGCAAAGAAAACTCTCAAACACAGCTTTGTTTCTTTGGCAAACAATTGTTGACAGCACGTGTGGGACATCAATGTGAATAAGCTATTTTTAGATTTTTTTGCTCTTTGCAAATGCAAGCTTTTAACCTTGCACAAACCCTTTAAAAGTAATATACCGGGTGTCCCAAAAAAATGTATACAGATTTGTTTGACTCCAGCGGTGTAAATTTAGCTTCAATCAATGGTTAATCATTCTCAAAATGTTCCTCGATAGTTAACTTGAACATAGATACCTTGTTTGTTGGTATTGGTGCTTTGAGAGCAGAGATATCAATCTTGAAAGCTCAAATTTGTGTCCTCTTGCAAACCAGAGCTTTGGCCTTTTGGCCTAAGCAAATTCTTGAAGCACATCGAAATTTTGAACTGAAATTAATGACAATTAAGAAACTTCCCAATGGGTGACTGGAGGGTGACTCCTGGAAAACAGAATAACACAAGATCTAATATTGTTCAAATTTTATAAAGACTATCGTTGATTTATACGCTGTGCCTTAAGAAATTGTTTAGGCCAAAAGGCTAAAACCCTGGTTTGCAAGACGAGGCAAATTTGAGCTTTCAAGCTTAACATGTCTGCTCTCAAAGTACCAATATCAACAAACGAGGTATCTATGTTCAAGTTAACTATCGAGGAGCATTTTGTGAGTGATTAGCCATTTATTAAAGCTAAATTCACAGCGCTAGAGTCAACCAAATCCGTATAAATTTTTTTGGGACACCCGGTATACAAAGAATGTAGAAAGAAACGGATTATTTGTTAATGATGATTAGGTACAATAGTGGTAATGCACAGCTGCTGTATTTTCAGGCGAGTAGAAAGATCACCTCTGTTGCTATGGAAGCCACGAAAGACATGATCAAGCAAATAAAAACATTGAAAGCTGAACGAAAATCCACTGTAAGTTAAACATCAAACAAATCATGATAATTTCTTTTTCAAATGATAATTTCTATCATATACAGTAGTAACGGGTGCTGTATTGATAGTAATTGTCATAAACTTTCAACTTTTGACGGCCTATGATAAATCGTACATTCCACCGATTTCGAAGATTTATGACTGAAAGTTTTGCAAAAAAAGCCCGAATAAGACTTTCTGGATTGTTTAAAAATTTTCTTGTTTTCATGTTTTCAGAGCATTAAGCGAGTTCCTTTCTTAAATCTTCGTTTTGGAAAACATCTAAAACGATCAAAAAACCTCTATCAAATCTTCTACAGACTCGACATGAATGGGCAAAAAAACTTGATTTAGGATTTAGAAATCAATTAGTTTGATTCTGCTGCACGAGCGTCGCTTCTTTGTTGGGAGAAATGAAATAACACTTTTGACAACCGGCTTTAGAAAAATTGCCTTCTTTTGAAACCGGCGTTAGAAAGAAGAGACGAAAACGATACCCGGAAAGGAGTGCACGTCGCGTCAGCAAAATATACTAAGTACCCCCCCCCCCCGGGTATGGGGAACGGCTTGGGACAGCACGTTATTGCAACTACTACAGAACGTTGCAACAGGAGGCCGGTCGTTGCACTAATGCTCGTACAGTACAGCACATTCCACTAATCGATTTCGAAATCCCTAAATCACCATGAAAAAGTTGTCTCTTCGTCCATTAATGCCGAGTCTTCACAACATGTTATCGATGTTTTTTAGCCGTCTTCACTGTTTTCGCTGTTTTAGCCGTCTTCACTGCGCTCATAGCTCTAAACACAGAAAGCAAAATAATTTGAAAATCCTAGAATCTAATTGACCTTCCAAAGGTGGATAGTTTTTTGTGTACCTGGTACTAAATCGCCCGAGGCTTGGTGCACACTGAGCGAAAGTGTGTTAGAATTGGGAACTCATCCTCAATTGAGTTGAAATATAAAATATGCTGTAGAATTTGAAGATTTTGAAGATTTGAAAATTTAGAAAAAATCTAACGGTAGAACCATGGGTAGTTAGACACTGCTGGTGTGCTTCTATGGAGAAGAGCTGGATAATATGTATCTGCGGGGGACATTTTTTATAGTACTGCGGAGGAGATATCTGCGGGGGAAATTTTTTATAGTACTGCGGAGTCGTCCTTTCGATATCTCCTCCGCAGTACTACAAAAAATTTCCCCCGCAGATACATATCATCCAGCGCTCCTCCATAGAAGTACACCAGCAGTGTCTAACTACCCATGGTAGAACCCGGGGGGTGTACTTGAATTTCAATTGTACGGGGATGTGCACTCCAAGAAAAAAAATTTTCACCCGGCTTTAGAAATTTTCCCTTGAAATGATAGCCGGCTTTAGAGAAAATTGGTGAAAAGCATACCCCAAAACGTAAAATTTCGTCGAAAAACAATGAAATAACACTTTTGACGTCCGGCTTTAGAAAGATTGCCTTCTTTTGATACCCAAAGTTAGAAAAAAGAGGCGAAAACGATACCCAGAAAGGAGTGCACATCCCGTCAGCAAAATATACTAAGTAGCCCCCCCGGGCGGTAGAATCATAGCAACGTAGCTAAAGTCTATTTCAACCCATTTGGTTCAAAGAAATAGTTCGTCGAATTTTACACCAACTTTTCAAAAGATTTGGAACCGATGCTTTGTATCGCTGTGTAAAGCATGCTAAAATTTGATCATGGTTCTCAGCCATCCTTGGGAATTTTTTGGAAGTAAACTTGGTCCGAGAAATTCTTCATGACGAAATTTCCTTATTTTAAATGGCTGAAAAGTCTCAAATCTAATTGTTCAATAAAACATTTAAATATTCAATGCTGTCGAGAGAGGGATGGTTTCAGAATCACGAGGTACTTTGCAAGGAAGAAGTGCAATTTAGCATCTTATTTATCTTAATGCCTTAGTTTCTTATGAATCATAAATCTATCATACGATAAATCGAAAATGCTCTTTCATACTACAGATGGATTCAAGGCACACATATATACTTTCAAGGGTGAGTGATTGCAGCATAATACTATCTTTATCAACTTGAAGATTTTTGAGTCTGGATTTGAAGGAATAGGCACTTGTTTACCAAAGCCGGGGCAAACAAGGAAACATTGTTGCGGAAACATTTGTTCTCAAAGTTGCCTTGCGATGTTGCTCAAGCGAGCAAACGGACAACACAAAACATTTTGCTTTGCTGCATGCAGGCACACATTGGGAAACAATCATTCATGGAGGTTGCAAGGTGCAAAGATCATGCATGCACTCTTTAAAATGAGCATGCGCTAAACTGCCCTGTAGCTTCGAAATGGGTTTTTGGAAGCACAGCAAGCAAACAAGCAAGCAACATTTATTTGTTAACGCAGGCTATAGGTTTTTGGCAGCTGTACAGCTGATGTGGGCCTACGGCACTACGGCTTCTCCCCTCAGAGTTGCCTCTGAGTACTCATTTACGGACCTCAGAAGGATGGACAGAAGGATAGTTTGTAGTGCAAGCGACGGGATTCGAACCCACGCGGGTCGACCCCACGAGATTCTAAACACTGCGCCTTAATCAATTGGCCACACCACCACAGTGGTAGTTGAGAAACTTTTTGTTAATTTCATTGCAGTTAGCAGATTCAATACCAATGGAACAAAGTATTATTGAAGAGTTCGTTTTTGGCGATGAAAACGTAAGTTCGTAAACATTGTCTTCTTTACTTTACTAGAGCCTTCTTCGAAAGCAGCTAGAACTTTCTCATCATCTTTGAAATGGAAGCATTATAATTCGCAATTATTTTGATTTGAAATCACTATGTAAAGGTAGGAGAAATGGAATGGTAATTTAGAGATCTTGTCGAACATTTTAGGCTATTGTTCCATTATTCCATTGTTAAAGGCAATGTGACCATCTAAGTAGCATGCTTCGAGGGGGATATTTCGCAAACCTATGATATTTTCCTATGTATTCACGTGACTCATATTATCAGCTTTCGAGCGAATACGAGGTTGAGTATTGGATGACTTCCCACGCAGTCTAAAGTCCACTGTTTTTCATGCGATCAGTTTGAAACAGACTCAGTCTAAACCAATCAAATCATCCAAAAGCTGCATGCATGTCAGCAGTCTGTCAGCAGTTTCGACGAGTGTGCATGCAACTGATATCTATATGGACACGCTGCCTTTAAATGTCTCCGTTTTCAAATCACTCCGTTTTTAGATGCTCTTGAACCGTTTGCATTACTCTGTTTTTACCAAGAGGGCCTGGCACGAAAACTGAGGTGCTTCCATTACTCCGTTTTCATTCGTTTTCATTTCCTTTGTTTGGACTACATTTTTGATTTTAATGCCAGATGGGTTGTTATTGTTGCAGCATTTTTGAATCACTCTGTATTCGCTGTTTCCGGTAAAAATGATGCATTTTCAAATCACCTCACTATAAACAGCGTTTCCAATTGTCTACATTTTCAATCGTTTCAAATGGAAACACAAACCGAAAACGGATACATTCTGCTCCGTTTTCATACGAAAACAGAATATTGGAAACGGGATCTTAGGGAATCTCGGGGTATGTTTTAATTCATTTATCTCCGTAAAGCCACTGTGAATTTGCTCTTGCATTGTCGTTCTGAGCAGAGCCTATGTGATTTTTTATGTTAGTATCGAGGAGAGGGTATAGGTAGCAAAACTCTTGGGTGTTCGTTTTTCTCAGAACTGTCCCATCTCTATTTACCCCTTGCTCAATCTTGTAACTTCGTCTCTTTACAGTATGAAGGTTTCAAAAGTTTCTTAGAACCAAATGGAAACAGGAGTCTGATGTTTTACTATCAAGAGGCGCCAACGGTATGCTTCTGCGTGTATTAGATATCTTAAAAATTTGCTAAGTAGCAAAATTAACCACTGTTTATTTAAGTAAATAGTTCTCGCTTCCATTAACCAGTGATTTTCACCAATAATCTTAATGATGGATATGTAAAGTAGCGGTTTGTTGTTTTGACAAAACGTGCAATCGCCAGAATTTCAGTAAATAAGTTATTCTTGGAATGGGTGTCCCACAAAATTTGTGCCCCGTTTGTCTAAAGATTGCGACAAAATTGCAAAAGATTCCCGTCAAACTTTTGCATGATGCTGCTCTTTAGATATTCAATTAAAGTTTGCAACCATCCCCATAAAAATCAGTTGAGAAATGATGGAGCTATGACCTTCAGAAGACCAATTTTGCCCGATGACTGAAACCAGCGGTCAGCCATTTTGTCTTACTATTTTGCAGTGATAAGTACCTTCACGTGAAGTAAGAAATAATTTCTGTGAGGTCAGAAATAGTGGAACTCTCCGAGGATTATCGGAATTTTCACGATTGAAATTGGAGGCTGCTGTTTCATTTTCAATCCATGGAGCTATTTTTTCGCTGCAAAATAGTAAGGCAAAATGGCTGACCGATGGTCTCAGTGATCGGGCAAATTTGGTCTCCTGAAGGTCATAGCTCCATCATTTTTCAACGGATTAAAATGGGAATGGTAGCAAAATTTAATTGAACATCTGAAGAGCACCATCATGCAAAAGTTTTGCGAGAATCTTTTGCCGTTTTTTCGCAATCTTCAGGCAAACGGGGCACAATTTTTTTGAGACACCCTGTAGTGGAAATGCTAACTAAGGTATGAATATTTGCCTAACTATAATCGGGTGTGTTATTCTGAAGTTATTGGCAATACACTCTTTTTTTTATAAGAATACTATAAATTTTGTCCAGCCTCGATATTCTTAAGAAACTTCCGTTTAAAAGAAAAGTGTCAGTCATGCGATTCTCTGTTATGAACATTGCAAAACACGCCACTGCTGAGAAATGAGACACAAATATGCGAGCTGAGGCTGCGTAATATTCTTACAACGTTCTTAAAAATTGGAAGATTCTGAGCCTGAATATTCTTATAAACAGTATTCTTATAAAAAAGAGTGTACACCCATGGGTAGTTAGACACTGCTGGTGTGCTTCTATGGAGGAGCGCTGGATAATATGTATCTGCGGAGGAAATATTGTTTAGTACTGCGGAGGAGATATCGAAAGAACAAAGAGAGAAGAATGAGAGAGAGATGTTAATATTTTCGTTCTTTCGATATCTCCTCCGCAGTACTAAACAATATTTCCTCCGCAGATACATATTATCCAGCGCTCCTCCATAGAAGCACACCAGTGTGTCTAACTACCCATGGTACACCGTTTCAATAGACCTTTTAGTTATTCTAAAACAACATTCGAATGGAAAGATATCTTATACATTTTGTAAGAATTTTCGAATGTGAACAATAGTGATAGAAGCTCTAACGCTACTCAATCGAACATTGCGTATAAAATTGTATGAACATATCGCTCGATATAGACTCTTTTTCAGAATAGCTAAAAGGAATATTAACATTCTGTTTTCGATAGTTTCACCTCAGATTTCTTCACAAGAGCGTTTTCTTACCCCAGCTTTGGATTTAGCCCCTTAAAGTTTACTTTAGACATAAATGTTCATTCTAATATGTGCAGCAAAATTTGTAAGACCAGAAAGAAGTACTGAAGATAGTTGATAGATTGTTTGATTTGTTGATTGATTGATTGATTAATTGATAGATTAATAATAGCATTTTTCTATGTATCAAGCTTGGTAATGAATCGATTTTCGTGTCCGATAATGATTGTGATTTTTTAATTACAGATGCACAGGGCTGACTTGTCACCACAAATTCAAGCGATGCCAAAAAAGCTTTTAATCGGGAATGGATCATCGGAGGTGAGCGTATAATATAAAAACTTCAAGATTTTGACTTCTGAGTAGTCACTAATATCGCAAGTCCTGCTCCAAAGTCTGCTGAAATCATTGACTGGCAAAGGATTCCTCTGTGGCAAATTTGGAATCGATAGTTTTTCTGTCTTATTGATTTACTTTCTTTTCTGTTGTAGCCGTTGACTGGGACATGCTTCATGTTTATACGTGGTTCCAATGATAAGCCAATTACAACTCAAGCTGTTGCTCAGGTAATTTCATTATTTTGTTGTCAAAAACGTCGGTATACCACATAGGTGAATTAAATAATTGTTAAAGGACAAGTCCGGGGCTAGTATGATTCATTATAAAATACAAGATAATACTGCTATGAATGATGTATGATACTTTTTTCCACTATTTTTCGCCCTCTCCTTGTGAAATTACGTATTCAAATAAGCAATTTGAGCGAAGTGACGTCATATCGTGCAAACGAAAACAAGGCTGTGCGATTGTTTTTTCGCCTCTTAATCGCTGCTAGCCTCTTTATCGTGTACTCATGCATTGAAAATGGCACAAGAACACAATAAAGAGGCTTGCAACGATAAAGAAGCGAAAAAACAATCACACAGCCTCGTTTTCGTTTGCATGATATGACGTCACTTCGCTCAAATTGCTTATTTGAATACGTAATTTCACAAGGAGAGGGCGAAAAATAGTGGAAAAAAGTATCATACATCATTCATAGCAGTATTATCTTGTTTTTTATCATCAATCATACCAACCCCGGAATTGTCCTTTAAAACTCTTGAAAGCCTGTAGCTCTCAAACCATTCATCTGATTCCAATAAACTGATACTATCTGTGTAGCTAAAATAGCAACTTAGGCCCAGTTTAAACACCTTTTTTGCCGTGTCGAATTTAATGTCCATTAATTTCGACATAAACGCAATATTTAAGTACCTAAGATTAACAATCACCGCTCCCTATATGTCCATTTTTAAAAATTTTAAACGACTTTGTTTTGTATCTTTTTGTTACAGGATGTAAATTTCATGATGATGGATTGCTCCAAGGGACAGCTTCTAGAAGGACTTGAATCGATATTTCAAAATGTGTTTGTGCCTTCTCTCAAAGCAACGACAGTAAGTAGCATTCATTGTTAAGATTGAAATGTTTTGTTCAAGAATATACCAGAGATTGCTTTGGGGCTAGTCATGCAGGGTTCGTCAAAGTTCAATCAGGGTACAGTGAGGCAAACTAGTGCCAGAATAACAGATTTTTATAGTCATAATTCAATCCAAGTTGTTTGTAAAATACAAAGTGCTGCAATATGAAACGAATCTTTGTAAAAATACTTTTGTTCTAATCGACCCAAGCAAAGCATCCCTTATCTAGCTTGGGTCGCTAAAAGTAGAGACGAACGACAAGCAAACAACTAAGCTAAAAGTGATACCATCGAAATAAACTTGCAGTGATAAGATTTTAAGACCATGTGAAATGGATATTAGGACATTATCTACATTTTTAAATGAGGAAATTGATTATGTGATTATTGATATAGTATCACTCTCTAATGAGCATTGGAGAGAATACTGTAAGAAGGAGCTGGAAGAGGTCAATCAAACCGTAGGCGAGAATTTATGAGTGAAATTTTGAAGAATGTTTGCTTATGGCAGAACTGTTATGGTAAGTTTAATTTTTTGTAGGAGTGGGGCAAACTACAAGAGCATTCCAAGACATCTCACACAGAATTCGTGGAATCACTTGGCAAATTTGTCGGTATCTTGTCATCAGCCAGAGACAATATGGCCGGAAGGTAAGATTGCTATACTGGCTTAGTTACCTCAATGACGGGAATTTCTACGTATATTTTGCCTCTTTTGTATTTTGATATGATCTTCTAAGAACCTAGTTATGGTTGCTTGCTTTTATGCCTTGTCAGCCTGAAAATGCAAAGCGAAAGACAAGCGTCTTATTACTTTAGTGACTTTCGTGGGGCAGTTTTTATATTTGCAACTATAGACAATTTTATCGTCTTAAGCTCTCGAAAGAGTTTCTCTGCCGGAAAGACGGACAGTGTGCCAACCAAGATAGTAAGACCTAGACCAAAGTTGAAATGATTTGGGGGTGTGCAATCAAGCTCTGCAGAATGTTCAAATCGATAAAGAAACATAGAATAATTTGTATTGCTTTTTATCAAGTATTTTTATGACCGTTGATTTGCAGTTGTAATTTGTATGTACGCGTTAACGTTTAGCTTTAACTATGTTTTGCGAAATCCTTAATCTATTTAATGTATGTTTGTTACAATGGCATGAATTGCTAACTATCATTGATTTGATATTTAGGGAGCTTGTTTGGGATATAAACAGGCTAAGTTTAGAGCCTCAAGGAATCCCCCAAAAAGGGCTCCAGATCGCATGCGTAGTAACCATTTACTTCACTTATGTAACATGCAAATTAGTTCACCGTTGAGAACAAGGGAAGAAACAAAAGCAGCAATGCGCATGACAACGTGAGCCCCAACGTCGATTCGCTCTCAACAAAGCTAAAACACAATGTATCAAAACAATAGCGTCAGCACTTCATCTCCCCAACAAGAGCTGTAGCCTTTCAAACGGCGGGCGTTTTTTCTGACTAACTCGGTATATTTTGATAATTTCAATTGATTTAATTTCAGAGTATTGCTCGATGCTGGTGATCTTGAAACGACATTGTCCAGTATGCGAACGCCATCGGAATATGTCCAAGCAGGTAAAACCATAAACGAGTTGATAAAGTAAAATATAAGCACTTTGATGCGAATTGAAATAAGCACAACGTTTCGAGCATGGCCCGTTATCCAGACAACGGGCTTGATCACTATGGGCTTGGCTTGATAACGGGCTATGCTCGAAACGTCGTGCTTATTTCAATTCGCATCAAAGTGCTTATATTTTTCTTTATTTACTTGTTTATCTTTGTGCAATTGCACTACACACAACAAGAAGATTGTTTTGATCAGGTAAAAACATACACAGAATATTTGCCTAGAGACAACAATTTTCGATCAGGAGATCCACAAACATTTTTCCAGATCGTATAGCCTTTGCTTTTTGAATCGAATCCCATGACATTTTTAGTGTGGAGCAGGATGGATAAATTTTGTAAAGCAAAGGATACAGTTCTGTCTAATAATAGCGATCTTACAGCCTCAGGAAAGGATTTGTCACCAATGCAGCCATTCATAGTGTTTTCTTTCTCTGCTTTTTTATTTGATTGAGTGCACTCAGAGGTATGAAATCTATTCTTCAGAAAGGCATTTCACTTTGCCCTTTCGGAAGCCTGAATCTTTTGTTTTACAAATTTGCCCTTACCAAGAGGACCTAAATTTGAACCTTGTAAGTTAGATATTGCTATCCCATTGGTCAGTTTTTGAAGCATTCACACCTCTTCAATAAAGCAGCCTCATTTTGGAAATGTATCAAATTTCTTTCTATTGTTCATATGAAAATTTCAAGCCCAGATTCGGATTTAACACCCAAACTTTAGTCTAGCTTCGTGTTTTTGAACTGCTGGCGATTGTGATGTTGATTTTAGGACGATATAAAGTTTGAAAACTTATAAGGGGTTTGACCATGAAAAATCGTTCAGTGTGAAACGTTACACCCAGAGTCATTTTTACGGTCAAATCCCTTATAGGTTTTCAAACTCTGCATCGCCATAAAGTCAAAATTACTACCGATAGCAACATAAAAACTTGCAGTTAGACTAAAAGTTTGAGTGCTAAATCCGAATTCGGCCTCTAAAATTTCGTTTCAAAGAATTTTGAATATTTTCCAAAACGAGGCTGTAAATTGAAGTAGTGTAATGGAGTGGTAAGTTATGAAAGTGCGTAACACTTAGCGTTAATATATCCAAACTGCCTGTTCTGTAATAGTGATGGAAGACAGATTTCTACAAAATTTTTGACTCCAAATTTGAATTTAGTTAAATGTTTTCTTCTAAGGAAACAACTCTGATCTCTTGGAAAAGATTGAAGGACTGGTCGCCGTTTGGACAAAACAAATTGAGCAAGTGTTAGCTGAGAGTGAACAGGTATTTTCTTTATATTATTATTTGTAGTGATAATAATTCAAGAGCTAATTTAACGTAGCATAGATCAGACGACAATTCAAAATATATGAAAACTCTGTTAACCGTTTAGATTTTATGATATCTGCTCTTATCATGATTTGGAGGCCTATCCATGAATGCGCCTCAGTTGCCAAGAAACATTGTGCATCGGGATGAGATTATTTGAAATATCTTTTCCTTGAAGCAGGATTAGCTTAAGATTAGCATCGTTTTTGTACAGTGGCGGACACCTTGGCAAATATAAGAGAGGGGGGGGGGGCAAAGCTATCGTTTCAGTTAAAATTTATTGTTTGTTTCTATTGTTTTCGAACAAAAGACCGATCGAACATCCTCGCCCTCAAGTTTTTTCATTCCAGTTGGACTTATGTTTGGAACCTGTGATCAATTCAGGGAGGATGAAAGGTTTTGTTTGATAAATAGTATTGAGACAATGCCACACTGCCACTTGCAGCAAAGTGTAATACCGGGTGTGTCAGAAAAGAGAATCCCCGTTTGAAAGGTCACGGCTCCCAGGATATCAAGACAATGATATCAGCAAATGTATAGTTTAATGGTAGAAATGTTCAAATCTACTATAAAATTTACCTGACTGAATCCGGCCACTCCATTTTGAAATTATGAGGGATTTTCTCGAGAAAGCCTCTTCAAAAATCTTCAAAACGTGCCCAAAATCATGAGCAAATTTCCCTTACATTTCTGCTTTACAATGGCCTTTCAGCAATGACTTGTGGACGCTTTAGCACGTGCTATCCTCTTGGGATGATGAACAAGTCCTTCCCCTGGTATCGATGACCTATTCAGGGGGATTCCATTCTCCCAAGAGGAAAAATTACATGAGTCTATGTGAGTGCCATCAATTTTAGAAAGGAAAATTTGCTCATTGTTTTCATTCGTTTTTGCAGGTTTTTGGAAGGGGCTTTCTGCAGAAAATCTCCCATATCGACGGGAAAGAATGGCCGATTAAGGCTGGGTAAATTATGAACCTAATTGAACATATTGCCAATAAAACAAGACAGTTTTCAATATTATCGCTTTGATATTCATGGAGCAGTGGCCTTCAAAGCGGGGATTCTTTTTTCTGACTCACCCGGTATAAAATGTTCAAAGGCAGGAACACATTTTGCATTCATTTCTTACCATTTAGCCATGCTAGCCCGTTAGTCTGCAGAGACTCCTCTACAGGGGGCCGTGCAAAAAAGCATTACAAAATGAAAAACCTAATCTACGATTTTAGTTGGCTAATTAATCTAATAATAGATAAAACTAATTTAAATCAAAAGAAAAGGAAAACAGCTACCATGTACAATTTCTCATTTAGCCTCTTTTTGAAGGTAATTTGGGAGGGTGCATGTTTGACATCCAAGCTTAATTAGTTCCAAATCTTAGGCCGACGAAATAAAATAGACTTCTGCCCATTTGACGTTTTGAAGAGAGGAACACGCAAGTCATCGTCGATCTTTCTTAATCTCGGTGTGTTATGGGCTGAGTTTTTTACAAATAACTCTGACAGATATTCAGGAGCAAGACTGTTTGTTGACTTGTACATTACAGTCGCCGTTTCATTTTTAATACTGTCAGAAATTGTTGGCCATTTCAGCCTTTTTGGTCTTGCCGACAACGCAAAACAACGCAACTATTTTTTAGATTGAATATTGATGATATACATGTGCTGACATTTTGCCTTGGCATTCGAGGCTTCCTCAGAGCTAAACTGATTGATAGGTTTTTGATCGTTTCAAAGTGCATTTATTTTGTTATAGATGAGGAAAGAAGCTGATGACATTGGTCCAAGTGCAGAGCTCGATCACTGGAGAAAGAGGATGGCTAAATTCAACAGGTTATTGAATAGAATTTACTGAGATGTACACCTCTTTTTACCTCACACTTTGCTGTTTGTTGTAGCTTTGTGTGTCATTGTGAAGAGGTAGAATGATATGTCAGTCTTGTGTGGCTTTTTTGATTTATGATAAAGCGAGTATACATGACTGTGTACAAATGTGTACAATATTAACAGAAACTATCACTTCAACAGTGGACCAGGATGATTGAAACAAACTTTCACATCTACAGGCCCTATTACACCATGAGCTTTTACGTGAAACTTGCTTGCAATGGCGTTGCGAGATAATTTTCACTGGGGGTGTCACACGGAAATTTCGGAGAAAATCCTATACTTTTTTTTGGTGCAACCCGTTGCCTGAGTAGAAACAAGTTCTACTTTTCGTAAAACTGCCTCGCAGCGCTTGCAATAGAAAACCTGGCAAGTTATCGTCAAATCTTGGGGTGTTATACGGTGCAATGTTTTGTAAAACTAATCTTGCAATGCCATTGGAAACAAGTTTCATGTAAAGGTTCATAGTGTAACAGGGCCTTAAGTTAGCTTTTGACTGATCGATCAACATTTCAGTTTTTGAATATCGGCCGCGTACTTTTTATTCCACAGCTCATCAATCGTTTTAATTTTCTTTGACTCAGCCGGTATGGGGCAATTTTATGGGTGTGGCATGGCATTTTTATATTATCGAATTTTTGAGATTTAGGTTTATTAACTCCGAGATTTTTTAGGAGAGACTCTATTACATCTAAACTGTAAACATTACTTCTATATATTATTTGATTTGTAAACATACTAAAAATTTGCAAGAAAATGGAGGCAAAGAAACGTATATCTACATATGTAATTTTGATAGCTTCACTTCAAGTACAACATCGGTTAATTAATGTTGTTTATTAAGTTAGCTTGTAATTCTTTGATTTTAGTACCGTGATTTCATTTGCGTTAATTTTACTTCCCTTGAAATGTCTTATTACCAGGGACGTAGGAAGCAGCTCCCACTTATAAAGCAAAGACGTTGGAGGGGCTTTTTTCAGAGCTGGAGGGATGTTTCAAACTTAAGAAATGCTGGGAAAGGCACTGTGAGGTTAAAATAGGGCACTTTCGTAAAACTTGGGGCATCGTTATCAAACAAATATAATGCCCGAGGCAGAAGTTTAGATTAATCTTCTACTTTCGACACATGCTCATGTTTGCTCTTGAAAACCATTTATGGAATGCGCAACGAGCGAGCTAGCTACCTGGATTTCAGGGCAACTTTTGCGGCTTCCTTTGTTTTTCTTTATGACTTGACCAATCGGGCATGGTATTCCCTTTGTCTGCAATCACAAATCGATTTGTATTTAGGTGTCAATGAAAAGTAGCGGATCCTATTGTAACATTATCTGTCCTTGTTTATTGAAGTATAACTTTTTTATCTTTCTTTAGCCTTTTGGATCAACTGAAAAGCCCTCATTGCAAATCAGCAATTGGAATCCTTTACGCTGCTCGATCAAAAAGTCTTCGGTATTGGAGAGAACTTGACAGCAGAATAACTGATGCTGCAAACGAGGCCAAAGACAACGTCAAATATCTTTACACGCTCGACAAATTCTTTGTTCCACTCGTCAAAAACTCTCCGGTAAATAGAACCTCTTTTCTATATCCTTCAATGTATGTTGAGTTGCCTATTTCAGTTTCCTTTGAAGTCTCACATCGAATTTCATGCTGTACAAAAGTGACTTTTATTTGAAATACAGACCGCGTTTACACTTTAACGGTACAGTTTTGATCCGTTACAAAGTTCACATTGCTCCAGAGAAAAATTATTCAAAGCGAGATAGAAGGAACAAAAGTGTTGCGGATTAGTGTAAATGGGAGGCGGATCCGTTACATTTTTGTTACGGGCCCAAAGTTGTAACGCTACAATGTAAAAGGGTGCAAAGTTATATCGACTGCTATGAATTGACCTTTTAGCTATTCTGGAAAGAATCAGAATCGAACGATGTTTCGCGACTTTTCGTAGAATTTTCGCATGTTCACAATAGCGATAGAAGCTCTAAGGCCACTCGATTGAATCTCGCGTACAAAACTGTATACAAATAACGCTAGATCCAGGTTCTTTTGGAGAATAGCTAAATGTCTATTATCACTGTTTTCTCTTACTCTCCTCGCCCTCCAATTTTTCCCCATCTTATTTTGCAGTTGGAGATGACAGAACACATACCCAGCCTCATGAACGCAATTCGTATGATACACAGCATTTCACAATACTACAATACATCCGAAAGAATGACGTCATTATTCGTTAAAATAACCAATCAAATGATTACAACATGCAAAACATATATCAACAGAGGGGCTTCCAAGATTTGGGATATTCCAAGGTAGATTATTATCCATTTAATCAAAGTTGGCTTTTCTAATTAAAATAGCTAAAAGCTAATTAAGGCCAACAAAACTAACAGAAGCTATGATTTACAATGTATAACCTAGAAATAAATTAATCTAAAAATCCCAAATCTTTAATAAAAACTTTACACAATCTGCAGGTGCATGAATCACCATTTCATTGTTTTACTTTCATTTTAGATTCTTGAATTGTGCTACAGTCTTTCAAAAAGCTTGGAAGTGAGGACCATAAAAGGCAGCCTCTATACTGAATATTTTCTGTACCATATATTGTTGTCCTTACTTTCGGCAGCTGCAAGTGATTTACATTACGCAGACTATAATAGCTGTCTTTTTCTGCAAAAATATCTTTCATAAATGTTGGGTTGAGATCGTTCTTTGTTTTAAAAATCTCTATCATAAGCAACTGCAGATTGCGTTTATGCGTGGTTACAGAATTATTCACACTATTTACAAAATCATTTCCACTATCTTTGCATACAATTCGCAATGCTCTTTCACGAATTTTGTTTACCTTAAAGGCTATTGTTTGATATCCTGGGGTTTTGAGAGTGTAGTATGCATTTGAACCTTACATAGACAAAATTGGCTAAGGTTTGCTTTCCCAAATCATTTGACCATACTCTTGGGAACTTTTGGCATTATACTACCTTTTACATTCATGGCACAAGTTTTTGTGCCACGAAATATTTTGAAGAATCCAAAAGATGTTTCATCAAGAGATTTATGACTTGACTTGCAGTCGGTTTAAACAAACATTAGACGATTTTCTTTCATTCTGAACGTCTATTTTGGGGAAAGGGGCTCATAGTACTTCACAGGTTAGGTAACTACATTTGTTTTTTAAATTTTGGCCACAGTTGTAGTGTAGCTCAAAAGCTAAAACTGATGGAGTACGTGTCATACGCAGCAGAAAATATCCCAAGATAAGAATGCTGCTATTGCCAGTGTTTTTGATATTTAAATAGAACCGTGCATTTCCTTTATTTAAAAATATCAATTTCGCTCTTTTCTTTGCCACAGGCCTGTTTTATCTGATCGACTCCACGAATGCATCAAATTGAATGAAGAGTATCAGAGATGTTTTCATAAAACTAAAAACAAATTGAAAGAGAATCCAAAAGAGAGGCAATTTGAATTCAGGTATGTGACAACAACGGTTTCTTGTCCTCAATACTGATGCAGACGGCATGGCATGACGTCACAGCAGCGTCGCTTTGGGGTAAATCTTCAGAAAAATTTCAATAAGTTTCTGCAGGAAATTTGCAAAAAGTTGCATAAAATTGCTCTTGTATACTCTCTTCGCAGTAGTGAGTAGGGTAAGAATATGTAGCCCAAATCAGCCAGACCTAAATCAATGACATATTTACAAGAACACGCTGTTCTTCACAGCAAACCGTCAATTTTGTCCAAGAAAGCTGTGAGAAATTTGCCATTGAGGCGATGATGTAGTAAACAGCAGTGCCACAAACTCCATCAATTCAAAGTTGCTTGTCGCTTCCTTGAAGTCAATCTTCCATTTCGACGTTCGCCTTTTTATCCACTAAAGTTTTAGAGTGATTTGAAAAAGCTTTCAAGCTTTTAGATGATTTATTTCGATAGATAAACGAGACAGTTTCGATCTTTGATGGTAATATTATTTGCAGGATTTTTTTATTCATAGCCATGTTTTTCAAAGTCATGATTTTCCCTTCATTTAAGTCAAATTCCTTAATTTTCAGCGAAAATTACATTTTTGGAAAATTTGATGCTTTTTGCAAACGTCTAGAAAAATTGAATGACATGTTGACAACGATTGATAACCTATCAAAATTGCCTGAAGTCAAGATCGAGGTTTGTATGAATGTTTCATTTATTCTACCGGGTGAGCCAGAAAAAAGTTCCCACTTTCTAAAATTCGTAGCATCACAAGTACTTCATGGATTTGAATGAATCAAATTCTAGTTGAAAGCCATACGATCAAAGTATTTTTGAGATTTTTCTCGTCTTCTTACGAGAACTGCAAATATAAGTAAATTCAACTTTACAAAAATTTCATGGCTGCAAAATGACGGAAAAAGGCCTAAAACACTTGATCAAATCGATAGGACTCTCCTTACACAGAACAATACGCACATGCGTTTCACCTCTCTCAAGAGTTACAAGAAATTGATTCTCAAACAGATACTAAAGATTTTCAATCCCATGGCAATAGATGTGCAGACGATATCTCTCACCCATGAGAAATTGCATTTTCTCTGTTGTTCTGAGCGAGGAGTCCTTTATGATTTGATCAAGCATTTTAGGCCTTTTTCAGTCATTTTGCAACCATCAAGTTTTTGTCAGCTTAAATTTAGCAATTTTTCCAATGCTCTTAAGAACGCGAGAAAAATCACAAAAATACTTCGATATTTTGGCTGTCAAGCAAATATTGATTCACTCCAATCCATTTAGTACTCTTGATGCTATGAATTTTCAAAAGTGGGAACTTTTTTCTGGCTCACCCGGTACTTGTATTTTTTGGGCCTCAATGATTGACCAATAGAGGCTTCCTATATCTGACTAAATGTTTTCATTGCAGGAACGAAAAGTAAAAGTCAAACTATAGATTCAAAATTATGGTCCTTTCTAAAGAGGAGTACCAAATAGACCTGCAATTTAGTCAAACGTATCTGCATTTGTCATGAAAACATTACTTGAATTTTAAAAGAATATTTCTGGAGTGCTTATTATATCCTAACTTTATAACTATCTCGTTCCAAGCATGATTTTCACTTGCTGATCAATCTTGCCCCATCTGCGGAATTTTTCTATCACTTGTTTATGTCTGCAAAAGAAGTGGAAAAAGCGCCAAACTACAGGGTGTCCCAAACAGATTGTGCCCCGTTTGCCTGAAGATTATGACAAAACGGCAAAAGATTCTCGCCAAATTTTTGTATGATGGTGCTCTTCAGATAATCAATTAAAGTTTGCTACCATCCCCGTAAAAATCCGTTGAAAAATGATGGAAATATGCCCTTCAGGAGACCAAATTTGCCTGATGACTGAAACCAGCAGTCGGCCATTTTGTCTTATTATTTTGCAGCGATCACAATAGCTTCATGGATGAAATGAAACAGCAGCCTCCAATGTCATAGCTCTCGTAAAAATTCCGATAATCATCAGAGAGTTCTACCATTTCTTGCCTCACAGAAACTATTTCTTACCTCATATGAAGCTATTTATCACTGAAAATAGTAAGACAAAATGGCCCACCGCTGGTTTCAGTCATCAGGAAAATTTGGTTTTCTGAAGGTCATAGTTCCATCATTTTTCAACGGATTTTAACGGGGATGGCAGCAAATGTTAATGGAACATCTGAAGAGCAAAGTCATATAAAAATTTGGTGAGAATCTTTTGCCATTTTGTCGCAATCTTCAGGCAAACAGGGCACAATTTTTTTGGGACACCCTGTATGTTTTCTTTTTGCATATATGAAGTGTCTGATGCACGATGTTCACATGAAGATGTTTCTTATGGGAATCATGAAGTAAACAGACCTCCCCACCCCAATGCCTTCATAAGATTCTGAAATGATTATTTTCACTCCTCAGGGAATTGATCCAATTGCGATGAAATATACGACCATTGTTACGACTGTCAAGAAGAAGTCATATGATGTTCTCGATCACAGAAAGAGTGAGGTAAACATTTCTTTTCTAGAGTGAAAGAAATATAGATCCTGTGATGAGTAAGATATAGAAAGATTACATACTTGATTAATCTGATGAAAAATCTATCAGCTAATAGACGATTGCGCTAAAGATGGTGTCAGGGAACTTTTTACCACTATCCTTTGCATTTCAAGAAATTTTGATTGATTTGTCTTGCACTGATGTTGATGATGATGATGATGTTGATGATGATGATGATGATGATGATGATGATGATGATGATGATGATGATGATGATGATGATGATGATGATGATGATGATGATGATGATGATGATGATGATGATGATGATGATGATGATGATGATGATGATGATGATGATGATGATGATGATGATGATGATGATGATGATGATGATGATGATGATGATGATGATGATGATGATGATGATGATGATGATGATGATGATGACGATGACGATGACGATGACGATGACGACGACGACGATGACGATGACGATGATGATGATGATGATAGTGATAGTGATGATGATGATGATTGTTTTGAGTGCCAGGGGACTGCAGGGTTGATATTAGACTTATTACATTTCGTCCCTTGTTTCCCTGCGTTCTTTGATTTGCAGATATCACTTGCTCAGTAGGGACTCATTTCATTACTCTTATTAAGTGTAGCCATTTTAGGCCAATATGGTGTAGATCCGTATTGACCAATCAAATTGCTAGAATTTAGTTTTCAACCAATTAGGAGGCGCTATTTAGACTGTTGTTGTTGCTGCGCACAAAAAAGGTTGATTCAGGGAAGAGTTCTCGTAGCTGCGATAGATCTATTTTGTTTCTACAGAGGAAGATTACTGCTTGAAAGGTATGTATTTTGCGATGAGTAGGTTCGTAAAACATTATTTTTTGTACTACAAGTTTGCTTTTCAATGTTGAAGCTCTTTAAACCAGAACTTGAAGCGATTTTGTTGAGTGTACGAGAACTCCCACTAGTTAAGGCCATTTTGACACAGGGGGCCCATTTTATAAGAGTAGTGAAATGAGTCCCTTATTGAGCAAGTGATATCTGCAAATCAAAAAGGCAGGGAAACAAGGGATGAAATGTCATAAGTGTAGGTTGATATTGGTCGATTTATCATCGGGCGCAAAGGATTATGGTTGAGATTTCCCTCACGCTATCGTTTGTGCAATAGTCTATCCTGTACGATTTAGCCTGCGTGCAGACTCGGGCTCAGGCAAAAATTGAAAGGAAGGAAAAGTAGATCCAAATAAAGGTCTACTTTTTCCTTCCTTTCAATTTTTTTGCCTGGGCCCGAGTCTGCACGCAGGCTAGTACGATTCCTCTCTGAGTCTTTGCACCTCACTGCACTTTTTTCAAACAGATTCTTTGCCATACTAAAGTTACAAATATGTTATTTGCTCTATTTGTTCTCATAGTTTGATACAGACTATGAAGAGTTCAGACTCAACATTGATTCCCTCAAACAACAACTGCAAGGTTTTGTCGACTCATGGTTTGAGAGATCACTCACGGTAAGTATATCCTTCTTATTTTAAAATCGATTTCTGTTAAAGAGGCTGTCCGTCAGTATTTCGTCTTTTGATGTATCCTTGTGTTTCATAAGCCCGAAAGCCTTTATTTAGTTTTCTTTTTTTTGCTTCGTATTTATTTGTAGTTTAACTTTATGTAATGGCCGCAGGGTAGAAAATAGCTTTTTGCTCCCTCTGCTATCGTTTAGTGGTATAGTACAGTAATTTTGTAAGTTGTGTAACTAGTAATATGTCATTGTACCTTTTTGTTGGATGATAGAGAAAAAGCCTTAATTTGTGGTGGCATTTCTATAGTATCGAGAGCGAAACCTATTGTGAGTTTTATCCCATTCTAAATCATTCTTGAACTTACAAAATGTCTTTAAAAGTAGTATATAGCCTAGAGCAACAAGGATAGATTTTGTAAGACAACAACATGAGCTGCTTTGATTGACACCGCAATTCAAAGCGATTAGCAATCGCAGACAAAATAAATTCTCTCAACCAGTGATTCTAAACAATTAATGCCGCAGAAGTTTCTCTGAAACCCAGGCAGCTAGCTCGCTCGTTGTGCATTCCAGAAATTGTTTGTAAGAGCAAACTTGAGCATTGATCGGAAAAAGAAGGATATATCTACACATTTTCCTCAGGCATTTAATTTGTTTGGTTCAAAAGCTGATTGGTTGCCGATTCAATTCTCTTATTTTTTGGGATCTAATTAAAACACTTACTACTCAGCTTCTGAACCAAACAAATAAAATGCCCAAGGTAGATGTGCAGAAAGATCCTTCTTCTTTCGATATATGCTCATGTTTGCCCTTGAAAAGATTTGTTACAACCATTGTCAGATATAAATGTTTATTTCTGAGCGAGAAGCGAAATATTCTTTATGGACCCCTTATTAAATAGCAAATTTCATTGGTGCACGGTTTTTGTTTATACCAATCTCTCTTCCAATTTGCAGACGGCTAGAGCATTGGAGCTCTTGCAAAAGTTTGAGAGTATCGCTGGAGTTGAACTCTACCTCAAAGACAAATATCAGAGAGTGCTGACAAATTATGGGAAGTAAGTGAGAAACTTCTTTAGAATGTGCTCTCAAAACACGGCTTGAATCTGCAGACAGCGCGGAATGCTTCATTCGGTCATAAGATTACTATGCAGTGTTTTACAGCAAATCTATGAACAAGAATATCTTTCTACGAAATTTCTCCCTTTCATTATTCACAGCAATTTTGACAAATGTTTGATTCCTTGACAAAAATTTCAGTGTAATGCTTCTTGTAACTGTCATTTAGGCCCTGTTCACACCGCTCCGTTTTTGTGGAAAAACGGAGAGAAAAATCTCCGTTTTTGTGAAAGTGTTCACACTGATTCGCACAAAAACGCCACAAAAACGGAGGCTTTTCTCTCCGTATTTGTTATCAGGCGGATCAATGTGAACGGACAAAAACGGATGTTTCCCCTCCGTTTTTGTGCAAAAACGGAGCAATGTGAACGGGTAGCTTGGATGCCACAAAAACGGATACTAACAAAAACGGAGCAGTGTGAACGGGGCCTTAGGTGGAGAGTGACTTATTTATTTTCAACTTGTGGCAGTTTTTGTCTTTTTAAGATCAACTTCATGTGGTAAAAAGCATTTTGCAAGGATTTTCTCAAAATTATACCCGTAGATAGAAGAACAATTACTATACCCATAAGTAACAAAAGTGTGCAACCTCAGCCTCAGCTATCAGAGTAATTTTCATTTGCAAGAGTTCATGGGACTGGCTGTGTTTAGACTGAAAATATACATTTTTAGCTTTTCTACCGGGTTTCCCAAAAAAAAGTACTCCCGTTTGAAAAATCACCAAAATTTGATTACACAGCCGATCTTCGATTTTCTTTTTTTGTCAAGTAGATCAAGGACCAAATTATTATCCAATATATAGTTATTCTTGTAATTGGTTTCAAAATTAGCGAATTTAGCTCTTTTTAGGGCTACCTGGTTTTGAATCATACTGCAAAAAGCATTGATGATTGCCAGATCAATTTCTTTGTGCATGTAAAGCTTCTAGTTTGGTCATAGATTACAGAAAGAAATGCGCACTATCATTGGAGACTTCAATAATGATAACAAATCTGAAAATTTTGACTCTTACGCAAGATTGAGTATTTTGCTTCAAAACTATAGCTCAAAATAAGGTTTTTCAACGTATGATTTCTCTACCTTGCTGTATCAAAGGCAAACATTTTATCATCTATGAATATTGTTGGGTCTTTGACAAAACAAGTTAAAAAGGAAATT
Source organism: Aurelia coerulea (assembly GCA_039566865.1). Taxonomy (NCBI): domain Eukaryota; kingdom Metazoa; phylum Cnidaria; class Scyphozoa; order Semaeostomeae; family Ulmaridae; genus Aurelia; species Aurelia coerulea. The sequence continues at coordinate 6,475,298 of CM076953.1, read as the reverse complement.
TTATCAAAGGTTTGATAATCAATTTTTGGTGATTTTTCAAACAGGAGTACTTTTTCATGGGACACCCGGTACAAAAGGGTCTAAATAACTGCTGCGCTTGCGCACATTCGAAAGTTCCTCAGATTTCTAGAAAATGTATATAGATATCTTTCAATCTAGACTCTTTTGTAGAAAAGCAAAAAATCTTGTCTGAATAATGATTGAGCTGGTAGCGAACGTATGGTTAAGTTCTAGTGATCTGAAAAATGGAATTATGAATGAGCTGAACACAACCTAAAACACGACGTCCTGGAAGAGCAGCTGCTATTAGATAGGTTACTGTACATAAGTTCGCTTTAACTATATACTAGCAATAGTTACTACTAGGTGCCCCACACCAGATATCTCTAGCAGGTATGGTAAACACTAAAAAGGTAGATCAGTGTTGCAGTTTTCACATAGTGATTCCCATATCCATTCTGTACAGGCTAAATATTTGACACTTGTGCATAAAATCTGCCACAGCATGTATTCACAGAAAGCATAGGGCTCGAATCTTTGCAACATAACTCATTAACCATGTTAGTGTTTGGCATATAACTGATTGACTAAACAAGTAAATAAAGTAAAATATAAGCACTTTGATGCGAATTGAAATAAGCACGACGTTTCGAGCATAGCCCGTTATCAAGTTAACTGATTGACTGTGTGATAACAAAAAATAATCTTGAAAAAATAAAGAGAAAAATTGAAGTTTGCCTTCTGGCATTAGATTCTTCAAAGCCGACTTTTCATTGCATTGTTGCCAAACGAAGAAAGAAGAGCATAAGAATCAGTCCATAACAAGAGAAGAAAATGCCTCAAAAGCATCAAAAACCAAATTAAATCTGCTAATTTAGTGAATTAGAATTGTTACAAAAGTATCGTTGGTTACTCTAAATGATAGCAGTTCATAAAATATACGAGATGTTCTTAAAAAATCGGTCATGCAAAATTAACTGACTGGCCTAGGCCTTGTTTGCATCATGGCTTTGTTGAGGTAGTTAGGGGCCAATGCTGTTCCCCTGCTCTGGCATGCTCTGCTGGTCTCCTTCTTTTTACCGTCAAAAATTGCCCACTACTAGCTTTGCCAAAAACCATTTGTTTGTTTTGTTTTGTTGTTGTTATCTCAAACAGTTACTATGGACACCCCGGAGCCTTTTTGGCATGGAAAGAAAGAGAATTTCCTCCTCTGTTGAAAGCCCTTTGTTTCAGATACAAGAGTATGCTGAGAGAATACATATTACGTTACGTAATATGTTAAGCACCATATGGCGTGATATCATCATTATTCTATTCTCCTTTATAATCCAGCTCAGTAAAATACAAACTACAACGAGTGCAGTAAATCTATGCCTTGCGAACCCGATTAAACCTGTTTTGACAGAAAACCAATCACATTCCACCATTCTCAAACAAGCTTGCGTAAAACCTTGTCAATCCTGTATTACGACGAAAAATTCCAAATATGCGAGGATTTGAGATTCGAAGCCCTAGCCAGTGCAGCCTCGTATGCGCGCGGTGGGCTATAAAGCCCCACTTCGGTGTGGGGCAATTAATGTAATTAGGATATTTATTTTCTTATTTAAGTATTGCGTTTGTAAGCTGAAAGAATTTTTGTCCATAAAGAATTTAAAATGAAAAATGAAATGAATGAATGAATCTTTAAGATATTTTGAAGATCGCTTTGAGCAGGAAGTACTGTTTTGTGGATCGTAAATTCTTGAAAATTCTTGAGAGAGATTTGTCTCGAGATTAGCTTTGAACCAATTTGTTTTTAATTAATTCTAACGTTTGATAATGTTGATTACAGGGACCTTGAACAGACCAAAAGACTCTACCAGAAACAGAAAGATGGACCGCCGGTTCATCGAAACATTCCGCCGGTAATTATAAAATTCAACCTCTCTGGTCGCTTTTCACATTGATCCAACATTTCTGATACTGAAATAAGGACATTTAAAGCGCTCGATTTCATGTTAATGTCTAGAATGCTATTGAATTGTTTCATGGTGCCCTAAATCTCAGAAGGGTGGTTGCTTTAGCGTTCGCAAATCATAAGACCTAACAAATTGAATTCTATTTTCTTTATTCTTTAGATTTCTGGCAAAATTGCTTGGTCCAGGCAGTTGTTCAGACGAATCTCTGAGCCGATGGCAATTTTCAGAAATTGCAAGGGATTGCTAAAGGTTGGTTTATTTCATTTATCTCTTATGATTGTTTTCCTAAAGTGAAAGTATAATCCTCAAATTTCTCAGGGAATGTACAATCTACGCACAGATTCTTTCTAAATAAACCTTTTTCATTGGAAGCCTTCCAAAAAGAAATAAGCCATCTTTCTTCTGCAGGGTGAAGAGGCAAAGAAAATTGTGAAAGGATACAACAAACTTGCTTCTGTTCTCATGGAGTTTGAGGTATGTGATGTGCAGTTGTGAAGAAAAACTAAAATGCAGGCTACAATGCCTGCCAAAAGTCGTTGGAACACTTAGGCCATTTCTTGATAGTCCGCAGTTCTAGCCATAGCGATTAGGTTTAAACACCTCCTCATTCCCAAAACAATGTTGATTTGCAAAGTTATTGTCCCAGCTTTCCATCAGAGTCGCGAAGCGTCCTGCCATCCCAATTTTATCATCATAGAATATCATTGTTCTGAGGGGGAGAGGGGGAAATCTAGAACAAGACAAAAATAGCAAAGGTGCTCCAAGACTTTTGGGAGGCATTGTAGATCTTTCCTATACGGTGTGACCATTAAATAGAAGTTAACTTCAAAGAAAATAATAGCTTTGCTGGAGGCAAAGAAACAAATAATGTTTATTTGAGGAAAAGATTGACTTGATGTAAGATGAGTCAAATTTTTGACGTTTCCTCTTTGTATTTATGATAAATTCTTATGCTGTAGTGTAGAAGTAAGACCTAATAATTACATTAAAACGCAATTATTTAGGATACCTTCTCAATTAAGATGAGACACTGAAGTTATCGATCCTATGAATTAGATATCTGAAGTGGGCATGTATCCATTCTCTGAGAGGTTATATATTTCTACTTGTAGGTTCTGTATCACCGTAGTTGGTTTCAGGCAGTGGAGTCACTAAGAAGTGGAATGAATGCATCTTTACTTGTGAGACATCCGCAAACTAAGGTACATTGATCCTTCAACTCGGTTGGTATGATCATGGCATGATTTTGTCTCACAGTGATAGATGACAAGGCTTGACATTAGAATTTCTAAGACTGACATTCTGTGAGCTGAGCCTGTGATATTTTGCGACCATTTCATCCAATTTGATCCTATCTTGTCAGCTTCTTTTATCTAGCCTGAGATCGCTTTCAAAAGATTATTGTGGTAAAATCGATTTCAGATCTTTTATCAGCTTGCAGAACGGGTAGATGAGATCCATTTTGGTAAGGGCTTGAAATGAGGCAAATTGCTGAGGGGAGGGAGAGATTATATTAAAGGTTTAAGAACGTTCCTTTGCACGGGAAGAACGTTTAATAAAGTGTTTGGTATGGATTTCAGACAACAACCGAGCCTTGCGTCGAGGCCACTCAACCCCTTGGCAGGCACATAACGGTACCAAGCGACAGCAAATCGCAATTTGAGTGTTTGGCTATTATTACTGCTTGTATCACAAACATCATCTGACACCAATGTAGTGGCTTTTAAATGATCCATAGACCATTTTCACAATTCAGTTAAACTCGAGGCGAACGATGAACGATCCCAGCACAACAACAAGATATCTACACGATGCCTATCTTGCTGCAAATACACGTACAAAACTATTCCATGCGTTACTGACAACAATGCACGCGTTTGACATTTAGCTCTATAGCATATCGAGGTGAATGATGTATTTCAAAAGAAATGTCCTTGTGAAAAGGGTCTATTATCAGTATTCTTTTGCAGGACGTGTTTGTCAATTTCGATCCACAAGTTCTGGAGCTGATACAAGAAGCAAAGGCCATGATGAGAATGGGTTTGCAAGTATGCATATCTTTTCAAATATTGATCTCCTCAGCGAATTTGCGATGGACAAAATCGGTCAAGGTTTCTTTACACCCATTTCAAGTCATGTGATCAATCTCATGATAAAACATCTTTGGATTTCTTTAACATATTTCGTCCCATGAAAGCTTATGTCATGAATGCAAAAAGTGATATAATGCAAAAACTTCCTAAGATTTTCGTCATATGACTTGGAATGGGTGAAACGAACCTTAGACATTTTGTTTAAGCTCAAAGTTGTTATGAGTCCCTGTTGAGCAAGGTTTACCGCAGGGATACAAGGGACTCATCGTCATAAATCTAGTTTGGGTATATGCAATCTACCTAATATGACTCAATGCCTTTAATATGAAGCTAGACGTCCTTATTGCACAATTTAAGATACAGAAAGAGAATGAAGCTAGACATCCTTATTGCACAATTTATGATACAGAAAAATATGATGTCATTTTTGGATGGGTATTTTGCCGTTGAAAACGAGTTCTTGCATCTCTTCACCAGATGATACTGTCCTTTATTCATATAGGTTTCATACGAAGTTCGTTTTTCGAAATCCATTTGTTATTGAATCATTTTGCATTTTTTAAACCTGTGTTCTTTTTGCTTCCAGATCCCTAATTCTGCAAAAGTCTTGTGTCTGAAAGAAGACCATATCAAAGCAACTCACATGAAATTATCAGAAATCTTAGCTGCTTACGAAAAACGGAAATCAGAAATATCAGAAATTATCATTCCTTTGATGAAACCATTTCTCAATCGTGTTGATGACGCAATCAAGCCAGGTTTCACCATGCTGACATGGTCATCTTTGAATATTGATTCATGTAAGTGAGCTTGTGGATTTTATCATGAGTAACAGGAGACAAAATGATTTGAATTTGCAATAAGTACAGGGTGTCCCAAAAAAATTGTGCCCCGATTGTCTGAAGATTGCGACAAAGCGGCAAGAGATTCTCGCCAAACTTTTGCATTATGGTGGTCTTCAGATGGTCAATTAAAGTTTGCTACCATCCCCATGAAAATTCATTGAAAAATGATGGAGCTATGACCTTCAGGAGACCACATTTGCCCGATCACTGAAACCAGCGGTCGAGCATTTTGTCTTACTATTTTGCAGTGATAAATAGCTGCATGGATTGAAAATGAAACAACAGCCTCCAATGTCATAGCTCTCGTGAAAATGCCAATAATCCTCGGAGAGTTCCACTATTTCTTACCTTACAAAAATTATTTTTTACCTCACGTGAAGATACTTATCACTGCAAAATAGCAAGACAAAATGGCCGACCGCTGGTTTCAGTCATCAGGCAAATTTTGTCTACTGAAGGTCATAGCTCCATCATTTTTCAACGGATTTTTACGGGAATGGTTGCAAACTTTAACTGAATATCTGAAGAGCAACATCATGCAAAAGTTTGGCGAGAATCTTTTGCCGTTTTGTCGCAATCTTCAGGCAAACGGGGTACAATTTTTTTGGGACACCCTGTATATAATGGGAACTTACAGGAGTTCTTTTTCGTCGTTTTATAATCTTGAAATTACTGTCTGAATCTTATTGTCCAACCAAAACCGACCGCCATCTCCCGCCATCTTGAATGAATTGTCGCTCCTCCGCAAGCAATCTTGCGAAAACGCATGTATTTGAAAGATTGCTTGCGGCGGAGTGAAGCTTCATTCAGAAACCGTTGATGCAGAATAATGGCAATTAAAAAGGACCCGAGCTGTGATGGTGATTGTTGGCTTCGAAAATGCGATTCAGGCAGTAATTGCGAGATTAGGAAACTACAAAGAAGAGCTTGAGTACGTTGACATTATATCTCAACAGCATAATGAGTTAACTACGTAGTCAAATCACGATGAGAGTGGCTTAAGCCATTCGTAGCTTAGGCCATTCAAAGCACTCATTTGGTCTCCTGGTGCTCATGATTTTATAAGAAAATTATCATCATTGCTCGTCCTTTGATGGTAGTTCATACTTTGTCGGTCAGGATAACGTCCTCCCTCCACTTAGACATATTTGTTCGCAAACGTTTTAGTGACAGACTTAGTCTTGTCTGGATAGCTTGGTACCAAATAATCAATTAAACCTAGAGATGTATATTTTTGATCCAGATTGAATCCCACATTTTTGACAAGTTTAGAGTTTTTTAATCATTTGGTACTAAGCTACCTTAGATTGAACCTTTTTTGTTTTCTAAAGTACCGGGTGACCCAGAAAAAAGTGATCCAACGCAATCTGTTATGGAAAACAGATTAAGTGGCCGATTGAAATGCTTCAAATGTAGTTCTGTCGCTAAAAGTGATCCAACGCAATCTGTTATGGAAAACAGATTAAGTGGCTGATTGAAATGCTTCAAATGTAGTTCTGTCGCTAAAAGTGATCCAACGCAATCTGTTATGGAAAAAGATTAAATGGCCGATTGAATGCTTCAAATGTAGTTCTGTCGCTAAAAGTGATCCAACGCAATCTGTTATGGAAAACAGATTAAGTGGCTGATTGAATGCTTCAAATGTAGTTCTGTCGCTAAAAGTGATCCAACGCAATCTGTTATGGAAAACAGATTAAGTGGCTGATTGAATGCTTCAAATGTAGTTCTGTCGCTAAAAGTGATCCAACGCAATCTGTTATGGAAAACAGATTAAATGGCCGATTGAATGCTTCAAATGTAGTTCTGTCGCTAAAAGTGATCCAACGCAATCTGTTATGGAAAACAGATTAAGTGGCTGATTGAATGCTTCAAATGTAGTTCTGTCGCTAAAAGTGATCCAACGCAATCTGTTATGGAAAACAGATTAAATGGCCGATTGAATGCTTCAAATGTAGTTCTGTCGCTAAAAGTGATCCAACGCAATCTGTTATGGAAAACAGATTAAGTGGCTGATTGAATGCTTCAAATGTAGTTCTGTCGCTAAAAGTGATCCAACGCAATCTGTTATGGAAAACAGATTAAGTGGCTGATTGAATGCTTCAAATGTAGTTCTGTCGCTAAAAGTGATCCAACGCAATCTGTTATGGAAAACAGATTAAATGGCCGATTGAATGCTTCAAATGTAGTTCTGTCGCTAAAAGTGATCCAACGCAATCTGTTATGGAAAACAGATTAAGTGGCTGATTGAATGCTTCAAATGTAGTTCTGTCGCTAAAAGTGATCCAACGCAATCTGTTATGGAAAACAGATTAAGTGGCTGATTGAATGCTTCAAATGTAGTTCTGTCGCTAAAAGTGATCCAACGCAATCTGTTATGGAAAACAGATTAAATGGCCGATTGAATGCTTCAAATGTAGTTCTGTCGCTAAAAGTGATCCAACGCAATCTGTTATGGAAAACAGATTAAGTGGCTGATTGAATGCTTCAAATGTAGTTCTGTCGCTAAAAGTGATCCAACGCAATCTGTTATGGAAAACAGATTAAATGGCCGATTGAATGCTTCAAATGTAGTTCTGTCGCTAAAAGTGATCCAACGCAATCTGTTATGGAAAACAGATTAAGTGGCTGATTGAATGCTTCAAATGTAGTTCTGTCGCTAAAAGTGATCCAACGCAATCTGTTATGGAAAACAGATTAAGTGGCTGATTGAATGCTTCAAATGTAGTTCTGTCGCTAAAAGTGATCCAACGCAATCTGTTATGGAAAACAGATTAAGTGGCTGATTGAATGCTTCAAATGTAGTTCTGTCGCTAAAAGTGATCCAACGCAATCTGTTATGGAAAACAGATTAAATGGCTGATTGAAATGCTTCAAATGTAGTTCTGTCGCTAAAAGTGATCCAACGCAATCTGTTATGGAAAACAGATTAAGTGGCTGATTGAAATGCTTCAAATGTAGTTCTGTCGCTAAAAGTGATCCAACGCAATCTGTTATGGAAAACAGATTAAGTGGCTGATTGAAATGCTTCAAATGTAGTTCTGTCGCTAAAAGTGATCCAACGCAATCTGTTATGGAAAACAGATTAAGTGGCTGATTGAAATGCTTCAAATGTAGTTCTGTCGCTAAAAGTGATCCAACGCAATCTGTTATGGAAAACAGATTAAATGGCCGATTGAATGCTTCAAATGTAGTTCTGTCGCTAAAAGTGATCCAACGCAATCTGTTATGGAAAACAGATTAAATGGCCGATTGAATGCTTCAAATGTAGTTCTGTCGCTAAAAGTGATCCAACGCAATCTGTTATGGAAAACAGATTAAGTGGCTGATTGAATGCTTCAAATGTAGTTCTGTCGCTAAAAGTGATCCAACGCAATCTGTTATGGAAAACAGATTAAGTGGCTGATTGAATGCTTCAAATGTAGTTCTGTCGCTAAAAGTGATCCAACGCAATCTGTTATGGAAAACAGATTAAGTGGCTGATTGAATGCTTCAAATGTAGTTCTGTCGCTAAAAGTGATCCAACGCAATCTGTTATGGAAAACAGATTAAGTGGCTGATTGAATGCTTCAAATGTAGTTCTGTCGCTAAAAGTGATCCAACGCAATCTGTTATGGAAAACAGATTAAGTGGCTGATTGAAATGCTTCAAATGTAGTTCTGTCGCTAAAAGTGATCCAACGCAATCTGTTATGGAAAACAGATTAAATGGCTGATTGAAAAATGTAGTTCTGTCGCTAAAAGTGATCCAACGCAATCTGTTATGGAAAACAGATTAAGTGGCTGATTGAAATGCTTCAAATGTAGTTCTGTCGCTAAAAGTGATCCAACGCAATCTGTTATGGAAAACAGATTAAGTGGCTGATTGAAATGCTTCAAATGTAGTTCTGTCGCTAAAAGTGATCCAACGCAATCTGTTATGGAAAACAGATTAAGTGGCTGATTGAAATGCTTCAAATGTAGTTCTGTCGCTAAAAGTGATCCAACGCAATCTGTTATGGAAAACAGATTAAGTGGCTGATTGAAATGCTTCAAATGTAGTTCTGTCGCTAAAAGTGATCCAACGCAATCTGTTATGGAAAACAGATTAAGTGGCTGATTGAAATGCTTCAAATGTAGTTCTGTCGCTAAAAGTGATCCAACGCAATCTGTTATGGAAAACAGATTAAGTGGCTGATTGAAATGCTTCAAATGTAGTTCTGTCGCTAAAAGTGATCCAACGCAATCTGTTATGGAAAACAGATTAAATGGCCGATTGAATGCTTCAAATGTAGTTCTGTCGCTAAAAGTGATCCAACGCAATCTGTTATGGAAAACAGATTAAATGGCCGATTGAATGCTTCAAATGTAGTTCTGTCGCTAAAAGTGATCCAACGCAATCTGTTATGGAAAACAGATTAAGTGGCTGATTGAAATGCTTCAAATGTAGTTCTGTCGCTAAAAGTGATCCAACGCAATCTGTTATGGAAAACAGATTAAGTGGCTGATTGAAATGCTTCAAATGTAGTTCTGTCGCTAAAAGTGATCCAACGCAATCTGTTATGGAAAACAGATTAAGTGGCTGATTGAATGCTTCAAATGTAGTTCTGTCGCTAAAAGTGATCCAACGCAATCTGTTATGGAAAACAGATTAAGTGGCTGATTGAATGCTTCAAATGTAGTTCTGTCGCTAAAAGTGATCCAACGCAATCTGTTATGGAAAACAGATTAAGTGGCTGATTGAAATGCTTCAAATGTAGTTCTGTCGCTAAAAGTGATCCAACGCAATCTGTTATGGAAAACAGATTAAATGGCTGATTGAAAAAATGTAGTTCTGTCGCTAAAAGTGATCCAACGCAATCTGTTATGGAAAACAGATTAAGTGGCTGATTGAAATGCTTCAAATGTAGTTCTGTCGCTAAAAGTGATCCAACGCAATCTGTTATGGAAAACAGATTAAGTGGCTGATTGAAATGCTTCAAATGTAGTTCTGTCGCTAAAAGTGATCCAACGCAATCTGTTATGGAAAACAGATTAAGTGGCTGATTGAAATGCTTCAAATGTAGTTCTGTCGCTAAAAGTGATCCAACGCAATCTGTTATGGAAAACAGATTAAATGGCCGATTGAATGCTTCAAATGTAGTTCTGTCGCTAAAAGTGATCCAACGCAATCTGTTATGGAAAACAGATTAAATGGCCGATTGAATGCTTCAAATGTAGTTCTGTCGCTAAAAGTGATCCAACGCAATCTGTTATGGAAAACAGATTAAGTGGCTGATTGAAATGCTTCAAATGTAGTTCTGTCGCTAAAAGTGATCCAACGCAATCTGTTATGGAAAACAGATTAAGTGGCTGATTGAATGCTTCAAATGTAGTTCTGTCGCTAAAAGTGATCCAACGCAATCTGTTATGGAAAACAGATTAAGTGGCCGATTGAATGCTTCAAATGTAGTTCTGTCGCTAAAAGTGATCCAACGCAATCTGTTATGGAAAACAGATTAAGTGGCTGATTGAAATGCTTCAAATGTAGTTCTGTCGCTAAAAGTGATCCAACGCAATCTGTTATGGAAAACAGATTAAATGGCCGATTGAAATGCTTCAAATGTAGTTCTGTCGCTAAAAGTGATCCAACGCAATCTGTTATGGAAAACAGATTAAGTGGCTGATTGAATGCTTCAAATGTAGTTCTGTCGCTAAAAGTGATCCAACGCAATCTGTTATGGAAAACAGATTAAGTGGCTGATTGAATGCTTCAAATGTAGTTCTGTCGCTAAAAGTGATCCAACGCAATCTGTTATGGAAAACAGATTAAGTGGCTGATTGAATGCTTCAAATGTAGTTCTGTCGCTAAAAGTGATCCAACGCAATCTGTTATGGAAAACAGATTAAGTGGCCGATTGAATGCTTCAAATGTAGTTCTGTCGCTAAAAGTGATCCAACGCAATCTGTTATGGAAAACAGATTAAGTGGCTGATTGAATGCTTCAAATGTAGTTCTGTCGCTAAAAGTGATCCAACGCAATCTGTTATGGAAAACAGATTAAGTGGCTGATTGAATGCTTCAAATGTAGTTCTGTCGCTAAAAGTGATCCAACGCAATCTGTTATGGAAAACAGATTAAGTGGCTGATTGAATGCTTCAAATGTAGTTCTGTCGCTAAAAGTGATCCAACGCAATCTGTTATGGAAAAAGATTAAATGGCCGATTGAATGCTTCAAATGTAGTTCTGTCGCTAAAAGACTGCCTACGTTGTGACTATTTTTCGCATTTTTTTTTTGGCGCGCTAATTATCCCGAATTAAGGATTTCTACCGGGTGCGCCAAAATAAACTATGCACGTTTGGCAGGCCACAATGAATTGTTCACTGGACCGATTTTGAAGATTTAACACTTATTCGTTAGCAGAAAGCCTGAATTAGATACTGGGACTTTTTGCAAATTTTTTCATGTTCAGTTTTTAGAGTTAGAAGCGAGTTTCCTGAGATTTTAATTTTCGAAAACACCGAAAACGATCAAAAACATCGATCAAATTTTCTAAAGAATCCACATGAATGGACAAAGAGAGAACTTTTTCGTGGTGATTTGCGATCTAAATATCGACCAATTGTAATCTGCTGTACGAGAGTTCGTACTGAACCCTTAAATCCCCCTGAAAACGTTTTCTCTTTGTTTATTCATGTTGGATCTTTAAAACTTGATTGCCGTTTTTCTATCGTTTTCAATATTTTCAAAAACGAACATTTCAGAAACTCGCTTCTAGCTCTAAAAACTGAAAAAGGAAAAATTTGCAAAAAGTCCTAGAATCTAATTCAGGCTTTCTGCTAAATATTAAGTCATAAATCTTCCAAATCGGCCCAGTAGTGTTCAATTTATTGTGGCCTGCCAAACGTGCATAGTTTATTTGGCGCACCCGGTAGGAAAAAGGCATGCTGGAAATTCTCAAAGAAGTCGTCAAAATAGGGGATCGATTTAGAGCCATTTCAGATCATCTAAACAATGAGGGGCGTGTTTCATTTGGGTCTGGGAATATTTGTAGGTACCTAGGGGCATATGCTTGCTCTGAAAACTTTATACTCAGTATGAAACATAATTTCAGAACTCAGTGGCCGATTTCAGTCAGGTAAATTTTGAGATAAATTTGAACATGTCTACCATTAAATTATATTTTTGCCGATATTATCGTCTTGATATCCAGGGAGCCGTAGCCTACGTGTAGATCCATCATCCCAAAAGAAGAAAGGGTCTATGAAATAATGAGCAAAAGCTTGCTACTACAGTTCCAGAGTTCTGCTGCTGCCTTTGCTGCCTTTGTTGAGACGCGTTTCACACATTATTTCAATAAAGGATTAGCATAATTAATTGGACAGCCGTAGCAAGCTTTATCACTTTATTTCGTAGACCCTTTATTATTTAGGATAATGGGTCTACTCGTAGGCTAGAGGGCCGTGGCCTTTCAAACGGGAATTATTTTCATTGACTCACACGGTATACATTAGATGTCAAATAAAGATGTTCGTGAATATAGACAACCAATGAGTTTTGCATGAGAAATTTTGCATCATCGCAATTCTCACGTGACCAATAATATTTTTCATTGTCTAAATTTATCAGTAATCCATTTTTAGTTGTGAAAGAGGTATACAGTGCGCTGATAAGATTCGAACAACTCAGCAAAGAAGTGCAAGACATTCTCGAATGTAGAATTGAAGCTATGCTTGAAGACATTGGCAACACATTACTTTGTTGGCTGCCTGACGAGGAGCCAGCTTCTCCGGAGGAGTTTTATATTGCAACTGAGAAAGTTGATGCTCATGAAGCTCTTCAGCTTAGCAAGTAAGGAAATAAAATTTTTAATTGGTTTTTGTTGTCAATGACATTTGTTTGGGTTTGATATCTGCAAGCAGAATCTCATTCCTAACAATGATTTACGCGCCTTGTTTATACTGCTTATAAAGACGATTAGGTTCAATTGTCAAAGTTAAGAAACCATGCTACGTGGAATACAAAAGATAAGAACCATTCTTATTTGCGGCTGTAATTTTCCCATGTTACTCAATTCCTTTTTACTTTTAATAATACTAATGCTTTGGCCTTGTTTAGAGCAAGTTGATGCTTGTTTAGAGATCTCAATGGGTAATTCGGAGGCCCTTTTATCAAATTTGTGGCATTAGAAATTTACGAAATTCGTAAGATCCTTGAAAACCAGTCTTCATAGTGGATAAATGATGTGAAATATTTACTGAATCAAAATGGAACCATTCTCATGATATTAACATCAAACTATTTTGGAATGAAAATTTTCAGAAAGAAACTTCGGAAACTCTTTGAAAACTCGGAAACAGTTTCCGTGTTTGTAGCTTACAATATGGACAGTGGTTTGTTTGAAGGCATTGTTTTACCCACCCAAATAGTATTGTGGTTGCATCTTTATTTTATGGTGTGATAGTCTGTGCTTCTCCTTCGTGTCTTTTGGGGAATTTTCGTTTGAGTTTGATTGGAAGACGGAATATTATTATTGGTGGTTTATTCGATTTTAAAGTTGAAGGTCTAAAAACCTGAAGGAGAAGCAAATACTATTTGGTTGAGTAAAATGATACTATCTGACAGACCAGTGTCCGACTTGCCTTTGATTATTGATCAAGCCTTTCGCTTGAAGTGATTTATTTTGCATAGAATTAACCAAAGATCAGCACTGAGTTCGATGAAAGATGTCGTGAAGAAGGGATTCAATAGAAACATTTCAGAGGCTCTTAAACGTAATTCAAGCAATAGTTGGGGACAAGATTGTGTCCGTGTCCGAAACTTAAAGATTTTAATTGTATATTTCAGTTTGTGTTCGCTCATCGAGGCATCAACGATGTCACTTATCAACACATTAATGCAGCAATTGAAACCCAAAGAACTTCTAGAGCTGAAAGGCGATAACTTTCCTTGCCTTATACCTGAGTCTAACAAAGCAAGAGGTAATAAAGGCAACCGATGCTTCGAATGCATGCCGTGTTGTTATTGGAATGTGATTACCTATTTTAATCAGAAGACCATCGATGCCTTGGTGAAATGTACAAGGCTGTCACTTGATTCCTTGAAACGAAGAATGCAACCACCCAGCAAATACAATGCTTCGAGTGATTCTGGAATACCGAATAATTCAGATTCGAAATCAGCATTCTTTAAGGTTGGTTTAGCTTTATCTTAGTGTATTTTCCTTCTGAAGAGCCTGCAGTGGCTAATTACGTAAGCTGAGTGTTTATATACAGTAAATACCTGCATATAACAAGGACAGATTTGGTAAGACAATAGCATGAGTTGGCTTTGATTGACACCGCAATTCAAAGCAAAAGCCGATTGGGAGGCAATTCAATTCCCGTATTTTTTAGCTGTAATGAAAACATTTACTGTACGGCTTCTGAACCTAAGACATAAAAACCCGGGGTAGATAAGTGTTTTCATTACACCCAAAAAATGAGAGAATTGAATCGCCTCCCAATCGGCTTTTCAAGCAAACAAATTAAATGCCCGAGGTACATGCGTAGATGTATCCTTCTTCTTTCGATATATGCTCATGTGTGCTCTTAAAAACGATTTCTGGGATGCACAACGAGCGCGCTAGCTACCTGGGTTTCATAGAAATTTTTTGCGGCTTTGTTTGTTTTGAATTTATGGTCGAGAGAATGTCATTTGTTTGCAGTCGCTAATCGCTTTGAATTCAGGTGGCAACAAAAGCAACTCATGCTATTGTGTTGCAAAATCTGTCCTTGTTCCTGCATATAAGAACCTACAATTTTGGAAGTCAGCCTGGGTGCTTATACAATGAACTGGGTTCTTATTAAATGAGGGTCTAAAATGTCAATTTCAGCCTACAGGTACTTAATCCACCAGCTTCTTCTATGCGGGTGTTTACGTTAGCCTAATTGGTACTTCATTTCAATGACTTCTTTCTTTTCTCTAACGAGATAAATAGTCGTATCTTGAAGAGTAAAAGGATGAATGATGGGACCTCCCTTTTGCATGTCTTAAATTGGAAATTTTTCATTAAAGAAGTATGATCTTTTATATGTCCTTATCAATATCTTGCTGTGAATTGCAAGTGCAAGCTGCTATGAAATCTATCAAATGAATTAATGAACGAACGAATGAACAATGAACAATGAATGGATGAACGAATGGATGAACGAATGAAACGTTGAAAGCTGTTAATTGTTTAATGTGAAGACGAAAGAGAACATAGTCGTCATCATCATCATCATCATCATCATCATCATCATAATCATCATCTTCATCATCATCGTCATCATCATTTTCATAGATTGAACGAATGAACGAACGAATGAATGAATGAACGAATGAATAAATGAATGATCTTGATTTTTAACCAATATGATTTCGGGATAGGTTGTTGTCCTGTTACAAACAACTGGCCAAGTGAAGTCAACTACGTCTTTGCTCCAGCCTCCCTTTGGTTCGTCTGCCTGCTTCTCTGGTAGCTGATCAATCTCTGTTTCCATTCCACAGGCTGGTATAATTCTGACAATCCCATCCATCGTGATGAAACCAAGCCTTGATGACATTCAACAAGTTCTCAACAAGACAGTGCAAACAATGCTCAAAATTTATCAGGTAACATACGTCTTTCATGATTACTGCAGTAATCAAACCTATTACTTTAATCCCTTGTTTCTCCGCATTTTTAACTTTATAATTTTACACTCAGTTTTGAAGACGAATGACGGAAAGATGATGATCTACTTTAAAAATAGAACAAAAAGGTTGCGTGCCTTTATTTGTTCAATTCTTTTGATCATTTATTGAGATTATTAAATTCAATGGAACACAATATGCTATGTTAGATCACCCAGACCTCCAACTTAAATAATCTTATGTCTCCGTAATTTGTCTTTAAGGTTACTGTACCCCTTCAGGACGATAAAAATTTTCATCTGATCAATTTTTGGATTTTTAGATCATTGGATAGCACACACATCTACCTACAATTTCTAATAATGTCAAGGAATTTTACTTCATTTTTCAGCGAATTATGAGCAATTTAAAGTAACGTCTTTTCAGCTAGGAAAATGTTGTTTACATGATGAGGAATATTTGAGAACTAAAGGTTAAAGGTTTCAAGTGCCTTTGATTTCCTGTTGAATGGATTTTGCGGTTATAATATCAATTATGTCATCGTAAACTCTGCGCTAAATACATACAGGATTACTCTATTTACTCTTGTGGCCAGATTAATGTTAATCATTTTCAACAGTGAAATTGTACGCTAAGAAACTGTTTCAGCGCTTTTCTCAAAATAGATTTTTCAGCGACCAATGGGTATTCATACAGCTCCCTGTACCCAACGGCTTGATGTAATTGGCTGAAATTTCGCAGATAGAAAGAAAAAGCATAGGGGGACCAAAGTGTATCTCACTTTTGAGAAAAATTGCATGGTACAAATTTAACATTTGAATGAATCTCAAAACGAGGTCAGGGAGAGAGGGGCAAAATTGTTTTATTAATTATTCTGAAGCTAAGGCATGCAAAAGAAATTTGAAACACTAGTTTGCTAGATTAATGTGTTGAGAATGCAAAAATCTCATTGAGATTTAAATGAAACATATCTGGGGGGACAGGGAGGTTTTAGAAGGGGGGAATGTCCGATTTTCACGTTTTCGGATGTATAGCGCCCAATTTTCGGATGTTTATATTCTTTTTGGCTTGTAAATAATCCCCATTTAATGACGAATCGAATGATGTATAGTTTATACGTGTTATGTCGCGGGCGTGATAATCAAGAGAGAAAACACCATGAGTGGTCACTGAAGGGGTACAGTAACCTTAAAGCTGAATGAAGCTATTAACGGCGATCTTGAGTGCTTAGACTCCTTGTTGAAGGGCAATAAGCTTTCGCTGAATGTTGCAAAAACACAATACATGTTAATCACATCCAAACCAAAGCACCGAGCGAACGCTCAACAATGCTGCAGAAGAATTGAACCTAAAATCTGTGGTAGTGAACTGGACATTGTCATAAAGACCAAATACCTTTGTGTCCACGTTGACAATAGTTTAGATTGAAAAGAACGTATCAAAGCGGTATCTACCAAGGTATCCAGAGCCATCGGATTTTTGAAAAATGCAAAGAATTTCTTCCCATTGTAAAGCTCAAGCATCGTGGAGCCCCATTTTTGATACCGTTGCTCTGTATGGGGTTGGTGTGGCACCACTGATATTAACCTGCTCCAAAAGCTTCAAAACAGAGTTGCTAGAATTATAACGAATAGCAGCTTGGATGCCCCAAGTAGGCCACTGATTGTGAGTCTTGGGTGGAAGACCATTCGTGAGCTTGTCGATGAAGATTTCAAATCAACGGTTTAATAATAATAATAATAATATTATTATTAATAATAATAATAATAATAATAATAATAATAATAATAATAATGATAATAATAATAATAATAATAATAATAATAATAAAAGCAGGTCTCCTAATGGGCTTGCTCCACAGTACATAAGCAATCTTTTCTGTTCCAAAGGAAGGGGGCAACATTTACAAAAGCACGATCACCAGCCGTTGCTAATCTGGTCTTCCCTACTTCTAGTACAAATGGGCTTGCTCCACAGCTCATTCTTTTCACAAGAAATTCGTTGTAGCCTTCGAAATACGGCAACAGATTTGAGGTTGCCAAAAGAAACATCCGCAAATGGGCAGAAATGTTTTTCATATTGTGGTGCAAAGCTTTGGAATAGCCTCCCAGCCGAGACTAAGCAGGCATCTTCCATTAGTAAACAAGTAAATATGCAAGTAACTGTGCACGTTCATAGCCAGAACCAGAGGACGTCATGTCTATTTCTACTATGGACGACACAAAATATTATATTTTGTATCTTGTTGAGTTTTTAACTGTGATAAAAAATGTAAATAAAGTAAAATATAAGCACTTTGATGCGAATTAAAGTAAGCACGACATTTCGAGCGAGCGTAGCCCGTTATCAAGCCAATAACGGACTATGCTTGATAACGGGCTATGCTCGAAACGTCGTGCTTATTTCAATTCGCATAAGTGCTTATATTTTACTTTATTTACTTGTTTATCAATGTACCATTACACTACACGCAACAAGAAGATTTGTTTAATCTTCCATTTATATTTTTAAGCATAGTATGTTATAGCCTGAGGGTTTTTCCAGCGGTTGGGTAGCTGCCGCGCCCGTTGTTTCTGCGCCTGATATCTGCTGGGTCGGCGAATGAGATTTGTTTTTCAATTTCCGTTGTCGGTTTGACGGAGGTTGGGCGTGGAAGCGGGGGTTGCGCTGGTTGCTGGCGCGTTGGAGACATTCCTAGCCTATTGGTTTTATGCATCTTTCTTTTATTTTTCATAGTTAGGATTTCTGGTTTAGTTGTATATATTTATATCATATTTATTATTTTTTTATATAATCCAATCAAAAGCTACGATAACATAATTTATAGTTACACTACTTACAATATTACTCTAACCACTAAAACGATACCAGAGGGAGCAAAAGACTGTCTACCTTACATATTTATTAAGTAATTCTAAGATGTTTTTAACCTGTATATTTTGTAAGCTTTTATGTAGAGGGCCCCTTCAAAATCAGCCATTAGGCTGATGGGCCTTCCTCCTTAATAAATTGAAATGTGAAATATGAAAGACATTGACCACTTAAGGAAGTTTATCACAGGGAAACAAGGGGGCACATATATTACGTCTGAGCGATAACTAAGACGATGGTAATAAGTCTAACCTAAACTGGAACTGTTCTTTTTTAGAATGTTTATGAGTGGCAGCAACATCATGCAATCCATCAATTACCACTGCCAGTCGTCGAAGAAGGCAAGCCGGCGCCCCAAGCCGCAACCCGATCATTGTATAAGATTGTTTCTGAACACAAAGATGTCGTTAAAGTTGTTATTGTCCTCAGTTCCATCATCAGCTCATCAAAAGTTGATGCAAATAAGGTTCTGGAGAAGATGAAGGATTTCGAAGAACTCTGGACGGAAGTAAGTTGTTTCTTTTATTTCAGCGTTTATGGGCGATAGATTCAGTATCGGCGCTCCCTGTTCAGTATCGATTGTTCTAAAAACTCTGGAAATCATCAAATTTTGATTTTATAGCATACCTATTATCAAAAGTTCGTTTTAATCCAAAGTGATAGATAGCTTTTCATGTAATGGCGATAGGTTAGTCGTTTCTTTTCGCTTTTCATAGGGGGCTTATTTCGCAAAAAATATTTTGGTGTGGGGATTTATTTGAGAATAGGGCTTTGTCAGGCAATATTTAAGTCCGAGCACATTAAAAAAAATGGGAAGAAAGTTAGTCAAAAAGAGAATCAAGGGTGGGGGAGGGGGCTTATTCGAAGGTGGGGGTTTATTCGAGAACTTACGGTATAGTAAGGTGTAACATGCATTGTGAATTTCTATCTGAAGACAACAATCTGGGAGCCCTCAAAGCAGCCAGATTTGCTGAGTCAAAGTTATCGCAAAGCTATGTAGCTTGAATATTTTTGTTTGTTACCTGAGCTGAAAGCACAAAGCGAAATTTAACGATTGGTGTTATTTTTTATGAGTGATATTCCTTAGGCCTTTATTTTGCGTGATATCTTTTCACTCTTATTTTATTCATAGGAGCCTGAAAGCAAAGTGAAAGCCTTCCTAGAAAACAAACCATTACTGTCAGAATTTGATAGCCAGATTCGATATTACCAAGAACTGGAATTATTAGCCGATGAATTACCCCCGAGCTACACGCTCGGTGCTGTAACGTACATGACTGAGCCACTGAAGAGAGCACTGATGACTGAGACGGGGGTTTGGAAGCAAGCATATGGTCGTGCCTTGGCAAACAAGGTAAGGTTATGGAGTTACAATCATTATATAGGGTGCTCATAACAAGTTTTCCTTGTTAGAAACTTGACAAGAAAAGGATGACCGCACTAAGGCCTAGCTTAGGCTAGTTTAAACACCGTATATTTGCCGTGTCGAATCAAACTGTATTAAAAATGGCAGAATCTGTGTTTTTTCCAAATACTTATCGCAGTGACTGATCACATATAGAAACCGGCGACCATGGCCTGCATGGTCTATTAGACCATTTCGACAATTACAATCGGAGTCTGAGGAGAGCGGTTTGTTCTGGTAAATGGCGGATACAGTTCTGGTAAATAGCTGCCGCGGGGTGGCTGTTGAAGTGAATAAAGTAAACATTGAGCTGGGCAAGGTGTGGTGATAATTGCTATTGCATAAGAATACAGCAGAAGTAACATATTTGTTCATGCTCTGCTCGAGACCTCGCTCTGCAACAAAGTAGCCAGAAAGATCGACGAACCCTTTGCTTTGGCTTTACATTGTACCTTGTTTTGTTTTTGAGGGGGCTTTGGCCAGATAAGCATTTGCTTTTTGTGACTTGCATGAAGA
This sequence comes from Aurelia coerulea, assembly GCA_039566865.1. Taxonomy (NCBI): domain Eukaryota; kingdom Metazoa; phylum Cnidaria; class Scyphozoa; order Semaeostomeae; family Ulmaridae; genus Aurelia; species Aurelia coerulea. Next base: position 6,454,999 of record CM076953.1, on the reverse strand, counting down.
AGATACCGTGTATAAGGTTGGAATCCTTGTAAAAACCGTTTGACTCGACTTAACTGTTCACCGAAGCTCAGGCCTTCATGATCTAATTGCACCTGGGCACAGTTTCCAGGCATATTGTTTGGTACAATAGCTACGAAAATTGTCACCTCTCTGTTTTTTCTTCAAGTATGAAATTTGTTCCAAGGCACAAATAACTTTTTAGCCCTTCCGGAAGCTGTCAAGACTGACAACTTGGTCAAGTTTTTGCTATTTTTGAAATGGTCAAAAACCTATAGGTTGGCATGAAATACTCACAGGGCCTATGATGTTGCAAAACTGTGATTCCTTTGTTTTGTAAAATTTAATATTTCTTCTCCAAGAGGAAAACCCTTAAAGACAACAGTTAGGAATATCGAATTTTTTTATCATCTTTACACAGGCAAGTGGTGATATGGAAGAGATTTTCACATTCATTGAAAATCTCAACAAGCGACTTTCAAGGCCAGTCAAAGATCTGGATGATGTACGGGGAAGTATGGCTGCATTGAGTGAAATTCGAGAGGCTGAAATCAGGTCAGTTTGAATAAGAGGAAACAACACTAGCTAGAACATACTCGAGATCAACGATAGCGAAGAAGTTGTAACGCTAAATATTGAACTTTTCAAGTGGATTTCGAAATGCTCCTATCTAAGTAGCAGCACAATGAACTTTTGAAGGGGGCAGGGGAGTACTTGGTTTGCTGTTGAACGGGAACCTACTGAATTGTAAAAAAATCTACCCTCCCTAAAATTTGAATGATTAAGGAAGGCCCAAATTTCGAAATTTTGTTAAAATATACGTACTAACGCATTTTAAAAAGAACAATACAAGATATGCCAGTATTCAGGGTAATTTGTGGGCCAGACCACTCTCATGGGCAGCATATTCATGTGCCATTGCAGCTTCCCCCGAGGCTGAAAATGTAGCCGAAAGTTACCTTTATCCTTGTTTATTTTTTTATATGCAGTGATCAAGAACGTTTGGGAGCACGGGAGCACGTTACCAGGGATTATTTACAATTGTTGCTAGGCCACAACACATTTGTCTACTTATGATGCATTTATCAGCAAAATGATAAAAAATAAACAGATTAATAGTTGTTTTGTTTCTTTGTGTACACTAAAGAGATTATCGTTGATTTCTTCGACAAAGACATTCGCCATACACATTTGACATAGACATTCGACATTCGACATGGTGTTCAGTCAATTGAATTTATTTGGAGCAATTTTACTGCAGGTAATATTCACCTTAAACTGAACGCTCCAAGGAAGTAAAACATTTTCTAGGCCATTGTCATTAGTACATTTATTTTATCTTTATATTGTTGAAGTGATGCTGGAGTATGAAATAATGAAACATTTTTTAAATTTCTTCCCTTAGAATCGACATGACCATCACACCGATCGAAGAATCATATGCGTTGTTGAACAGATACGGTCTTCACTATCCAAGCTCAGATGCAGAGCGAGTTGATGGGTTGACTTATGCATGGCAGAAACTTAGAACACAGGCCAGTACTGTAGCTGATCATTTGCTCAAAATACAACCTGAATTTAAATCAGATCTCTTGGAGGGTGTCGATCTTTTCAAGACTCATCTGAAGGACTTTGTCAAGGATTATCAAGAGAAGTGAGTACTAGTTTAGTTTAGCAATTACTCTTCTCTTGTTATGAAACCATTTGATTTTTGCTTCAATACACCTTTTAGCTATTCTGGAAAGAATCAGAATCAAACGATATTTTGCTACATTTTGTAGAATTTTCGAAGGTGCACAATAGTGAAAGAAGCTCTAACGCCACTCGAGCGAACCTCGCGTATAAAAATGTATAAAAATAACGCTCGATCCAGGCTCTTTTGTAGAATAGCTAAAAGGTCTATGTAAACTTTCATTTTGCAGGGCATGACAAAATCATGTTATTTTTATGACCAAATTAACCATTGTCATGGATTTTTTAAAGTAAAAAAAATTGAAATTGAAGGCTTTCCAAAAGAAGATTTGAAGAATTTTTGACAAAAACATTGTTTAAAATTGTCCTGCTTCTGTTGGTAACACTGTCTTCTCAAGCAGTTCTCGTTTATGTTTTTTTGCTTTTCTGTTTTTAAGTTAATGCGTAGGCACAAAGAAAGGACTGTGGAACTTGAATTGTAATTTAGAATTTTAGGATACTAAAGGTAAAGGAGCTTAGACTAAAATAGAGTCGAACAAAGCTTTATATCATTGTTTTGGAAACATAAAAGACTACGAGAAATTCACTGCTATCTTTAAGAAACGTTTTGTTTATTTCGACAATTGCTCTTTTTCTATAGGGGCCCTGGTATTTCTGGTATACCACCAAGAGAGGCCAGTGACAGATTGAGCATTTTCCAAGCACGATTTGATGAACTGTGGAGAAAGTACATCACCTACTCAGGTATGTCATGATTATGCGTCGAGTGTACCACGAGAATGTTTATTTGTTTGAACAGAAAATAGAGTAAAAACGCATGCTTTTGTCCATTTCTTTCCAAGTGTATCTGGGTAGTCATATAGCCATAGAGCCAAGAACAATTGATTAAAAAGGTCGTCAAAATGTAAAGGAAATCGAATAGTTTAAAATACTCTAAGAACAGTTGATTAAAAAGGTTGTCAAAAATGTAAAGGAAATCGAATAGTTTAAAATACTCTATAAAAGAGAGCCCTGAATTTTAGTTTTTCACGGGAGATGTGATTTTTACAGTATGAATTTTTTTCTGATTTCATAAGAAGAAGGAACATTATTCTTCCTAACAAAGCAGCCTAATAGACCCCCGGACCCCCCATTTTTAGGCACAGTCCCTTCGGTCAGGTCTTAGTCGCCCCCCTTGCCCTACCATCGCTCCGGCGTCCCTGCTAGTTTAGGACATTGAAAAGCTCTGGGATCATCATATGACTGATGATGTAAGAAGTGCTTTCGTACAGAAATGTGGTTTGGTTTTCTTGTACGAAACAATCAATTTAGTTTCCTTGTTCATTCCTGGCAGTTTCATACCGAAACTTTTTCTGGGACATGACATCCGGTTTAATGTTACAGATTGCCAGAGTCCAGAAAAAAGCACCGTTCGACGGCTGTGAGCCGGGGGAAGGTTAGACTCATTACATAAGTCTCAGCATCGCTCATTGACTTGGATGGTTGTAAAAATGTTGAACGAATACAAGGAATCACGTTGTAAGTCTAGGGGAAGATTTTGATTGTGAAGAAATTTTGGCAACAGCACACTGATATATAAATTTTGAAAAATCTGGCTCTTTCGATTAAAACGAGGAAGAATGAAATTGGCATCTGCAGGCAGGTCTGCAGGAAGGTATCCGGGGGGGGGGGTACTCCCATTGTGGTGTAACAGGGGGTCCAGTCAGGGTTCAAGAGGGCCAAAGGGAAAAAATTGAAAAATACCCTCAAAGAACTAAATTGACATCTGGAGGAAGGCTTGACCTTTCCCTGGGCTCTGCAGGTAACTTTATTTAAACGCTGATAATTACACGTAAAATGAAGAGATTATCTTATAAAGGAAGATGCTTTATCATGCAAGTGAGGCTTTCGAAATTTCTCTCTTCCCAGGTGGCGAGGAGCTGTTCGGACTCAGCACCACAGAATATCCAGATTTGCAACAAATCAAGAGAGAACTTGGCTTGCTTCAAAAGCTGTATTCGTTGTACAACTCTGTCATCGAGAATGTCAATGGATACTATGATATTCCATGGGTTGAAGTGGACATCGAGAAAATCAACTCTGAATTGCAAGATTATCAAAATAGGTACGGTATTTGTTATCGATTGTTTTCTGCAATGTTCCAGCTCTTTGGAAAATCGTTAAAAGTGGATATTTTATTGATCCTGAATTGTCTTTTTCTTTTGTATAAAGAGTGAATATTATTGCTGAGTTTTCCGTTTACTGCTAACCTTATATGAGGACGAAGATATAAGGGCAACTGGTATATAAGGGCTTGCCTTCGTAAGCAAGCTCAGGTCAGTGCCTTATTTGCCAGCAGTCTTTAGCATGATTACGAAGCTGCCAGATGATTATTGATTATCATTACTCTCGCTGAGTATTGCGGAATAAACTGATGTCCTTGCTAACAATGACAGGGATATCAATTTTATACGCGAACGTCCTTACATGCGAGTTGATTTGGAAGCACAGTAAGCGTAATTTTTGGTTACAAGGGCATAACCTGAACATCAGCATCAAACGGTAGCTTTGTCGGGGACATAAGTAATAGACGATTATGCTAAAGATGGCGGCAAGAACTTTTTACCAAAGTGCATTGCGTTCTAATTACAAATCCTTAACGAATCTATAGGAACAATACATCTTGGTCAAAAGTTCCTTCCCGCCATCTTTAGCGCAATCGTCTTTGAAGGTAATGGGTGATGGATAAAACTTCCTCTTGATAATCCTCTTTGTGGTTTCTGTGTAGACTCATTCCAAAAGGCTCTTGTTTTGCTCCCTAAACTGACTTGTCGCTACAGTAGAAGCGATAGCAACAACAATAAGCGAAAGTTAGAGGGACTTATGTAATAAGTCTAGTTTCTGAGTATGCCTTTCTTTCTGGAACTACCGGATGGACTAGATTGAACTTCACCTGAAAGTAGAGAAGAATCACATAGATTTACTTCAGAATTTCAGCTATCAATCAAACTTCGATTCACTCCAAAACCTTAAATATTCTCTGCACAACAAATTTTCAAACAGTCAAAGTTTTTTCAGTAATGTATTTTAAGTGGGCTGAAAGGATTTCTAGCTATTTAAAGCTAATTCAGGCCCACTATGCATGCCGCATCCAGGCATGGGACCCCTAGTTTAACATCCCTTCCGAAGGACGGTGAAGTGAGTTGCGAGGTCAGGCCTCGGAGAGGTCACCCATCCGGAGTTTGACCTCACTCGACCGAACTTAACTTCACTCAACTGACGGAAACTGCATAAGCCGCTCGGCCACTCAGTTCTGTTTGGTCCACCAGGTATTTAGAAACCAATTGGCTTAGTAGTTTCTAAAACTCATCCTTGTGAAAAGTTTCACATCAGGCTTTTGATTATTCTTTCAAATGCAGGATCCGAAAATTACCAAAGGCCCTGAAAGACTGGCAAGCATTCATCGATTTGAAAAAGAAGGTGGATGATTTCAGTGAATGTTGTCCTCTTTTGGAAATGATGGCACATAGAGCAATGAAATCAAGACATTGGGACAGAATTGCAGATGTCACAAAACACACATTTGATGTTGAATCCGATGCGTTTTTGTTGAGAAATCTCATGGAAGCACCATTATTGGAGAACAAAGAAGATATTGAGGTTGGCATTATATGTTTGTTTATATACAATCATTCTCGTTTGTAAGACGGCATATGGCTCAAGTCTTTAAAATCTTTAAAAAGGAGAGGGAAAATGACATAACTTTCAAGAAAACCATAGTTTACGAAGGTCTACAATATGGTGGCAAGACGAAATTTGTATCTCTTCTGCTTCAGGATTTAGACATTTGATGACGTCATAGCCTCAAATTTAATAAATGCCGCCATTTTGAAACTAATCAAGACATCAATAAATTTCCACGGCAGATTTACAGCAAAAAACGCTCAGTTCCTTCCAAGCCACTTAATACAAAGAAAACTGCAATAGAATTTTACACCGACCTTTTTAAAGATTTGAGCCCTATGTTTTGTAAGACAGTCATCTTCTTTCTTGAACAGATAGAATACACCAGGCAACCCAAAAATCGAACTGAGAAAGCCCTCTTGATACCAAGAGTAATCCACAGAAATCAATGATTTAAACGTTGGTGAATGGCTTGGTTACTTCCCTTTTCCCACTGGTGTGTAACTACGGATCCCAGGGGCCCAAAAGAATTATATTATCTCAGTGGTACGAAGGGAGAACAACTCTTTATATACATATAGGTAAAGGCATGCTTTTTTCTGTCCTCTTGCTCCAACAACCAGTCTGAAGCAAGTAATCATTGTATCTTATGTTATATTATATTGTAGTTTTGTAACCACATGGTGCTAAATTAAATAAAAAGAGATAATTGCAATCAATTTCTTTTGTAGGACATATGCATATCCGCTGTAAAGGAACGAGACATTGAAGCTAAATTGAAGACAGTTGTTTCTGAATGGAACACCCAAGAGATAGCCTTTGCGACTTTCAAAAATCGTGGTGAACTTCTTCTTAAGGGAGCCGACACGTCTGATGTCGTATCATTGATGGAAGACAGTTTGATGGTACTTGGCTCACTGCTCAGTAACAGGTTTGTATGTGAGATTTTATCTGCCAGTCATCAAAGCATTGTGATCAGATGTCATTAATTTGCGCGAGCGCACAAGTGCCGCCCGCAGGCAGAATCATCACGACACATCTTTGGCTGGCACCTTGATTGTGCTGGGAATATTTTGATTGCATGCACATTTTCCCCAACCATTTGCTCGCAGGTATAGAATATTCAACAACATGGATGCTTTAGAAGCTCAAATTGCTTTTTGATTTAGAAAATTTCATTTATCAATCTAAACCAACTACAATTTCGCTGTAATCATGACTCTTTTTTCCTGTCAGATACAACGCACCATTCAAAGCAGATATTCAAAAATGGATTGCAAATTTATCAGGCACGACCGAAATCATTGAAAACTGGTTATCAGTGCAGAATCTGTGGGTTTACCTTGAAGCTGTTTTCGTTGGAGGTGACATCGCCAAGCAGTTGCCACAAGAAGCCAAGAGATTCTCCCATATCGACAAATCATGGATGAAGATAATGAACCGTGCCCATGAAAATCCAAATGTTGTTCAATGTTGTGTTGGTGATGAGACGTTGTCACAGTTATTGCCACATTTGCTTGAGCAGCTTGAGATGTGCCAAAAGTCTCTCACAGGGTAAAGTTTTGACTGTTTTTCTCTGATATCTTCAGAGCAACTCTTCTTCATCGTTCACTATATAATAAAGCTTTAACCGTACACTATATAAAGCTTCAGAGCAACTAATCTTTAACCGTACACTACATGAATCTTCAGAGCAACTCATCTGTGGATGTTGTCCCTCTTCTTGATCGTTCACTATATAATAAAGCTTTAACCGTACACTATATAAATCTTTAGAGCAACTAATCTTTAACCGTACACTACATGAATCTTCAGAGCAACTCATCTGTGGATGTTGCCCTCTTCTTCATCGTTCACTATATAATACAACTTTAACCGTACGCTATATAAAGCTTCAGAGCAACTAATCTTTAACCGTACACTACATGAATCTTCAGAGCAACTCATCTGTGGATGTTGTCCCTCTTCTTGATCGTTCACTATATAATAAAGCTTTAACCGTACACTATATAAAGCTTCAGAGCAACTAATCTTTAACCGTACACTATATAAATCTTCAGAGCAACTCATCTGTGGATGTTGTCCCTCTTCTTGATCGTTCACTATATAATAAAGCTTTAACCGTACACTATATAAATCTTTAGAGCAACTAATCTTTAACCGTACACTACATGAATCTTCAGAGCAACTCATCTGTGGATGTTGTCCCTCTTCTTGATCGTTCACTATATAATAAAGCTTTAACCGTACACTATATAAATCTTTAGAGCAACTAATCTTTAACCGTACACTACATGAATCTTCAGAGCAACTCATCTGTGGATGTTGACCCTCTTCTTGATCGTTCACTATATAATAAAGCTTTAACCGTACACTATATAAATCTTTAGAGCAACTAATCTTTAACCGTACACTATATAAATCTTCAGAGCAACTCATCTGTGGATGTTGTCCCTCTTCTTGATCGTTCACTATATAATACAGCTTTAACCATACACTATATAAAGCTTCAGAGCAACTAATCTTTAACCGTACACTACATGAATCTTCAGAGCAACTCATCTGTGGATGTTGTCCCTCTTCTTGATCGTTCACTATATAATAAAGCTTTAACCGTACACTATATAAAGCTTCAGAGCAACTAATCTTTAACCGTACACTACATGAATCTTCAGAGCAACTCATCTGTGGATGTTGTCCCTCTTCTTGATCGTTCACTATATAATACAGCTTTAACCGTACACTATATAAAGCTTCAGAGCAACTAATCTTTAACCGTACACTACATGAATCTTCAGAGCAACTCATCTGTGGATGTTGTCCCTCTTCTTGATCGTTCACTATATAATACAGCTTTAACCATACACTATATAAATCTTTAGAGCAACTAATCTTTAACCGTACACTACATGAATCTTCAGAGCAACTCATCTGTGGATGTTGTCCCTCTTCTTGATCGTTCACTATATAATACAGCTTTAACCATACACTATATAAAGCTTCAGAGCAACTAATCTTTAACCGTACACTACATGAATCTTCAGAGCAACTCATCTGTGGATGTTGTCCCTCTTCTTGATCGTTCACTATATAATACAGCTTTAACCATACACTATATAAATCTTTAGAGCAACTAATCTTTAACCGTACACTACATGAATCTTCAGAGCAACTCATCTGTGGATGTTGTCCCTCTTCTTGATCGTTCACTATATAATACATCTTTAACCGTACACTATATAAAGCTTCAGAGCAACTAATCTTTAACCGTACACTACATGAATCTTCAGAGCAACTCATCTGTGGATGTTGTCCCTCTTCTTGATCGTTCACTATATAATACAGCTTTAACCGTACACTATATAAAGCTTCAGAGCAACTAATCTTTAACCGTACACTACATGAATTTTCAGAGCAACTCATCTGTGGATGTTGTCCCTCTTCTTGATCGTTCACTATATAATACAGCTTTAACCATACACTATATAAATCTTTAGAGCAACTAATCTTTAACCGTACACTACATGAATCTTCAGAGCAACTCATCTGTGGATGTTGTCCCTCTTCTTGATCGTTCACTATATAATACAGCTTTAACCGTACACTATATAAAGCTTCAGAGCAACTAATCTTTAACCGTACACTACATGAATCTTCAGAGCAACTCATCTGTGGATGTTGTCCCTCTTCTTGATCGTTCACTATATAATACAGCTTTAACCATACACTATATAAATCTTTCGAGCAACTAATCTTTAACCGTACACTACATGAATCTTCAGAGCAACTCATCTGTGGATGTTGTCCCTCTTCTTGATCGTTCACTATATAATACAGCTTTAACCGTACACTATATAAAGCTTCAGAGCAACTAATCTTTAACCGTACACTACATGAATCTTCAGAGCAACTCATCTGTGGATGTTGTCCCCTTCTTGATCGTTCACTATATAATACAGCTTTAACCATACACTATATAAAGCTGCAGAGCAACTAATCTTTAACCGTACACTACATGAATCTTCAGAGCAACTCATCTGTGGATGTTGTCCCTCTTCTTGATCGTTCACTATATAATAAAGCTTTAACCGTACACTATATAAAGCTTCAGAGCAACTCATCTTTAACCGTACACTATATAAATCTTCAGAGCAACTCATCTGTCGATGTTATGTTGACCCTCTTCTTCATCGTTCACTATATAATAAAGCTTTAACCGTACACTATATAAAGCTTCAGAGCAACTAATCTTTAACCGTACACTACATGAATCTTCAGAGCAACTCATCTGTGGATGTTGTCCCTCTTCTTGATCGTTCACTATATAATAAAGCTTTAACCGTACACTATATAAAGCTTCAGAGCAACTCATCTTTAACCGTACACTACATGAATCTTCAGAGCAACTCATCTGTGGATGTTGCCCTCTTCTTCATCGTTCACTATATAATACAACTTTAACCGTACACTATATAAAGCTTCAGAGCAACTAATTGCTGCGAAGCGCATGCGTAGCAGCTATTATAGACGGGATTGATAAGGATTCTCCGGGTAGTGGAGTTTCATGCTGACTCAGGCTGATCGAAGCGGAAATTGGCATTGGAGTCTTATACTGAGCGCCCACGACTTGGATTTTGGGCGAGAAGCTCAAAGCTGGCTCACTGCTATGCTCACGTAGAAGACGGAGAGACGGAGATTTTCACGCAGTGTGGTAAGTATAGCATCGTTTTCTACATCTAATTTCATCGCAAATATGAGAGGACTTCTCTGTTCTGTTGAGCATGTGTTGTTTTACAGCGGACAGGTTTCAGAAACGGCAAGGAAGATGTTTCATCAACGAGGGCCTAGGCCTAAGCGTTTCTTACGCTCACAAATAAACCACCAGCTAGCAATAAACCACAAGAAGCATTGTTTGTGGAAAGAAAAAGTGAATCACCCATTGACCATTGTGGTGATAAAAAGTGAATTGCCCATTGTGGCAAGTAAACTAGATACTTGTGCAAAATCACCAAAAAGGAATTTGATCTTTCAGGCCCGGGGGGGGGGTACTCCAATTGTGGCCTGACAGGGGGTCCAGTCAGGGTTAAAGAGGCCCAAAGCAAAATTTTTGGAAAATACCCTCAAATGGTAGTATCCTTTTATAGAAACCCCCAAATGGTAGTTGGTGGACCAAAAATTGGGCAATTTGGTAGCGTCTGGTAGCAAAAAATTTCTGCAGTTTTTCAAAATTTTCTATTGTAAAAACTGATTGAACGAAGCAAAAAACTTCAAAATTCAATGATAATTACTGCTGCAACGACCATATTGCCGTGCGGAGGAGCCTACAGAGTTGAAATCTTATAACTGGCCAGGAATCTTGGAATACCCCCAATCGGTAGTAGGATTTAATAAATAGGGCCATTTGGTAGTCATTTCGTAAGACCCTCAAACCGACTGGACCCCCCTGTTGGGCCATAATGAGAGTACCCCCCCGGGCTTTCAGGAAACTCAATTACTTTTGAAAATATTTGTCAGGGCTCCGAAAAACTGCCTCTATCTAACGTCAGCTAAAACCAGTATGGCATCTTCCTGCATTTTGCATATTCAACTTCGGCTCTATGCCGCAGCTTCTTTTGTAATAAACAAGATGATAATGATTCACCATTCATTCCTTTGCATACAGCACTTGAAAACGTTTTCACAAATAACAACTAATTGAAAATATCTTTCAACCATGATTCTTTGCATCTAACGGAATTTTGATTGGCTTCTTGAAATGTTTATGTTGTCTGCTTGGTTGCAATATGTACTTAAATTGGCCTTTCCAGCCACCATGTGCTATCTTTTATTGATGCTCATTTTTGTGGACCATTGTAAAAATGGCGACAACAAAGAGAACACAAAATGGTGTATTTGCAGACCATGCTTGATGTTGCAAAGGCCCCTTTGATGTTGCCACTTGACCATTTATAGATCTCATACACAAACAGCTTCACATCTCATGTATTTTGTTGCAGGAATGAAAGGCAACTTGTTAATTTGAGACACCCCTGTAAAGACTTCCACTGCTTTGGATCAATATTGCTTCAGACATGTAAAGATTAACACAGCATTGGATCACTACCTGCAAATTAACCGTTTATATTCCTGTGACCATTTGCACAGCATTGGATCAGCATTTGCTTCTTTAACCATTGACATTCAAAGACCAATGCAGCATTGGATTACTTAAGGATGTACTTCTTTCAAAGACCAAACAGCATTGGATCAGCATTGCTTCTGTGACTGTTCTTCGTACCTTGTGACCTCTTAGCTTTGATACAAACTGTTACCAGATGAACCTTTGAAGAATTGATGTGGTAAACTGCTGTGCATCATATGCTCTCAAGACTTGTTTTTATTCAAGGCACAATACAGAATCTGTTATTTGACACAGAATTGAATAGGGGAACACTTTGTATGTTGCCATCATGTACAGTATCAAGTTGCTTGAATATTATTAAAGAAGCTGACCCGGGGGGGGGGGGGTACATGACTTGTGGGTGGACGGGGGTCTGCTGCCCGGTTTTAAGAAAGCTACCCTCTTCTAATTACATAAACTTGCCTTGGTACCCACTGTTATGATGAATTTTCGCGGAAAACAGTCCATTTTCTACTATTTTTGCGAATTTCAGCGACAGCCCACCCATGTTCATGAAAAATTTCCCAAAAAGGACCCTTGTTTTGTTTAGAGAATTTTGAGCCCAAAAACCCAACCATATGGGCGGCACATACCTGTACCTTGAACGTGTTATGTACCCCCCGGGATGCTGATTGGTGCAGATGGAAGCAGATAATTGATATTCTAGGATAATTGCAAAGAAATTGTCAAAGCTACTGTATTGCTACTAAAACATCACAACTATTTTAATTTGAAACTGCGAGTGTTGATCTATGGCCAAATGAGAAAATCATATACTATTTGAGGTACCACCTGGGGAAAAGAAAGCCTTGCAGTCCAAGAAAGAAATTGCAATTGAAGAGTTGAATTGAGACTAATATCACATTGAGTTTTAATGAGTATTATAGTTGTGTAATGCAGTCTTTAAATTTACAAACAGTTCTCAGTTCTATTAATTTTTCCCCTCAAAAAGCTGCAATTTAACTTGGTTTCAAACACTTGCCCCAAAAACTCCACTTTGGCATTTATTCTTTCAAAAATCTGCAGAATTATATTATGAACAACACTATGAGCAGTGGCGTACCTAAGGGGGGAATGAGGGGGTCCAGACCCCCCACTTTTCAAAAAGGTTGGCCTTGAGGTTCATACAAAAATGCAATAAACTTTGTATCGCAGAGAGGGGGGGAGGGAAGGGTCAGGCAGATCTTTCAGGCAGATCTGTCTTTTTGAGATTTCTTGAAAAAGCGAGGAGAGAATGGTTTTGTCAAGGTTTGCTGGAGCAATATTTTGGGTTTCTAAGAAATGCTTGACCATTGTTGGGAGAGGCATTTTAAGTAGTGTAATAGGGATATTTCGAAGACGCTAAGGAATCCATAATCAGCACGAGCGGTTGCCGATGTAGACATGTACAAATGAAATGACAAATGTATAGAGCATCAATTCTTCCATAAACATCGCATTCTGTTACTTTCTTTACACACCAAGGTTAAATCTACTCTGTGGACTCGCAAGCCACTGAATAAGTACGCATCAATACATCCAAAATGCACCAAAATCACAATAATTCACATCAAAATAATCACAGACAACAAGATCTTTCACAAGCATCCTGTGTCTCCCTTCTCGACTTAACCTAGATCGTCCATGTCTGTTCTCTTCTCCTTCTCCCCGTCAACAATTAAGGATTACTCTATTTATCATAAAGTACACAAAAGAATAACACATGTAACGTCTCAAATCAACTAACGTAAACAAATGGGAAAACATGATTCTACTTCAAAGGCGGTAGATGATTGTCAGATATCTATATTTCAAAGAAAAGTGAGTTTATTGACATTTGGACTAAATCAGCTTTGCTTCTGACATGCTGCTAACGAGTAAAGAGTTGAATAGTCATTTCGCTCAGGGGCAGTTAAAATAAATAAACTTAGTCTCGAAATAACAGTGACGCAAAACAGTTATAAAATCAATGCTTTGCCTACACAATACTTATTCCTATCGGGTAGTGTAATGTGTGAAATCTACCATTCCGACGGACATCAATAAACCAAATTCGAGTAAACAACCAAAATAACGTGGGAAAATGCTAGTAAGGAAAGTTTGTTGTCGTCATCTCCTTGGCTATATCTTAGAAATAAACGGGAATCATTATTCAAAACGAGGCAACGCAAATGTCTAAGTTGACCTTTATTACAGTAGAATGCATGTTCTCAATTGGGTATAAATTCTCAACAAATTCAACAAAACATCCTGCCTATATTTTGCTCATTCCAGCCATGTTTACGATACAAAATATAACTAAAAAGGGCGTTTCCCCCATTTTCCGAGCGTCTGAAGGGTGTGGTCACAGAAAATTTTCTGCGCTTATGCCTCAGACCCCCTCACTCCTTGAGTGCTGCGTACACAACTGGTATGAGCAGCACTTACTTAACTGCGTTAACAGCTAGTCTTTAACCGTACACTACATGAATCTTCAGAGCAACTCATCTGTGGATGTTGTCCCTCTTCTTGATCGTTCACTATATAATAAAGCTTTAACCGTACACTATATAAAGCTTCAGAGCAACTAATCTTTAACCGTACACTATATGAATCTTCAGAGCAACTCATCTGTGGATGTTGTCCCTCTTCTTGATCGTTCACTATATAATAAAGCTTTAACCGTACACTATATAAATCTTTAGAGCAACTAATCTTTAACCGTACACTACATGAATCTTCAGAGCAACTCATCTGTGGATGTTGTCCCTCTTCTTGATCGTTCACTATATAATAAAGCTTTAACCGTACACTATATAAATCTTTAGAGCAACTAATCTTTAACCGTACACTACATGAATCTTCAGAGCAACTCATCTGTGGATGTTGACCCTCTTCTTGATCGTTCACTATATAATAAAGCTTTAACCGTACACTATATAAATCTTTAGAGCAACTAATCTTTAACCGTACACTACATGAATCTTCAGAGCAACTCATCTGTGGATGTTGTCCCTCTTCTTGATCGTTCACTATATAATACAGCTTTAACCATACACTATATAAATCTTTAGAGCAACTAATCTTTAACCGTACACTACATGAATCTTCAGAGCAACTCATCTGTGGATGTTGTCCCTCTTCTTGATCGTTCACTATATAATACATCTTTAACCGTACACTATATAAAGCTTCAGAGCAACTAATCTTTAACCGTACACTACATGAATCTTCAGAGCAACTCATCTGTGGATGTTGTCCCTCTTCTTGATCGTTCACTATATAATACAGCTTTAACCGTACACTATATAAAGCTTCAGAGCAACTAATCTTTAACCGTACACTACATGAATTTTCAGAGCAACTCATCTGTGGATGTTGTCCCTCTTCTTGATCGTTCACTATATAATACAGCTTTAACCATACACTATATAAATCTTTAGAGCAACTAATCTTTAACCGTACACTACATGAATCTTCAGAGCAACTCATCTGTGGATGTTGTCCCTCTTCTTGATCGTTCACTATATAATACAGCTTTAACCGTACACTATATAAAGCTTCAGAGCAACTAATCTTTAACCGTACACTACATGAATCTTCAGAGCAACTCATCTGTGGATGTTGTCCCTCTTCTTGATCGTTCACTATATAATACAGCTTTAACCATACACTATATAAATCTTTCGAGCAACTAATCTTTAACCGTACACTACATGAATCTTCAGAGCAACTCATCTGTGGATGTTGTCCCTCTTCTTGATCGTTCACTATATAATACAGCTTTAACCGTACACTATATAAAGCTTCAGAGCAACTAATCTTTAACCGTACACTACATGAATCTTCAGAGCAACTCATCTGTGGATGTTGTCCCCTTCTTGATCGTTCACTATATAATACAGCTTTAACCATACACTATATAAAGCTGCAGAGCAACTAATCTTTAACCGTACACTACATGAATCTTCAGAGCAACTCATCTGTGGATGTTGTCCCTCTTCTTGATCGTTCACTATATAATAAAGCTTTAACCATACACTATATAAAGCTTCAGAGCAACTAATCTTTAACCGTACACTACATGAATCTTCAGAGCAACTCATCTGTGGATGTTGTCCCTCTTCTTGATCGTTCACTATATAATACAGCTTTAACCGTACACTATATAAAGCTTCAGAGCAACTAATCTTTAACCGTACACTACATGAATCTTCAGAGCAACTCATCTGTGGATGTTGTCCCTCTTCTTGATCGTTCACTATATAATACAGCTTTAACCATACACTATATAAATCTTTAGAGCAACTAATCTTTAACCGTACACTACATGAATCTTCAGAGCAACTCATCTGTGGATGTTGTCCCTCTTCTTGATCGTTCACTATATAATACAGCTTTAACCATACACTATATAAAGCTTCAGAGCAACTAATCTTTAACCGTACACTACATGAATCTTCAGAGCAACTCATCTGTGGATGTTGTCCCTCTTCTTGATCGTTCACTATATAATACAGCTTTAACCGTACACTATATAAAGCTTCAGAGCAACTAATCTTTAACCGTACACTACATGAATCTTCAGAGCAACTCATCTGTGGATGTTGTCCCTCTTCTTGATCGTTCACTATATAATAAAGCTTTAACCATACACTATATAAATCTTTAGAGCAACTAATCTTTAACCGTACACTACATGAATCTTCAGAGCAACTCATCTGTGGATGTTGTCCCTCTTCTTGATCGTTCACTATATAATAAAGCTTTAACCATACACTATATAAAGCTTCAGAGCAACTAATCTTTAACCGTACACTACATGAATCTTCAGAGCAACTCATCTGTGGATGTTGTCCCTCTTCTTGATCGTTCACTATATAATAAAGCTTTAACCATACACTATATAAATCTTTAGAGCAACTAATCTTTAACCGTACACTACATGAATCTTCAGAGCAACTCATCTGTGGATGTTGTCCCTCTTCTTGATCGTTCACTATATAATAAAGCTTTAACCGTACACTATATAAATCTTTAGAGCAACTCATCTGTGGATGTTGTCCCTCTTCTTGATCGTTCACTATATAATACAGCTTTAACCGTACACTATATAAATCTTTAGAGCAACTCATCTGTGGATGTTGTCCCTCTTCTTGATCGTTCACTATATAATAAAGCTTTAACCATACACTATATAAATCTTTAGAGCAACTAATCTTTAACCGTACACTACATAAATCTTCAGAGCAACTCATCTGTGGATGTTGTCCCTCTTCTTGATCGTTCACTATATAATACAGCTTTAACCGTACACTATATAAAGCTTCAGAGCAACTAATCTTTAACCGTACACTACATGAATCTTCAGAGCAACTCATCTGTGGATGTTGTCCCTCTTCTTGATCGTTCACTATATATCTTCAGAGCAACTCTTCTGTCGATGTTGTCCCTCTTCTTCATCGTTCACTATATGATAAAGCTTTAACCGTACACTATATAAAGCTTCAGAGCAACTCATCTTTAACCGTACACTACATGAATCTTCAGAGCAACTCTTCTGTCGATGTTGTCCCTCTTCTTCATCGTTCACTATATGATAAAGCTTTAACCGTACACTATATAAAGCTTCAGAGCAACTCATCTTCAACCGTACACTATATAGATCTTCACAGCAACTCATCTGTGGTTGTTGTCCCTCTTCTTCATCGTTCACTATATAATAAAGCTTTAACCGTACACTATATACAGCTTCAGAGCAACTCATCTTTAACCGTACACCACATGAATCTTCAGAGCAACTCATCTGTGGATGTTGTCGCTCTTCTTCATCGTTCACTGTATAATAAAGCTTTAACCGTACACCATATAAATCTTCAGAGCAATTCATCTGTGGAAGTTGTCCCTCTTCTTCATCGTTCACTATATAATAAAACTTAACCGTACACTATATAAATCTTCAGAGCAACTCATCTGTGGATGTTGTCCATCTTCTTCATCGTTCACTATATAATAAAGCTTTAACGGTACACTATATAGAGCTGAGTTGCTCTGAAGATGCCCTGTGGTCGAAACTAATCAGCACTGGAAAAGAAAAAAGCGCAAAAGACCAAAATCGATGGCTGTTTCTTTGAGTAGTTAGGCCCTCTTCTAACCGTACACTATATAAAGCTTTGACCGTATTCAGAAGTCTTCTAAGATAATGATGTTAATACATTTCTCTTTTCAGATACCTAGAAAAGAAGCGATTGGTCTTTCCGAGGTTCTTCTTCATTTCTGATCCAGCCTTGCTAGAAATCCTGGGGCAGGCGAGCGATTCACACACGATCCAAGCACATCTGCTGGGAGTCTTTGATAACGTCAAAACGGTTACTTTTGATGAAAAGCAATATGATTTGATCTTGTCAATAAATTCAAGAGAAAATGAACAGATAACATTGGAAAAACCTGTTCTTGCGCAGGTAGTATTTTTCTACGTTCATGTATCTGGGGTGAATGGCCGAGCTGGGGTGTATGGCTTGGGTATATCTGGGCTGTATGTGGGGTGAGTGGCCAAGCGGCTTTAACGGTTTCCGTCAGGTGACTGAAATTAAGCTCGGTCGAATGAGGTCAAACTCCAGATGGGTGACCTCTCGGAGGCCTGACCTCGCAACACACTTCGACGTTCTTCGGAAGGAATGTTAAACTAGGGGTCACATGCCTGGATGCGGCATGCATAGTGGGCCTAAATTAGCTTTAAGTAGCCAGAAATACTTCCAGCCCACTCAAAATAAATTACTGAAAAAAAGATGGAAAAATCTTTTTCCGATCCGTTAAAGGGACTGGGTCACGTAAACGTAAACAAACTTCACTCGAGACTGTGATTTTGCTATTTTTGGTAGGCGAAATTGCACAGATTTTCCACTATTTTTCAAAATGGATTCTTGAATTTCACAGCGAAATAAATGAAACATATGTTGCTAGATTACAGAGATATCGGTTGATTTCTAGGAGTAACTTTATTTTGAGTTCAGCATCACCCCATCCACCAAAATATGAGCAGAAAAATGGACACGCACATAAAACAATATTGATTGTAAAGATTACAGGTTTTCGGTTACATGGCCCGTTCAGGGAGCACTGATTAAAATTCTTAACGAGGGAATGAAGTGAATTTGAAATGAAAATCGTATGAGCGATAGATAGAGCAAAGTCTTTTTATATATCACTGTCAAACTAAAACGACAACAAAATATAATATTCTGTGCCGTCCAAAGCAGAATTAGACATGGCGTCATCTGGTTCTGGCTATGAACGGCACTTAACAATTTCTAGAACAATTATCTAAGAAAACATATGTAGAATGAAAAACATTATCAAGCACTTTTCGTGGAATGGCACCATTCCATTTTGACAGGCGCTAACATGCGCCAGTTTAGGTTAAGTGAATTGATGTGAAAAAACTATGCACTGGTGCAAGACCTGTGCAAAGATATGGTTGAGATCTGAGTTGCTAACGATTGATTTGATGGCATGGTTCACAAAGAGCTTACTTAAACCAAAACTAAACATAAATAAGAGGTTGCTAATCATCAAGTTTCAGAAGAATTCCCAAAGACCCGGCAGGCCAGAAATGCCCCCGGGCACAAAACCGCCACTCCACTGCCAAATACCGCAAACCAGTCACTACCCGAAAGAGGCAAGCAAGCGGAACCCGAACCCTGCAAAGACTGCAACCACCACAGGGCCCAATCCCCACCCACCAAGCATTCCCCGAATGATCAAAGTGGGTCTTGATCGTAAATGGAGAAGGTAATCTTAAAAACGATGAAGAGAGCAAAATGATGGATAAGTCCTGAAAAACGAATAAGAAAGTGTGATAGAATTTGATGTCATATTTGTTGGGTTTCACATCTTGAATTTCCAGGAATCTGTTTTGTTTACAACAATTGATTTATTCACTTTGCATATTTCTCCCTGACACTTTTATTTGCAAGAAGTACATATATTTCTGCTTATTTGATTACATTCAATTTACTTGTGCAGGGTAATGTAGAAGCCTGGCTTGGAAATCTACTACAGGAAGCTCGCAAGTCATTACACGCTGTTATTCGAACCGCAGCATTTGCAATTAAAGATAGTTCATTCAAGCTGATCGAATTTCTCGATACATTCCCTGCTCAGGTAATATCAATTTACTATTGAAATCAATTTTCTATTGAAATCAATTTTCTATTAAGATCAATTTTCTCATAAAGATTCATCATATGCTGACTAATCTGGTTTTGGTTCTTCACGTGCTCCCTTACTTGAAATCATTTTTGGCATTTTGTATCCCATTCGAAAATCTGGTTGAGTTTAAGCTGGTTTAACTTGCGAGTTTGAATAGGGTACAGTATTACCCCGCCACTAAGAAACTGACTTATAAGAAATTGCAGCCTGCCAGATGGCACCATGGTTATTGTCCGACATTTGGTTGATATAACATTCATATAATATTTAGAAGAAACTAAGCAGCCTTGTTTTACAAACTGAGTTTCTTAGTGTTAGGGTAATACCGTGTTAGTTTATACTCTTTAAAAAGGAGAAGGGGAAAGGTTCAAGGAGTTTGTCTATTTCTTTAGCATGCGTTTTGACAGGGGAATGAGAAAATACAAATTCAAATATGTTGATACTAATTTAGTACCAATTGTGATTTATTTTTACCACCCTATTTATTTCTTGTAAATTGCAGTTTTTTGTTGTATTTATAGGTTGGTCTTCTTGGAGTGCAAATGATCTGGACAAGAGACTCGGAGGAAGCTCTCACGAAAGCAAAATCAGACAAAAAGGTTGATTTAAAAGTTCTTAAATTGAATTTATATTGAGGTATTATTTGATAACTAAAGTCTGTGATAGTTTCTCTAACCTCTTTCAGATGCAAAATAGAAGTAACATACCTCATGGATTATTGAACCTTTCGAATGAGAAATTATTGCAAATTATGTCAAAGATGTCAACTGAGATTTGCGATAACGCAAAATTCCTTTGCGAAACACTTTTATTGTTGTTATTCGCGGGCATTTGCAGGTGACATCTTAGTTGGTTGGCACATACTTTAGTTATCTTTAGATTCAAATACAAGAATTCTCTAGGCAACCTCAAAACACATTCAGGCCTCCGAACTGTTTCAATAAATTGTTGTTAAAAACCTCCTCTCTCGTGTAAAATTGTCCTTTCTTACATTTTTTTTTGGCAATTATTTATTGTTGAAATCCACCTTTTCAAGATAAGAGGCACGAAAGCGGAAGTCTTTTGTTGTTTGAGATTTTGCATTTTTAGACTAAAATCTTGTTCTACCTAAAAAGTTTAGTGCTGATAAAAATTTTCACATTCATATACAGTAAGAACCCGCAAAATAGAAACCATTTTAGAAGAAACATCAGGCTGATTTTCTTTAGAAATGGTGCCCTCATATAAGAAACTTCTCAGCCTGATTTAGGAAGGTTTCTTATAGGAGGGTCCCAAATTAACTCATATCTAGCACTCTTTGTCAAAATCAGGTGCCAAAAACTTTTAAAGACTTCATCAAAAGCATCTCAATCTTCGTATATAGATAAATACCTAGCATGTATGCTAAGGTTGAGTAAATTTCCAGCAAATGCAAGGTAACAAGACAATACTGTTTGATAGTGTTTGCTGTGGGTTTTCTTTAAAGGTTCAAGTTGAAATAACTGAAGGTTTCTTAACCATGTGATAAGAAACCTTTCAGCCTGTTTCAAGATTAATGACCCTTTAATAGGAAACTAAACAGGCTGTTTTGGAAAAACTGGTTTCTATTTTGCGGGTTCTTACTGTATGTCTTTACTTCGAAATTATGGCGATATAGAAAATTTGAATTCTTAAGGGCTTTGACCGTGAAATCCAAACTTTGACTTCATGGTCAAAGCCCTTATAACTTTAAATTCTTAAAATTGCCATAAATTCTAAATAAAGACAGACAAGAATGTGAAAATTCGTATCGTTGCTAAACTTTGTACGCAGAACAAGATTTCAGCCTCAAAAATGCAAAATCTCAAACAACAAAAGACTTCCGCTTTCGGGCCTCTTATCTTGAAAAGGTGGATTATTTGTTATTTGTTGAATTGAATGCTTTCGTACATGTTCTTGAACCTTTGAAACTTTTCGTTCAAGGGAATCTAGTCATAAAGCCACTTGCGATTAAAGTCCAGCCGATCAAACATCAGTATTTCCTATTGACATAGATCAGTTACCCTTATATGGTCTGGTGCATGTCAAAGCCCATTGTCTTTGCACGGCTATTTTTATTAAAGGCTTATATGTGCCTTGATTCCCTTTAATTTGAATTTTTTGGCAGTGGTAAGGTCATGACGAAATTTTCCTCTCCTCAACAGATCATGCAGCTTACAAATACATACTTTCTTGAATTGCTGAATGAATTGATTGAAGTTACAACTCGTGATTTACAACCGATTGAAAGAGTTAAATATGAGACCCTCGTCACCATACATGTCCATCAACGAGATATCTTCGATGACTTGGTTTGTATTTTACACCCAATTTTCATCATTTATCTCGATAGGCCTTTTAGCCATTCTAAAATGGAGATTGTCCGAAGGACATAAAAGATTTCTTCAAAAAGAAGACAACAAGCAAGACGAGAGGCGTGAACAACTTTGAACTGGCAATACCAAACTCAGAATATGGAAGAAATTCTATCAGATATCGCGGGCTTTTGACATGGAATAATTTACAATCTGAAGTACGAAGCATTACAAAAATAGACAGCTTCAAGAGCAAATTGAAAACATACAAGCTTGAAAATATCTTATTTCTAGTGGTTATTACAAAATATGCTGTATATAAGTTTCACTATTTATAATTCTATAAATTGTAAATTTTTTAGGGAGCAGGTCCACATCAGCACTACGTGTGCTGCCATTTTAACTGAGCTGCATTATCAAATAAATGTAATGATAATAATAATGATAATAATTGAATTAAATTGAATTGAAAGTGAAGCAATAAATCAATTTTCTTTCTTTCAGTTTCGGCTACACATAAAGTCACCAGGTGACTTTGAATGGTTAAAGCAATCAAGATTTTACTTCAACGAAGACTTGAATCAATGCATTGTGTCTATCACTGATGTTGACTTTAGTTATCAAAATGAATTCCTTGGCTGCACTGACAGGCTTGTCATCACGCCACTCACTGACAGGTAAACAGTCTCAGTAAATAACAATACTTTGCCACCAATGATAGGTAGGGAACGTAATAGTGCTGGTTTTCAAACAGTTGACCTTTTTGCCATTCTACAAAACAGTGTGGATTGAGCGAAATTTTCACTCATTTTTATACCAAATGGTCCACTGAGTGGCGTTAGAGTAGACTGATTATATGTTCGTAGGTTATCGCTATTGATAGGCTGATGGACGCTATAACTACGACTCAAGGACTTACGCTTCCAGAAACGGACATGGCCTAAATCACCTGCTATTTTTTCTCAAAACCATCGACCCTAAATCGCCGCAAAAAGTGGTTTTCCTGAAGTGCTACACTGCAAAACAAGCTATCAGTACTTAGATGAATGTTTCTTCAAGCTATTAAAGCAAAAAAATCCTACCCATAAGTGATATTTTGGTTGTTTGGGGACGCAAAAGATCTCGTAAATTCGTTCGCTACTTTGAGATTTTGATCGTTGGAGCAGTTCAGTCGAACGCGTTGTTCCTGGCGAGAATTTTTTTGCCGTTTTGAGAAGAGTTAGTCCATAAGGCCCTTGACTGGAGCGACAACAACAACATTAATTCACTTCAATTAGATGAGCGTAAGTTGAGGGTCCTTATGTAGTGAGGCTAGTGTTGGAGCTTCTGTCAGTGTTGTGAAAATTCGTCATATTTCTGCAAAA
This sequence comes from Aurelia coerulea, assembly GCA_039566865.1. Lineage (NCBI taxonomy): Eukaryota > Metazoa > Cnidaria > Scyphozoa > Semaeostomeae > Ulmaridae > Aurelia > Aurelia coerulea. Next base: position 6,431,642 of record CM076953.1, on the reverse strand, counting down.
TGTTGTTCAATCCAAACATTGTTTGATCCAGAATATTTTGTAGAATATAAAAGGTCTATGATCTCTTTTGAATTTGTATTTGCATAGCCAATGATGGAAACATAAGAACTAAATGGAGCCTCCTTGAAATATTATAAGATATGAAAGCATTTTGAAAATATCATTGTCAGTTAAGTAAGGTGAGCAATTTCCATTTCCAGGTTGAATTTCCTCAATTTTATTTCGTGAAGCTCGTTAAACCGATCCATTCATGCAGTTCCCGGAGCTGCAGTCCTCTCTGTGGTATGAGGCACCAGAGAATGGGATCGGCAAGACGGAGTTCACGAACTATGAATTATCTAGATCTTCTGCCCCATATACCAGCGGTGACCCCTTCGTCTTTGCCAGGTCTTTTCCTTTGTTGCTAGTGTCTACAATACGTCCGTGAGGCCTTTGCCTCTTTAAATAGGACGGCAAGAGGTGTCTGTAAGTAAGGCTTGTTAATGGCGTTAAAAAGACTGAAAGATATGCTTGCCAAACTTATTTTATCATTCCAAAAGTATGAGTTTTCAACGCTACCACTACCCTTTGTATTGAATGTTAAGCAGTCATTCCTTGCGAGAGTTTATTTGATGTCTCCTTGCAGATGCTATATCACGCTCGCACAAGCATTGCATATGTCGATGGGAGGAGCTCCTGCAGGCCCCGCAGGTACAGGGAAAACTGAGACTACAAAGGTTTGTTGAAACTCCATTTGTTGTTGAAAGCTTGAGCTAATTGTATTGGCTATGCTGTTTGTGCACAGTCACCATCCGCTATTTCGACTGACGCACAGTGGGGCATTTATACAAGGCATCATGACATTCGCTTTTTGAGAAGAATTTTTGTTTATTCTTAACAATTCATGTTTAAGGTCTTACAGCAACCATGTAAAAACATGTTTGAAGTAAATTGGTTGGTTATACTAAATTACAGTTGTGATGATGATTATTATTATGATTATTTGAAGGTTTTACAATGAAACCAGAGATAATAACTGCCAAAATGTGTGTGAATCATCACGTTTTCTGTTGCTATGGATAATTTGAAGGCTCTTTGTAACTCTTGACCATTTTAAGGATTTTAAGGATTAAAGTGTAAAAATACTGTGATTTGTTCTGCTCAGTACCCTGTAGACCCACAATAGCTCCCTTATTTACCCATGCCCCGTTACTTTGCACTTTTCGTTTCTTTTTTACACTTAAAAACCATTTGACATCAATATATATTGGGTCAGCTGTCTTAGAATTAGATTTCAGAGGCATAGAGTCCCAAAGTGATGCCTTCGCTATTTTTTACTTCCATTATTTCATAAAAGACTGAGATATTGTGAAAGATTTTCCTTGAAACCCGCAAATTTCCGCAAAAAAATCCTTTCTACCATGTTATCATCGACTCTTTAGGTGCAATTTAAGCATAGTGTGGTTTGTCTGCTCTTGTCTGCACGTTTTGTATCCAACTAGAAAGGTAAACGTGTTGCTAAGAATGGCCTAAATAGTGCAGCCAATGGTGCACAGATCAAAATATCAGCAAAAAATCCGATAAATAGTCTTTTGTGCTGTCAACGTAATGAATATTGTCGGCTAATGGCTAAAGATCAAACTGATATAGAGGTTTGACCTGTAACACCCACTGAAGGAGCTACAGGAGGCAGCTAAGGTAGCTTAATTTTCAGTGATCAACTGCACTGGAATGTGCTTTCTTGTTTGTGAGAAAGCCTGGTACTTTAAAGGCCCGTACAGTCTTTCAGAAATGGGGTAGAAAGAAAATTTAAAAAGTTTTATGATCCTCAACCATTACTCTTTCAAAATAGCTATGTAAGTAGTTGAAGGAAATTGAATTTTTGGTCTATGTCATGATGATGCCCCACTGTGTGACGGCTATCTCAAACACTTGATTATTTTGTTTCCTCAGTGAATCGAGTTGACCGATGATCTTTGAACTTTGAATTATGAATGCCGAAAGCCTGAGGTTCAGCTCAAAATGGTAAGAAGACTAAAGGCCATTGCAAAATCTTATTTTGAATGGAAGTACCCAGTTGCGTTGCTGTGCAGAGAAATTTCTGAAAAGCTAAAGAAATTCTAGTGGTACGCCCTAAGGTTACACTTGTTTGTTTATCTTACAGGATATGGGAAAAGCACTCGGAAAATATGTTGTCGTTTTCAACTGCTCTGATCAAATGGACTATCGTGGTCTTGGCAGAATTTACAAAGGTGGGCTACTTAGACTACATTTACATACCAGTACAGTTTGATCGCTACAAAGTTGCTGACTGACTTTTTCTTATCGAAGATCATTTTATATGTCAAGAAACGAATCTTTATCAATCCTGGAAGCGACCTAAAAATTCTTGGACCCAAAAAATGGAAAACTGATTAAAGAAATTGTACAGTGAGAAAAACATATCAAAAATTATATATTTTCTCTCGCTCTCTCTCGAGGGGGGGGGGCTCTCTCCTCGATGGTGGGGGGTTCTCTCCTTGATTAGTTTACCTATTGAGAGATCTCTTCCTTTAAATAATTCCCTCAATACAATTTATCTTGTTTCTCTGTTCGTATTTGTATATTGTATTGATTTTCCGTGTCAGTGCATTAATTTTGTGTAACATTGTTTCATTTCCTTGTAGTTTAGTTATTTGTTAGTATCTTTAATTACGAAATTGCATGAAGTGGAATTTAAAATAGATGAAACTGAAACTGAATTTTTATCAAAACGCGAAAATGTAATATGTCTCGATTTTGCAGGGTTGGCTCAGTCTGGAAGTTGGGGTTGCTTCGATGAATTCAACCGAATTGAATTGCCTGTCTTATCAGTCGCTGCACAGCAAATCTATATTGTCCTGACCTCTAAGAAGGAGCGAAAGAAGCAATTCATCTTCACTGATGGAGATGTCGTCAGCCTCGATCCAGAATTTGGTCTCTTTCTCACAATGGTATGTTAAAATTTTCTTCACAATATTCGAGTTTACTTGTATCAACTGCAAGTTGTCCCCAAAAAATTGTGGCCCTGTTTTTGTGAGCTGCTGTGGAGGAGCTGAAGCTTTGCTTGTCTTGGTAGTTGCATAGGTTAGGCTCCAAGTTCGAGGTTGAGAGCTTTTTTGAGTGAATCTGACCATGGGCAATAATGCACCGTTGATGTGGTGATAATGATCACAATTGTATTTTACTTACTGCGTTGTTTCTCTTCCATAAGATTGCAAGTAAAGGTTCATAATGTTGCTACTCCTTCGTTCTTCTCTTGTCACAACACAACAAGGAATCAAATGCCGCCAATATTCAAATGCAATTGAAACGGTTGGACTTGGAGCTCCTACGCAGCGATACGTCTCATTTCAAATTTCGCTTTAAAAGGGAAGTTTGAAATGAGACGTATCGCTGCGTAGGAGCTCCAACCGTTTCAACTGTATTTGAATATTGGCGGCATTTGATTCCTTATTGTGATGAGAGAAGAATGAAGGAGTAGCAATATTATCAAGCTTTACTTGCAATCTTATGGAAGAGAAACAACACAGTGAGTAAAACTACAATTTTGATCATAATAAAGGCCACATCAATGGTGCATTATTGCCCATGATCTGACAAGGGGTGCGATGGTACATAGGAAATGCAAATTAGCAGTTTCTTCAAAAGAGCAGTTCTATTGCTTTCTAGCAATGTCAAAATAAAGTAAAATTTCAAAGGAAGGGTTCTAGCGTTGTCTTCTCAAGTACCAAATAAACGGAGGGGGGTGAGAATAATTGGGGGGTTGGAACAATCGGGGGGGGGAACTCGACAAATTTAAAAATAATCATTTTCTTAGTTAAACATGTATCTTTTTTATATTCATTCAAAAATAATGTTCACTATCATTTCAATTTTTCAAGAACTAATAAAAGGAGGAGGTTTCAATAAAAGTGGGGGGTTGGAAAATTTTTCAAAAAATTGATAAGCGGGGAGGGGAACGATTATTCGATACTCAGAGTATTTAATTTTTTTCTGAATTTTCAAAAGGGTCAATAGTGCTGTTTATCTATAAGACGACCTGTCAAATTTGTTTACTTGCAGAGAAAATTTGAATACGACACTAGGACCCTTTCTTTCAAACAATACTTGAAATTGACATTGCAGGAGGACAACTCAAATGCTGTTTTAAAGCAACCCCTTATTCTGCCCTTTGTGAGCCATGAACCGACAAAGCAAACACTTGTCAGACTTTGTTCTTTATTCATTAAGACAAACAAACTATTTACAAAACAAGGCTAATTAACTACGTGCCATCCATAGTGGGAAAGGACTTATTGTCAGCGAATTCCCACTATGTATGACACTTACAATTAAATTTAAACTGTTCCAATGATAATCGTAAGAGAGGGACAGCCCGGGAGCAAACAATATTCACCGTTGTGTTAGGCGCTGTAGGGTTTCACGAGCAACATCGACAATCCAGAGGTGCACACTCGTGCACCTTCGGAGATCCAGGCTCGAGCAAATCTATCGGAGTTAGAAATATAGATTGCGAAATTACTTGTCAGGTTACTTGTCAGATTGACTCAAATAAGGTCTCAAACTCTTAAGTTGAGGCCTGACCTATGCGAGTGTGAAAACACCGAGAAAATTAAAGCTACAACTCCTCCACAACGGCCACACAAATGGGGCACAATGTTTTGTGACATCCTCTATATAGCTCTTTACAGCGGATCCAGACCTTAAAAGGGCTCTGTCACGTAGGTGATTGGCTTAGAGAACAAAGCTTAGACAATGGAAAGGAGCTAGAGCCCAGGCTCTTTGAATTTTTCGCATGATAAAAATTCAGTTCAATTCGAAACGATCTCTTTCCAATTCTTCTCTGTTGATCCTGCCTTACAAATCTGTAATCTCCTTTTACAATCTTCAGCCAATTATGAATGAGACAGATTGCCTTTAAGACGTTACAGGCATGATTTCTTTTGTTACGATATCACAGGCAAAATTTTCAGGATCATGATCCATGTGCATTTTCTAATTGCGCTCATCGTACACATCGTGCAATGAAGACTAATCGAATCTTTTATACCGGATAAAGAGTTAAGCAATTAACGAATGTTTCTTAGGACTTTGCACACTTAAATTGATTGCATTTTTTTCTAATACAGAACCCTGGGTATGCCGGTCGTCAAGAATTACCGGAGAACTTGAAAATACAATTCCGAACAGTTGCCATGATGGTTCCTGACAGGCAGATTATCATGCGGGTCAAACTTGCTGCATCCGGTTTCATTCAGAACATCAACCTTGCCAGGAAATTCTTCACCCTCTACAAGCTTTGCGAGGAACAGCTTAGCAAACAGGTTTGAAATTTGTTCATACATCCTGTCTTAGTTCCAAATTTACTGACACCGAGGGGCATGTACTTCCATGTCAGGAACTTCGTAGAGAACTCTGAACTTCGAAGTCTTTTTAACTGATCTAAACTCATGACATTTTGTAACACTGAATATCATTTTGACGAGGTTGGTAGTAAATAAACAAAATATTTCATAAGTTTGAACTCCTCGTATGACTAAAGACAGACGAAAAGGCTTTTCTTGGTATTACTCGACCAAGGAGCATAGAAGAGACAATACCCTAGCCCGTTTCGTGCAGATAGTTGATATGCGACAATATCTTTCACAACAATTTGACAGCGTCACAAGACATCGATTTTTTGACCCAAACCCCCCTCTGCATTATCTTGTGAGTGTTGTTGTCATTCAGAATTGTGTGTGCTGGAAGAGGTAAGTCTAGGAATTGCTTTGCCAAGGTTAACAACATTGACAGACGAAGAAGGGGAGAGCTAGTAATGAAAGTCCGTGAAGAGTTAGAGGCGTCAAATAATTCTGTTTTGGATAAGCTGCGTAATCTATCTTGTCTGTCTTCAAGATTATTGAGGTGAATTTAGCACACCGTGGATCTTCTCAGCATTTGAACTTTTAATTCATTCCTAGGTCCACTATGATTTTGGTTTGAGAAATATCTTGTCAGTATTGAGAACGCTCGGAGCATCGAAGAGATCTAACCCACAAGTAAGTGGAAATTTATTATTGATTGCATATTTGTAGCATAATAGTCTTGTCCACAACAAATTAATGAGCAGAAGTGTCAAAGAATGATGAAACAAGAGAATGGCTGCATCAGGCAGTATATGTTTCAAGAGGAGCAAAGAGAGCTCGATAACCTTGTAAGCTGCATTCAAAGACTCTCTGTTAACCATAAAGGCCGACCTCCACTGCAGTAGTTTTGGTCGGTGACCTGCGCGCCTCTCTAGCAACACAAGGCGAGTGCGCTGGTCGCCGACTGAAACCACTGCAAGTGGAGGATGGCCTTAAAGAAGCACCACGAACGCTAGCGGAGCAATCGCGAGAGTAAATGTTTATGGTTCTCCTATCAGACCCGAAGAAGGACACGAAGAAAATACCACTTTGCTTTCATTTGCGCGTCTTGGACAGCCCATTTTCTTTTCTGTATCCATTTTAACTTGATTTTTCACTCGTTATGCAAAAAGGAATCTAAAAACAAACACTGGCCTAACTTCGCAGACTTGCAGATAATCGGAAAGTCCTTTAACAGTGCATTATGGTACATCAATATCTCGCAAGCCTCTTGGTTGGTAGAAGGTCTTTAATTTGCGTTCTCTATTTCAGTAAGATTCAGTTCAATTCAGACCACATTAGCACTGATTTTACATATGGACGGCAGGAATTAGCTGTTGAGAATTTTCCTGAAATTCTGCTATGCATTTATTGAAAACAGGCTCCTTTTGATTAAAGAATTCGTGAGCGTGCTTACAAACACTGGAGAAATCTCTCATCTCAATTCTACCTTCTGCTAGCCGTTCATTTGCGATACTGTAAACCTTACTTCTCTACGATCTTTCTGCTTTACTTCCTTTTTTATCCTGCCTTGTTTCTTTGATTCTCTTGTTCTGTTTTATCCACGGGGAGGGGGGTTCTTCCATAGTAAAGGTACCTGGGGATGTGCCGCGAGCAAGGGTATACTTTTTCGGACTTCTAGTCTAGCCAAGGGTATACTTTTTTGCAATTTTGGCCTACAACGGTCTAGCCAAGGGTATCATTTTTGACAATATTGGTCTAGCGAACGGCCATGATATCATATTTGGTACAAATTTGACAATATTGGTCCAGGAAATGGTCAAAATTGGTCTAGCCAAGGGTACCATTTTCGTAAAAATTGGTCCAGAGAATGGTCAAATTGGTCTAGCCAAAGGTACCATTTTCGTAAAAATTAGTTTAGCCTACGGTACCATTTTGAATATGCTCGCGGCAGACCCCTACCCAAAATTTGGCCAAGAACCCCCCCCCCCCCGTGGTTTTATCCTCCTTTTTCAATTCCTTGTAAGACAGAAATTTGTATCTCAAAGTTTTTACTTACAGAGATACAAGAATACTCTACGTCTATGCATATTCTTGCTATTGGCTGATATCTGTTAGCCGACGACTTTTTAGCCAATCAGTAATATTGACCCCCAATTTTCTATTTTTTTGTCAGGACAGTGAAGAAAAGATTGTCATGAGAGTTCTTCGTGACATGAATTTGAGCAAACTGGTCGATGAAGATGAGCCACTGTTTTTGAGCTTGATTGAAGATCTCTTCCCTGGATTGACGTTAGAGAAAGCTGGGTATCCAGACATCGAAGAAGCTATAGCAGATTGTGTGCAAGAAGCAAATTTGGTGAACCATCCTCCTTGGAGATTGAAACTAATTCAGGTAGCCTTTGTTTTCATTCCTACCTTCGTGCCTTCATTCCTTCCATTTGTTTTCAACCATTTTTTCTTTCATTCACTTACAAAATTGCTGAGCCATCCTCAGACTTTTGGTTTTTTTTATATTCCTCTAAAACGTTACAATACATGTTACAACCTGCTATATTTTTTAATTACTTTACAACTATACAACCACAGGTAACCACAGGGAGCAACAGACATTGACTACCCCATGTTCGTAACATAAAGAAACATCCAGCTTGATTATAACTAAATATACAATTTGGTTTTTTGCCTCCGCTTCCCCCTCTCCTCCAAATTCAATGTTGAAAACAACTCAAAAGTTGCCAAACCTTGCCTGTCAGCCTGTCAGCATGATCAAGTCCCTTTTCCCAAACAACATTGACATGGGGGAAGGGGGGCTGGCAAAAATATCATTTTTTTCAAGATGGCTCTGGCTCAACAATTCTGTAAGTGTTTGAAGCATCTTCAGACCGTTTCTTCACAGGGCGTATGGAAAAGATTACTTCTTTTTGTTTGAAAGAACTAACCCATCCTCAATTTTAACAGGAATATGAGATGTGAAGATACCACAAAGATATGAAACTACCACGCACTTTCAGTTGCATAAAACGCTTAGATTTTAAATCCATTCATAAAGACTTGGTGTGATTTGCTTGGTAGATAAACTGTAGTCAGCTTGCTTTGCTGTACTTGATTGCAATTATGAAATAATGGGAACAAATGCTGAGACAAATTTCATTTTCAAATGTTGCTTTGAACCTCTTTTCCCATAGCTGTCAAGCTCACGAGGAACTGCAGCAAACGTTTTCATGGAGTGTTGTGTTGATCGGACGAGAGGCTATTTTATTGTAGGGCAACGTCATTGGTTTTGTCACAGAGAAACATTGTTTGGAAAGCAATTCTTGAAAGTTTAGGGATCGTTATACCCGGCAAAGATTATACCAGTATCAGAAAGCAATTGACAAGTCCCGCAAAGATATCAAATGAAATAGAAAAGTAGTTTATCACAAAAATCTAGAGACTATGATTTTATCAATATGTCCTCCCATACTATCAAAACATGAATTCATCATGAGACATTATGTTTCACAGATTTCTGTCAGAAACCAAAGAAATATTGAAGAGATACCTTAGGAGCTGCCACCTTGGCATCAGTCTCTTGACATTGACCTATCACTTATGAACGAACACGTATGAACTCAGTATCTTTGAAGTAACGTTCTCCTCATCGTTGACATTCGATGTAAACATCGTATTATCATATTATCGTTGTTGTTACATCGTCTTCTTATTGCCTAACCCTGTCTTTGGGCAACACATGCTTATACAAATATGACTTATGTTTCATGACAAAATTGAAATTCATTACTTTTTTTTCTAAAGCTGTACGAGACCCAACGTGTTCGCCATGGTATGATGACGTTAGGCCCAAGTGGAGCTGGGAAAACAAATTGCATTCACATGCTAATGAAAGCAATGACGATATGCGGAAAGCCCCACAGGGAACTGAGGATGAACCCGAAAGCTATCACTGCACCTCAGATGTTTGGGAGATTGGATGTTGCAACGAATGATTGGACAGATGGAATATTCTCTGCTTTGTGGAGAAAGACATTGAAATCAAAGAAGGTAAGAGTAATTTCAACCCTGAACAAACGAGCGAACAGTGTTTTTGCGAAATGAAATTTCAAAATGAAATGAAATTGTGAAATTGTGAAATGAAATGAAATGAAATTTGAAAATGAAATGAAATTGTGCGAATCGGTTGGGTGGCTCTTAGGGTGCGGTTTTGCGGGCGGGTGGTACATCTTTTCTGATCACCCAGTAGTTTTTATTTCTTTCTATATTAGTTGCCGCGGGGTTGTCATAGTCTATTGCTCCCTGTGGTATTATCGCCCTTGTAGTGTTTCGTAGAGTAATTAGTAGGTAGCGTCATAAGTAATTTGTCTTGTAAAAAATTTATAATGGTATATATAAAAAAACAGTGTTTCCCAAGGATGCATTTAAAACGTATTTAGAAAATTAGTCATCCCAATTTTAACGCTGTTAGTGGGAGCCAGCATGGGGCTCAAATCTTTCAAATCTTAAAAAGGTGGGTGTACAATTTGATTACATTTTCTTTGAATTGACTGGCTTGAAAGGAACTTGAGATACTTTGCTGTAAATCTGCCGTGGAAATTCTTTTACATCTTGATTATTTTCGAAATGGCGGTAGTTTCATTATTCTCAAAAGAATTGATGGAAAATTTTGAATTAAAAATTAAAATCATTGATAATCCTAAATCAATAGATGGAAATGATACGACCTTCAAGGAAACCATAATAGTTTATTAAGTTTATGACGCCATTTTAAAATTATCCAGATATCAAAATATTCCCACTGCAGATTTACAGCAAAGTACCCTAATTTCCTTCCATGCCATTTAATTCAAAGAAAAATCTAATAGAATTTATACTTACCTTTTTAAAGAATTGAGCCCATGCTGTGTGAGCCAAGCTGAAGGGGCCGCCACTAGAAAATCTCGAATAACTATGGAAAGGAGTTGCCGATTTGACTCAAGTATCCCCAACAGAGGAATTGCAGCGTAACTTTACGTATCGGATATTTAATGCTAGCATTAATGTATGTTCTTTCTTTGGTTTTCAGGAAATAGCCACTATTCAAAAGGGGATCATTTTTTACTCATCAATCTGTAATTTCTCATAAAACAGTTTCTCGTAAGACTTGTATTAAGCGAATCTTGCTTTTATCTAACCAGGGAGAGCACGTTTGGATTGTTTTGGATGGTCCTGTGGATGCAATCTGGATTGAAAATCTGAATTCAGTTTTGGATGACAACAAAACCCTGACATTAGCAAATGGTGATCGTATTCCAATGGCACCTTGTTGCAAGATCATTTTTGAGCCACACAATATTGATAACGCATCTCCAGCCACCGTGTCAAGGTATTTTGCATTTGAACTCATTTGAGAATATGACGTCATCAAATTTCTAAATCGTAAACCAGAAGAGTGATTTTGCTTGATACCGCACTGTAGAAATTGACAAACTAAGCTTTCCTTGAAACTTATTTCTTGTTCCGTCAAAAAGTTTAGGAATTACGATTGTTTTAAGCTTTTTCAAAATTTTTCTCTAATTCTTAGATAAAGAGAAAAACACTCTAATTCTGAAGATATTGAAGACATCAGAAAAGTCCAACGGTAGAATTATAGCAAAATAGCTAAAATTTTTTGAAATCATTCAGTTAAAAGAAATAAGTAATAGAATTTTACACCAACCTTTTTAAAGATTTGAACCTATGCTTATTCACTCGCATTTTTGGTTGTGTTAAACCGATTCATTTTGGTAAACCTTAGAAGTTACAAGTTCGTGTTGGGGCAATTTTAACAAAGACTTTATTAGTACATAGAAATAACAAACAGATTTGTTTCATTTTGCCCTCTTTTTCTCTCCTCAGAAACGGAATGGTTTACATGAGTTCATCAGGACTGAACTACAAACCAATTTTAGAAGCTTGGCTCAAAGGAAGGCCTGCCCTACAAGGGGATGTTTTGATGCCTCTGTTTGAGAAATGTTTTGATGAAATCAGGACGTACGTCTCACAGAATCTCAACCCAAAAATGGAGGTATGCGTTCTCAATCTTCTTCTTCTTCTTCTGGGTGCCGTTTTAAAGACTGATATACACTCTTTCATTATAAAGATAATGTATATGAGAATATTCAGGCTCAGGCCCCGTTCACATTGCTCCGTTTTTGTTATGATCCGTCTTTGATGTATCCAAGCTACCCGTTCACATTGCTCCGTTTTTGTACAAAAACGGAGGGAAAAACATCTGTTTTAGTCCGTTCACATTAATCCTCCGGCTTACAAATACAGAGTCAACAATATCCGTTTTGCTGCGTTTACTTTGCTCCGGATTTGTGAAACTCATTGTTCAATGTTGCAGCGTTTTCAAAAACCTCCGTTTTTGTGCGTTCACATTGATCTAGAGCGTTTTCAAAAACCTCCGTTTTTGTGCGTTCACATTGATCTAGAGCGTTTTCAAAAACCTCCGTTTTTGTGGATATAGACTTTTGATAACGTTTTCAAAAACCTCCGTTTTTGTGCCGTTTTTGTGCGGATGATTGTGAGCACTTTCACAATAACGGAGGTTTTTATCTCCGTTTTTGTACAAAAACGGAGCAGTGTGAACGGGTCCTCATGATCATCTAATTTTAAAGAATATTATAATGCATTGTAAGACTTATGTCCTTTCGTTTTAGATCCTAGAGTGCAATCAAATTGCTCAAGCCATCAATCTCCTGACTGGTTTAATTCCTGGTGAGGATTCACCAAAGCAAGCTGATGCTGCCTTCATTCGTAAACTGTTCGTGTTTGCCATTATGTGGAGTATTGGAGCTATTCTCGAGTTAGACGACAGGAAAATGGTATGTTTTACCAAATCTAAAATTTATTTTCAAGACTCTGATAGTTGGGGCGTTGCTTCATCGTTCTCCCTTAGAAAGCAGCATACTTCCTTCATAAGTGAGCTGGATTTCCCAGCTTTTTCATCTTTTCCAATAATTTGTGTGAATCATGCTCAATTGCTGCCAGCCCTAGTAGGTCCCGCTCCCTTTCACCAAAATGACCCCTGTCAGAACCTCATTTATCCGTCAGGTTTATTTCATTCCTCAAACGTTTAACTGCCAAGTTTGTCCGACAAAAGTTTCTGTTCTTAATATATTCTTGCCACGAGAGCCACTTGTTTTCCTGGAGCTAATTTGCTCATTCAGGGAACAAACAATAATTGGTTGAAAAATCTGGGAGGGTGCGTATATAGATTGGATACTAAATAGGGATGTTCTTTGGTGACCCAAAAATTGAAAATATGCCTTTCTGGTCTGGATTGAAATTAAAGGCGTTATGAATAGAAATTCAAAAAGAGACATTTCCTGGGAAGCAGAGATTTAAAGACATGTATTGGATGCAACAGTACGAAAATTTGTGATACCTGTATGCGAATATTTGATTAAAATGGTTTGCTCATTTTCAAAATTTCCCTTTGTTTGTTTTAACGAAATCTGCCTTAAGAATAATATTGGGATTATTTTACAATTTTACAATTTTTCCTTCTCAGATGGAAGACTTTATTCGAGAAAACTTTGCTGATTTGGATCTTCCACCTTCAAAATTACCAGACACGGTATTTGAATACCTGGTGAATGAGAATGGAGAATGGGAACATTGGGATGCTAGGGTAAGGCGAAAATATTTTTCCTTTTTTTCCAATAAGCTTATTAAATTCCTTGTCCAGTAATGACGAATCTTTACGGATTCTCCCTGTTTAACGAACTCTGTTAGCTGTTATTTACTTTATTATTTAAGGCTCCCTTCGTATTGATAGGTTGCAGAGTATGTTTACCCAACTGATGTTACTCCTGAATATTCAACGATCTTGGTTCCAAATGTTGACAACGCAAGAATTGATTATCTCCTCAATGCTATATCAAAACAGAGCAAGGTAATGATACCTTTTATTATATGTCGTTAAAAGTTCAACTATACTATGTCATGTGGCTATGAAACAGTTTGTAAGCTTCTTGATCGGTCTGAGCAAGCCGTGTTTATTTAACACCGTAGTGCTCCACCATTTTTATTGGACCCGAACAGCAAGGCAAATAGTTCTCTTTTAGACCGTAACTTGCCAGATAGCACAGACAACGTATTTCTTGTTTGTTTTTATTTTCTTGCGAAATAAAACCATTTGGTGTAGAATTGAGGGGAAGATAACGAGGAGGTACCTGCCAAAAGAAAGCTACGATAACCTATGCTGTCCTGGGCCCAGTTGTTCGAACCGCGATCAGCGCCAATCTTAGATCGAAATTGTAATCCTGCAGCCCTTTGTATAGCACGAGGTTTGAACAACCAGGCCCTTGAATAAGATTGATACCCTACTGTCAGGCACATTCCAGGATTATCTCTGGGTATCGGATTTTTTAAGCCAATAAATGTCTTCAATGGTGAGAAATATTGCATCGGGGCAGGTTTTGACTTCTCGTTGCATCATGAATTCTTCATACATATTCTCTCCTTGCCTCCGCAGGCCACTTTACTGATAGGAGAGCAAGGGACAGCCAAAACCGTCATCGTCAAAAACTATTGCAAGCGATATGACCCAGAAGCACATCTCTTCAAAACGATGAATTTCTCATCCGCTACCACACCCCTTATATTTCAGGTAAACAAATTAAACTTTCTGTATTCAGAATTTCAGAATCTATGAAATGAAGCTTATTTATGGAGCTTATTTAATTGCAATGTTATATCAGCAATGCATCGATGTTTTGTTGTTTATTTTTGTCGCCAGAAAGTACGGCAATACAACTGTACAACAACAGCCGGTCACACTGTGATATGGTATGACGTATCATGTGACAACTAAGCAAGGCTGCGATTGGTTTATTCTCTGAAACAACGCTAATATTGCTAAGGACGTTTTTTGTCCGTTGTTTTGCATCTGATAGTTTCCATGTATAATTAGCTCCCAGGGCCAAAGCGCTATAACAGCATTGCATGTGAAAACGAAATGCAATCACGTATCACAGCGTAATAAACCCGTTGTTTTGAAACGATACAACAAAGTGAAAATGCCCAGTGTGACCCAGCCACTACTGTTTTTAGGCCTTTTTGCTCTACATTAGGTATTTATGACCTCTTGATGGTCTTGGTTTCCTTTTTAGCGAACAATAGAAAGCTACGTTGACAAGAGAATGGGAAACACTTTTGGTCCACCTGCTGGAAGAAAGATGACTGTTTTTATTGATGACATCAATATGCCCGTCATTAATGAATGGGGAGATCAGGTTAGTGTCTTTTTCAAGTGTAGTCAGGCAGGTAGAACGCCATTGATCCTGCCTTGGGACAAACCTTTGTAGACCTAAATTTTGCAAGTTTACCTTAAATAAAATGACAACGATTATGACGATGATGGTGATGACAATGATCATGATAATGATAATGATAATGATAATGATAATGATAATGATAATGATAATGATAATGATAATGATAATGATGACAAACTTTCTTGAAGAAAAATATACAAGGCTGCTTTTCATGCTTCTCCCTATACCTTTGCCCGAAAATTACCTCAAGAGGAGCTCACTCTATACGCAAAAATGGTTTTCTTGACAGGGCACACCATTTTCTAAAATGTTTTTTGCCAACAAATGTTTATTGTTACCTTTCAATGAAACAGTTTGAATTGGCTCTTTGGTAGCCTGTGCACCAGATTCCAGAAAAATGAATTTTTTCGTAATGGGGTCTGGTACATAGGCTACTCTTTGGACGCTTAAATCACTTGTGGGCCCAACAACAATTTCAATCCAATCGTGATAACTACGCCTACGCCTATTAAAGCAATCCTGGGTCTTGGGTTTCAGAGCGTTGGGTAGACTCATTACAA
The DNA here is from genome assembly GCA_039566865.1 of Aurelia coerulea. Taxonomy (NCBI): domain Eukaryota; kingdom Metazoa; phylum Cnidaria; class Scyphozoa; order Semaeostomeae; family Ulmaridae; genus Aurelia; species Aurelia coerulea. Next base: position 6,416,435 of record CM076953.1, on the reverse strand, counting down.
TCCTCATTGTCATCAAGATTGAGCTGAATCGCTGTTGCAGCTTGGATTCCCAGTGACTTAAAATCAATGACAACAAATGCGACAATAGTTGAGTGAGCACCCAGCACCAATGAGAATGATAATAATAATACATTGATTTATAGTTGGCTAAAGGAATAGCTATACAAACTAATAAAAGCTAACTGGTGTTACCTATTTGCAGTGTTGTTCCATCTACATATCAAACAATTACAGTTGGACCCCGTCCAATCTTTAATGCTGTTTTTAAACTGACTGTCAAAGTCGATTATTACACCGTTGCATTAACTTTGACTTTGTGGATTTCTCTTTGTAGGTCACCAATGAAATCGTATTTCTCTTTGTAGGTGACCAATGAAATCGTGAGGCAAGTCATGGAAGTGATGGGTTTTTACAGCTTGGAAAAGCCTGGAGATTTCACAAACATCGCGGATATTCAATTCATTGCTGCAATGATTCATCCTGGAGGAGGAAGAAATGACATCCCTCAACGACTTAAACGACAATTCACTGTCATCAACTGCACCATACCGTCAAATGCTTCAATTGATAAGATCTTCAGGACAATTGGATGCGGTCATTTCTGTGCTGAAAGAGGTTTTCAACCAGATGTTATGCAACTTGTTGACCAACTGGTGGCTTCAACAAGAAGGCTTTGGCAGAAAACAAAAGTGAAGATGTTGCCTACGCCAGCAAAGTTTCATTATATCTTCAATTTGAGAGATCTGAGCAGAATTTGGCAGGTAATACTAAGCTTAACTTCATACACGAGTCTTTAAAGGACAAATCCGAGATTGGCATTATTTATGACAAAATGAAAGATTGTCCTGTTATGAACCGTACATTCATTCAATTCAATTTTTTGTAGAATACAAAACCAAATACAGTACATAATTTGATAGGACTACATAACCCAACTCAAGAAGACGTAACCCAAGAAAAGCAGAAGCTTATCTACCTTGGGACGAACACGGACAGATTTTGTAAGACGATAGCATGAGTTGCTTTTGATTGACAACTTTATTCAAAGCGATTGGCGATCGCAGACAAAGTAAATCCCCTCAACCAGTAATTCAAAGCAAGCAAAGCCGCAAAAGTTTCTCTGAAACCCAGGTAGCTAGCTCATTCGTTGTGCATTCCAAAAATTGTTTTGAGAGCAAATATCAGCATATATCGAAAGAATAAGGATGTATCTAAACGTCTGCCTCGGGCATTTAATTTGTTTGGTTTGAAAGCCGATTGGAATGCGATTCAATTCTCTTATTCTTATGGGTGTAATTAAAACACTTACTGCTCAGCTTCTGAACCAAAGAAATAGAATGCCCGAGGCAGATTTATAGATATATCCTTCTTCGTTCGATATTTGCTCATTTATGCTTTTAAAAACAATTTTTGGAATGCACAACGAGTGAGCTAGCTACCTGGGTTTCAGAGAAACTTTTGCGGCTTTGTTTGCTTTGAATTATTGATTGAGAGAATTCCCTTTGTCTGCAGTCGGTAATCGCTTTGAATTCAGGTGTCAACAAAAGCAACTCAAGCTATTGCTTACAAAATCTGTCCTTGTTCTTAGGACGTTGAACTTTTTTCCAGCATTTTTCGTTTCTCTCAAACGGACATCCGTTTGGAACTGTAGATCCAGAATCAGTCAGACGGACTTCAGGAAATAGACCTCTCAAGAACTCTTAGCTGCAATTTGATAATCTATAAGGGAATTCTTTAAGACTTCTTTCAAGGCTATTTACAGATTTGTTTGCAACTTGGAGACAGAACTCCTTTGATAACAAGGCGCATGATTTAGGACAAACAGCCTGTAGGTTCTTGTTATTGTATGCTCTTATATGCGGGGATCCACTGTCTCTATTTTTGTAAATTTGTCTGTTTTTAGGGTATGCTTGTGATAGACAGTGATGTGGCTGTGGATAAAAAAGTTGTTCTCAATCTTTGGAAGCACGAATGCAGTCGCGTGATATCAGATCGATTCATTTCCTCAGCTGATAAAGATTGGTTTGAAAAGGCAATCAAAGATATTGTCGATGAAGATCTTGGTCGAGAAGTTGCATCATTGATGGATGCCGAGCCGTTCTTTGTTGATTTCTTACGAGATGCTCCTGAAATGACCGGTAAATATTTGAATATTTTATGTTACTTAGAATGTAACCCAGATTAATCCTCAATCAACTTGCACTTTTAAGAGCTGATTCACACGAACCTGAAGAAGTACCCACCAGCGGTCAGCTCAATCCTCCTCACTGAAAATTATTTGTTGTTTACATGAGCCCGGGGCAGATATGTGGCGTGGTAAATGCCCAGCCAGAGGCAGCTTTTTTTGGCCTTAATTAGCTCTAAATGAATAAGTAAGTAAATAAATAAATAAACAAACAAATAAATGAATAGATCAATAATAGTAGTGATAATCATTATAAATAAATATATACTGATATTTAGTACGTCCAAATCTTTCTCTTACTCAATTGACAAAGTCTGGTTATTTTCTAATTCATCTAACTCAATCAAAAATAACTTTATTTACTTATCATTACTACTTTGTAACCAACGCTAAGGTACAACCAATCATTTATATCTTATAGTGTAGTATGGTCAGTCTATCGCAATTTTCAGCCAAACATCGAGCTCCCAAACGAAATCACTCATCAATTATGATCAAATATCAAGGCACTGAAGGAGGGGAGGGTGGAGTGGGGTGGGATGCATTACTTATCGACTTGTGATAACTTTAACCTCATTCTTTACTTTTATATCTTGTAGAGCATAGGTTCCAAATCTTTAAAAAGGCTGGTGTAAAATTGAGTGACCTATTTCTTGAAACTGAATGACTTCAAAGAAACTTTAGCTATTTCTCTATAATTCTACCGTTGGACTTTTCGGAAAGCTTCGATATTTTCAGATTTAGAGTAATTTTCTTCTTTTTCAAGAAGTCAAGAAAAATTTTCAAAAAAGCTTAAAACCCTCGTAATTTCTAAACTGTTTGACGTAACATGACGTAATTTCGAAGAACACCATAGTTTATGAATGCCTACAATATGGTATCAAGCAAAAGTCTGTCACTCATCTGGTTTATGATTTAGAAATTTGATGACGTCACATCCTCAAATGAGTTGAAATGTAAGATAGGCTGTAATTTCGAAAAATATTCAAAATTTTTGGAAAGTCCAACGGTAGAATTATAGATAAGTATCTAAAGTTTCTTTCAAGCCATTCAATCAGAAGAAATAGGTCATTGAATTTTACACCCACCTTTTTACGCCGAGAAAAATATTTGGAACCTATGCTATCTTGTAGTCCCTTCCCTTGGGCCTTATTCTTTGCAATACTGCAGTCTTCTTATCTCGCGGGAACTTAACCGCTTGTATATCTTACGGGATGAGTAACTTTATTTTCCAATTGAACTTTTTCCGCTCTTTATTGCTCGGTTTGGATTTATGTTCTGCATTCAAACCAAAACGAGCAATATGATCGCCCAATGGAGACGCACTCCAAAAACCACAACGAGCAATGAAGAGCAGCCGAAAGCAACGGAAAGCAAATAGAAACACTCATCTAAAACCAAAACAAGCAACGACAAGGAAGGAAGAGCATTTCGAATACGATCAAGAAAAGACCAAAACTAGCGATAAATAGCAGAAGGAGTTCAAATGGAAGCCATGTTCAGCGTAGGAAGTAAACTAATTACACTTTCGCAGTTATAGCTATTGATAGACTGATGGACACTATAACTACGACTCATGGACATGCGCTTCCAGAAACGGATATGGCCTAAATCACCTGCTATTTTTTTCTCAAAACCACCGACCCTAAAACGCCGCAAAAAGTGGTTTTGCTGAAGTGCTACACTGCAAAACAACTTAGATTAATGTCTCTTCCAGATATTAGAGCAAAAAACTCCTACCTACAAGTGATATTCTGCCTGTTTGTGGACGCAATTAGATCTCCTAATTTCGCTCGCTACTTCGTGATTGTTATCGTTGCAACTGTTCAATCGAACGCGTGTTTGTTTGCCTTTGGCAGACAGTTTGAATTCAAGAAGAATCAGCTAATCCGATCAAGTTGTTTCAAGTCTTGCATCCTGATTGTTCAGGGAACAAATTTGTTCCAAGCAGGAGATTTTTTGCTGTTTTGAGAAGAGTTTCGCAAAAAGGCTCTCATTGGAGCGACAACAACAGCATTAATTCACTTCAATGAAATGAGTGTAAGTTGTGGGCCCTTATGTAACGAGGCTACGTCGGAAGTATCATTTTGAAGTAAGAAGTATCATTTTGTTGACACTTTCCTAATTTTCCATGTTTAGGCGATGAACCAGATGATGCAGACGTCGAAGATCCTAAGATATACGAACCAATTCCAGATTTTGATTCATTGAAAGAGAGGCTGAATATGTGTATGGCAATGTACAATGAGACGACAAGAGGTGCTGGAATGGATCTTGTCTTCTTCAAGGTACTTAAAGTCTGTCTCAAATTAGATGTCACAATTACAAAAGCAGATTTTGTAATACAATAGCATCAGTTACTTTTGATTGACACCTCAATACAAAGCAATTAGCGACTGAAGACAAAGGAAATTCTCTCAACCAGTAACTAAAAACAGACAAAGCTCAAACGTTGTCCTGAAACCAGTAGTGAAAACCCTCGCCTTGTGCACGCGAAAGGTAGTTTTTTTAGAGGTTTTATTTGCTCATAACGAAAGAGGAAGGGTAAATCTAAAGTTCTGCCTGGTGCATTTATTTAATTTCATTCAGAAGCTGAGAAGTAACTGTTACATTTGAGCAATAAATTTGCAAGAATTGTAATGCTTCCTACTCAGCTCCTGGATCAAATAAACAAAATCCGTCAGGCAAAACGTTAGATTTACCCTTCTTCTTTTGCTATAAGCACATAACTTCTCTTAAAAGTGGCCTTTCGCATGCACAAGGCGAGAGTTTCCTTAATGGTTTCAGGACAACATTAGCGGCTTGGCTTGCTTTGAATTACTAAGGAAGTTAGGGTTTTTGCTGTAAATCTGCCCTGGAAATTTATTGATATCTTTATCAGTTTCAAAATGGCGACAGTTCTTAAATTTGAGGCTGTTACGTCATCAAATTTTTCAATCCTAAACCATCTGCTTGCCACCATATTTAAACCTTCATAAACTATGGTTTTCTTGAAGGTTGTATCATTTTCCCTCTATTTGTTTAGGATGTACGATGATTTAAATTTTTTCAAAATTTTCCATGAATTTTTTCTAAAATAATTTAATTGCCGCCATTTTGAAAAAATCAAGATATCAAAACATTTCTATGGCAGATTTATAGAAAAGTACCATAAGTTTCTTTCAAGCCATTCAGTTCAAAGAAAAATGTCATAGAATTTACACCCACCTTTTTGAAAAATGTGTGCCCTATGCTGTTTTCTGTTGTTCTTTTTCAAGAATCAAGTCGAAGTTCGTGGCCAACACGTTAGGTCTTAACAGAACGCTTTCTACTTTTATAACCCTGTAGGATGCAATGATTCATTTGGTCAAAGTTTCCAGAATAATCCGCACCCCACGTGGTAATGCATTGCTCGTTGGTGTTGGTGGATCTGGAAAACAAAGTTTGACACGACTTGCATCACATATCGCTGGATTTGAAACATTTCAGATTACACTGACCAGGTAACTCTCATACCATCAACCATGAGCGATTCTGACACGTGAAGAATGTGTCTAACTTGCCAATTCTATGTTTTAAATGAATTAGAATGCTTACCTTGTTTTTTTCTGCTTTGAATCCTCGTCGTAGCTTAGCTGTCTTTTCTCCGCCATTTTAAGGTAACGAACTTCGCTCAGACGCTCGCAAGCTCGGTCTGTACTTTTAAGACGTCGGGCTTTATACTTTCCTGTACAACACAAAACCGGTTAGTATGCGCATAATATTATTCTGTGCAATAGACCTTTTAGCTATTCTGAAAAGGATCATAATTGAACGACATTTTGCAACATTTTGTTGAATGGTCGAATGTGCACAATAGTGATAAGCCACTTGATTGAACCTCGCATATAAAAATGTATAAGTATAACGCTCGATCCAGGCACTTTTGTAGAATAGCTAAAAGGGCTATTGCGTAGTATGGTTTAAACCTAATAGTTAGCTTATGAAGTTCAGTTCAGTTCAGTTTCATAATTTTAATTTCGCTGCACAAAATATATTAGGAGTACATGAAAACATGATTTAACTAAAGGAATATAAAGACATTATTGCAGAAATTGATACAATGATGCGTGGAATCAATACAGTATACAAATACGAAACAAGGTAAATTGTACGGAGGGAATTACTTAAAGGAGGAGCTCTCTCAGTAAGCTAGTCGAAGAGAAAGCACCCAAAGTCTCAGAACTTTGCATATTTAAAGCCATACCTAAGATAAATCAGACCATGGTGCAGTGAGAAATTCATGGACGTAACATATGAAATCTCAACCGTAGATCATACAATGTTGGCAATTTGATGGATGATCTGAAATTCTTGTACAAAACAGCTGGACAAAGAGGAAAGGGCATCACATTCATATTCACAGATAATGAAATCAAAGATGAGGCCTTCCTGGAATACATGAACAACCTTCTTGCATCTGGAGAGGTATTTTACCTTTTTTTTTAATTATTCGGATGGGGGCTGCTTGATTTACTAAATCCATTTCTTAACCCTTTTCTGATACCGACAAGAAATAGAAAAATATCCGAGACCCCGTTTACACGATGCCGGTAGAAATTGATAACGGCAGGACTTTATGCCTCCTTGGAAAAAATTGCCGGTAAAATTTGAAAACGGCATAAAAAAGGGCCGTTTGGCCTCCCGTCTACACAATCCCGGTATAACTTTGTGCTAATTCCTCAGGCAAACAAGTGACGTCAATAATCAATTAAGATAGATAAAACAACGAGAACAATAAAGACAAAAGGAGGCATAGAAACGTTTAACCTCGAGAAGAAAGTGGCATTAAATTTTACCGGTGGAGTGTGACTACTCGATGCCGGGTAGAATTTGAAATGGCGAGTTACAAACTTTGCCGTTTTGCTGACCGACACAATATTCTGCCTGCAGAATTTGGAAATTCTATTGGCATCGTGTAAACGGGAGGCCTAAACGGCACTTTTCTATGCTATTTTCAAACTTTACCGGCATCGTGTAAATAGGGTATGAGTTATGTTTAGCCACCAAACAGCATTTGAATTCGCTCCATTTGGTCGATTAATATTTTTGATTCCATTAAAAATTTACAATACTTGTTACGGACTACTCTACCTACAAACTACTTTACAATACTACAAGGACGATACCATGAGGCGCAAAAGACTATGACTACCCCATGGCATTGTTTAAAAAAAGCTAAACTATATACAATTTTACATAATTTGTACAAACAATTAAAAAGAAAAACAATAATTACGATTAATTCGATTAATTCATTCTTTATAGCAGATATTGTCGCTGCACTATTCGTTGTCACCAAGTAAACTTGGCAACTTTTAAAATTCTGATTGGTAGAATTTTTATTTCTTTCAAAGGTTTCAAATTTATTCGCAAGAGATGAAATTGACGAAATCACTCAAGAACTCATTCCAGTCATGAAAAAAGAATATCCTAGAAGACCACCAACAAATGAAAACCTGTATGATTATTTTATCACGAGAGTTAAGAACAATCTTCATGTTGTGCTGTGCTTCTCACCGGTAAGTAACTTGCTTCTTCTTCTTCTTCTTACTGGCTTTTCTGTCTTATTCAAGATATTATCCTTGCCACTGTTTTCTTCCATTCCTTTCGCTCATAATCGTTCTCAGTCAGTTCATCCACTGTTTTATTTATTGGCTTCAGGTCTTTATTCATTTGTCTGATCCATGTCTGTTTTGGTCTTCCCAGATTACCCTTCGCTTTTTTCAAATGTTCTCTGAAAGCTAATTTTGCTAGTGTTCTTTCTGGCAACCTTAACATGTGCCCAAGCCAGTTTAATCGCCGTTTCTTTATTTCGGTTGTGATGGTTGTCTGATATGATCTTTTATAGATTTCTTCATTTCTTATTTTATCCATTAATTTGATGTTTAGCATCCTACGTAGCAGTTCTCTTTGGAAGATATCGAGACTTTCTTCCAATTTCTTGGTTAAGGTTCAGATCTCGCAATTGTAAAGCAGCATTGGATATATAAATGTATTAAGCGTTGTTATTTTTAGTTTTATGGATGTCTGTCTGTTACAGAGAATCCTTTCATATTTGTTGAAGGCATCAATCGATAGTCCTTTCCTTCGTTTTATGTCTTTTTCGGTGTCTAAAATACTTAGACAACTTGCTAGATAACTTGCTAGAGGTAACTTGCTAGATAATCATTATTATTAAATGCTACGAGACGCTCTAACTTTTCATAATCACCCTGCATGAAGCAAATAGGGCACAAGGAACCTAATTTCAGAGGATTCTTCAAGATCACGTGAATCTTAAAAGCTCAAATCTAGACTTACTGCATGAGTCCCGTATTTCCATGTGCTCTTTGATTTGATATCGCTTTGGTCAACAGAGACTCAGCATTACTCTGAAAACCTTGCCTCTATTTAGGCCATCGCCACAAGAAATTTTGCCAGCAATTTTAAAGAAACTCTACGATTCTCCTCATGATTAAGTGTGAACTGTATATTTTTACGTTTGTTAAATTTTCGTCATTAACTGTGTGCCGAAGGAAATTTTTGCTGCTTTTCACTTCTACGAAGTGATAGCTGAAAATGAACCTAGGCATTTATTATGTCATTATGGTTTTTCCTGTTTAGCAAGGCTTGCCGCAGAGATAAGAGGTAATCAATTTAACTCTGATCCTCGCAAGTTGGAATATATTTATAGGCATTGCAACTTATCTGAAACTAAGTTAGCCCTTGACATAATTATATAAAAAAATTCAATGTCATTTTGATGATTTTTTAAAAACTTGCTGGGATTTTCTCGTTTCCTTTCTGAAACGATACGATTTAAATTGAATCTTAACAAAAAATTATTTGTTTCTCAGGTTGGAGAGAAATTCAGAAACCGGTCGTTGAAATTTCCTGGGTTATTCAGTGGTTGCACGATGGATTGGTTTAGCAGATGGCCTAAGGATGCTTTGGTTGCTGTTGCCAGACATTTCTTATCTTCATATGATATTGTTTGCACACCGGAGACGAAAGATGCTGTCGTTCACACCATGGGAATATTTCATGTAGGTTTTCTTAGGTTTCATGTTTAGTTAATAACTCAGCTATTTTAAAATGGAGGCAGGAATTAATGTATAATCTAGAATTTAGCATTTAAATTCTATTTCAGAACTGATGATTGCATTTCATTTAAAATTCAACGGCAAATGATTCATGGACCAGAATCAAACATGGAATTTTCATTCCCATACAAATTCCTTACCAGCATTTTTCTAATTTCTGGATTAAATGATTACTGATTTTACCACACAAATTTTTCACATCTAAAATAGCCTTTGACTGATAGATTGACATTTCTGTTTTGAATATCGGCCACGTACTTTTTATTCCACAGCCAAAGAAACGTGTTAATTCTTTTTTATTCACCCAGCACATATATCTCTGTATAGAGAGAAAATCTAATTATCTTTCTAATTACCTTAAAAATCTAAAGATCTAATTGCCATACCTCCTTGTTTTCATTCAGGATGGTGTTGCTGAGGCATGCTTGAAGTACTTTGATCGATTCCGTCGCCAAACACACGTGACACCGAAGTCATACCTATCATTTATATCAGGTTATAAAACCATTTACAAGGACAAACATCAAGGAATTGAGATTCTAGCGGAACGCATGAATACTGGATTGGCTAAGCTGGTGGAAGCTAGTACTTCAGTGGCTCAGTTGTCGCAAGAATTGGCAGTCAAGGAGAAGGAATTAGCGATTGCATCAAAGAAAGCTGATGTTGTTTTACAGGTTTGTTTAACCAAAAAGGAGTTAGTTCATGCCCAGGTGGAAAAAATATTCCTTTTCTGGGAACCTTGTCTATGGCTGAAATATATCTGCAAAAATTTTGTTGGAGATGAAAATATCAAAAGCTTTTCTTATCTATATAACGGTGTGGCAAAAATAAGTATTGACGCGGAATTTGCAGGGAATTAACTGGGAATTTACCTGGAATTTATAGCGAATTTTTACAGCGAATTTACAGGGAATTTGCCGGGAATTTACAGGGAATTTACAGGGAATTTACAGGGAAATGAGGTTTTACATAAAGATGGTCACAACACAAAGACCACTGTAACAAAATTATCGATTATGGACAATAACCCACCATCGCATTTCATAGAGATTGTCTATTTTAGAGATTAATTTATAAAGTTTAACTTCAAAAACAGTATGCAGCCAAGAGCCTAGAAGATTATTTTAGAGATTGACTATGAAGCCTGAAGGTTCAGTTGAAGAATTATTTCTTTTTTACCCATGGTAGCCCCTCTGAAGAATATTTACGCCCAAACAAATTTCTGTGAAAGTTTAAAAAAAGTTTACCTGTTTGGCGGGCTGTGAAATAAAAAGTAAGTGGCCGATATTAAAAACTAAAGTGTTAATCTATCAGTCAAAGGCCAACTTAGATGAGAAAATTTTGTTTAGTAAAATCATTCATCTTTAAGACCCAAAAATTCAAAAAATGCCTGTAAGAAGTTTGTATGAGAATCGAGAATTCCACGTTCCATTCTGGTCCATGATTTATTTGGCATAGAAAATGTAAGTTCACTACAATTGTCAGTTTCAGAAATAGAATTTCAATTTCAATAGCAAGTAAATTATCGACCAGAATGGAATGTGGAATTCTCGTTCCCATACATGTCCCTTACAGACATTTTCTAATTTTTTGGTCTCAGAGATGAGTAATTTTACGAAGCAAAATTTTCTCATCTAAGTTTGCCTTTGCATGATAGATTAAAATTTCAGTTTTGAATATCAGCCACATACATAATATTCCACAGCCCGCCAAACGGGTAAACTTTTTTGACTTACCCGGTTCGTTCCCGAGTTCCAATACTTTTCCACATTTGCTTCTTGCCAAAAACATATTCGCAATATGAAATATTTTATTTCCTTAAAGAGCCATTGTCATCCAGTGTCCTTTACAGGCACGATCCAATTTCATGCTATCGAAATCAAATTTGGCCTGAGGGGAAAAGATCGAACCATTCTGCTAGACTGATTACATTTTCGCACTGCAGTAGTTGAAGTGATAGAAGGGTTATACGACCCATATTTCTGCTTAGGCCAAATCTCGTCTCAGGTTGAAAGATATTGATACATATTCTCCTCTGCCACAAATGGCTTACTAAAAGCCTGGGAACCCGTGTGGCTAATTTACTAATATTTGCTCCTGTGTCCCCACTGTCTGTAAGAGCAATAGTTATCTCCAGTTATCTGTTGTATTTGTTCCCCCTTTTTATTGTCCCTTTTTGTCCCAATTTGAATCAATATAGCCTTCTTTATTGCCCCCCTGAAAATGCAATGGCTGTGGCCACTACTGTATTTACCCATTATTGCTTAATTTCCTTGTTATTTATTTATTTTTGTCGTCAGAAACAACGGCAATAGGATGACTTCCGGTCACACAGTGGTATCGTGTATCGTGTATCATGTGACAACTACGCAGGGATGCAATTGGTCTATTATCTGAAGCAAAGCTTGATTAACCCATTGTTTTGAAAAGATACACTGAAGTAAAAACGTCTAGTGTGACTGCAACCAATATGTGGATACACTATTCTGTGTGATGTCACAATTAGCTGTTTTTCGCGTTAAAAAGTGATATTTTTGTTCTTGTATGTGTTTCTTGATTCATTTGTTCGTCTGATCGCGTACTGCATTTGTATATTTCTGGTTTTCTAAAGAAAATATTGACTATTTTAGGAAGTGACTGCAAGTGCGCAAGCTGCGGAGAAAGTCAAAGCTCAAGTGCAGAAAGTGAAGGACAAGGCACAAGCTATTGTTGATGACATAGCGGTTAGTATTCTTAGTATCCATTTTGAAGTGTAGGCATACCCCGGAAGGGGGGGGGGGTACTCATATATTTTTCCGTACGGGAATGTGCCGTTGAACAGGGTATCATTTTCAGGATTCCTGCTCCAGGACAGGGTATTACTTTTGTATAGTCGGCTCCATGACAGGATCCATATTTTCTATAACTGACTACGTAACGTCGTTGTAAGCCATTTGCACCCCGCCAGTGTGAGTTAAATCGTTTGGATGGCAACATTTCCGCATTTTCTGATAGATTTCTATCAAATTTCTGGGGCAGCCTACAATTTTATATGAAGAAACTCAAGAACAGGGTATCATTTTCGGGAATTTTACTCCAGGACAGGGTGCCTTTTCAGATTTTCCAGCGGCACTTCCCCGTATTTTCGTAGACCAAGTCACCCCAGCATTTCCCCCAGACAGGACAACAATATCTACTAAAGTATGGTTCCACTAAACTCTTATTCATAGTCTTGGCAGATGAAATCAGAAGGAACTGCTTTGCACAGCGAAGTACACCAATACCTCGAGAGATCTTATCAGTTGTTAAGGCCTATTTGTAAAGGCCAGAGATTCTCCAAGGAAACTTTATGTAATCTGCGATAGGAATTAACTAGGTTTTCTCTGTTATTTCCTTGTAATTACTACATTAGTGTAATTTTATCATTATTTTGTTACAGGTCGACAAAATTTCCGCAGAGTCGAAACTGGAGGCTGCTAAGCCGGCACTCGCTGAGGCTGAATCCGCACTGCAAACGATCAAACCGGCTCATATCGCCACTGTACGAAAACTGGCAAAACCACCACATTTGATCATGCGCGTGATGGACGCTGTCTTGATTTTATTCAACATGAGACTCGATCAAGTTGTAATGGATCCCGAAAAGAATTCCGTTAAGCCATCTTGGGGAGAATCATTGAGGCTTATGAGCCAGACTAGTTTTCTGCAACAACTAATGAACTTTCCTAAGGTTTGTCAGCAATAAACCTTTTCGCTATTCTACGAAAGAGCCTGGATCGAGCGCTATTTTTATACATTTTTATACGTGAGGTTCGATCGAACGGCGTTAGAGCTTCTATCACTATTGTGCACATTCAAAAATTCTACAAAATGTAGCAAAACATCGTTCGATTCTGATTCTTTTCAGAATAGCTGAAAGGTCTATAGACCGTCTAGCTATTCTGAAAAGAATCAGAATCGAACGCTATTTTGCTACAGTTTGTAGAATTTTCGAATATGCACAATAGTGATAGAAGCTCTATCGCCACTCGATCGAACGTCGCATATGAAATGTAAAAACATGACATTCGATCCAGGCTCTTTTGTAGGTCTATTATTCTTCGCGTTGTGCGGAACTCTTTGCCATTTGCCGAATAACGGTAGACCAGAAAAAGTAACCCCCCGGATAGAAAAATTATGAGAAATTTGCTGGAATGCAAAATGTTGATGAAATTTATAAGGCATCAAATAAAAGATAAGGTACACCTATTGAGTGAAAATCAGTTCATTATCAGCTAAATTTACAGAGGAATACGGTTTTGAAAAGATGGTCGCAAAACTACTGTAACAAGTTGGCGAACCATCAACAACAACCCACAAATTTTTCATTTATTGAATAATGATCTGTAAATAAAGCTGATAATAAATTGATTCCTTAATCAGAGGTGCATTTCATGTTGTACTGGGTGCCATTTAAATAACATCAAGATCCAAAAAGTTCTTCAGAAAGGACATTATGTTGGGGGTTACTTTCTTAGCTCATCCGTTGTTTCGAGATGATCTTGGCCACAGCGTTATTTCATCCAACATTGGTCATCGCTCATCTGATGATGTGACCCAGAATCAGGTAAAATTATTTGGCAAATGGTCCTGTTACTCAACATGTTTTTTAAAAGTATCCCTTCCAGATTTTTCTGCTGGAGTATTTTTGTCTGGGAACCCTCATTGTTTCATTTGGAAACTTCTTCATTTCACTCGGGATGTGGCAAAAGCTTTTGAATTTTCGCTTTTTTGTGGTTTTAAGTCAGCCTTAATTAAGTTATTTTTCGAGGTATACTTCGCAACGCTGCACAGCCACCTGATTCAGTCTTCAGTTAATCGATCTGCAGATCAGAGCGAGGTAGCTGCTGGAGCCAGAAAAAATTTCCCGCTTTCGAAACCTCAGCACCAAGGGTACTGTGTGGTGTAAATTTTATTAGCATGTAAATAGAAGAATGAATCTGAAAAAAACCTTCATCTCGTAGGATTCAATCAATGAAGAAACATGTGAATTATTAGCGCCCTACTTGGAAATGGATGATTACAACTTGGAGAGTGCGAAAAAAGTCAGTTCCGATGTAGCTGGATTGCTTCAATGGAGCAGAGCAATGTCTACCTTCTTTGGGGTCAATAAAGAAGTCTTGCCTTTGAAGGTAATATCGTCCAACGATAATCTTGATTTTTATTTCACTCCCTGGAGCAAGAACTTGCCTTTGAAGGTAATATCGTCCAAAGATAATCTTGATTTTTATTTCACTCCCTGGAGGAAGAATATGGTCATATAGCAGACAATAAATATCGCATAGAAGTCTTGCCTTTGAAGGTAATATCGTCCAGCGATAATCTTGATTTTTATTTCACTCCCTGGAGGAAGAATATGGTCATATAGCAGACAATAAATATCGCATAGAAGTCTTGCCTTTGAAGGTAATATCGTCCAAAGATAATCTTTATCTTTATTTCACTCCCTGGGAGAAGAATATGGTCATATAGCAGACAATAAATATCGCATAGAAGTCTTGCCTTTGAAGGTAATATCGTCCAAAGATAATCTTGATTTTTATTTCACTCCCTGGAGGAAGAATATGGTCATATAGCAGACAATAAATATCGCATAGAAGTCTTGCCTTTGAAGGTAATATCGTCCAACGATAATCTTGATTTTTATTTCACTCCCTGGAGCAAGAAAGTACCTGCGGAGGAATAATTTCTATGGTTCTGCGGAGGAACTCTAGCTCCTCCATAGTAGTAAGTAATGTTTTCCTCCGCAAAAGAACAACGCTGTGGGAATCAAGCACAACTGCGGTGTCCAGCAACCCATGGTATTTGTTGTAAACAATCCTCTCAGTCACTGAAAAACTGGAGGGCCTACTTGTCGTAAGCAACCGATCTCAAACGAAAAAAGCTTATATTGTCAGATTGTTCCACTATTTTAGGTATATGATTTAAAATAGAGGGGTTGCAAAACAAATAGAAATACAAGCCGGAGACTTCAATGATTTGAAGGAATACAAAATTCAAATAACTTTTTTACATTTCACCTATTCATCAACCAATATAAATTCTAGTAATCTAAAATACACTTAACCATTATAGGTTCTAGTAATCTAAAATACATACGCATAATACATCAAATATATAATAGCTATGTACTCTAGATTACATTGGATAAAACGAAAATTTATTGAATGTAACATAAAATATTAATGTGCTCTAAAAGATACTATTTTCTGGCATTTTCAAACCTTTTTCTCTCTGATTCATATATGAATTTTGCGAAGTGTTTTAGTTCATTTTCGTGTTTATCATTTTCTAAGATATTGCAAAGTATTTCTATGTTTTCTTCAATGGCTAATCTAGTTGTATTATATATTCCCAGTAAGTTGAATGATAAAGTTCTCTCTTGTTGATTATGAGTACCGTCAAATATAAAGTGCATTTTGTCATCTGTCAAATTTAAAGAAATCACATATACGATTATTTGTATCAAGATTCTTGTGCTGTGAGTATCTAGAGGTTTCTATTTTTAGCTCTATTTCTATTTCTGGTTCTATTTTCCAGATCTGTTTTTAAGATTTATATTCTTAAGTTCTATTCTTAAGATTATTAAGTATCTAAAGGTTTCTATTGCTATTTTGGTTATATTTTTAGTTTTAATAACTTGAGACTGACTAGTAAACTTCAACCCTGATGACTGAGCTTTGCTTGCTTCATAAGTTTATCAATCTCTTTCACAGGCAAATTTAGTGGTTCAAGAGGCTCGATTGAATACCGCACAAGGGGAACTTTCTTCCGCACAAAGTATCTTAGATGCAAAAGAGACAGAGCTGGCCGTTGCTCGCGAGAAATTTGACAATGCTATGAAAGAGAAACAGGTCAGTGCAGCTATATATTTTAGGATTTTCAAATGCAGATGAATACGCCAAAAAATCACCCACTTTCATTCCAGTGGAGGAAAAATTGTTACGTTCCTGCGAAGCAACCTCAGGCGGAAATTTTTCTTTCTGTTGTTTCATAGATTCTTCTATTGTTTTATAGATTTTTTATGGTGCCAGATTTCAAAGTAGTATTGAACGACTGCACAACGCATATGAGCAATAGAAAATACAACCAAACAGTGCCTTTTCTTTTGTTCTATCCTTCCTTCTTTCCTGCTTTCCCCTTACAGTTTCAATCTTTATTTTCTCTTTTTCATCTTGTTCTCTTTCTGTTGTTATTCCTTCATCGTCTCCTCCTTTTTTTCTTAATTTTCCTCTCATTGCTTCTTTCCTCCCTTTCGTCATTTCCAGCCTTTTTTCTTCCTTTATTTAGTTTGTTCTTTTTCTTCACCTTTTCTTCCTTCAAGGCAAACGAGCTTCATGCGATTCTGTTGCAATTACCGAAAAGAAATGCAAACACATTCGGAGTTAATTCACTTGCATTCAAAGGCGCTATCCTATGGAACACTCTGCCAGATACCATAAAAAATTCAAAGTCAACAGCGATATTTAAAAGAATGATCAAAGAATGGAATGGGCAAAATTGTACTTGCAAGATCTGCAATTAAATAAGAAACTTAGGTGATAGTGAGGATCCCATATTTTTATTTTATTAATTCGTAGTATTGTAAATAGTTGGTTTGAATTAGTGTTTTTACTATATTTTATACCAACTGTAAATAATTTGATAATAATAATGATAATAATTCGTGCACTTTTTCCACCTCTATTTCATTCACACCATGATAAATTAGCATCTATTCGACATGTTAAGCAATTATCCACCGGATGTCCCAGAAAAGTAGAAGGCCTGGTTTAAACATCGTACTTTTGCCGTGCCGAATTTATAGATGCTGCTATAAATGTCCAAGTGTCAATTAGATTCGACATGAAAAACAATGTTTAAATCACCAACCTTTTTAAATTGTTCACCAGCTCTGTCGTGTTAAACGGCAGAAACACGACTTGATTTAAACATCGTATTTCTGCCACATTTAATATATCAATTCTAGTTCTTGTTCCTCAGTTTCTATGTGTGATCAGCCACTGCGCTTGCGCATTCAAAGAAATGGACATTTTAACCATCTTATTTTCAATCCGACATGGCAATAAATCACATTTTTAAACACGGCAGATTCTATACAGTTGGATTCGACACAGCAGAAATACGATGTTTAAACTAGGCCTAAGTGTTTGAACAGTCTCTGTGGAGGAGCCTCATTTGCAAAAATTTGTTTACAAACTTTATGATATAGACGTGATTTTCACTCGTAATTTGCGACCTTACTTGTCAAAATCGGCTGTGTATTTAGCCGAGTAATTCACTTGACCTAAGACCTAATAACTTTGATCTAATCAATCAATCAAACGCTAGGAATGGGCACGCTGTCTGACCATATTAAGAAAGTAGCGATCTGATTGGTCCCGCCGTAAAACGTGGCGGAGATGGCCTAAATTAGTCTTTGTGTTGAAGATGTATTGTGTTTGAAGCCATAACATCATCCAATTCAATGCGGAAAACTCAGACTCATCTAATAAAGCTACTGCCAAATTGCATTGTCTTGATCATAAATGCATCCTTCGTTGTACAAAGTTTCCCTTGCTACCATCGTGTTTACTGAAACAGAAAATAGTGTCATATCTCATTGATATATCCCGTCTGTTTTGTAGACACTGGTTGATGATGCAGAAACCTGCCGCAGAAAGATGACAAATGCAACTGCTTTGATTGACGGTCTTGGTGGTGAGAAGGTTAGATGGACAGAACAAAGCAAAATGTTTGAACAACAGATCAACAGGTATATATAACTACTTGCTTATTTTGTTTTTCATATTTTATATGTAATTCAAATACCCCCATATGGGGGCTTATTAGAGGGGGCTTATTTGTCAAAATTGGTTAAATCAGGTGGGGGTTTTACAAAGGGGGACACATTCGAAAGTATGGGCTTAAGTGTTGTCATTAATTTTACAGGCTTGTAGGTGATGTTTTGCTCGCTACTGGTTTCCTGTCATATTCCGGACCATTCAATCAAGAATTTCGAGATCTACTGCTTAGCAACTGGAAGAAGGAGATGAGAAAGACCAAGATTCCATTTTCCGAGGTAAGCCTCGATTTTATCATGTCGCTTGGTTATCCTTAAGCGATCTACTAGTTTGAATGAGGCTAAGAAAATGGCGTGATTTTTGGTCGTATCTAGCATTGATAAATGCAAAAGTTGTGTTATAGTTATGTTCCTTTAACGTTAGATAATTTGTCAGAATTAAAATCCTTAGGCCCTGTCTTTTTTTATATTTTGTAATTTGTGTCATTTTCAAAACAAGCAAAAGTATCTTTTCGTATGTTTGATACCCCTAAGAGGGCCTTCCGATCTATGGTGGTATGGTAGCCCATACCTATACATTGCAAAGAGTGCCTCAGTTTACAGCAGAGAGATTGAAAGAAACTCGGTTTGAAGGAGATTGCACGAAGGGCTACAATAAGGCCCCTCATTTAAGAAACCACCTGAAAGAAACTTTTAAGCTACGGGAAAATCATTAGTCCCCTACTTATAAAGAAACTCTTGAGGCTCATTCCCAAAATGAAGTTTCTTGTATTTTGATCAACACAAAGTCCTGGTCTGACGGTCTTGGGAATATTCCACTGCATGCAGGGCTCATAAGAAATTGATACAAAGATGTCTTTGAGTTAGCAGATTTTCACTTAAATTTTAATTGATGTTCTTGACAATCATGGATAACATACACATATGGCTAATCTATCTATAAATAACCCTTTTCCGTTGCAGCCTATTTTTCCAGGACTTTGCAGAAAAGAAGTTAGAAACTTAAGAAACTTTAAGCCTAAAAATTGAAAAATGTCATTGATATAGGAAACCTTTTAGGCTAAGGTGTGAAAAGTGGTTCCTTAAATGCGAGGCCTTACTTTATTGCATCCTCCTTCTTGATTTGATGGCTAAAAAGGAACTCCAGGAACTTAGCCATTTTGGCCTGTTGGCAATTTTTAATCCTTTATAGCGTTTTTCTTGTTATTGAAGAGAATTCTATGAAGAACATCATAGTTTATGGGGGTCTACAATATGGCGGGTGGCGGAAATCTGTAGCTTTTTTGGTTTATGATTTATCAATTTGATGACATCATAACCTAAAAATTGATTGAAACACAAAAAATGTGATAACCCTGAAAATGATGAAAATATCAATGTTACCACCGAAAAATAATGACAAAGTGCCTGAAGCCCTTTTTTTAAGCCATGAAATCAGGAGGAATATGCTCTATACATGTGTGCATCTATTTTGATAGATTGAGGCCTGTGCACAATTGGTCGTTACTTTAAAGTTCAAACAATGTGACATCGGGAGAGATTAATTTGATGATACCTTTCCAACTTTTTCATATATTCGTTGTAAATCTTTTTAAACATGGTAGTCCTGTCATGTACAACGTCAGCATGTTAAAACTATTGTTTTTACAGGACCTGAATTTGACGAACATGTTGGCTGACAATGCAACGATTGGTGAATGGTCATTGCAAGGACTTCCCAATGATGAATTATCTGTACAAAATGGTATTATCGTTACGCAAGCTGCAAGGTTTCCACTCCTCATTGACCCACAGGTATGTAAAGGGACGATAAACTAGGGGTCCCTTTGGAAGGGACGTTAAACTAGGGGTCCCATGAATGAATGCGGCGTGCATAGTGGGCCTAAATAAGCTTTAAATAGCTAGAAATCCTTCCAGCCCACTCAAATATAATACTGATAAAAGAGTTTTTTTTTAAAACCTGTCAAGCATAGGATAGGGAGGAGTGCTTGTCTTTTTTTATACTGAAATGATCCTCAAGATAATGCTCGTCGTGGTACAGATACTAAAGATCATAATAAAGCTTCGCTTTCCAACCAATGTTTCAACTTTACAAATAAATTTTACTAAGTCTTCCTTTTACTCTTAGGGTCAAGGAAAAGCATGGATAAAGAAGAAAGAAGCTAACAGCGAGCTTCAAGTGACAGCTTTAAATCACAAATATTTCAGAACTCATCTTGAGGATTGTTTGTCATTAGGCAGACCACTTGTTATTGAAGATGTCGGAGAAGAATTGGACCCTGCACTTGACAATGTCTTGGAGAAAAATTTCATCAAATCCGGAAAAACTTTGAAAGTGAGTTGCAAGCATTTAAGGTGCGTTTTATTGGTACCAATTCTGAAAATGGATGGGTTGTTGCATTCAGAATTTTGTGTTTGATTGATTACGAATTTCCCTGAACGGTTTGGTAGGTTTGGAAGGCCTTTCGAACCTTCTGCTCCAGAAAGCAGCAAAGTTGGCAGACTTTGGAGAGACCTTCGTTTTCATTAAGAAGTCGCCAAGGTGAATCCAATATTTGCTGTTTTGAAGATTTTGTGTTTGATTGGGAAATGTATTTTCATTTCTGTGAAGTCTACTTTTTTCAGAATTTGGTACGTTTGGAATCAGCAATCAAACGCTAAATGTAGCATACAATGGTATCTTTGGTTTATTTGAACCCTTTGAAAGTATACGAGAAATGCTCTTGCATATTTGGTCTGGATGAAAAGTTTCATATCTATTTAGTATCAGATATTGATGTCGGTTGTTCCAAAACTGTCTTTTTTGTCTCAAAAAATGGAAGTGGTAATGGAAACCGTGCACGAATCGTACCTTCCCCATCCTTCAGACAAATGGGTTTCTTTTTGGGGGAACCTGCAACAGATCATCTGTGAAATGATTTTTGTCTAGGATAGAGCTTTGGCTTAAAGTTAGTTGACAGAGCAAAGTAGAAGAAATCTATAAACAGGACAAACAAAACTACGCACGCTATTGTTCCACTAGTTAGACATTATCCTTGCACATGTTAAAATCATCAAATACAACAGGCTAATTTTAGACATGCATTTGCAGCTATTGAGCTAGTGATCATCTCCGTCAACTGACTTGAAAACCTCACACCTACTCTTAGTTCTCAGTCTTTGATATGTTTCAAGAAGTACTTCCAAAGAGAAGATATATCCTTCCCATCCCACCATTAGGAAACAACCATTATTCAAAATGTTGGGGACTACGATTTCGAGAAGATTTTAGCTTTGCGCACAGAAAAGGGGCTTTGTCTATGTGAGACAAAGTTTGTCAACTTGTTTAGAAATCAACCCCAGGTGTTTAGAAATCAGTTTTGTTTGGATTTATTTCAAATATGAAAGACATTAAAGGCCTCGTGTCATTCTTATGGACTGATTAACAATTATCTTTTTGTACACGTAGGTCAAAATTGGAGATAAGGAAGTAGATGTGATGAAAGGGTTCCGTTTGTATGTGACAACGAAATTACCAAATCCATCTTACACTCCTGAAGTAAGTGCAAAAACAGCAATCATTGATTTTACTGTGACAATCAAAGGTCTGGAGGATCAGCTACTTGGACGGGTGATTCTTAAAGAAAAACAGGTACGCTTTCATTGGGTTACTTGCATTTGTTGTATCAATATTGTTGCAATACGTCCCCCGTGCACATTTATCAAAGGGTCATTGTTCTTCTTGATTTTGAAGTTTTGACGTTGGTGCAGCTGTTTCAAGTACTTTTGATGCTCTGGTAAGTGTCAGACGAAGAAGCTATCACTATGCATCTCTGTTCAAAGGAATCTTCCAATTTCGGGCTGCAAATGTAATTTTCAGTTTTAGAAGTGGTCCGAAAGTGTGTCAACCTGAAACCCGAGGACACCCGTACACTCAAGAGTTGTCGAGAAACACATTTCTTATGGGTTAAGAGGCTGCCATAACCTATCATTGCCACCAACACATGCTACATGCCATGGCCCTTAGAGACGATATCGTTTCTTGGCTTTAGAACACTGCAGGCACTCCTCAATGATATAAGACAGTCAGATACCATCTCTTGTTTTAAAAGGAAAATCAAATGTCTGGAGGGGTAAGGAATGCAATTGTAGAATATGTTGACCTTTCTTGGCTCAGTGTCGGTTCTTGAACAGATAAAAAGTTGTTGCATCGTTAATATCCAAAAGAGAAAATTATAAACAATGTAAAATTCGTATATGTATTTGTACCCTGTCTTTCTGTATTATTTTTTCTTTTAACTTCTTTTTTTAGCAGATAGTACTATTTTGTGTATATACGCCTACTTTAGATGAAATAATGATAATGACTTTGCCAGATAGTAGGCGTGAGTTAGCTCTCATCTTTTAGCTACTTTGTATATCCATATATATATGTACGCCTGATGATGTTCTGATGATGGCCTTGTGGCCGAAACTGGTTAGCAGATAACTGAATCAATGAAAAACAGCGCAAAAGATCAACTCGATGCCTGCTCTCTGTAGCTGTTGGCCCTCTTATTATATATAAATATTGGCAATAAAGAAACAATAAAATGGATACCAAAAGAGCGGATGAAGAACGAGCGAGAAATAGACAAAAAATTTGATATTTTTAGCATACAAATTGCTGAATTCTTCCTCCGCACTTTTAGTATCCATTATAAATATATATAGTGGGACGAAAATAAAAATAAATAAAAAGAAAGACGAACAGGAATATATATATATATATATAAATATTATATACGTCTACTTTAAAAAAGTTGACAATAATGATAATAATACATAACAGAGTGGTATTTGATACCATGTCTGGCCTTCAAAATGTGAGCGTGTATGGAATTCTTTTGTAGGAATTAGAGGCAGAGAGAGTAAAATTGATGGAAGAAGTAACAGCAAACAAAAGGAAGATGAAAGACCTGGAAGACAATCTCCTGTATCGGTTAACAAGCACTCAGGGATCTCTTGTGGATGACGAATCCCTCATTGGTGTTCTTAGCGTGACTAAACAGACATCAGAAGAAGTTAGCGAAAAGCTCATTATTGCCGCGGAGACTGAATTGAAGATTAATACAGCTAGGGAGGAGTATAGACCAGGTTTGTAGTGTTGTTGTTGTGAAATTCTTTAAGTTTTGACTTAGTTTATGTTAAAGCTTACTTGTCACAAGCGAAGGGGAAACGCAGTGTATGTTTTCTCTTATGTTTAAAAGAACTGCATGGAGTAAGCAAACCTCTCTGTAGCGAATTATTTGAGCGATTATATTCGTTTCACAGAGTTGTGTCTACTCACCGTAACTTAGTTTCAAAATAGTGTTCCCCGTTCTGACTAAACAGAACTGTAAGTGGGATGTTTTTTCTATACCATTTAAAACTTATAATACATATTACTTACAAAATACTTTACCCTACTACTAGAACAATACTATTTGGAGCGAAAAACAATGTCTACCTCATGGTAAGTGGGATTCGTACAGTTTTAATCATACCATAGCTAGGCTTGCAAAATCATGAACGTCTCTCTTTGTTATTATATTGCAATTATTTTCCTAGTTGCTACGCGTGGCAGCATCCTATACTTCCTGATCGTTGAAATGTCTTATGTGAACATCATGTACCAAACTGCTTTACGACAGTTCCTCGGTTTGTTTGATTTGTCAATGATGAGATCTGCTAAATCACCTATTCCTGCGAAACGAATACAAAACATCGTCGATTATTTGACGTATGAAGTTTTCAAATATACAACCCGTGGCCTTTATGAAGAACACAAGTTCCTATTCACTCTGCTGCTCGCTTTGAAAATTGCTTTACAAGAGAAGAAAGTGAAAATTGAGGAATTTCAAGTACTGATCAAAGGTATGTTCTTTGCATTGAAATGGTTCTTTGCTGCACACAACAAGCTTTTATGGTCAGCTAATAGACCTTTTTGCTATTCTACGAAAGAGCCTGGATCGAGCGGTACTTTATACGAGAGGTTCGATTGAGTAGCTTCTATCATTGTTGTACACATTCGAAAATTCTACAAATTGTATCAAAATATCGTTCGATTTTCTTTTAAGAATAGCTAAAATGTCTATTACCTGACTCAAACATGGACTTATAACGAAAACTTTAGAAAGCTCACCCTAGTTGACTCACGGACTATGTATGTGAGTCGTCTTCTTCATTAGGAAAACAGGGTTTCTTATTTGCAGATCTATACTTACGTTGAACAGATCTCAGTTGCTCTATGAGTTTAGGCCCAGTGCAGTTCAGTTTGATATTTTAAAATTCCTCTATATACCGGCACAATATCCCGCTAAAACACTAATTACATTACATACATGATTAGTGCTCAGTTATCTCTATACGAAAAAATATTTGAACAAAAGTTTATCTGTGTGTTTTCAAAAAATTTTGCGGACTTGACGAATGCATAGGATGGATTAGTATGGCATAAATATCTTATTGTTGCATAGCAAAACAGCGTTATCTCATGGTCATTTGGTTTAGGTTAAAGGCAATATAGAAATTACTTGTAAGCCTGTTTCACATTGGATGTTAGGCACATTGGTCACAAATCCATCCAATCCGAAATTGTATCTTTAGATCACCCACTTTGTGGAAAAGACCTGTTTAGCCCGAAGTCAGCCAGGCAAACAAAGTAAAACAACTTCAGCATTTATCAGTAAAATCGCGTATGTGTATATTTTTACAGCCGTATATTTAAGTTTAGTTTATAGTTACGTGTATTTCTGCAAATGACTACGAAGTCACGGCCCCCTGCTCTCTTTGGCATTGCCCTTGTAGTGAAGTAAAATAGTTCATACGTAGTATCTTAAGTATTTTGTTTTGTAAAATTTGATATTGAATAACAAATACAAAATATACCGATTTGTCACGCAACTATTATGGGAGTTTCATAATTTCAGGACCTTAGATGATTCTTACGGAGTCTTATATGAAGTCATTGCCTGCACAAGTTGCTATTGACCGTATTCGTAAACATTGAGACAAACAGTTTTATGAGTAAACCCGGTGCTCTCTGACTGTTGTTAATGCTAGCTTAAATGATGTGCTAATGCGTTTGTGAATATTAAACTGATGATTGAATGCTGTCATATACAGGCGGTGCTGCCCTCGATCTCAATGCAGTAGAACCAAAGCCAAAGAAATGGATTCAAGATATGACATGGCTCAACTTAGTTGCCCTCTGCAAACTTCCACAGTTTGGACAAATCCTTGATCAGGTATGTCAGTGTGCCATCCCCTCTTTCCAAGAACACTGTATCGTTTAGCAGTTTAGAACTCTTGTCAAAAGATATTATGTTGAATGATTCAATAGAAAGTGAACATTTTGGAAAATGACTAAGATTTAATCAGGTTACCCGCCTTAAAATTTTCTTTTTGTGTGTGTAGTTTATCTATTTCTTCGGGCGAGAGATGATAAAATTGAGACCTGAAAAATGCTTCTGACCGATACCAATTTCCTATGAAATATCGTTCTTTGGCCAAGGAGCTATGCAATGCAATGATACAAAATACTATAAATAGAGGTTGATACTCTTGATAAATCAGTTGCTCTGAAGATGCCCCAGTGGGCGAAACTAGTTAGCAGATAACTGAACAAAAAGGCGCAAAAGATCAACTCGATGCTTGCTCTCTGTGGATGTTGTCCCTCTTCTTCTCATCGTTCACTTTATATTCAATGATACACCTCAGATATAAGAGCTTTGTCAAATACATCAGGAACCAATTTAAAGACCCTCTGCTAACCAAGAGGCTTTGCGAGCATTCTTTGCGAGCATTCTTTGCTGTGCAACTAGAGATGGCACGTGCGAGGTATGCGAGGTATGTCCGTTGCAAAGGACCCTTTGAAATTGGATAAAGGGAAATATCAACTCTTGGACTCTATGCTTTTGTCTACGCTAAAAACCCATTGTCAAACATGATCATATGTGTGCCGATTGAAAAGCAAGGTAAAGTGAATTTAGGCCAGAAACGACTTTCAGATAATACGAAAGTCGACATTGGCACCACAAAGGATCATGGTTAGCAGTGGCTCTTTAAATGGTGGGACGGAACAAAATTTCATTTTGATGATAATTTGTCATAATTTCAGAGCATGCTGCAAAACTAGGTGGCTTGTAAAGGCACAAATTCCCACAAATTGAGAGTCATTTCAAGAACTGTATATGGTTAAAAGTAATTTGATACTTGACGCAAATGCATATAAAGAAATTTTTATTATGGGTTATATATAATCAAATTTTGATGCTTTTTCAAAATATTTCCTTGTATAATTTTTGCACCGTTGAACAGCATATGTTCCAAATCTTTGAATTGGTGTAAAAAGGTGGATGGGAAATTTATGATCTATTTCTTTTAATTGTATTTGGTAGGTGAAATCCTAAAAATTAGTGAGAAGATCGAGGCAAAGAAGCAAGACTTTAAATCAGCACGCTGATGCCTTTCGAACTTATGTTCTCTTCAGAGTGTGGCTAACATTTAATTGAATGGCTTGAAAGAAACTTTAGCTACTTTGCAATATTTCTATGGTTTGAATTTTCAAAAATCTTGAATGTTTTTCGAATTGCAGCGTATTTCATATTTCAACTCATTTGATGATGTGACGTCATCAATTTCTAAATCATAAACCAAAAGAGTGCGAAACTTTTGCTTAAGAGCACACTGTCGCGGTTGTGATTGGCTGGTCGTAATGTTGAAATCACTAATAAAGAACCTGGCCTCTGAATCATTAACGAGCCTTTATACTCTTGGATCATACTATGTTTCGAGAATAAAGGGAGTCAGATCGCTATTGCCTTCGTGAATCTCAGTGTACAGCGTAATTACTGAAGCTTGCCTTATTCTACTCTTTTTCATTGTCTTATTCACCCAATCAGCGCCACAACAGTTAGCCTTTAATACCATATTAGACAGTCACAAAACCAAGTCTTTCTTGAGTATTATTCTGCGATTCCTTAGAAAGTTTAAAAATTAAATGGTTTTAAGTTTTCTCAAAATTTTTCTTGAATTCTTAAAAAGAAGAAAAATCCACTCATTGATTTCAGGAATTTCTAACGGTATAATTATCTAAAGTTTATTTGAAGTCATTCAGTGCAAGGAAATAGGTTATTGAGTTTTAAAGCAACCTCTTTGAAATTTGGAACCGATGCTTCATTGAATGTTGCTTCGATAGGAAGCTAATCCTCACCCTATTAGTTTTGTATTACTGTATGGTATACTACTTTATCAAGGTTGCAAGAAATGATAAGAATTGGAAGACATGGTTTGACAGTGAAGCTCCCGAAGATGAGGTGATTCCCGATGGTTATGGTGATTCCCTGGACACTTTTAGGAAGTTGTTGCTCATAAGATCATGGTGTCCGGATCGAACAGTACATCAAGCAAGACGTTATATTGCAGACTCAATTGGAGACAAGGTACACGTTTTTTTTAATAAGAAACTTGGATCAGCACTTAGTACTAAAAGTTTCTTAATTTCACATGGAAATTTCGGTGTTTTAGTAGTAAAAGTTTCTTAATTTGTTTCTTATTTTTTTGGGTCTAAAATTGCGATATTGTTCAAATTTGAGGCTTCTTCTCGACAAAGGGCTTCCATTTTACATTGGCATTGTCATCACGAATAAGTCATGCACATTCAGGCAAAAAATTACCAATTTTTGTAGTTAAAAGTTGAAAAAGATCACGGTACTTTTGTTAGAGAGACATAGAATAAAAGAGACATACAGAATTTGAATGTTAAGAGTTTCTTAACTATTCTTGAGCGTAGTACTAGAGTTTCTTAAATTTTTGGTCATCGTAGTACTAGTTTCTTATAAACCAGTTTCTTATAAAAAAAAAACGTGTAATTATTTTATTTCCTTTACCCGATATTTGACATTAAAGGACAAGTCCGGAGTTTCTACAAGTAATGTCAAAAAGCAGCCTTACCAACTGCCAAGCATCGCTTGTATCTTTTTTCCGGGTTTTCATGTCTTTTTCTGTCGTAAATTCGTACGACATTTTTCGTAAGCTAGGCCCAATGTCGTCGCCATTTTGAAAACGCAATAAAATGGCTAGCCTCGGTTTGGAGGTTCGATTGTGACGTCGGAAATTACTTGAGAGTTCTATAAGAAAACGGCCTCGCTCAGGTCGAAGGCGAAATGGGTGAAATTACGTCATGAATAATGACGTCATTTCGCTCCTTTCACAGATTTAAATACACAATTTTGCTGAGAAAAGACAGAGAAGGTTGGAAAAGAGTACAACACACCATTCACAACACTGTGATCTTTCATTTTAGGAACAATTATTCCAACCCCGGACTTGTCCTTTAAAGATCGTTGGTTAGGCCAATTTTTATAAGAATGATACCCTTGACAAGACTAATTTCTAAGCCAAAAGTGCCAACGCACGGCGTTTGGCATTTCTGGACAAAAATCGCCACAACGTGGCCTTCTTTAAAATTGCCAACATATGGTGTTTTCTAGACAGGTGTCACCAACATTTGACCTTGCTACTGCCAGACCATAACTGCCAAAAAGTATACCCTCCCTTGGACCAAAATTATCAAAATGTATACCCTTGGCTAGACTAGAAGCCTATGAAGATATGTCTTCTATTAAGACTCGTCGTTATCTCTCTCGGCTATGGTATGGTCTTATAAATCGTGTTTTACACGGAAAACAGCTACTGTTCTTTCTCGCGTTTTTTCGTTGTTCCAGCACCTCTGAGGGGACCATTATGGAATTAAGGTCATCTTGACCTTTTAATGCTATCCCTGCCACTGTAATTAGGGGTGTTTTTCCTTTACGTTTTTAACCTTATATATTGTATTGTATCTATTTTTATATTTTAAACTTGTAAATATTTTTAAGATACGTTGCAAATGATACATATGTACATACATACATACATACATACATAAGCCCCGTTGCCAGATTTCTCATTTACTTTTGTTATTGTTACTATTTTAGTATGCCGAGGGAGTCATTCTAAATATGGAGGGAATGTGGGAAGAAAGTGATATCCGAACACCAATGGTTTGCTTATTATCAATGGGATCAGATCCAACGTCATCGATCGAAGCTTTGGCTAAAAGAAAGAATCTCAGTAAGATGTTTGATTCCTGTTGTCTTTTTTTTACAAAATTCTTTCTTAATTCTTTTTGTATGCTCATAAACTTTAAAACATAATCTAAATACAATCAATCTGCAACTACATAACGATACCATTGGGAGCATGTGGTTTAAGTTTAATACAAAGTTTTGCATTGTCAATGTATTATATGTATTATGTATTATATATTATATATTATATATAAAAGGCTCCTACGCTGAAAAATTCCGTTTACGAATAGTTTTGTCGTAGTCAGTCAACGAAATGGTTCTGTCTATTTAATGACAATGCAGGTCTCGAAAGAGGGTATTGAAGGGGGGGGGGGGGGGGTTCCTGCATTCTTTTCTAAGTTGCATTTTGTGTGTTATAACAGTCGCGTTTTTTGTTCATGAACAGTATATCATGAAATCCCATTCCAAGCCTATTATTTTGCCTTTCTTATTCCCAGTCAAAGTTTCTAAAATCCAATTCCCAGCAGTGTACATCCGAGATCCCATTTTGCCCTTCAGAACCTTGTAAAATCTAGGGCTGAAAAAACGTCCTCCTTCTTGGTAACAGGCAAAGTATGACAAGTAACACCCACCTAAACCTTCTTTTGAACTATACAGGCGCAGAAAGTATGTTTTATCTAATCTGGTACGGTCTATAGTTGTAAATATTTTCATTTTGGCACAAACAAACAGCAAACGGCGCACATCATTTCATTTCATTTATATACCGTTTTGTATAGTTAAAGGTTTGCTGATTCTTCTTTACCCAGTTTGCTAGCCCTTTTGCCTGCATAAATTTCATTGGTTGGTTTCATTTTGATTTGTTTTGTTCCTGTCACACTGTTATATTCATTTTCCTTCCCCTCCTTATCCCATCGCTTCCTTTTCTTTCTCTTCTTTTCCATTCCTTTTCCCTTTCCTGGGAAATTTGAGCATTTTGGCTAGCTACCACGCTACTTCATTTTTGAGCCCTGCTGAAACAAACTTTTTCTCTTCTAGACTGTCGAGCCATTTCAATGGGTCAAGGACAGGAAGTCCACGCACGTCGATTGTTACAGCAGTTCATGTTGGAAGGAGGATGGGTCTTACTTCAAAATTGCCATCTTGGATTGAACTTTATGGACGAGCTGCTGGATACGGTAACTCTTGCTTTCTTCCGTACAGCATAGGTTCCAAATCTTTAAAAATGTTGGTTTAAAATTCAGTTACTTATTTCTTTAATCTCAATGACTTCAAAGAAACTTCAGCTATTTCTCTATAGTTCTACCGTTGGATTTTTCTGAAATCTTCAATATTTTCAGAATTAGAGTGTTTTTCTACTTTTAAGAGTTCAACAAAAAATTTCAAAAAAGCTTAAATCCATCGTAATTTCTAAACTGTTTGAAGCAACATGAAATAATTTCGAAGAAGACCATAGTTTATGGATGTCTACAATATGTTATCAAGCAAAAGTCTGTCACTTTTATGGTTTATGATTTAGAAATTTGATGACGTCTCACCCTCAAATGAGTTAAAATGTAACATATGCTGAAATTTCGAAAAATATTGAAAACTTCTGAAAATTCCAACGGTAGAATTAAAGATAAGTAATTGAAGTCTGTTTCAAGCCACTCAGTCACAAGAAATAGATCACAGAATTTTACACCCACCTTTTTACGCCGAGTTGAAGATTTGATGTTCTTCCGCACAGTTGTAAATTTTAAAAATTATCGTAGCTCAGTCGTAAAATGTGTATTTTATAGTGTCAGCAAATGCCAAAATATACGACGAGAAGGCCGAAACACGAAGATACTAATGTCAGTTCCTGTACGTGGTGATAGGCCAGAAAGCCGATGGACCTTTGATTTCCTCGACTACTTTATACTTTGTAACGCAGTTTGACAAGATTTGTTTTTGGCAAACTATTCTGTTATATGCGTAGAAGGAAGCAATTTATCATTACCAGCCTGACTGGACCAACCGATTTTCTGTGCCACGAAAATGTAATTTAGACGTTTTTACTATCCTTTTTTTGTTCAAATATTAGATTTTACAAGATACTTTACATTCTACTATACCTAATTCTAATTACTATACGACACTACAGGTACGATACCATGGGGAGCGAAAGATTATGACTACCCCATGGCCAATATCTAAAAACACGAAACGTTAAACCGTATACAGTCACGCTACGAACATTTATAAATTAAAGGATACTATACTAGATTCAGTTTCACTCCAGATGTCAGGTCAGTGTTGCGATGAAGATTTTTCCTATCTTCCTTGTAGATTATAGCCACAGACAATGTTCATGAAAACTTCAGATTATGGATGACAACAGAAGTTCACCCTAAATTTCCCATCAATATGCTCCAGATGTCAATCAAATTCACAAATGAGCCGCCACAGGGAATCAAGGCTGGTCTCAAGAGAACGTATGCTGGCATTACTCAGGTGAGTTGTCAGTTAGCTGAGCATAAAGACCACATTAAGAATTGTTATTTTCATCATGACAAATTCTGACAGATGTTTCGCACATTGATTTGTCCTAAATGTTGTGGTAGCCGAGGCGAAAATTGTCACATCAGAATCTTTGGATTGCTACACGTTTTTTAAGAAACTGGTTTATAAGAAACTAGTACTACGATGACCAAAAATTTAAGAAACTCTAGTACTACGCTCGAGAACAGTTAAGAAACTCTAAAACTTTATTTCTATATGTCTCTCTAACAAAGGTACCTTCGTCTTTTCTTGAAAATTGGTAAATTTTTGCCTTGATGTGCATGGCTTCTTCTTGATGACAATGTCAGTGCAAAATGGAAGCCCTTTGTCGAGAAGAAGGCTCAACTTCGAACAATGCGGCAATTTTAGGCCCAAAAAATAAGAAACTAATTAAGAAACTTTTACTACTAAAACACCGAAATTTTCATGCGAAATTAAGAAACTTTTAGTACTAAGTGCTGATCCAAGTTCCTTTAAAAAATATGTAGCTTCTTTTTAAATACTCTGTACTCGCCATGAGCTTTTGCATTTTCACAGTGATTTTCATGTGTGATTGTGGCCTAGCAATCACAAAGCTGCTTTAAGAGCCATTGGTACTCATTCTGCGGGCACAGGCATTCTGGTAGAGCATAAAACGTAGGCACATATTTTTAGTGAGCGTTTTACGGGTGTTAATAATTTGCAGCCCTGTGGCTTGCAGCGATGCAAATGAATTCGAGGCTAATATCTGCAGCTGCATGCCTGCCTTATGGAGATAAAAGTCATGTTTTTTGGAATTTTAGCTTCTACATCCTCTTTAAGTGAAGTGACAATTACAAATGACATAAATTCATGCATTTTCACTTTTAGAGAAACCTGAACAGATGAAATGAAATTTCCTAATTTTTTAGCTTAAAGAAACAGTACATAACCACAATTTTTTTTCCCTACCAGGACCAACTGGATGTGATCACCCTACCACAATGGAAACCGATGCTTTTTGCGGTTGCTTTCTTACACACAGTGGTTCAAGAACGACGTAAATTCGGTCCACTCGGATGGAATATCCCGTATGAATTCAATTCATCTGATTTCACTGCAAGTGTCCAATTTGTTCAGAATCATCTAGACGATATGGATCTTAAAAAGGTGAGGTTCTAGAATAGACGATTGCGCTAAAGATGGCGGCGAGGAATTTTTTACCAAGATGCATTGCGTTCTAATTAAGATTCTTTAGCGATTCTATAAGAATTCAATTAAAGAACGCAGTGCATTTTGGTAAAAAAATCCTCGCTGCCATCTTTAGCGCAATCGTCTATTGTTCGTTGACTTAAAATTGACTTAATATAGAGTGGTAGCCTCATTCTAGACTTATCACAGATTGTTCCTAGTTTTCGCTCGCAATTACAAAACTTTTTTACTTACTTATCTATTGAATATAAAATAAGAAATATAAAAAACGACGAATTGTAATCAGTCTAGCCTCATTCCACGAGGACAGCCTTCAACTTACGCTCATCTCGTTGAATTGAATTGATGTTGTTGTTGTCGCTCCAGTGAGGGTCTTATTTCCCTAGTAGCGCTGTAAAATCAGACAAAAAATATCGATCGATGACAAAATCAGATTATGGCTCAGAGGAAGGCAGTCACAAGCAGGCATTTTCATCAATTGTTTATAGATTATTGGTTATTTCTAAGGCTTTTCGAGATTTCAAGATTTTGCCACATTGTTGAGGATTTGAACGATTTTTCAGATTTTCAAGGACTTGTGAAAAGATTTTTTTGAGAATTCGTATCATTTGTTGGGGAAAGAATTCTGGGATTTTTTTTAGATTTTTGAAAATGTTTACGATTTTCTTTGGGATTTCTAAGATTTTGTGAAGATTTTTGACGAAAGTGTACGAGATATTTGGAGTGACTTGCCCCTCGATTAATGTCAAACGAATTTTTTATCAAAGGTCTTTTCGTCAAAGCAAAATTTCTGACCTTTCCTTTTTAAATTCCAGGGTGTGTCATGGACAACAGTGAGGTACATGCTCGGTGAAGTACAATACGGGGGTCGTGTCACAGATGACTTTGATAAAAGATTGTTGAATACCTTCTGTCGTGTCTGGTTCCACGAAAATATGTTTGGTGACATTTTCAAGTTTTACCAAGGATACACAATTCCAAAATGCATCTCCCTTAATGACTTCAAAGCGCATATTGATGAATTACCAATGGTGGACTCTCCAGAAGTAAGTAATTTTTTTGGTATTTTCATATTCTTTAATTGTGCAGTAAGAGTGTTCAGCAATTAGATGTATGGCAACTAATGCAGTGATAAGAAGGAAATCACCCAAGTACGGAAGACAGGGGTTAGTTGCCACATGAGTAAGTTGTCACATTCTCTTTTTAAATTGAATGCTTTAATTGTTTTGATTTTTGCTGATACATTTGAAAAAGTAGATCATAGCCTACCAGAAAACATAATTTGCTCTTGCTGCCTGCAATCCATCCATGATAGTAGATCCATGATAAACTTTTTACGGTAGCTCTGCTTTCCGATATGATCAGCACGCGCAGCTCCTCCACAGGACCCGCACAAAGGGAACGTAATTTTTTGTGGGACACCCTATATATGTCATTTTTATGTTTCAAAGTAGGGGAGGATGGGATGGGATGGGATGGGATGGGATGGGATGGGATGGGATGGGATGGGATGGGATGGGATGGGATGGGATGGGATGGGATGGGATGGGATGGGATGGGATGGGATGGGATGGGATGGGATGGGAGTGTATATTGTACTTTCAGAATCACTATCAACGTTTAATATCGTTAACCCTGTTCTTTGCGTTTATACTTTGTAGCTCCTTGACCTTATTCTATCCGCTAATGCAGTTTACTTATCTCAGGGGAACCTAACTGCAGTTTACATATCTCACGTGATGAGTAAATTCATTTGAAGCTATCTTGGCAACTCGTTTAATCGTACCTTTATTTGCATAAAAAGTCATTTGAATTGAAGTTGATTTCGAGGCGCACTCTTTATTTTGTTGAATTGTTTTCTAGGCCTTTGGACTCCACCCAAACGCAGACATCACATATCAAACAAAAACTGCTGTTGATGTCCTGGACACTATTGTCAACATTCAACCAAAGGATAGTTCTGGTGGAGGAGGCGAAACTCGAGAATCGGTAGTTGCGAGGCAGGCCACTGAAATGCTGGAGAAGCTGCCAGATGATTATATACCCCATGAGGTTGGTGCTGATGGTTGTTGTTTACTTTGTTCTAGACTGATTACATCGTCGCAGTTATTGCTCTTGGTCAAATCTGCTCGCAGTTTAGCCCAACAATCGAATTGTATTGGTTTATTTTATCGCTCCAACGTATAATTGTAGACACTTTGGAACGCCATTTAGCAATTTTTCGACTATTTGCTATAATATTGAGGCTTGATAGCTGACAAATTTTGATCGATGATTTTAAATCCGTTGTAAATTAAGAATGATGCGATAAATTTTAACAAACTGAATTTTCTTCTGTAAGTTGATATACAGTAAATCCCCGCATATAAGAACCTACTTTTTTGAGAACCAGGCTGAAGTAGGTTCTTATTTTAAAGGTACTAATACGAATTTCAAGGTATAAAGGTTCTTATTTGAAGTGTGCCTTGTATAGGCCCTTTTAGAGTCTGCACCAAAGGTGTTAAGACCTGGTATTTTATTTTGGTAGAGTTGTTATGGACCTGATAACTAACCCTAAGCTTACAAACAGCAGGGGAGGAGATTCAAACTTTAACAGCCAACTGGGGCAAAAATCAGCTTAATAACGACGATCAAGGATCAACTTCGCTTCCCCTGCAATAAGAACATATTTTCATCAAACTGAAACAGGTTCTTAATTACAAGGTCCATAAGTTAGGAAAAACAGCCTCTCGATTCTCATTTTGGTAGGTTCTTTTATGCGGGTTTCTACTGTATTAACTAAACAGAAATTATCAGTTCATTGGAATGAGAGAAATGGTTTCATAGCCACAAGCTTTACAACGTCTAACATTTTCTTATTCACACGGTATAAATTACAATAGTAATTTATTTGTGTTCTTACTAATCCAGGTTCGTGGAAGATTGTCAAAAATGGGAGCTCTAATGCCAATGAACATCTTCCTACGACAAGAGGTTGACAGAATGCAGAAAGTGATTTCAATTGTGAGAACAACACTAGTAGACTTGAAGCTCGCTATCGATGGTACCATCATTATGAGTGAGAACCTTAGAGATGCCTTGGATAATATATTCGATGCAAGGGTACCAGGACTCTGGAGAAAGGTGACTTATTTCATGATTTTACAATTATCTGTCAGCTATCAATTTATCTTTTTATCAATTTTTATCAATTTTTATCAATTCAGCTCAAATACTCTTTTTATTAATTTTTCGATCTCTTTCCAACAAAATAGAATTCAAAATTTGCTTTAGAATCGATTTTCAGAATTAAAAGGGCTTTGGAAATGATCGCCTTATCATTTGTTTGCATGCGTGGCTGTGCAAATAAAAACCTATACTTGCCATTCGTTGCAAATGATTCAAATACACACAAGTTATCCTTCGAACTAATTCCAATGAATTAAGATTTTCGCCCGCTTACATGCTAAAACAGCTCAATTTTATCTTGAGCCATTCGATCAAATCGACAAATGAAACATGTAACAACCATTATCCTTTAGCCTTTTTAGCATTTTATTCTTATGCTTAAATTTGCCCATTTAATACGATTTTCATTTCGTTTGAGCGAAGATGACTTAGACCAATCTGAAGGCTAATGGTTAGAGTCCCCGCCCTACTGAACCTGCAATGTAGAGTGAGGAGAGTTAGCAACTTCCTGTAATTCCAGGCTATTGGAATCCCGAGATGTGGGCGCATCGAAAGGAAGGACCAGGACGCTGCTTCGATAAGCTCAGCTTCTCAGCGTCCTACAACTACCTTCGGATGCAAGGTAGAAATATAGAAAAAACAATTTATTAAGTCGATTTTTGCTACATTTATTCTAATTCATTCTAGATTTCATGGGACTCAACAACTCTTGGCTTCTGGTTTACTGAGCTGATTGAAAGAAATACTCAGTTTGCTAATTGGTTATTTAACGGAAGACCACATCATTTCTGGATGACAGGATTCTTTAATCCACAGGTAAGGACCCAAGACAGGGGTGTTTTTTTATATTCAACATAAACGTTTACTACAAAATGACTAAAGACACTACCTACGATCTACTATACCACACTACAAGGACGGGGCCAGAAGGAGCAAAATATGATGTCTACCCCCTGGGATTAACATAAACTAAAATACAACTAATATAAACTACTATACCATACCACGCTACAACTAATACAGATAGAAATGCTAATTATAAAGACATTTTACGAATAGATATTTGAGCCGGTTTCACATTAGATGTCAGGCCAAAATGTAATGGTGAGCAATCGGAACCCCAGCCGAGGACAACAACGACAACAACCGTCCCCGTCACTGCTCCCTACCCAAGGTCCCCATCGCTCGAAACACCGCTATTGAGTCTGGATTTCTAATATATGAGGTATTTTCCATATATGATGGTGCAAGATGCGCCATCATTTTTGGTAGCTTTAAAACTTAGAAATGAGTTTTGAGGTATCGTTTGCAGCATCTTCAGTAATGTTCGTTAACGTTAGGGGTAACATTTTCAGAGATTGCAACTTTTTAAGGTCATAACTTTGGACACGATATCATTTTGTTGAAGTTAATAATTTACATGTTAATGTTCGTACTCCTTGGGGTGTGCCTTTATTTAATTTAACACGAAGACAGAAACTCTTTCAGGTTATGGTTTGTAAAACCCATATAGATTTGTGAGTATATTTCAAAGTTCAAAATAGCACACTCCCGTTTTCTTTATTGAAGTTACCCCATGGCGTTATGATAGGGCTCAAATCTTTTAAATTTTTGAAAAGGTCGGTATAGAAAAGGCATCTTTGGTGGCTAGAAACTTATATGGCATTTTTCTTTGAATTGGATGGTAAATCTTAAGAGAGGAAACTTATGTTACTTTGCTGTAAATCTGCCGTGGAAAGGCGCATTTCTTGATATCTTGTTTTTTTTTTTGTCGCAAATGGAGCAGCAATTAATGCAATTATTTTAATTTTCCGAAAAGGCATGCGTATATCATGGAAAACGTGACTTTTTCTCTCGAAAAAAACATTTAAATCATCGTAAATCCTAAACTCAAGTCTGAAGGAAACATTATAAAACCTGAGATGTTGTTGATTATTCTTCGAGATAAAACACTGTAACCATAGTTTATGAAGGCCTACAAACATGGTGGTTACTTTGAAGCAGAAATCTGTAGCTTTTCTAGTTTAGGTCGCTCTATTTAGAAATTAGGTTCGATGACGACGTTTAACCTATAGCGGGATAGCCTCAAATTTAATAAATGCTGCCATCTTGAAACTAAGGAAGATATCAATAAATTGCCACGGTAGATTTACAGCAAAAAACCCTAAGTTCCTTCCAAGCCTTTTATTTCAAAGAAAATTGCAATAGAATTTTACACCGACCTTTTTAAAGATTTGAGCCCTATGTTTCGTTATGGATAGTTAAATATACCCAGTTGCCCATACCCATGTGCATACCCAACCAAAAAGTAGGGTTATGTGTGAATCTGGCAGCTAGGGTAATAGTTATGCAACTGGGTCGTGTTATAACTATTGGTATACTCACGTGTTATTTTCTTGTGCCTATTTTAAGAGGGCTCCGTCGTCAAACTGTAAACAAATCTGTAAACACCGCACGTGTCCATTGTTCTCCATTCTTGTCTGCAGTTTGTTTGATGGCTTCACCCAAGCCACCAAAGAGTATTCGTTCAAAACCACTTATATCCCAGCAATCGTAAGAGATGTGAATGTTTGGATTTTTCCTCTGTGAAGTACAAAGATCTATCTTCAAATTATGCGTTCATTTTCGAAAAAACAGGTAAACGTCTGTGTGATATTGCCTATCAAAAACTTCAAAATCACTGTTTCGACCGAAATTTGGAGGCGGAGCCCCTTTAAGGACTCTTCTTACAGTGAAGTATACAGTAAACACCCGCGTATAAGAACCTACAATTTCGAAAGTCAGTCTCGGTTCTTGAACAATGAATACAATGGATTGGTTCTCTTAAACAATTGACAATTTGACAATTTAAGCCTCTAGTAGGTTCTTAATCCACTAGGTTCTTATCCGCAATCCGCAGATGTTTACTGTATTCATAAAGAATCTAGTTACTTCTAGATTATGATTTGAATACTCAAGAGCCCCTTGTATGCCTGCAGTAATCCTTGCTCAACAGGGACTCATAATATCATAGTGAAAATGATGACCTGATTTGGGCATTCACATTCATCGATCAAATCATGATGGAATCATTGCTTAGGCTGTTTTAACCGTTACTCTGCAGAACTGAAATGCAATAATAATCACGTTAAGGTGACACAAACCCATTCTGAATACCAAGAAGAAAGTTCATTTATCTGGCATCTGCTTAATGCATGTAAATTGCATCATTTTATCATTACAGGGTTTCCTGACAGCCATGAGACAAGAAATAACGAGAGCGCACAAAGGCTGGGCACTAGACAGTGTCGTCCTTGCTAATGACGTAACCAAGTTCATGAAAGAAGACGTCAATGTGCCACCGCAGGAGGGTGTTTATATCCATGGTTTGTTCCTTGATGGGGCTGGCTGGGACCGGCGTAACTGCAGGTTGATGGAACCACAACCAAAAGTTTTGTTTACTCCATTGCCTGTGGTCCATGTTTATGCTGTCAACTCAGTGGTTGGTAAAGACCCGAAACTGTACGAATGTCCAGTATACAAAAAACCCAGGAGAACGGATTTGACTTATATCTTTTGCTTACAATTGAGAACGATGCAAAATCCGGACCACTGGACACTGAGAGGAGTTGCATTGCTTTGTGATGTAAAATAACATTCATGAAGATTGTTTAGTATTAAAAGTGGGACTGGGCGTTTTATATGCAGGAAACAATGGGATCCTTTTTGTGAATATGTTTGAATTATCAATGGTATTAAATACTTTCGTTCTGGAATAATGCGCCTTCCGAAGCTAACATCTCGTTTCCGAGTTGTGTAACGTTTGGTCTGGTCACAGCCTTATGTTTTGTGAAATTTCTGGGAGCTGTTCCTCTTATATCATTGGTGGGGGTCGTAGGCGGTTGAGAAACCGTCCCTAAATTTAATTGAAACCTTCACAACGGCCTTTCCGCACTTTGCACATACAACCTCGGTTCTATCTCACAGACGGTTGTCTCGTTATCGTTTTCGCGATTTCCAAAACTAAAAACTAACACCAGCTGGTACAAGGGGTACAAGAGAAAATAGTTGGACCTCTCCCCTGAAGTACATCGAATATGGTATTTTGTCGTCGATGTTTACGTAATTTGTGTAGCAACTGGACCTGTTGAATATTAGTCAGTGAAGAAATCTGCAATCCGTTGAGAGGAAAAAACTGTAAATCCGCCATTTGTATAACCAAGAGCCCAATAACTGTACAATCTTTCTGAAAGGCTAACATTCGCGAACTGTCTGGTTCTACGATCCCCACTTATTAGAGTGTTCCTCGATTGTTTCACTTTGGTTTGCGACCCAGAGAAAGCTATTTGCAAACCAGGTTAACTAAATCGGGCATTTATCTTACTATGTCCGTAAAATCATGCAGAATGCAGAGATATGTGGACTTTTTTCAAATGTGACATTCAAATTGCTACCAATATAAAATCTACCAATCTAAATTGAATGAGAAAGCCCAGCCAGGCACTTCCTTCGGCGCATCATTCCTTTCCGAATTTTATAGTGTATGAGTGTGTCGAGAGTTTTTTTTAGTTTGAATATATGCAATGATGAATATATTGTATTTTATTGTATTCTACACGTATTTTTTGTAAGGAACTAATAATTTGACCAAGCACTGAAAGTTTCTTGAATCTCTCATTATTTGATTACTGAAAGTTAAAATAATTTGAAAAAGTAAAGGCCACGATACCAACGTCGATTGCCGGATCCGAAGATGCTTGCGATGACGAAAAAATGAATAAATTGAAAGGCAGAAACACCGCAACACGACAAAAAACAACAGCAAATACGATTAATTTAATGTTTGCCAATATTTCGTCCTGCCATGCAGGACTTCTTCAGGGCTGTAATGTGACAGTTATAATAAAAATTTGAATATGTACAGCGATTTGAAAAGGAGAAGTAACACGTGATTGGTTAGATATGATGGCTACGCAGAGGTTATATGGGTTAGGTTTATAACGGTTATGTAATGTATGTAGTAAAATGATGATGATGCTAATCAAGATAATAATGATAATAATAATGCTGATGGTGATAATAATATGATGATGATAATAATAATAATAATAATAATAATAATAATAATAATAATAATAATAATAATAATAATAATAATAATAATAATAATGATAATGATTATGTAAATGCAATGTTAGAAACTAACTGCGATATAATGATAATAATAATGATGGGGATAGTGAGGAGAATAGGTAAGGTAAGAGAGTGAGTAGATTAGGTTACTTACAACTGTGTTTGTTAGCGGTCTGTGGTTCTGTTCAGTCCGTTGGGTGAGAGAGTGTTCGCTAAGTCAATGAAGTAATTTTCCTTGGCTCGTCTAACACTCTCTCTGGTGTCATGTATCTTAAGTAGCGGTAGTAGTTGTAAGTCTTGTACGGAGTGATTGGGTTTACAAAAGTGTTCTGCAACCCCGGATGTGTCGGAACGTTTGTTTATAATGTCTCGTCGGTGTTCGTTGAGTCTGTCTCTTATGCGTCGTCCTGTTTGTCCTATGTATTGGCAGTCAGTCTTTTTGTCGCGTAAGCATCGTTTGCATTGTAGTAAGTATATGACGTTAGTGGAGTTGCAGTCGAGGCTTTGTCTTATGTTGAAGGTTTCGTTGGTGTTTGTGAAAGTAACTGTGTGTGTTCCGTCTTGTATGTGTTGGCATGTGTAGCAGTCGCGTCGTGATGGACATTTAGATATTCCTCTGGGAGTGGTGGTAGCGTCATTTTTCATTTTGGCGCGCACCAGGTATTCCCTGAGGTTTTTTGGTCTGCGGTTACTTAGT
This sequence comes from Aurelia coerulea, assembly GCA_039566865.1. Lineage (NCBI taxonomy): Eukaryota > Metazoa > Cnidaria > Scyphozoa > Semaeostomeae > Ulmaridae > Aurelia > Aurelia coerulea. The sequence continues at coordinate 6,374,605 of CM076953.1, read as the reverse complement.
ATCGGTGGGTCTGGGAAGACTTCCTTACAGTTTGTCGAGTTTTGTAATATGTGGAAGTTGCTGTTAAGTATGGACGTTAATTGTGGTACACTAGGGTGGTAGGTAACCACAAATGGTGTTCTGTTGTTACGTTTTTTCTGTTTCGTTTGTAAGCTGGATTGTCGCGTTATTTTGGAAGCCTTCCGTATTTCGTTACGTACGTGTTTGCGTTTGTATCCTCTGTTTGTAAGGTATGTAAGCAGTTGATTTGTGCGTTTCTTAAGAGTGTCATTGTTGGAGCAAATGCGTCGTAATCGTAGTGCAAGGCTGTATGGTATGGACTTTTTCGTATGTTTGGGGTGGGCGGATGTGCTGAGGAGGTATTGGTGTGTGTCTGTGGGTTTGACGTAGAGGTCTGTCGAGATGCTGTTGTCTTCGTTAAGTATTACTGTGACGTCTAGGAAATGTGTGCTGGTGGAAGATATGTCACTGGTAAATTTGATGTTGGGATGGATGTTGTTGAGTGTGCGTATAAATTCTGTGAGTTTTTCCTCTCCGTGAGTCCAAATTAAAAAAATGTCGTCGATGTAACGCCACCAAACAAGGGGCTTGTGAGGTGCGTTTTTTAGGGCATTTTCTTCAAAGACCCCCATAAAGAGATTTGCATATGGGGGTGCCATGCGAGTGCCCATAGCTGTGCCGTGTTTCTGTAAGTAGAACTGTCCGTTAAACTCAAAATTGTTGTTGCGTAAAATGATGTCTATAAGGTCACAGATGGTTTGGGTGGGAGGATTTTGTGTGGTGCGTTTGTCAAGGTACTCCCTGGCAGCCTGAACGCCTTCAAAGTGGGGTATGTTAGTATAGAGTGAAGATACATCTAAAGTAACGAGAAGCGAATTAGAGGGAAGGGTGCCCATATTAGAGAGCTTATTAAGAAAGTGAGTTGTGTCTTTAAGGAAGGATGGAAGTTTAAAGACGAGAGGGTTAAGGGTGTCACTGACGAATTCGGAGCACCCTTCCCTCTAATCGCTTCTCGTTACTTTAGATGTATCTTCACTCTATACTAACATACCCCACTTTGAAGGCGTTCAGGCTGCCAGGGAGTACCTTGACAAACGCACCACACAAAATCCTCCCACCCAAACCATCTGTGACCTTATAGACATCATTTTACGCAACAACAATTTTGAGTTTAACGGACAGTTCTACTTACAGAAACACGGCACAGCTATGGGCACTCGCATGGCACCCCCATATGCAAATCTCTTTATGGGGGTCTTTGAAGAAAATGCCCTAAAAAACGCACCTCACAAGCCCCTTGTTTGGTGGCGTTACATCGACGACATTTTTTTAATTTGGACTCACGGAGAGGAAAAACTCACAGAATTTATACGCACACTCAACAACATCCATCCCAACATCAAATTTACCAGTGACATATCTTCCACCAGCACACATTTCCTAGACGTCACAGTAATACTTAACGAAGACAACAGCATCTCGACAGACCTCTACGTCAAACCCACAGACACACACCAATACCTCCTCAGCACATCCGCCCACCCCAAACATACGAAAAAGTCCATACCATACAGCCTTGCACTACGATTACGACGCATTTGCTCCAACAATGACACTCTTAAGAAACGCACAAATCAACTGCTTACATACCTTACAAACAGAGGATACAAACGCAAACACGTACGTAACGAAATACGGAAGGCTTCCAAAATAACGCGACAATCCAGCTTACAAACGAAACAGAAAAAACGTAACAACAGAACACCATTTGTGGTTACCTACCACCCTAGTGTACCACAATTAACGTCCATACTTAACAGCAACTTCCACATATTACAAAACTCGACAAACTGTAAGGAAGTCTTCCCAGACCCACCGATACTAAGTAACCGCAGACCAAAAAACCTCAGGGAATACCTGGTGCGCGCCAAAATGAAAAATGACGCTACCACCACTCCCAGAGGAATATCTAAATGTCCATCACGACGCGACTGCTACACATGCCAACACATACAAGACGGAACACACACAGTTACTTTCACAAACACCAACGAAACCTTCAACATAAGACAAAGCCTCGACTGCAACTCCACTAACGTCATATACTTACTACAATGCAAACGATGCTTACGCGACAAAAAGACTGACTGCCAATACATAGGACAAACAGGACGACGCATAAGAGACAGACTCAACGAACACCGACGAGACATTATAAACAAACGTTCCGACACATCCGGGGTTGCAGAACACTTTTGTAAACCCAATCACTCCGTACAAGACTTACAACTACTACCGCTACTTAAGATACATGACACCAGAGAGAGTGTTAGACGAGCCAAGGAAAATTACTTCATTGACTTAGCGAACACTCTCTCACCCAACGGACTGAACAGAACCACAGACCGCTAACAAACACAGTTGTAAGTAACCTAATCTACTCACTCTCTTACCTTACCTATTCTCCTCACTATCCCCATCATTATTATTATCATTATATCGCAGTTAGTTTCTAACATTGCATTTACATAATCATTATCATTATTATTATTATTATTATTATTATTATTATTATTATTATTATTATTATTATTATTATCATCATCATATTATTATTATTCATCATATTATTATCACCATCAGCATTATTATTATCATTATTATCTTGATTAGCATCATCATCATTTTACTACATACATTACATAACCGTTATAAACCTAACCCATATAACCTCTGCGTAGCCATCATATCTAACCAATCACGTGTTACTTCTCCTTTTCAAATCGCTGTACATATTCAAATTTTTATTATAACTGTCACATTACAGCCCTGAAGAAGTCCTGCATGGCAGGACGAAATATTGGCAAACATTAAATTAATCGTATTTGCTGTTGTTTTTTGTCGTGTTGCGGTGTTTCTGCCTTTCAATTTATTTTTTTTTAAAATTATAAAACCTTCCAACGCCTGAATTTTGTGGATTTTGATCTCTGTGAAGTTTCCTCAGTTTAGAAGTTGAAGAGGATTCGGGAAGCGAAGGAAATTCAGTTCAGTCTTGGGATGACGGGGATGTGCCGCCCAACTTTAGAAAAACCCATCCTTTGGGATTCTGGGTCGATTTTCATCCCACTTTCGAGGATTTTTGAGGAGAAAGCCTGTTGAACTAGCTAGGAATCAAATTGCATTTCACTTTGAACACACAATTATGAATACTCACACTGTTGTGGTCCTGAAAAATCACCATAACCAAAGTTTCCTTAAAGCAATTCGATTAAAGGAAAGAGCAATAATATTTCAACCAATTAATTATCAAGTTTCTCACGGCCGTAGGAAGAAGCTTCAGATTGGGGGGGGGCAATTGTTCTTAAGACAATAGAGAAGAATACATCTAATTAATTCGTGTGACGTAGCACCATTGTTTTCAAAATATTGGGGGGGCTTGAGCCCCCCTGCCCCCCGCTTCCTACGGGCCTGCGTTTCTCGAAGATTGGTCGATGCCTATTTATCCTTTATCAATGTCATATTTTTGTGTTGGCGCAATACTGTACAAATATTTTTTATAAGAAACTGGGAATTTGGGCAGCACTGAAAGTTTCTTGAATAGTAAAAAAGAACGTTTCTTGAATAACGAGCAATGGATAATGTAAATATTGTAATGAACTTTTCTTTTGATGTAAATGGGCTAAACAGTGTCCCCAATTAGTACTATTGCTAAGGATATATTACACTTTTATAAAGTTATAATAACAATAACAAATATTTTCTTAAGCTGGATTTTCCCAGTATTGCAGTCGCTTAATGTTTTGGCGACCTGAGAATCGAGTTCAGCAGTTTCCTGTAGAACTGGAACTGTGAAGGTGACAGCCTCATTTTCATTTTGGGCCTAAGTGACGTTGATGAAGGATGAAGGCTGGTTGGAAAGTTTGGAACACAGGATCTAGAATGTTTGGAGTCAGAATGGAGAAGAAAACAGAGAGAAAATGAACTGAACTAGAGTAAATTGGCAATATGAAAGCAAACTGAACGCTTAACATGCTTTTTCAGCATTGAGGCCCCAGTGTGGGTCCAGAAAAATGCATTGATTTTGAAATGGCGGGAATTCTCGATTGCCAGCCAGGGAAATGCAGAAATATCCACCATGCAGATTACATAATTTCTTGTTTAACGAAAGAAAATCTACAGGTGATAAAGGTTGCTTTCAAAAAGAAGTGTGGAAATGCAGCTAGAATAACTGACAAATTTGGAAGGTAAGTATAGACAAAACGCAAGCATTGAAGCTAAACATATAAACACCACAGCTACAGCCTCTCACAGTCACAGAACGCACAGTCAACATAGATAGGGTAAGACAGGGTAAAGTGAACTACTTTGGAGGTTTTTCAAGGATATCCTAAAGAGACTGTAGCTGAGGGCAAACTTTTTAACGTTTTTTGACATTGTCTTTGGGTCAGTTCATCCAGCAAATATATTTTTCAAATCTTTTTCCATTGTCTCACAAAAGAGCTTTCTTTGGCGACCGCTCTGCCTAGTTCACTTTACCCCGGACCGGGGTAAAGTGAACTACTTAGCAATTGTTCGATAAAACCAAAATAATGCTGGTAATACCCGAAAATATGATTCATTTTGCAACTCTAAGGAGTTCTTCGCATGCCAAACGAAACAAACCCAAAAATTTCACAAGAGTGATATTTAAAAAAATTAAATTGTGACCTATGTTGAGAACGATCTTTGCAGATCAAATATTAACCAAAAACTATTGTCTAAGTCATCAATTTGAGTCAGATTGCGAGACCTGAATACAAGTCGATGAACAATAATGGGAATATTCTTTGAAAATACTATATTGCATATAAATACCAAATTACCACAAAAAGAAACAATATTTTCAAAGTAGCTCACTTTGCCCTGAAACCTCCGCCCAGAAATAAAACCAAAAATAGTTATAAATCTATAACAATTAGCTATATTCTAATTTCACAGTGATGGCCATTTATCCTTTTCATGTCGACAGGTATGCTTGCTTCATCAAATCCCAACAAAATTCTTGGATCAGTAACCGCATTTTTGAATGAAGGTCAAACTTCGGCTGTCAAATGTTTGGAGGTTTTTCAGGGAGCTGGTATCAGAATATATTTCTGTGTCATCAGAGCGAAAAATTATCCTGCAAATTATGATTTTCTGAAGGCAGACTTATGAACCAAATGAGATTGAAAAGGTCTTCTTCATCTGACTTTGTGTTCACATGAGAAAATGAAAAATCATGGGTAGTTCACTTTACCCCGGCTGAAGCAAAATATCGACTGGATGGTAGATCTTTTAAAATATTATGTAAGCTTACAAAAAAAGTCTTTCTTTGCCCTTTCCTTTGGAAAAATGTAAACACATGGTACGTGCTTCAAATTGATCAAAACAATTATAGAAATGAATTTCGTCTTGGGGTCAAAAAGTAAGACCAAAGATTGGAGCCCAAACCTAACAACCATGATTTCCCGAGGTTGTTTTTACTGCCTTGGGTAAAGGGATTTTTTGCAACAACAGGAAGAACTATTTTGCAAAAATGATTTCATTTCCTGTGAGCACATGTAACAAAGCATTTGGCATAAATCATGTTTTATCATTGCATGTTTGCTTTTGGAGAGAAGCGCGAATGTTCTGAGTAGTTCACTTTACCCCGTCTTACCCTATGCAGTATGGACTATGGGATTATGTGCCATTTTTATTTGGTTTGTGTGCCACCCTCCATCGCTGCACTGCTTCTCAGAAGACTAAGTTTGCATTTGAAAGCATTAAAAATCTAGGAAATCCAGCAAGAAATATTTGATATTTGATAACAGAAATCTCCCAGAATGTAAGAAACTGGCTAAACCTGCCCGGACCTAAGTCTCTTGTAAAGAAATAAAGTACCACTTTAGACTTAAGGCAGAAAATCACCATGTCAGTTCAAAGTATTTTGCTATTTGTGGTTGGTTCTAGATATTCACATCACTTGAAAATCATCAGAGAGCAGGATAACAGGTTAAACATCTCTGGAATATAAGTCATTGAATATAAATTGTAATAAATTTTGAAACTTTGTGGGTGTGGTCTTCAAACATATAACTTAGGTATTGAAACAAAAAGAGTTTATTTGTTAGCAAGAAAAGCCGTCTACGGTAAAATAACTGTTTTACAAACTTTGTCCCAAGTTTAGCTGCGCCCACCTCACACACACAATCATCTTGCTTCAGTACCTAACTGAACATCTGTCTTTTGACAAGCAAATTACTTTCTAATATTTGTAGCTTCCCTGTGAAAAATGCATTGTAGTGTATTCCAACAACTTTATGAGGAGAACAGCAACTTGCGATAGGCTGCGCTCAAGTATCTTTAGTGTGAGGATAGGACACAATTACTAATTTAGTGAACATGAAAAGCTGCCAAAAGATATAGATTTATTACTGATATTTCGATTGCCGACAAAGATGATGTCCTTGAGATGGAAGACTTTGACATGGAAATCTGAGAAATTTATCAAAGCTCATTATTTCTTCAAAAGGGCGTTTCCCCATTTTCTGAGAGTGTGAAAGGCATGGTCAGAGAAAATTTTCCTTGGGGCCCCATTGTGAAATCACTCTGGGGCCTGAGCTAGCTCTCAACGGCCATGCATTTGTTCGAAGATGGAAGACAGTCATGGCAAATGTAGTCAATTATGTCCATGTAATAGCAAAGCTAAAAGATATATTACAAATTGTTTCATTTCAGAAATGCATTGCACATAGCAGTTTCCTGTGGAAAATATGATGTTGCAGAATGGTTGATAAATCAATGTGGAGTTGAAATTGGATTGAAAGATTTTGAATCTGGATGGAACAGTCTTCATAGAAGTTTGTATTATGGGAATATTCATTGTGCAGTCCTTTTGCTGCAGGTATGTACACAACTTTTGGAATAAGGTGAAAATCAATCCTATTCACTCCGCTCCACTTTCCGTCTTGTGTAACTACACCAATCCAGTGTGGCCCCACTCCATTTGGCAGGCCTGCCATTTGGGCTTCCCATGTCAAAGACAATAGATATAGACTTTGCAGTGGAAGGTGACTTAGTGTCGTGTAATTGCAATAAAAAATGGGTTCATGGCAATCCGGTATCATACAACTGCTTGCGATTTTGACAAAGATGGGTTGAAACCAATCCAATGCAAAAAGCAATCCAGCATTGTGTAACCCAGGTCTAAGGTATTGTAAATATATCTACAAGCTTGCATTTTTAGTGCAATGTTATTGTTTGGAATAAGTTTTCTATAAGTCATGAAGGTTATCTGAATCAGTCTTTAAAAGGTTGGAAGGAAAAAGAAACTATTGTATGCCAAGACGGCTCTGATAATATGAAAATGTAAATTTTCCCAAGAAAAGAAGAAGAAAAGAAGAAGACTGTCCATCAAATTTTGACTTATTGTGGCCACAAAAATGTTTTAGCCTTGTAGAGGGGATTATGACCAAGGCTATCAGTAAGATTCCAAGCTGCAACCAGTCTAACACAAGGTTTCCACAACGCTTCTACAAGGCAAAGCATTTTTCAAGCCATTTACAAGGTTACAGCAAGGCTATTCCAGGCTATAACAAGGTGGCCATCATTATTGGCCTTGTATTTTCGTACAGGCATCATTATTGAAATTTTTCAGCTTTTTTCAGTGGTAATTTGGATGCAAACTCAGATTTAGCACAAAACTATACTTTGGGTGCTAAATATTAATGCGCCATGTGTTTTGGATAATGATTGTATGAAAGGTGGGAAATTTGAAATTCTCAACCTTGCCCCCAGGGTGATGTTACGTCATACACTAATCATGAAATTTTGTTGCAAATGTGACTGTAAGTGAAGTTGGCTCATGATACTCTGTTATCAGGTGCTTGCAAATTCTATTCAAAAGAATGATCTCTTCCATCTTTCAGAATGGTCTTGACTTTGCAGTCAGTGACAGAGATGGTGCAAGTCCGCTCAAGCTAGTTCATTTAGATTCACAGAGGGCAAAAACACTCAAGAGTAGGTAAACTGTATTTGTTGAGGAGGGTGTTGATGATAGAAGAGAAGGCTATATGTTCATGATAAACCAGTGTAAAGCTTTGAATTTTTAGTGAAGCCTAAAAGTAATTGTTAAAGGGGCTGGTTCACATAACCATGAACAATTCAATTCAATTTTGTTCACAGAATACAACAACCTAATACAATGTAAGATAAAAATAGATGTATTCTACACGACCCAAAAAAAGCTGAGCTTATCTAGCTTGGGCTGTAAATTAAAATTCAAAAGGATATACGAAAAAGAAAAAAAAAATAAACAAACACATCATCTCAGAAATCTATATTATTTTCTGCACGTGTCCATTTGATTCTGTGCAGATTTTGGTGAATGGAATGAATCCACAATAAAGGTACTCTTGGAAATCCAGCGACATCTCTGTAATCTTACAACATACGAAGGTTTTGTTTGTTTCTGTACGAAATTCAAAAGTCCATCTTCCAAATAGCATTTTCGTTTTGACAAAATTAGTGTAAACTCTGTGTGATATGGTCTGTCAAAGACTGTTAAATTGTTGCTTTGAAAGAAGTTTGTTTACTTTGCTTGACCCAGCTCCTGTAAGAAGTTGTAAAGTCAAGGAAGTTTTTTTTATGCACAAATGATCATTTTATACTGTATGCGTGCACTTGACTTGTCTTGCATTGATGTATCATGAGATCATATATTATTGATAAGGCTGCAGTCTCATAATTTCTGCTTGTTATTTGCAGGAGATAAAATAAAACTCGGAAGAGTTATCCTTCCTTATCACGCTTCAGAGCCAGGAGAATTGTCACTTGAAATTGATGACCTCGTAGACATCTTGAAAGAATACAATGCAACAGGATGGGGCTTTGGCAGAGTCAGTGGAACGAGGGATAAAGGGAAGTTCCCCTTGAACTTTGTTGCAATCCTTGGAGATAAGACAAGTGAATTTTCAGATGACAAATTCACAAAGAAAGGTAATTGATAGAGAGATATATTAAGCATAAAAGTTTCAGACGACAATATTTTCTTACATTTCGAATATCTGAAAATTTTAGTGACAGAAATTTTTTGTTGTCCGAAAATTCTGCAACAAAGAAAAATCACACGAAAGCATTACTGTTGCAAAGAGCCAATTTGTGAAAAAATCCTCGAATAATCCCCTGGGGGCTTATTTGTAAAAATTGATTTTTGAATGGAAAGTTATTCTAGGGAGAATTTTTGTTGTGATATACGGACTGTTGGACCCAGGCCCCTGATCTTATTGTCGAAGAGACCAATAGTTGTTTGCTTTGAGTTGTGAGAACAAGCGAGAAATGTTATGTTTTTATTGCATGCCTGATATTCGGAAAGTTCAAACACATTACTTATTAGATAATGCGGATGCGGTAGATGTTTGATGACATACTGCAATTCTAGCGGAAAAGTTCTGGAGTAAAATAAAAACAGATCAATTTTGTTTCATTGGAAATATGCATTGAACTATAATGACAATGAACATGATACCAAGACAAACGATGTATAGACTTGTGTAAAGTATAACATTTTGTGGAATTCATATACCACAATGGGGTTATTAGAGGGGGCTTCTTTTTCGTTATTAGTGATTAAGTGGGGCTTATCCGAAGGGGAGGCTTATTCGAAGGTGGTAGCTTGAATGAAATAGCAGCACAGGATGTTATGAATGTAGATGCAAGGTCGAGTTAGCCTTCGTGCAGACTTTACTGATTTCTTTTCAATTCTTCTGGTAGGTTGAGGAACCTCTCTGAAAAGATAGGAGAGAGATAGGAGAAGGAATCTCTCTGAGAAGATAGAAGGAGAGAGATAGGAGAAGGAACCTCTCTGAAAAGATAGGAGGAGAGAGATACTGTAGAAGAAGGAACCTCTTTGAAAAGATATCAATAGAGTCTGCCCGCAGGCCAGGTCAAATGATTTTGCTTTAATCACCCAGTGTCTATTCCTGCAAGCTTTGAGAAACAGCATTACAGCTCCTTTTAAAATGCTCAAATTTTCAAGTAGTTATGGCAATATCTGGAAGTGAGTTGGTAAATCGGTACTCAAATACTGAATCCAGCAGATCATGACCAAAACAAGAAATCAATTTTTCTCTGAAGGGTTACAGTTACCTTAATCGAGGATTTACGATATAATTCAACCACTTAATTCGCATTTTCTGAATCTTACATTCTAAAGCAAGTTTAGGGACTCCGTCTCCAAAATGTAAACAAAACGATGATTTTTGCAGTTTTTTGAATGGTAATATCACATAGGATTTTCATATTTTTTTCAAAATGAAAGTTGCTGTTTGGACATAAATCATTGTATTTCACTAAGGAACAAACCAAACATTCATATCTTCTACGATTGGATTTTCAATGGTCACTTTTTGGTGGCTTGGGTGAAGCCACCAAACAAACTGCAGAATATAATGGATGAATAATGGATAATTGGTGACTCCTGTGAGTTTACGAATTTGTTTATTTTTTGGCGACGGAGCCCCTTTAAGATTGTACCTTCAAGTTGAGTCATATTGAGGTATGTCACATCCAAAATAGCGAGGCATGATGATTATTTTTGCTATCGACAGGGCATCAATCTGATGTGTATATGTGGGGAAACAATGCAAACTTGACTCTTGGACAACCAGATACAAAAAGCAGAGAAAATCCTGAATTGGTAGAAAGTTTATGGTCACAGAAATGTAGCATAAAGCAGGTAACGGGAGACTTTCTTCCTGAGCCAATGCCTACCCACTTTACCCCTGCAAACCCACGGTTACTGGCTGACGGTATGCAGGGCCATAGCCTCACTACACAAGGACCCTCGATTTAAGCTCATCTAGTTGAAGTGAATTGATGTTGTTGTTGTCGCTCCAGTTATAGCGTCCATCAGTCTATCAATAGCGATAGCCTACGAACATATAATCCGTCTGAGTAGACTTATTACCTGGAGTCTCTCGTTTCTCTGTGCTCTTTGACTTGATGATGGCTCTTCGGTGAACAGAGAAGTGTAGAATGACAAGTGGAGTGACAGAGTGGAGTGTAGCCTCAGTGGGGCGACAACTACAACGACAATTCAACTAAATTAGATGAGCGTAACTAGAGGGTACTTATGTAATGAGGTTACCGTCTAAGTGGGTAGGCTGTAGTAAAATGGGTAGTGTTTATTGTTGGAAAACAGCAGGCCCTGAACTGATCAATCAACATTCACTATATCAAGGAGTTTAGTTCGAGCGGCTACAACGAGAGGACAACTGTAAATAGAGATTTTAGCAAAATTCATCCAAATTTTACGCCCTACCTATTGCATTTTACCCCAAAGTTACCCTAGAATACCACACTCAAAAGGCGTTTTGAGGCGTGTAGGGATTGTTCTCGTACTACGAAAGATTTTAGCTAAATCCATAGTATATTTGCAGAAATGATTGGTGAAGGTGAAGTTGCGTTTTTTAGTGCCAAGCGCTGGGATCGCAGAAGTAGAATAGGCCTAATCGAGTCCGCGACCCCTTGTCATGACGCAGATGTGATGGGGCTCTACCTGGGATCGAACCCGGTCCACCTGACTGTTCTGGATGCAATGTCAGAGGATTATACTACTGCGCCACAACACCTTCAGATTGATGCTTCATCGTGCCATATCCCATCTTTTTACCGGGTGACCCAAATGAAGTAAGCCGAGAAACGTGTCACATATAATACAATACATTAATGTTTGCAGGAAAAGCGGTAGACCAAACATTTTACCTAGATTTTTTAGGAATTTTGCTCCGTTTCCTAGCTATCTCTGTTGTCCCAGGTTTTCTAGAAATTTCCTAGCTACTTTTGCCGACAGTTTGCCAAGGAATTTTGTTCCGAATCCGGATCTTTTTCCCCTGGAAGCGCAGGGAAACTTAGCCATAAATATCCTGGGAATTCCTAAGGCAATACCCAGTTCACTTTTTACGAGAAAAAACTGTTCTGTACCAATATATTAAATGAAATAATATCAAATTTCAGGTTGCCGTTAGCAAGTTTCATACTGTATTTCTCTGCGAGGATGGTGGCATCTTTATCTGCGGACAAGGAAGGGGTGGTCGTCTTGGTTTAGGCCATGAACAAACGATCCTACGCCCGAAGCAGATAAGTTCCTTACATGGAGTACTTTGCACGGCAGTTTCAACCGCCAATGACCACACACTCATACTTGATCAGATGGGACAAGTTTACAGCTTTGGCCTGAACAAATACCATCAGCTGGGGCATCATCCTGCTCCTGCCCAGTGTCTCAGTCCAAAAATGGTAAGTAAAATGACACAAACATAAGATTTGCAGCTCACTTACCTACAATGCCTGCCAAAAGTCTTGGAACACCTTTGCTATTTTTGCATTTTTGTTTGCGATTTCCCCCTCTCCCCCTCAGAACAATGTTGTTCTGTGATGACAAAATGGGGATGGCAGGACGATTCGCGACTCTGATGGAATGCTAGGACAATAACCTTGCAAATCAACATTGTTTTGGGGGTAAGGGGGTGTTTAAGCCTAATCGCTATGGTTAGAACTGCGGATTGTCAAGAAATGGCCTAAGTGTTCCAAGGACTTTTGGCAGGCATTGTAGCTTGATAAACGGTATTTCTTTTCATTCTATTGCGATAATCCAATGTGTCAAGAAACCGAGACTTCATGTCTACCAGTAAAATTTGAAAGCAAGGAAAAATTTATTCATGAAAATTAAGTTTTTCTTGTCTTGTTTTCTACAATTGTTTTGCAGTCAACTAACCTCTAAGGAACAAGGGACAGGCTTTGAAACTATAGCATTAATTGCCTTTGATTGACACGTTATTACAAAGCTATCAGCGATTGCAGACAAATTCTTAGGATTCGTCCAATGAGCGTGAGCCAGGCTTCAGATATAAATCTTCTTCGTAGAACTGATCATTCGCAAAACTCAGATTCTTTCAATTCTTCCAATGACTGTAAACCTTTCCCAACTCTTATTTTATCTTTCAGATAAGTCATAAATCACTAAAAGGCAAAATTATGATCGGAGTTGCTGCTGCAAGATTTCACAGTGCAATTTTCACTAAAAATGAATTATTCACTTTTGGATTAAATGCGGGACAATTAGGTATGTATTTTTTGTTAGAATTAATTGTGACTCGGAGGATGAGACAGGCGACGACAATCATTTTACGCTTCATTGACATTTCCAGGAGACTTAGACAGTATATAAGAGACATAATCGGTTAGAAAGAAATTAATTAATTGATTTGACGTAAACATGTTTTTAGAACGTTTCGAACCAGGCTTGGTTCATCTTCAGCAAATCTAATAAATAAAGATGGCAATTTATACCAAGGAACAAACAAGATAAAACGCGGTAAACAAGCGTGAGTTACATTTGCTAAGCGTAAGGGGACTCAAGACCTAAGTGGATAAAGTGAAAACAGATCAGAGGAGGACTAAGGGAATAGACGACTGTTGGGAATTAAGTTCAGGTCGATCCCATAAATTAAGGAGGCTCTCGTGAATAAGAAGGTCAAACTCATTGTTGGCTCTGTCCAAAATAGAGAAATCTTTAAACGACGCGGCGTGCCCTGATTGGCTAATGTGATCCCCAATGGCGGATGGACTGGTTTTTATCTTTCGACCAGCTTTATGTGACTCTCTTTGGGCCAATACGTATTAAGCCTGGTCAAACGATTTCAGCATTTCACTAACTCTCACCCAAGGGGGGGGGGGGCTAGCCTACGAGTAGACCCATTATCCTAAAGAATGAAGGGTCCTGGAAATAATGAGATAAAGCTTGCTACGGCTGCCCAATTAATTATGCTATTCCTCTACTCAAATAATGTATGAAACACGTCTCAACAAAGGCTGCATAAATTATGTTCCAGAACTCTGGATCTGTAGCAGCAAGCTTTTCCTCATTGTTTCGTAGACCCTTTTTCTTTTGGAATAATGGGTTTACGCGTAGGCTAGGGGGCGGGGGTACTTGACTTGTATTTGTACGTGGATGAGCCTACCAAAAAGTAATTTTTGCGCCCAGGTCCAAAACTTTTCCTGTAAATGATAGCTGACTCCTGTTGAGAACTGGCTGTAGATGTCATGTGAGATTTACGATAATGCAAAATTAATCATGCAAAACCGTTCAATTGTGTATATTCGCGGACCTTTCACGTGACATCTAATTTGAGACTAGATTGGGTGAACATGATATGCCAGTGTATCAACGTACATGTTAACTTGTGAGTGTTTTAATGACAAAGGAAGGTCATTGATGTATAGGATGAAGAGGAGAGGCCCTGAGCAAGACCCTTGTGGAACACCAATTATAACTTCCTTCTCAGGTTAGTTAGTTGAATTTTCCAAGCGAGCAGAATTTTACGCAAGCAAACTGATTCAATCTTAATTTATACTCAATTACAAAGCGACTCTTTCTCGTGCAAACAAAAGAATTTCCACCCGCTCAGAAAATTCCACTGACTAGCCACGGGCGGTAGGAAACACTGAATTTAGAAAAAACTTTATGTATGATACATCGAGTTATTCCTATCCTAACATATCATTTCGTTCGTGATATATTGACTTGTTTTCCTCCTGTGTCTACCTCTCCTGCGAAGGCGATTTCCACTTTTGAGTGGCAAGGGCCCCTGAGGTCATGTCAATCGGATTAATATAGCACCTTCGCAGGAGAGGTAGACACAGAAGGAAAACAAGTCGATATATCACGACCGAAATGATATATTAGGATAAGAATAACTTGATGTATCCATACATAAAGCTTTTTCTAAATTCAGCATTTCCTACCTCCCGTGGACTAGCTTTTAATCCGTCTTCTCGTTTACTAATGAAAACCTTTTTTCTTTTTAGGCCACCTAAAAGGTGATCAATTAATATCAGTTCCTCGTCTCGTTACTTTACTATGCAAGAAGGAGCTAACTATAAACTCCGTTGCTGTTTCTGATGGTGCTACTTGTTGCTCGATGAGTAATGGCGATATTTACATTTTACAAGATTATGGTTACCGCAGAATTGCCACTAAAATTACTAACATTAAGAAACTGGTGATGACAGGGGGTGAACTATCTACTAAGCTACTCGAAGACCTACAAAACAAAGACCCCGAAAAGCTGTGTATTGCATGTCTTAAAGTAGACGGTATGGTATATTGTTGGAGGCCAGGATATTCGAGTTTCAAGGAATGTTTCCTGGCTGGTAAAAGAAAGGATTCCTGGCAAGTTGTTGATATTTGTCTGGGGAAGCATTTGCTTATTACAACTGATGAGGGCATTGTTTTTCATGGACATTTCAGAAAAAATAATCAATCAAAGTCGAACGCACAAACTGACAGTAAAACATCGCCACATAAGTCGCAAGCAAAATCCTCGTTATCACTCGAGGAACTCGCTGAAAAATGGAAAAGAAGGAAGGAGGAACAGGAAGAAGTCATGATCGAAAGGATTCCCTTGTTGTATAGGACGTATCAAGTCGCATGTGATTTGAAGTGTCGGACATTTGCTGCCGTTCAGAATGATCCAAAAATCGGACTGAAAAGATTCCCTGGAATTGGTCGTGGAAATATGGATACTGATTTAAATGAGCTGCTAAATGAAGCTGATTCTGAAGATAATATACATGATGTTTTGATCAAGGTAAAATATACAGTTTTCTTCCCCCTGGGAATTCTTTTTTTTTATATATATATTCCAGTAAAAAGTTACAATATATTTACGAGCTACACTACACTACTTACAGAACTACTCTACAATATGAGCTACCCTACACTACTTACATAATTACCCTACAATACTACTACAACGATACCCCAAGGAGCAAAAAAGCAATGTCTACCCTCCTGAGGCCATTAACATATAGATATATAATATAAGAAAAAGAAGAAACTAGTCAAAATATAAGACAAGAAAATAAATGACATGAACAAAAAGAACAACTACATGAAATCTACTCGTAAATTACTACTAAACGGGGAAAGGTGGTGGCATGTAATGAAGTTTGGAATTGTCTTAATCAAATCGACCAGTTTTATGGATATACTGCAAAGTTAATTGTAATATATTTCTATTAACTTCATTGGAAAGTTCTTTATCACCATACAGTAAAAGCTCCGTAAGAACCTTATTTGAAGGATTAATATACCCAAATGGTCTCAGTAGCGAAAGGACTCCAGCGAGAAGATCACGTCGTTCCTCATCGAAAGAAGGGCAATAGAACAAAAAGTGTTCAGTATCCTCAACACCGTCATTTGTGGGGCACATTGGATTTATTGTATCCCTAAAATTGTGCTTGAATTTGTGAAAGTTCAGTGTGCTTAGGCCAACCCTTAGTTGAGTAATATAGGATAGTCCTTTAGGGTCATGAATACCAAAAACGAATTTTGCAGGGATTCTGCCCCCTGGGATTTTGCCCCCTGTGTATGAAGGCAATGATATTTACAAATATACCATTCAACGATGGACATGTTCAAACATATTATAAAAACATTTACTTTACTGAAATCGGTCACTTCGTTCAGATTTTGCAAGGGATTTTCTCGAGAAAGTCCCTTCGAGAAACCTTAAAAACGTGCTAAAATCACGAGCAAATCTCCCCATTGTGTCTACCTTACAGCAATGACTTAAACACGGTTTATAGCTCGTGCTATCCTCTTGGGAGGATGCAAAAGTCTTCTTCCTAGTATGAAAAATTTGCCCAAACTTTGATTTCACGGTCTAACTTTGTAACTTTAGATTCTTCAAAACGCCATAATTTCGAAAGAAAGACAGATATGAATATGAAAATTTGTCTCAAAACTTAACTTTGAACACAGAACAAGATTTTAGCCTCTAAAATGCAAAATCTCAAAGAGCAAAAGACTTCCAATTTGGCGCCTGTTATCGTGAAAAGGTGCATTGATTCTTTAGGCCTCAGTAAATTATCCAGTCTCATTGTTGCAAAGGTTACAAAGAACTCGTTACCGTCAATTTTTCCGCCATTTTCAAGCTGTACTTGCAAGCTGTACAAGCTGTACAAGCTGCAAAAGAGAGCGCGTGGCCGAGTGGATAAGGCGACTGACTCGTAAACCAAAGGTCAGAACGGCCGAGGTTCGAATACTTTGGTCGCTGTCCGTAACTCTAGCTCGGGTCAACCAGAGCCATGTGAGGGAAATCTGGTAGCTGCGGCGGTTGATGGTAAAACATCCGTGGCCCCTGCTGGAAATAAGTCTCTCTCAGACTTTCGCAGGCTAGCCACGTTAAATATGATACCTACCTACCTACTGATATTGTGTAAACGTAGTCTTCATTCATTAGGCCTTGAAATCAAAGCAAAAGACTTCCGATTTGGTGCCGCTTATCCTGAAAAGGTGGATTGATTCTTTAGGCCTCGGTAAATTATAAAGATTATAGAAGTACCGGCTGCGCCTAACCAGGACAGATTTTGTAACACAATAGCACGAGTTTCTTTTGTTGACACCTGAATTCAAAGCGATTAGCGACTGCAGACAAAGGAAATTCTCTCAACCATAAAGTCAAAACAAACAACGCCGCAAAAGTTGCTCTGAAACCCTTGTAGCTAGCGCGCTCGTTGTGCATTTCAAAAATTGTTTTCAAGAGCAAACATGAGCATATATCAAAAGAACAAGGATATGTCTAAACATCTACCTCGGGCATTTTATTTATTTGGCTCAGAAGCTGAACAGTAAGTGTTTTATTACACCCAAAAAAAAGAAGAGAATTGAATCGCCTCCCAATCGGCTTTTGAAGCAAACATATGAAATGCCTGAGGCAGATATGTAAATATATCCTTCTTCTTTCGATATATGCTCATGTTTGCTCTTAAAAACAATTTTTGGAATGCACAACGCTCGCGCTAGCTACCTGGGTTTCAGAGCAACTTTTGCGGCTTTGTTTGTTTTGATTTACTGGTTGAGAGAATTTTCTTTGTCTGCGATCGATAATCACTTTGAATTGCAGTGTTAATCAAAAGCAACTCATGCTATTGTCTTACAAAATCTGTCCTTGTTGCTGCGCCTAAATAAGTTATGTACAATAAATGGATACAATTAATCAATTTCTAAATTTAAAACCACCACCAACAAGTTTTCTCTTTGTCCATCCATGTCGATTCTTTAGAAAATTTGATCGACTTTTTAGATCGTTCTCAGTGTTTTCGAGAACGAAAAGTTTAAGAAACTTGCGTCTAGCTCTAAAAACTGAAAACAAAAAAATTTGCAAAAAATCCTAGAATCTCATTCAGGTTTTTGCTAAAGATTAAGTCATGAATCTTCAAAATCGGTCCAGTGTAGGATTTATTGTGGCCTGTCAAACGTGCATAGTTTATTTTGGTGCACCCGGTAGAGAATCGTTGCAAAGATTACAAAAAAGGAGTTATTACCGTCATATTTTCCGCCATTTTCAAATGGTGCTGATATTGCGTGAACATAGCGGTATTTGCATATTTCATTTCATTTTCATTCATTTCATTTTAAATTCTTTTTACACGGTGGCCCCATCAGCCAAGAATGGCCGTTTTGATCATTTCACGTGATTTCCCTTCCAGGCGAAGAACGCAACGATTGCTGCCCACCGGTTTATTCTCATTTCAAGACTGCCTAAGTCAACAATTGAGCCACGCTTAAATTTTGATTCTGTTTCCGGTAAATATGTCATGGATCTAAAGAACATTACCCAGGATGCAGCTGAGAGATGGCTATCAGATGTTTATATGGGGAAAACATGCGATATCATACAGCAGAATACTGTTGCAAGCACTAAGCTGAACAATATGAACGGGAATCACCAGGAAGATGACTTTCTGGTCAGTAACATGAAAAGTTTTTGTATTCGTGATCTCGATAGCCCGGATTGTTTGGATTCGAGAACATTTTGTGATGAAAATGGAACTGTAGTTGAAAATATGTCAACAAAAGCTGTAAAAAAAAGCAAGAAAAGGAAAAATTTAATAAAAGGAAAGTCATTGGAGCAAAAGAACGAGAATGGGTAAGTGTTTCGTCGAACTTTTTCCAGTTCTTTTTCTCTATTTCTGCCCAGTATCCGAAGGAACATAGGGCTCAAATCTTTAAAAAGGTCGGTGTAAAATTCTATTGCAGTTTTCTTTGAAATAAATGGCTTGGAAGGAACTTAGAGTTTTTTGCTGTAAATCTACCGTGGCAATTTATTGAAATCTTCCTTAGTTTCAAGATGGCAGCATTTAGTAAATTTGAGGCTATGACATCATCAAATTTCTAAATCCTAAACTAAAGAAGCTGCAGATTTCTGCTTGCCACCATGTTGTAGGCCTTCATAAACTATGGTTTTCTTTTAGGTTATATAATGTTTCCTCTCTTAGTTTAGGATTTCCGATGATTTAAACTTTTTCAAAATTGTCCATGAATTTTTTCAATAGCAGTTAAATTGCTGCCATTTTGAGAAAAATCAAGATATCAAAAATTTCCACAGCAGATTTACAGCAAAGTAAGATAAGTTCCTTTCAAGCCATCCAATTAAAAGAAAAATGCCATATAATTTTACACCGACCTTTTTAAAGATTTAAAAGATTTGAGCCCTTTGCTGGATAGCATAGGTTCCAAATCTTTAAAAAGGCTGGTGTAAAATTGAGTGACCTATTTCTTTGTACTGGATGACTTCATAGAAACTTTAGCTAATTCTCTACAATTCTACCGTTGGAATTTTCTGAAATCTTCAATATTTTCAGAATTAGAGTGTTTTTCTTCTTTTTCAAGAATTCAAGAAAAATTTTCAAAAAAACTTAAAGCCATCGTAATTTCTAAACTGCTTGACGTATCATGAAATAATTTCGAAGAAAACCATAGTTTATGAATGCCTACAATTTTGTATCAAGCAAAAGTCTGTCACTCGTCTGGTTTATGATTTAGAAAATTGATGACGTCACATCCTCAAATGAGTTGAAATGAAAGATACGCTGTAATTTCCAAAAATATTCAAAATTTCTGAAAAGTCCAACGGTAGAATTATAGATAAGTATCTAAACTTTCTCTCAAGCCATTCAATCATAAGAAATAGGTCATTGAATTTTACACCCACCTTTTTACGCCGAGATAAAGATTTGGAACCTATGCTATGCTGGATTTGCTGGAATGCTAAGCATATCGAAGCAGTGTCCTGTTTCTTCCTCTCGCTGTGATCACACTTTATGATCCTTTTACCTGGAATTACAGATAGCTGGTGACTGTCTTCAGTCTCTGTAGCAGATTTGACAAGTCGGGGCACTCGAACCACCAGCATAGGTTCCAAATCTTTAAAAAGGCTGGTGTAAAATTGAGTGACTTATTTCTTTGAACTGAATGATTTCAAGGAAACTTTTGCTATTTCTCTATAATTCTACCGTTGGACTTTTCTGATATCTTCAATATTTTCAGAATTAGAGTGTTTTTCTTCTTTTTCACGAATTCAAGAAAAATTTTCAAAAAAACTTTAAACTATCGTAGTTTCTAAACTGTTTGACGCAACATAAAGTAATTTGGAAGAAAACCATAATTTATGAGTGCCTACAATATGGTATCAGGCAGAAGTCTGTCACTCATCTGGTTTATGATTTAGAAATTTGATGACGTCACATCCTCAAATGAGTTGAAATGTAAGATACGCTGTAATCTCCAAAAATATTCAAAATTTCTGAAAAGTCCAACGGTAGAATTGTAGATAATTATCTAAAGTTTCTTTCAAGCCATTCAATCAGAAGAGATAGGTCATAGAATTTTACACCCACCTTTTTACGCCGAGTTAAAGATTTGGAACCTATGCTCGAACCACCAACCTCTGAATTTGTAGTCATAAATTAATTAAAAATTCGACATCGTACAAAGAACTAAGATTTAAATGACGTTTCGAGCATAACTCTTCATCAGGTTTACCTCAATAAACCTGATGAAGGTAAACCTGATGGTGATAAACCTGATGATGGTTTCCTTCTAAACCTGATGAAGAGTTATGCTCGAAACGTCGTTTAAATCTTAGTTCTTTGTACGATGTCGAATTTTTGAATTAATTTATGACTTTAAATACAATCGACGTACAACACGCACAACAACTTTGTTTTTCTCTGAATTTGTAGTCAAGCGTGTCAATCGAAAGTGGTATCCAGGCGTGCATAATGTTCAAACCTGCCTGGGAGCGGTAGAAATTCTCGGAAAACCTGCCTGTATATCAATTTTGTACAGCTAGGGTAGAGAAGCCTATTTCCAGAACCAGTAATAATGCAGGTATCAAACAGTAAGTTGTTACACATGGAGCAACAAAACGATTAATCATATATTCAACAGCAGAACATGAGCAATTTGTACCATTTGTTTGCTATTATCCATCATCTTACTGCAATTACATTTCATCGAAAACTATTTTAGAAAAACTGCCTGCAAAATATTGCTTTGGAAAAAGCTGCCTGGGAACTTTGTTCCCACGTTCCCATGTTTATGCACACCTGGTGGTATCTAGAAGATGGTTTTGCAAAGTAATACTATTCTCCATTTTAAAACTTAATTGCATTTTGTTTACGTCCAAAGACTGCTTGACAACATCCATGCTTTGCATATGGAGTATCTAAATACAAGAAAAATCTTCGATCCAGTTATGCAAACCTCGATATGTGCCCCAAAGTATTAATGTTGTTAACGAAACTCTAAATTAGTCTTGAATTCCATTTTAGGGTCTCAAGTAAATTGATTGAAAAAGGATTCTCTATTTGGCAACAAATGGGAGAATTGTCCGATATAATTATTGAATCTGAAGATGGAGAACAGTTTCATTGTCATAAATGCATATTGGTTGCGCGATTAGGTAAGGTTATTGTAAATTTTTGGCCAAGCTCTGGGCAGGCCTAAATACATGGCCAGTATTGGGAAAATTAAATGAGCTTAAAAGAATATTTCATTGCAATTTCCACATCTATTGCTCAGGAGTACGGGGAGATACATTTTCTTAGAAAATTGCAGTGGTTGAGATAATATTTGCCTGCCTGCGACGGAACGTCAAACCAGAATTCTTCCTTCCATTGTTTTCTCAATTTTCTGTAGTCTCAGATTTCAGTGCAGTCGATAATCCGCCAGGAACTTGAATTACTTTTAAAGCTTCCTTGGATCACAAAACTGTAATCGAAAAGAGCATAATCCAAACATTGATTTTCTTCTATTCTTTCCTTCCTTCCATCCTTTTTTCTTCCTCCTTTCCTTTTCCTTTCCATCCTTTTTACAACCTTTTCCTTTCATTTTTCATTCCTCCCTTCATCGGTTCCTTTCTTTTCCTTCCTTCTATCCTGCTTTCTCTCTTTCCTACCCTTTTCTTCCTTCCAACAAACAAGCTTCCTGCTTCACGCATTTTTTTCCACCTCTGGAAAATGGCAGTAGTGCAGATCGATTTTCTGCAAAAATTACACTTGATGGGCCAGTAAAAGAAATTTTCAATGTCCCTACCTTGTTTTGTATTTTAGAATACTTTCAAAGTATGCTTGGTAGCCCATGGATGGAAGCAAGTTGGAAAGATGGATCAATCAAGATGCCGATGCCTGGAAAAATTTTGAAAATTGTTTTGGATTTTCTTTACATCGATGAAGCACCAAATCTTAAAGGTGATCATAAATTCTGTTTCAAATTAGATGTTGCAGGAGATTTGCGATAACGCAAAATTAATCATGCACAGCACTTTAATTATTGATATTTGCGGACATATTCACGTGAAATCTGATTTTTGAGACAGACTTTAATTTGTCCAAAACCAGCATCAGCATTGACAAAGTACATTTTTAATTGTTAAGATTTCCATACTCGTCAAACCATATCGAAGCAAACGTCGATCAAAATATCCTAAAATGTGAAAAGTTTTTTAGAAGACTGAGTTTTTAGAATTTTCAAGATTTTGGAGAAGTTTTATTTATTTTATTTGTTTTTATTCAGGGTGTCCCAGAAAAATTGTTCGACGTTTAATTAAATGTTAGAAAATAACGATCAAATGTGCAGGCTCCTGGTTAGATAACCCTTTTCCTAAGATTTTATATCAATTTTAGAAGCCAGAATCTTGCGAATCCGCTAAGAATTCAGGGAGTTACAAGCTTTTGAAGTTCCAATTTATGAGAAAGCTGAAACCATACGCCCCTAACTGACTTGTTTCCCTAAAAGACTTCCTAAAATTGACGTAAAAGAAGACTGTCCAATGTTTCGCCTCTCGTCGATATCGTAGCAAACCAAATAGGACTTCCAAAGTTATTTAATTCTTGTAACCGTTGCCAAAATTTACTTAGAACTGCAAGTATCTTAAAACATGGAATGAAAACTTAATCAATGAGAGACGGGGCAATTCCAAATTGTGCTGAACAAGATTCCTCCAACCATCCATGACCATGATTCAATGTTAGAGAAAGCTAGTTTATCGAAAGTGCTTTTGAAATTCCATTTAATTTTCTCTGAATAAACGAGATTCTACTTTCACGAAATTTGTAATTTACGGGCGTCTGATTTCAGCTTTCGCACAAACTTGATCTTTGAAAGCTCGTAACTCCGCGAATATTTGGCCGATTTGCTAGCTTCTAGTTTCTAAAATTAATTTAAAATCTCAGCAAAATAGGTTATCTTAACATGGAAAGCCTTCAGTATTTCCTTGTTTTTTAATATTCAATCAAACTTCGAACAATTTTTTTGGGACATCCTGTATGTCAAAAAAAATTTCATGTTAAAAGAAAGCTTGTTTCCTCCTGATTTGAAACCTGAAGAGCGTTTTCTCATAAAGAGATAATAATAATAATAAGAGAAATATTTATACAGGGTAAAACCTTGTCAATACTTCAAGTACTGTTATCAATAAGGGCCCTGTTGAAAGGAACTTCAAAGTTATCAGTCATAATACTTACAGCAAAAAACGCTAAGTTCATTCCAGGCCATTCAAAGATACAATCAAAGTTACCAGTCATAATACTTACCTATTTTGATAGTACCAATTGATTTCAAAACGAAAGGAGCTGTTGTGTGGTCTTTCCGTAACGTCACTTATTTTGTGCGTTTTAGATTGTACCAACATCGAGTTACTTTGTGACGTAATTGTATATGCTGATCAGGTAAGCAAATATATATCAACGAAATACACGTATTAAACAAAGAATTTGGGCCAGTGCTGATTCCATAACAATCTTCATGTTCACTACCTATGCCCTCGTGAACATTCCAAAGCAAGGTTGTTGAAGCCTATCCAATGTTTAGACATTACCCAAGTACCTTACGAGTAACATGATACAGGAAGCAAATGATAATGAATTAAGAATATTAAGGATTTCCTTTATCACAATAGATAGTTTCTTAACTCATATTTTCCCAGTACTGGAATTTCTTAATTTTTGACGATCTGAAAGTTGAGTTTCACACTTCAGTTTTTATAGAAATATACATGTACCGGATGTCGCAGAAACAGTAGACAGATTTGTTTTGATCCAGCAATGTGAATGTAGTTTTAATCAATAATCTTTCAAAATGTTCCTCGATAGTTAACTTGTAGACTCACGAAATAGTCCCAGTTATCGCAACAACAACAGCAATAGCAATGACAACAACAACAACAATATATACTTTTGCTCAAACTGGGACTTATGGACTTTCACATCAAAAAGTGGGACGAAAATAAACAATGGGCGCACAGATTTTTCTGTGCCCTTGGAAACGAGGTTAATGGCCTCTTTTCGGTAGTTGGAGAATTTCAGGAGCCGTGCGTGTTGGCGTGCACTATTGCTAGATGAAGATTGCCTTCAAAATGAGGAAATTCTTGTTGAAACTGAAAGGTTTGTTCATTCTTAGATTAAAGAAACATTCATGCGAATACTTGTGGCTTTTTTTCATTGCTAACGTCACTCAAAACTTGAATTTTGAGGCGTTTTATTATCTGATGATTGAGCTGACAATTTAGGCCCACTGCCATTACTCGCCTTTTTGTACAGCGTTGCTATGGTTTCCATATCGGACATGAAATCGAGGGAAACAATTTTGTCCCAATTTTCAATGTGAAAGTCCATGAGTCGTAGTTATAGCGTCCATCAGCCTATCAATAGCAATAACTACGAACTTGCAATCAGTCTAGTTAACTTGAACATACAGGGTGTCCCAAAAAAATTGTGCCCCGTTTGCTGCAACTGCAAAATAGCAAGACAAAATGGCCGACCGCTGGTTTCAGTCATCAGGCAAATTTGGTCTTCTGAAGGTCATAGTTCCATCATTTTTCAACGGATTCTTACGGGAATGGTTGCAAACTTTAATTGAATATCTGAAGAGCAACATTCTGCAAAAGTTTGGCGAGAAAATTTTGCCTTTTTGTCGCAATCTTCAGGCAAACGGGGCACAATTTTTTTGGGACACCCTGTAGATACCTCGTCTGTTGGTATGAGTGCTTTGAGAGCAGAAATATTAACCTTGAAAGGTCAAATTTGCGTCCACCTCCAAACCAGAGCTTTCGCGCTTTGGCCCACACAAATTCTTGAAGCACAGCGAATTAATCAACGATAGCCAAGATAGAGTTTTAACAATATTTTTTAGATCATATTGTATTCTGTTTGCTGGAACTCACCTCTTGTGTAGTTTTTAATGTCCCTTTCATTTCAGTTTTTTATTTCGATGTGATTCAACAATTTGCTTCGGACTTGCATAGCAGCGATTGAGGCTCTAACGCCAGTCAAATGAACCTTCCGTATAAGAATGTATAAAGATATCGCTCAATCCAGACACTTTTGTAGAATGCTAAACGGTTAATTAGGCATTGATTTTCTTTGTTTCTCAATCAACAGCTCCTTATCGGAAGATTGAAGGAAATCTGTGAAACTTCACTTGCCAAACAAAGTAAGTTTGCTTTGAACTTGTTCTGCTCTGTTTTGAAATTGTAATGCAAACGCTATGTAACTAAATGGCTAGGCTACAGTACATCACTGCTTTCTTGTGCAATGTTTATCGACAACGCAAATGCGCAAAAATTAGAATGTAATGAAAACAGGCAGTTTTTGGACCCGTCAAAATGAATCATAAACAGAGATCTGCCTTCTGAGATTTTCCCGGTTCACTTCGTCTGGGTCACCGGCTATGAAGGCTGTGGCCTGGTATACCGTAGAAGCTCTGTTTAGCCCCCTCTCTACAAATCCCCGGGAAATCCCATTTCTAATAAACTCCTCTCCTATAAGCCATAATTTCATATGAACCTATTAAACCTCCCCCAATTTATATCAAATGCCAAGGGATGCCAAATATTTTTCCATACCGGGTGTCCCAAAATGATGTATTATTGTTTGATTGCTTACATGTCCATAACCAATCAACCGATTTTCAAACCCTTTGTTTTATTTGATTTCTAAAAGGCTAAATTGTATTTGAAGATGTTGTTTATGGTTTTACCAGTTTTTGAAAATCGGTTCATCTGCTATGGACATATAAGCAATCAAACCATAATACATCATTTTGGGACACCCGGTATATGTCAATTTTGATATGGTTACAGATAATTGTATTGAATTTGTGTATTTGACCCTTGAAAATTGTCTTTTGATTCCACAAAATATGAAGTAAAGAACAAAAAAGCTATAATCTACATCCTTTTCTTTTGACTTTGTGAATAAGTCCTCCTTTCTAATAAACCGCACTCTCTTTAACGCCCTTCTCTGGTGTCTCCGAAATTGATTAAGGGACTTACTAGAGCTGTTCGGTAAGCCATATATTTCTTGAAGAATCTTTAGTCTCTTTAAACGTTTAGGCCTATTTTTGATTCCAGCAATGTAGCAGCCAACATAACGAGTTCGGTTCCCCTGTATACATCTGATTATGGACAACCCGCGAAATTGATACTCCAGCCTTTTAAAACTTCGGAACAGCTTTCGGTTTATAATCGATGAAATTCAAAATGCAGACAAACAATTAAAATCTTGTTCAATTCCATCGGAAAAAGATTGCAGGAAGCCCCTGCAATCTGGTGGAATTCCTGTTTTTGCAGGAATCTCGTACGCAGGAAAAAGACATTTTCCTTCTTGCGACCAGACAAAAATCATGTGTAAATTTCTTTTAAGAGTAGAAAAATTAAGATATCCAGGTTTCTTGCTTTCTTATAAAGAGGTCAGGATCCAAAGATACAATAAAGTGTAACCGATTTATGTAAATGCTTATAGGACATCGAGAAAAATATATCTGTATGAAGTTGGAAACGATGAAGCTATGAGACGCCATGAAACAAACAATTACAATTTCTGAGAACCAAGAGGGAAATCCAGTTCTTGTGAATCTCGTATTCAATATGAATAGATACAACAAATTGTACTTGAGATGCTTTCTATATTAGGTAACTTTTGTTTGGCTTTATAAAGTTGTTTTCCTTATTAGGAAAAACAGGGTGATACGTGAGAGAGGATTGATGCTGAAAATGTCCTTGCAAGGCATTTTGAATTGAAATGCTGCCCGACCACCTTGTTGCGTTGTCGGATAGGTTTTCATGCTCTGCTTGTACTCTGGCTGAGGAACGATACACCCTAAAAAAAACTAACGCTACTCTACGCATTTTTCGTTACTTTGCAGTTTCACTGAAGAACGCTCTTGAGATGCTGGAATTTTCTTGTTTATACAATGCTGATAAATTAAAGTTAACATGTTGCGAATTTGTATGCATCAATTTAACATATTATTTAGAACTGAGGTAGGTTGATGCAGATTTTAAATGATACCTATCTGTGGTATAAAATTTTCATTCGACAAAAGCTGAATTACTTAATTTATATCTTTTAGAATCGGCTACCACCATACCATTGGAATGTTTCATCGCTGCGGGAAATGGAACTAGCTAACTGCAAAGGTGCAAACTTAAAAAGCAGAAATAGTCGGCACAATTTGATTTCTGAAGATCGCTTGGTACACACCAGGCAGGACACACTTTTGGAAGTTGATACTACAGAGCTGTTTCATTAAAGGGGCTCCGTCGTCAAACACTAAACAAATCCGTAAACTCGCACGTGTCGCCGATTATCCATTGTTCAACCATTGTTATCTGCAGTTTGTTTGGTGGCTTCACCCAAGCCACCAAAAGGCGACCGTTAAAAATCCACTTATATCCGAGCAATCGTAGAAGATATGAAAGTTTGGTTTGTTCCTTAGTGAATTACAATGATTAATGCCCAAACAGCAACTTTCATTTTGAAAAAAATACGAAAATCCTGCGTGATATCACCTTTCAAAAAACTGCAAAAATCATAGTTTTGTTTACATTTTGACGACGGAGCCCCGTCCACACTGTACCGGTACAACTTTGGATCCGGACCAAAAGTGTTACGGATAAGCACTTTTTACTATTTACACTGTTCCTGCTAATCCATAACAAGTTTGTCCCTTTTATCTGTAGAAAATTGTATCCGGGAGCTTGAACCATAAGATTGTACCGTTACAGTGTAAGGTGGTTTGAATATTCCTCTGGAAATCATCACATGGACTTCCATAACGAATGTTGTATTGTGTACCGGGTCAGTCAAAAAAGTTAAAATGTTTGATGGGCTGTGGAATAAATGGTATGCAGCCGATATTCCAAGCCGGAATGTAAACCTATCAGTCAAAGGACCACTTAGATGTATAAATCGCTCACATTTAGTTCTATCACTTTTACTACTAATTCGCTCACATTTACTACTATTTGGTAGCCCAAACGTAACTGTGATTTTGAACAGAATAATTCTGGAAGCTACCCTTTCCTTTATCTAATTAACACATCGATTAGGCTAGAAATAAAACCATCAAATCACAGCGCACCCTACCAGGTGAGTCAGATATCCGGGGGGGGGGGGTACTTCCATTATGGACTAACAGGGGGGTCCAGTCGGTTTGAGGGTCTTACGACATGGCTACCAAATGGCCCTATTTGTCAAACATATACTACCAATTGTTTGGGGGTTTCTATAAAAAGATACTACCATTTGAAGGTAATTTTCAAAATTTTGCTTTGGCCCTCTTTAACCCTGACTGGACCCCCCTGTCAGGCCACAATTGGAGTACCCCCTGGGTCAGAGATATATTTCTTTTGACGCACCTGGTACACCTAAATTTTTGTAGAGTATGTTTTTTTTGTTGGACTAGATACTATCGTAGCCTGCGTGCAGACTTTACTTTCCACTGCGAAGGAGAGTCTATGAGGATCTTGTAAAGTCTGCGAATTAGCGTCCATTATCAAGTTCTGAATGAAAAGTTTCTCCTTCGAAGAGGATCGCAATCTTGCGCAATAAATTGACACTTCAAACAGGAAGGAAGAATAATCCCTATCATGTGAAGAGAATCCCATCCCACCCACAAACTTCAGAGCCTGCAAACTGCAGAGGTAATAGGCATTAAAGACTCACCAGTGATTTAAGAACCCCACTTGCTGACACATGTCTAAGCTAAGGGTACTACCAACACACCATTACCCATCTGATGATCAGCTCATCAAATGAAAGTTTAGGCCTAGCCTGAAGTAAACATTCTGTCCTCGGAGCGGAGAAACTTTCAAAGAATTGCCTCGTGATCGTTGTAGACTTCCTTCACCTTTAGAATATGCTTGACTGTTTATAATTCCTTCAAAACAAAGTTTCATCCCAAGTTATCAAGTCCCGAAGACAGACAAACTGGGCGGCAAACTTCATCATCGGCGAACTCGTTTACCACGCACAGCAACTTCCCCAATTTTGAATTTACGAAAACGGTTTCGTGTTGTGTGGCAAACAATGACCACAAAGAGTTGCGAAAAACGTGACGATCCTGTCGGCTTTTGATTGGGTCCTTAGAATCTCAAACTAAATACTGATTGGCTAACAGACAATAGCCGGACAAAGGCGAGTATCATTGCGCAAGATCTCAGAACTCAATAATGGGCGCTAATTCGCAGACTTTACAAGATCCGCCTTGGCTCTCCTTCGCAGTGGAAAGTAAAGTCTGCACGCAGGCTAGATACTGTCGTTGTATCAAATTGTTGCAAGTGTCGTTCGTAGTGGGAACTGGATGACCTTGTGTCTTTTCTTGCTACGAACCACATATTTGTCTTTCTCCATTCTAGTTCAACTGTTGTCGTTGCTTTGTATATGTTAATATTTTATGATGATATCTGAAAAAAGAAAAAGAAAACAGCTTTAGAACAATCAAACAAAATGTAAAATAAATCAGAAATTAGGAAATGCTGGCAAGGAGTTTTTATGGGAGCGAGAATTCCAATTTTGTTTCTGGTCCATGATTTACTTGCCATTTAAATTTAAATTCAATAACACTATCCATTTCAGAAATGGAATCGAAATTTCAAGGGCAAGTAATTCATGGACCAGAATCAGACGTGGAATTTTCGCTCCCATACAAACCCCTTACCAGCATATACCTAATTTCTGGGCCTAAAAGATAAGCGACCTTACCAAATGCAATTTTCACTTCTAAATGAGCCTTTGACTGACAGATTAACATTTCAGTTTCAAAAATCAGTCGTGTATTTTTTATTCCACAGCCCGCCAAACGTGTTAATTTCTTACTCATCAGGTATAGATGGCAAGAACCATTTGCTTAACATTTAGAGAGATCTCTAAACTCATAACCCCTTATATGAATTCCTTTAGGTCTAAATTGATACATTGAAACATTGATACAAATTCATCTCCCCAGGGCGTTGGAGTCATTGTCTCCTGATGTGTAACTAGATCAACAAGGACAGATTTTGTAAGACAATAGCACGAGTTGGTCTTGATTGACACCTCATTTCAAAGCGATTAGCGATTGCAGACAAAGGAAATTCCCTCAACCAGTAATTCAAAACAAACGAAGCCACTAAAGTTTCTCTGAAACCCAGGTAGGTAGCTCGCTCGTTGTGCACTCCAGAAGTTGTTTTTAAGAGCAAATATGAGCATTGATCAAAAGAAGAAGGATACATCTACACATCTGCCTCGGGCATTTAATTTGTTTGGTTCAAAAGCCAATTGGGGGGGCGATTCAATTCTCTTATTTTTGTGGGTGTAATGAAAACACTTACTGCTCGGCTTCTGAACCAAAGAAATAAAATGCCCGAGGTAGATGTGTAGATATATCCTTCTTCTTTCGATCTATGCTCATGTTTGCTCTTAAAAACAATTTCTGGAATGCACAACGAGCGAGCTAGCTACCTGGGTTTCAGAGAAACTTTTGCGGCTTTGTTTGTTTTGAATTTTTGGTTGAGGGAATTTCCTTTGTCTGCGATCGCTAATCGCTTTGAATTCAGGTGTCAACACAAGGATCTCATGTTATTGTCTTACAAAATCTGTCCTTGTTTAACTAAATCTGTAAACTCATAACCCCTTATATGAATTCCTTTAGGTCTAAATTGATACATTGAAACATTGATACAAATTCATCTCCCCAGGGCTTTAGAGTCATTGTCTCCTGATGTTTTGGAAGAGTTGTCTTCTGTCTACAAAGATCTTGTAAGTAGAAACCAATTGAAATGAGATAAAAATGTAGCTGATTGAAATTAATTGTATTGTTCATTTTTGTATCCGTTTTCGTCCGTTTATTTCATCCTCCGGAGCACAGGTTTTAAAAACAATGGCTTTTGCGTCTTTAATGACTAGGTGAAGAAACACCAGCTAGTGCTATAGTTCTTGCTATAGATATTTTAAATCTTGATTATTTTGAGAATTGCAGGGTTTTTCTTTTTTATAAGAGGAAACTTGAAAGCTCGTCACTCAGTGAATTTTCAACGGATTTGCATGATTGTAGTTTCCAAAATTTATTCTGAGTTATATGACCCAATGGAGCCAGTTTCGTTTTTCCTTGTTCAATTTATATTTTTAATTGAAACAAACGCCAAACGATTTTGGGACAATAAGTACATTTTGTCTTCCATTTCTAATTTGTTGCTAATTTTTGGGACACCTTGCAGGGCATCGGTGGTATTTTCCAGATGGCGGTATTTTCCGGACGGTCTGTTTATGAAACCCGTTACGCCAAATCCATTAACCGCAAAGAAAATTTGTATCTTATTTGCACGTTCTCCATCTCTTACTTTATCTTTTCACATATATTGAGTTTTTAAAACAAGCTCTTGCCAACTGTAAATCCATGATAAACAAACAGTGATCCCGCTTGCGTTCGAAATGACGGTGTCAACTTTACTTCTGGCTATAACATGGTTAACAATATTCAACTTGTCAGATAAGCAAGGAAAGCAGAGTGATGCCGATGAAAAATGCACAAATCAACGTTTAAGAGTCAACCTAATAACATGTAAATGAATTTCAAACGAAACGTTGTATTTTGCACATCAAATCGACGATAAACTGCGCGTCTGGAAAATACCGCCAGACGACAATTTAGGCCAAAAAACCCAACGGAGAGGAGCACCAATAGAAATCAAAGGAACAAGCAAAAAATTGCAAACAGTTAGGAAGGGAAACACAAAATGTTGTAAGTTTAACATGTAAATCTTATTTTTCAATTTGGATAGAAGGTTTCTGCACATTAGGCCTACGAACATTAACCGTCCGGCAAATACCGCCGATACCCAATATGTGTTTGAGATTTCTCAAGCAATTTTTTATTTTATTATCATAAAAAAACAACGATTTTAAGGAATCTATGCCATATTTACTCCCTTAGGTTCCTAACATGGCATACCGAAGATTAACCCCGTATATCTACCATCTTGAGCAAGATGCGAAGGAGGCTGCAGCAAAACTTTCCGGCAGTGATATAAAGGATGAAATTGAAGACGAGGCTGATTTAGAGTATGATGAAGTTTTCCAAGACAAATGTACTCCAAAGGAGAGGTTGGAGAATTCTGCGAAAAAGAAACGGAGGCGCCGAAAATCAAGCTCCGTGAGAGAAGGCAGTATGTCTGAAGACTCTGCTATCGAGTCAAGTAGGCCGGCAGCTCAGAATTTTGCAGTTCATGATGTCGCTGATTGTCCCAGAGAAGAACGGTCTGGGCAGAGTTTGGATTCGTCGGAGTCACAGTTTGGAAAGATAGCTCCCTCTAAGCTTATGGCAGAGGTAACTACTCGCTTCCTTATATAAGAAACTTAGATCATATTTTAGGGGATCTCGTTTGTTGAAGTGAATTATGATATGAAAGCTTGGCTGATGGTGCAACAAGGGTGAATTTCGTAAAGCAAAAGATTCAGGTTTCCGACAAGTCAAAGCGATTTGCCTTTCAGAAGAATCGATTTCACACCTCTGAGTGCCCTAAATCAAATCAAAATATGCAGAGAAGGCTAAGCAAGCATTATGTTTGGTTGCACAGAAGGCGTGAACTCTATTCTTCAGTCTGCCAAATTATTTTTTTGTTACCTAGCATTTCTACCTAGCATCAGACGGTAGTTTTTAGGATGCTGAGAAGCTGAGCTTATCGAAGAAGCGTCCTGGTCCTTCCTCTCGATGTGACCACACCTCGTGATTCCTTTAGCCTGGAATTACAGAGAGTTGGCGACTCTCCTCACACTTTGTAGCAGGCTCGGCAGGGCGAGGACTCGAATCACCAACCTTCATATTGGTAGTCAAGCGTGCTACCACTGAGCCATCCCCACTTACAAATTACTTTGTCGTGATCAGACCTCTATCCTAAGTTTACTATGCTAAGTATTACAAAATTCGTCCTTACTCGGTGGTGCACATTTCTTCCATGGATGGTAAGACACGGCAGTTGTGCTTGATTGTCGCAGCTTTATGCTTCTGTGGAGGAATCACTTATCCGCTGCTACGGAGGAGGTAGCGAAAGAAATTTTTCGAAACCTACTCCGCAGAATGATATAGATTTTCCTCCGCAGAAGCATACAAGCTGAAGCATATCTGCAGTGTCTAACTACCTATGCTATTTCGAGGAATTATGGTAAAAAATATATACTGTAAAAACTCTATTAAGCCCCCCCCCTCTCTATTAAGCCCCCCCCCCCCACTAATATCAAATTCCAGAGGCTACCAAAGTTTCTCCATTTATTGAGCTAAATAAGTTTGCATGTTAATTTTGATGTGATATGAGATAAAGCTTTATCGAATTCATGTATTTAACTCGTGAAATTGTATGTTTAAACCGCAAAATGTGGTGTATAGAAAGGACTAAAAAGTGTCCAAAACTAAACAAGCCCCCAGGGGGCTTAATAGAGCTTTTTACGGTAATTGCGTTTCCGGATGTCAAATTGGGCTGTAAGATAAGATTCAACGTGTTCTTTTGTTGTAATTTTTTAGTTGAAATAAGTCAGACTACGTTCATACGATACTGGCAAAATTTGAGAACGGAAGGAAATTCGACGATGATAAATTCGTTTCGATAGTCCCAGGGATTTGATATCGAAGAAATGTACCGTTATCTTAATAATCGATCAGCCTCATTTTGAAAGCGTTGAAAAATAGTTTAAGTTTTATCA
Source organism: Aurelia coerulea (assembly GCA_039566865.1). Taxonomy (NCBI): domain Eukaryota; kingdom Metazoa; phylum Cnidaria; class Scyphozoa; order Semaeostomeae; family Ulmaridae; genus Aurelia; species Aurelia coerulea. The sequence continues at coordinate 6,340,240 of CM076953.1, read as the reverse complement.
TTTACGAATATTCACATGATGCCTTTTTCAAAATGTGCCGGTCAGAGTTGTACTTCAAAATCTACCTTTTTCTTTAAAATTGGTACCGTAAGGTGCCGTTTTCGTGTGAACGGGAAGCCTATTCATCAACATTTTCACCGTTTTCAATTTATGCCGGTATTGTGTAAACGCAGTCTGTGATAGTAGCTCTAGATAATTTTTTATATTTTACAGTTTTTTATTCTTTTGATTCCGTTTTCAATTCTATAGGAAACAGCTGAACACACACCGTTGCAAAGTTCTCCCAGACTAGATGGAAAGGTTGGAATGAAGAGCCTTAAGGAGATCATGGAAGATGAGGAAAGGAGAGAATTGCACTCGGTCACACAGGTATCCATGTTCTGTATTTAGTTTATCAGAACTTGGAATGGATCAACGGAGCATAAGCTCAAAATCTTTAAATCGGTGTAAAAATTTGGTTGTAAGATTCCATGACCTATTTCTTTCAATTGAATGGTTTGAAAGGAACTTTAGTTTCTTATCTATAATTCTACCGTTTGACTTGTCAGAAATTTTGAATATTTTTTTTAATTACAACGTATTTTATATTTCCACTCATTTGAGGACTTGATATAATCAAAATTTCTAAATTGTAAACCAGAAGAGTGACAGAGGTTTGCTTGATACTATATTTTAGAAATTCGTTTAGACGTTTAGACATTGATTTGAATTATTTTTAAGAGCCTTACATGAATTTAACAATTTTCATCCATCGTTGTTCTCTTTAGGATTCTTTCAACACCAGGAATGCTACGAAAGTCGAAAGGTACATCATTATTGGAACTTATTTTGCTTCTTCCACAGTTTAGATTCTCTGATTAGCAGTGAAAGTAGGATTCTTTTTATTGTTAATACCGGGTGTCCCAAAAAACGCAATAGGTTTGAAAATTTTTTAATGCAAACTGTTTCATACCCATTACCGAAGAATAATTCTCATTCAAATCTGCAATAATTAGATTAAATTTTAATATATTTTTCAGTATTTTTGGTGACTTAGTTGTAAAGTTAAAAATCAGCAAACTTCATAATTGACAATTTAATTAAACATTGAACAGACACTTTATTAAATTTATTCTTTCAATTTTAAATGAACACAGAGCTTCCTCGTGAATCAGTTAGGGATCCCTTTGTTACAGTTTCTAAACGAATCTGTGTGCTTGTTCGTAACTATGTGAAGTTTTAGATATTACCATGCTTTTAATTTTACGGTGTACTTTACACTAATGCTGTTAGCTCTGATTTTGCCTTGACAGCAAATTTGAAATTTGTTGATTATTAAAAGAGAATCATTTGATTAGTAATTTCAAACAGCTTGCGTCAGAATTTTTTGAATCTCTTGCATTTTTATATTTATTCAGATTAATTTGATACCGTTTTATAAATCACACTAATTTTCAAGAATAAAAAAAAGAGAGAGGAAAAGTTCTTTAAAGGCTGATTTCCAATCAGTGGAATTTCGGAATTTCCCGAGCGGGCAGAATCTCGTGAGATTTCACACAATGATAAGTCATTCAACCTTACAATTCCATTCATTTTCTGTCGTAAAAAATTGAATTTCCTTCCGCTCAGAATATTCCACTGACTGGAAACTGGCCCTTACATACTGAAAACAAAATAATCATTCACCTTATATTTTACTCTGAATTAATCTTCCCCTCAGCACTACTAGTCGGAATTTGAACCAGTCAGTAAAATGGGACTCAACAAAGAAAAAATCGCAAAAGCAGAGGAAGCAGGAAAGTAAACAAGGCGGCATTGTAAGTCCATCTGCCAGTGGAACTTCAAATACAGAAAAAGAAACACAGAAAGAGCCTTTCTGCCCATGGTAAGCTGTTCTTTCGATTTTCCAAAACCTAAATACTTGTTGGTTCTTTAAGTTGAAACCAAAGTCAGAGTGTTAGAGTGGTATGGGCAATTTTGTTGTATGGATGTGAGGCATGGACGATCAATAAAGAAATGCAGACAAGAATAGAGGCGACAGAAATGTGGTTCTTTGTGAGAATGTCTCGAAAAGCTTGGATGGATAGGCTTAGTAATGATTAAATTTTGAAATTATCGGCATGAATAGAAAGCTAGTATAGGTCAGGCAAATACAACATTTGGGAGGTGGAATGCGATAGGAAGGAGATAGAAATTTTAGTGTTAAAGGAAACATTCCAGGAAAAAATCTATAAAAACGAGAGCAGCTCTGCAGAAAATCGGTTTGTTAGCTCAAAATATAGTCACCTTAGGATTTTGAAAAGTTCACAATGTTTCCAATAATGATTCCTGATTTAGATCTCTCTTTTGAACTTTGAAAAATCTTTCAGGGGAAAACCATTATCTGAGAAATCTCCTGCTAAATCATTTAAAGAACTGATGACAGAGGAATCTCAAGGCAAAGTTGACGTTCCAACGCAGAAGAGTTCTGAAAACAGAGCTATTAATGGAGCAAAGCGAAGGCTAAGGTGATTACTCGTATTCTTTTTAGAAATCATTTATTGGGCAAGAATTTTGATCTAAGATTCTATGAATAAATTTTTGCAAAACCAATGATAGCAAAGAGAAGAGGCTTGGTATCTTTGGCCAATAAATTTAATCAATACTTTTATCTTTCTGAAACGCGTTTTTTTTTGGTTGTGTTCGATGTTTTCTGGTTCATCTACTGAGTTTTTTTATGGATACCGTAAAAGGTCTATTTAACCCCCTGCTTTATTAATCCAGCCTCTCTAGTAAGCCCCCGTCTCTAATCTAATAAGCCATTCGTTTCATAGCCAAAATTGTTTATAAGCCTCGCTCTCTATTAAGCCCCTTCCCCCACTTGTATCAAACTAGACTTATGACGATGAGTCTCTTGTTTCCTTGTGCTCTTTGACTTCAAGATGGCGCTTCAGTCAACAGAGACTCATAATATTACTCTGAAAAACCTGACCCTATTAGGCCTAATATGCTGGGATTCCTAGCATACCAATCAGAATGCGAGATTTGGCGAAAAACAATAAGTTTGGAATCTTCAATTCGATCGACGAAGTTGACTGAATTTGAAGGAAGTTGCTGCGGCAGGTACTTGAAGATTTCTCTGCTATGTTTTGGTCTTAAATTGCAGCATTAAAAGACTTATTTTGCACTCACCAGGTAAAGTGAACTTTCTTCTTCAGATGAATACCAAGTTTCGTTGATTAAGAGTCTGCTTACCGTGGTTTCTATCACATTTCCTTTCTGAGGAGTGACCGTTAAACAGAGCCGAAGCAGTCGTTGGATCCAGATTCTATCGATCGAATGCAGAAGATAGGGTCAGGTTTTTAACTGTTTCATTATGAGTCCCTGTGAGCAAGGTACCGCAGGGATACAAGGGACTCATCGTCATAAGTCTAGTATCAAACACCAGGAGTTGCCAAAGTTTTTCCATTCATTTAGCTGAAAAAGTCTGTATGTTAATTTGATTTGGTTTGGGATAAAAACTGTGTCAAATTCGTATATTTGATTCGTAAATTGTTTGTTGGACTCTACAAAATATGAGGTAAAAGGATTAAAAGCTATAATCTATATCCTTGACCAGGGAGCTCCCTGTCCTTGACCTTTGACTCTGTGAATAAGCCCCCTCTGGAGTAGCCTACGCGTAGACCCCTGGAGTCTCCAAAATTGAATAAGCTCCCTGGGGCTTAAAGGCAGGCTGGCATGCATTTGATTGGGTGATAATGACAATACAAAGAATAGAACATTCGAATGTCTGCTAATCCTACTGAGTTTCTACGACCGTAGAAGTGATAACGATCAGCCCACTTTTGTTTCAAATACACAGATTCACAAAGAAATCCGTTGTGTGAGCTCTAACTTTGTTGCAGCTCAATCAGATACATGACAGACTGCCTTTAATAGAGCTTTTACGGTAACTTTTAAGTCAAGGAGCAAGGAATTTGCTATTTGCTAGATTTCCGTGAAAGAATGGTCTTTGCAAAGGATAATGAAAAGAATGGAAATTACTTTGTTTTATGTTTACTCACAACAGCCTTTCTTTTCGTAGCTGGAAAGAACTGAAAGATGAAAAACCTGAAGTGGTTCATACTCAAATAAATGAAAGGTAGTATCTTTAAACAAACTTAACTTATTTTATTAAGAATTGATACTATACTTGCCAGATTTGCTGCAGACGACCCCATTCACAATCGTGGCAAAACGAGTGAAATAAAGATGAAAACTTCGTTGGTTTTCTTTCCTAACCACAATGACATTTATGTGTATTAGCAAATGTTTTATCCTCTGGGGACAATGGAATCCCCTTGACTCAGTATCTCCTACTAGTAAGACGTTTTTATCCTCTTCGTCCTCCCAAGAGGATATTATGTGCTAAGGCGTGTTCAAGTCATTGCTGCCCAGCTAGAAATATAAGGGAATTTGTTTTTAAAACGTTTTTTAGGGTTTCTCGAACGGAATTTTTAAACACTGTAAGACAAAACCGAATTAATCTTAAAACCTGAAAGGAAAGAGTATAATTCGGTTTTGTCTTACAGGATTTAACAGTTTTTCTCTTGTTACAGGTTTATTTTGGTTATTGTTTCTTTTACAGGAGTTAACAGTCTTCTTTCTACTGATTTCGGTGTTTTTGTTGCGTTTATGGGTTTAATATGATGAGTCCGTTATTTAAGGCTATTTTTAAATTGTGTACCATGAATCATTTTTTTTAACGGAATTTTTCGAAAAAATCCCGCGTAAAATCTGAACGGAGTGAACGATTTCAGCCAGGAAAATTTTAGAATTGATTTGAAATATTTGCTATTGAATCAGATATTGCAAAATATTGTTGCTTTGATACTTAGGGAGCAGTGGCTTTTAAAACGTCCTGTGTATTTTCTGATTCACCTAGAAGACTATAATTGATTTTATTTTGTCTCCTTCTAGTGCTTGGAGTGCAAAAGCGATGGCTGCCAGCCCACCTTCTTCGTCTCTGAGCTTATCAGCTATCATGGAATCACAACTCGAAGAGAAAGAAACTTCAAATAAGTATGGATATTTTTGCAGTGACTTAAAAATTATAAAACGAAATTTTCCAAATTTTAGGCGATTTTGTTCTTTGAATTTTTGGCTAATGGAAGCGGAGGATTTCTCTTGTCTCGCTCAATTTTTGGAAATTTAGAAAGCGTGTTCGCGACGAAAGTAACACAAATGGAGATCAAAACAGCTTTTTCGCTGTGAATTTTCAAGACGATCGTTGAAAAGATCTTCCAGTCCAGATAGGCCTAAACTTTTTGCCAGCCACCAACAAAAAATTAAGGGGCTTGATACAAGTAAGTTCATTTATATAAGGGCATGCCCTCACTTGTGAGTCGATTTGGGAAAAAGACGTAATTTCTAAGGATCAGTAGCATGCCCTTCGCGTTATATACGGTACATAGATGTTGTTAATTTTTTCTTTTTTATATTCCCATAAAATCTATAATCAACAGACAAAGGCTACAAGACGATGCCACAAGGAGCATGGAAATACATAGCAACCCTGCGACCATAACATTTAACATAGAGATTCAAATTAATGTTACATTTAAAAATTACAAATTACATTACAAAATAGCAAATGGCAAATAACAATGACATAATTCCGTCAAAAAAATTAAAACAACAGCAAAAAATGTGAGAAAAAGCAAATTACAAGAGAGAGGAGGTTTTTAACAACAAACTTGGGAACTTACTGATACCCTTCAGAGGCCTGAATATATTTTAACGTTGCCTCGAGAATTTTTTTATTTGAATCTAAAGATAACTTTTCGTGGCCATACAGGATGATTTGGAGTAAATTTTAATTTGAAAGGTTTGTTAATCTATGGGGTTGCAACAAGCATAGGTTCCAAATCTTTAACTCGGCGTAAAAAGGTGGGTGTAAAATTCAATGACTTATTTCTTCTGATTGAATGGTTTGAAAGAAACTTTAGATACTTATCTATAACTCTACCGTTGGACTTTCCAGAAATTTAGAATATTTTTCAAAATTACAGCGTATTTATCATTTCAGCTCATTTTAGGATGTGACGTCATCAATTTTCTAAATCATAAACCCGATATGTGACAGACTTTTGCTTGATACCATATTGTAGGCATTCATAAACTATGGTTTTCTTCGAACTTATTTCATGTTGTGTCAAACAGTTTAGAAATTACGATGGTTTTAAGTTTTTTTGAAAATTTTTCTTGAATTCTTGAAAAAGAAGAAAAACACTCTAATTCTGAAAATATTGACGATATCAAAAAAGTCCAACGGTAGAATTATAGAGAAATAACTAAAGTTTCTTTGAAGTCATTCAGTTCAAAGAAATAGGTCGCTGAATTTTACACCAGCATTTTCAAAGATTTGGAACCTATGCTTTTCCCTAATCTTGAATCTATTCTTTTGAGACATTAAAATTTTTCTTTCGTTTCTTATTCCTAGGATACTCAAGAAACCTTTAACACTAATTCAGGTAACTGTTTGCAGTTTCTCAGATGATACATGGATTTTGTCTTCAAAAATACAGTTTGCCTTTGAGATTTATGAGTCGCAAACTGTTTTTAGATTGGAATTTGTTTGTCCGAATATTTTCATGTTGAAAGGGACATTAAAGAGAATCAACGGAGATAAACGTCCCGCGCGGAAGGAGTCTGAGCATTCTATTATTTATTAGCCTATTGTATTTGATGATTTCGAGACGTTCGTGGATATTGTTTATCCAGAGGAACAATAACGTGCGTAGGAGTTTTCTTTGTCCTATTTATAGACTGCCTCTACTTAGCTCCGTTGATTCACTTTAAGTTCTTGCAAACTAAATCAACGCGGACGAGATGGGTTAAAGTAAGTTAAAGGCAGCCTGTCTTCTTAATCAATGGAAATAAGATGACAAAGAGCCCCTGCAGAGTTCCCCTTGTATATTCCACGAGTGTGCGCTAATTTGCTTTATCTTAGAAAAGCAAGGTCAGAGAAACTCAGTGATGCACGAATTCAGCTCAAATGAAAATAAACTTTGAACAATAGAGGACAGACTGCCTTTAAATTAATACCCCATTCACATTGACACACATATGCCCTTTTCACATTTGGAAGTTTATCCATCTAAGCTAAACCAGATTATCAAATGCTGCGTTCTAATTGGTCAATCTAACGAGTCGAATTCACTTGATTGGTTGAAATTTAACCCGGTTTAGATAAAGCTGGTTTAAATGCTTCAATGCAAATGGGGGTATTGAACCAGCTTTATCTAGACCTGGTTGATTGACACGTAGACGATTATGCTACAGATGGACGCAAGGAACATTTTGCTAAGGCCCCTTTCACACTGCTCCGTTTTTGTTAGTATCCGTTTTTGTGGCATCCAAGCTACCCGTTCACATTGCTCTGTATTTGTACAAAAACGGAGGGAAAACATCCGTTTTTGTACGTTTACATTGCTCCGTTTGAAAATCATTGTTGAGTATTAGAGCTTTTTCGAAAACCTCCGTTCTTGTGCGTTCACACTGATCAAATGCGTTTTCAAAAACCTCCACTTTTGTGATACTTTTGATAGCGTTTTAGAAAACCTCCCCGTTTTTTTGGCGTTTTTGTGCGGATCAGTGTGAACACTGCAAAAACGAAGCAGTGTGAATGGTGCCAAAGATGCATCGCGCTCTTTAATTGGATTCTCATACAATCGTTAACGACTCACAATTAGAACGTAATGCATCTTGGTAAAAAGTTCCTCGTCTCCATCTTCAGCTTAATCGTCCACGAACCAATTTCAACACAACATTTGCTAGCATTGTTTACTTTAAGCTGGTTTAACTTGCAAGTGTTTTTGGGGTAAAAGTTACCTTTGAAGATTATCGTTATTTTCATGAGGGTTAATTTGCGATAGGTATTCAATTTACGGTATTTTCTGCTTTGCATTTTAGATCGAAGAAAAAGCTATTGAAGAATTATTGTTACATTACAATGCAAAAGACAATGCAACGGAATACATAACCGTCAAACGTATTAAAGATGTAGTGACTAGGCCTACGTGGAATGTAACTGAACATAGGTGACGAAGTATTTACACATTTATGGTATCTGTAGCATGGTCAATGAACTGTTAATAGTTCCTCGTGCCCCCCCCCCCCATATTCCCCTACCATCAAGAAATTTTTGATCATTTTAGAAGTGGATTGAAAGATCTTGTCCAGGTAGAAATTCTGACTAATACCCCAGTCAAATTTAAGAATCTACCTTAAAGAAACTTTTATAAAAGCATTGGGCCCCCTACTTATAAGGAACACTTGAATCTCATTCTCAAAATGAAGTTTCTCGTAGTTTGATCGACACTAGGTCCTGGTCTGGTAGTCTAGCATTCTAAATTCATGCAGGGTTCATTGCCACCAAGATGTCTTAGATTCGACAAATTTTTACCTACCTTTCATCTGATTTTCTTGAAATCATTGATGATATACAAATATGGCTAATGTATCGTTATTTATTTATATCCTCTTCAGGTAAAGGGACCATAAAGTTGGGAAATTATCACTTTATTTGTAGCCTGCGTTCAGCCTCACTGCATGCAGGCTATTTGTTTGTTGATGCAGTTACCCGTATCGCACATTTTTCGTCGCACAAAGTTCTTATCTTGTAGGAAAAGAAAGTTTCCTCAAGGGGGCAATCACGTGATCTGAAGTTGGGGCTAAACAATGCAAGGGCGGGCATGTCAGATTAGGAACAATTTTTTTCTCATTTCATTCAGTAATTTATTTTGAGTGGACAGGAATTATTTCTAGCTACTTACAGTTAATTTAAGCCCATTCTGCATGAGCATCCAGGCGTTCAGGCAATCTCTCAAAGGTATTATTTGCTGTGTCGTCCTATGGGAGACATAACCTTGCAAAACCTTTGATTTTATGCAAGTCTTCCAAGGTGTTGCAACGAGAAAACTTTGAATCGACGGCAGTTGGACGATTTGCTGCAGAGGCTGTCAAATCTTATCACATTTTGTTGAAATTATCGATGATAGAATGGTGGAAAGAAATTGGATTCGTGGTAATATTATTGGTAAATGAATCCACTGGTTTGCGAAATAGACTGATTTAATGCCAGTCACTGGGATTCTTCTGCGGTTGATGGTAGGCCCATTAGCTTTCTTGGTAGCAAATAGCTTTAATTCGTAAAATGTTTTCGAAAGTCACACAAACAAATATTTTCATGTTATTCCTGGACATAATTCACGTAACATATGAAATTTTGAAAGCTATTATATCTTATTTGTATCGTTCCTGAAAAATTCTCGAGCAAAGGCAATAGCAGGGGCGCACATTCAAATTTTGTTTGGGGGGGGGGTGTCAACATGCTCTGGACCGACTAAATTTTTTCGGAACGACTGAACGTATAGCAAGCAGTGGTGTGGCCAGGGTAAATTAAGTGGATGTATTGAAACGAGGGGGTCCCCAGGAAAATTTTTGGGGTTACGCCCTTTATTTTGGTTTAGAATGCATCTCCCAATATCATGCTTGCCTATAGAGACAAGGAAACCTGGATCGTTTTGTGACGATTATGCTATAAATCCGCGCACAAGAAAAATTTTGAAGAAAGATCCCTTACTTTGGCTAAGAATGCATTTTCAGCACTTGCTGAAGGGCTACCCTCCCTAAATATGTGAAATCAAATCAAATCAAATCAAATCCCAATATCATGCTTGCCTTTAGCGACAAGGAAAACTTGATCGCCAAGCCTAGCAAAAGTGACTTGTTTTAGTGTGTTTGTCCTCTAAGAAGGTTTTCCCTTATGATCATAGTGTCAGCAGTGTTAGCTTTTGGTAGAAGCGTATACCACCTTTGATGGATAATATTTGTAACCCATGTCTCCTTTCTTTTTTGGGATTCATACACAAGGGTCTGTTTTCCTACGCCACATAACTACCACCACCGGCACCCCAGTGCCAGATTAGAAATTTTGAGTATTTGTAACAGCATTGTTCCTTGGGACAATCTTTGCACAACAAACACCTTCCAACCGCTTTTTAAAAGCCAATGATTGCTTGCCCCTAAAAATGGAAGCCTGTGCAATTTTGTAATGCATCTAAGAAATTTTTTTAAATGCCATCCTCTGCTTTGGCTTAGAACGATTCTCCCAGTTATTGTCAAGCACTTCTTGTGAATATTCTAACTGTCGTCATGGGTCGACCTTTGCCCAAAACATTTAAAATCGGACCAACTTTGATTCAAACTATTGTGGACCTTTCGAGCTTCGTCGTGGTTGGTCGGTCCATGAAAAAGTCGGTCCACGACGTTGGTCCATCCCATTTTGTCGTGGACCGACTTTTCCCTCACGAGAAAATTTTTGGACCGGCTCAGAAATTATTGGGGGGGGGGTGTCTCACCCCCACACCCCCTAATGTGCGCCCCTGGGCAATAGGCCAATTTTTGAAGGAATCGAATTCGATGTAACGCCGATCCCTGATGAGATTTTAATCAAATGCAGAAAATCAAATATGGAGTGGGGCCAGTAGAATCGATTCGTGGTAAAACCGGCTCTGTATCTTACCACATTTCCTGATATTTCATTATCTGTTTTGGGGCTCGAAGGGCCAACGGTAATATTCGACGCCATTTTTTTTCGGATGTCCGGATACTTTCGTGACGGGAGTGTAGAAAGCAGGGGTACTTGGGGCATGTACCCCCAGGACCTTTGTAGTAAACGAAATTTGCCCTTTGGCTGGGCGAAAAAGGCTTGGGAGTGAAGCTACCCAGGACTGGGGGGGGGGTAAATTTTATGACATATCTAAAATTGGGGAATTCTAGTAATCCCATGCCTGCAAAGACATTTCATATTCAAAGAACCTTTCGTTGTAAAAGTTCTAAACATGTACAGTATTCTGTCCAAAAATAATATAATGTGCAGGAGCCAAAAAGCAAAATTCTTCATGATAGTCAACAGGTGTATCCCCATCTAACTATAGCCCAAAACTAAGGATTGATGGGAATTTAAAACTCAACACTGGGGTACACAAGTCCTCGCCCCCAGTTTTTGGGTAGCTTCGCCCCCGGGGGAAATGGGGCCTTGTAGTGTCGTAGTGAAGTGTCCTATATCCCTGTACCGACCGCAGCGCAGAGGTCTCTTGGCAACAAATAATTTCACAGCCTCGCATAGAGATACAACAACAACCACTTTCAATTACAAAGTCATTTGGCCTAAAGAAAGCGAAGTGCTGGTGGTGGTTGGTGGTCATGGTGGTCTGGCTCTTGGTTGAGCTCGTGAAGCAACTTTGATATCAGATTTACCATCGAAAGACATGTTTTACCAGGAGGCATAAGGATTGCAATAAAAGTATGTGGATTTATACATTACTGTATCGTAAACGCGAAGCTGAAATGAAGTGCAGCCGGAGTTGATATGATGGCAAACAACAAACACGCAAAAATGTGAAAAGTTTCAGTTTTTAGGCAGAAGAGGCAGTTACATAATGTTGCGTAATCTTAGTTCTGCAATGCGTAGCGCTTTGTCGATATCATCCTGACACGGAAAGATAGCTTTCAGAGAGAAGTTTTGGGTAATATAATTGTCAGCATAATTCATGACACATTTATTTGTTTGGCCACACACTTGGTAGGTATCAGCAAAGTCCTAAGCCTGTTGTATGGATGTATGGAAAGTGTAGCATAGGGCTCAAATCTTTAAAAAGGTGGGTGTAAAATTCTATCACATTTCGCTTTGAATCAAATGCCAATGGCTTGAAAGGAACTCAGGATACTTTGCTGCAAAACTGGCGTGGCAATTTATTGATATCTTGATTAGTTTCAAAATGGTGGCATTTATTATATTTGAGGCTTTGACGTCATCAAATTTCTAAATCCTAAACCAGAAAAGCTACAGATTTCTGCTTGCCACTATAATGAAGACCTCTATAAACTATGGTTTTCTTGAAGATTGTATCATTTTGCCTTTGTTGACATAAAGGATCTACATTGATTTTAAATTTTTCAAAATTTGCCATGAATTTTTTCAAGAATAATCAAAAAGCCACCATTTTGAAATTAATCAAGATATTAGTAAATTGCCATGGCAGATTTACAGCAGAGTGCCCCAAGTTTCTTTCAAGCCATCCAATTCAAAGAAAAATGTAATAGAATTTTACACCCACCTTTTTAAAGATTTGAAAGGATTGAGCCCTATGCTGGAAAGTGTGGCATTTGGACACCCAAGAAAAACAATAGGGTATTCAAAACAGACAATATATAAACAACAGAGGACCCATTGCACCCCCAAGGTCTCGGCGAAAATTGCTCTACTATGGAAATTTCCATACTGGGGCCAAAGCATGCTCTAATAATACATACATACATACTTGCATAGATCTATTGTTTCATCAGTACGCTCTGATTCTGAAATGTTGGTTGTTAATAAACAAAGCAAAAATGAACCCAGGTTGAGTTGGGCATTATGGAATACTGTCGGGAATTTTGGAACTAAGCTATTTCTATTGTTTGTATACTGGTTAATGTTTGAGATAACTCAAGAAAATGGTAGCCAGAAATCACTTTCGTCTGATGTCCTTCATATCAGTGATACGGAGAGTACACAAAATGCTACAGCAGCATAACATCAATCAAAATATGACAGAAGAGGTATGAAGACTTGCATCGAGTGAAATTAACAAGTTTCTTTCTCATCCCCAAGTCCCTAAGCTTCATTTACTGAATAATGTCCCAAAATACCCGATGTCCCATAATACCCGAAACCACTCTATATGGAATTTTTGCAAATTTGCATGTCTACACCAGTTGCTTCAATTAAAGAAACTGTTGTTATAAACTTGTTTGATGCAAACTTTTTACAAAAATTTACGAGCTCTTAAATGTGAAACATACTCAAAATAAATCTCATAACAAACTTTGCTCAAATTTGCTGTAAACTGAATACAAACTACAGTATAATTGTAAACCCTATGCTGCACCAAGGGATTCGCCTCAACTGCTCAATGACAGCTCAAATTAGAACCTCTTTGTTGGGACACCTGCTAAAATGTCAATAGCCAGTTTTCTTTCTTTACTGTATGTGGGGAAGATCTTCACCATGCCACTTTGACTGCTTCCAGCCACACACATGCCATAACTCTGTACAATCGCCACCCATGGCAGTTTGTTTATATAATCTATTATGCAATCTTGGTACCCCCAGCCAGGGCTCAAAAAATCGAAATAGTGTAATAATATAATAATATAATAATATATGTACCTCTTCTCCATTTCGGAGCAATTACTACTTTAAGACTACTTTGCACAAGTGCAGTGAGAGTAGTAACACGGGTTTTTGACTGGTCTTGCTTTAGTTCAGAAAGCAAAATTGTTCCACACATTTTTTTATGTTCCTTAGTAATTTTGGATTATTTCCCTGTATGCTACATATTCTTGGTAAATCGTTGTTTTGGAAATAGGAGCATTCCCACAGGTGCTCTAAATATTCCTCATGTTCTCCACACCTTCTGCATAAAGCGCTTTCATGTTTTCCTTTGTAGTTTGTCTTTAATTCAGTCATGTTTAATTTTAGTTTTAGTAGTTTTGCACCTTCGTTGTGTTTAATATACCGTTTTAGACCAAATGAAGTTTTTTTGATAAATCTCATTTTTGTTTTATTATTTTGACTCATATCATTTTCAATGGATGTAATTATTTTTTGGTTTATTAATTTTTTCCACCCTTTGGTTGTCAAGTTGCAAATTTGTTCTTCCGTTAGATCAATGTTAAGGTTTTTTAAATCTTCCATAATTTGATTATACCAGCAATCTACAAAGTTTAGTCGTTTTTGTTCTTCGTACACTTGTTTCACAAGTCTTGTTTCTTTCATATTTAGTATTTTATGCAGATATGTAAGCCTTTTTTCCTTTATTCTATATTCCATTGGTTTGAGGCCACATTCATATAATATGCCTTGGTATGGTGTTGAAATTGGGAGACCATTGATTATAGTTAAAGCGTCCTTTTGTATGTTTTCAAGTTGTTTAAGTTGTTTTTTAGAAATTTTTGACCACGTTTCACACGCGTACAGTATTTTTGGTATTAATAAGCATTCTATGAGTCGTATGCTTATCTCCAAACTTTTCTCCTTAAATGGCATTTGATTTACTAAGAATTTAATTTCATTAGTTACTGCTTTTGCAGAGTTTCGTCTGTTGCTAATGGTTTTGTCTAACGAATTTTTATTATCTTTTAAGTCCCCTAAATACTTATACGTTTCAACCTCTTTGATTATTTCATTATTTAATTTCAATTTTATTTCAGTACTGTTATGTTTTGTTCTATCAAAATGCATGTGCAAAATTTCACTTTTCTCCAAATTAAAGTTTAACAAGTTTTTGTTTTGAAATTCTTCTGCAATATTAAGCATTTCTTGCATTTTTTCAATTGAAATTGATGCTAGTAATATATCATCCTGATACAATAACGGAGGAATTATCATGTTTCCAAAACGTATTCCTAATTTTTTTGTTATTATTGGCTGCATGCCTTTGTCAATGTGATTGGCACAGATTGGGGCTGCCAATATTGTTCCTTGTTTCAGGTTCTCATCAATTTCAACCTCCTTTGTCATCCCACATGGGGTCTCAATTTGTATAAAACCTTTCTTGTTAAGTTCATAAATGCTCCTCAAGCATTTACCATTTATTCCACTTTTAAATAAGTCCAGTAAGCATGACTTTAGAAAAAGTTTGTCAAATGCCTTCTCTAAATCAAGAAATGTAAACGTAATATTACACTTAATGTATTTGTAATAGTCATTAATTGCCTCCCAAACAAATAAGTGATCAATTGTTGATCTACCTTTACGTCCTCCTGCAGCAGCTTCTGAAAAACTTTTTTCAATATCTTGTGATATTCTATTTAATATCAATTTTTCAAATATTTTGCTTATGCTCAAAGTTAGGAAAATGCCTCTCCAGTTTTTTAATTGTCTTCTGTTTCCTTTCTTTTTGTACAATGTTTTTATAATTAATTTCTTCCATTTGGTTGGTGTCTGCCCTTTTTTGAAGACAAGGTTTATTATTTTTAATATTGAGTTTTTAAATTCCTTCCCTGAATCTATAAATAATTCATTGCTTAATTTATCATGGCCAGGACATTTTTTCTTCTTCAAATTTTTAAGTACTTTTTCTAGTTCGAACATCTTAAAAGGGGCATCTGTGGGATAATAGAACTTATTCTGTCTTTTGATTAACTTAGTGAACAGATTTTTGACATTTTTTATGTGTTGTATATACTTTTCTCCAGGATTTCTATTTGTCATTAGTTTTTTAAAATAGTTTTCATGTTCCTTAATAATATCATAAACATTTGTTATTTCATTTCCATTATCATCTATTATTGAAGTAGGGACTTCAGTTTTATGACTTCCTAGTATGCTTTTTCTTAGTTTAAAGAACTCTGTACTATTTACCTTGAGTTGTTTTATTTTATTTAAATTAGCATCAAGCTTTTCACTGTTTTCCTTGTTATTTAGGTTTATTAGTTTTCTGTTTAGTAATTTGATCTTTATTTTCATTATATCAGTTTTAGCTTCATTGCATTCATTTACATATTTAGTTAATTGTTTTTTCAAGCATCTTTTTCTCATCTGCAACTGTTTATGTTCCTTACTCTTTGGTGAATATCCCTTTTGGCATTTTTTTACTTTCCTTTTAAAACATTTAGCCATTAAGTTGTTCACTTTCTCATCCCAGGTTTTATATATTTTATCAATATCCTTACTCCTAGATTCTAAAACTAGATCTTCTGTACATTTCTTGAATTCTTGCAATGAATCATCTGTAATGCTCCATTGAAAGGACTTCTTATCTTTTAAGTTAGTAGTTGATGAATTCCCTAATTTTAAGTTTAGATCAAGGATAATGGCATTATGATCTGATTCCTTAATAGAATTTCTTGATATTCTTTCCATTACAAAGTTTCTATCTTCATCTATTATCATACTTTGTATTTTATTGAAACATATTTGGTTAGTTATTGTATAATCTAAGACTGATTTCTTTTCAATATTGTTACTATCTGTTGTTGTTATTCGGGTCCATAAACCTTTACATTTTTTGCTGCTATTGAGTAGAACAAGTTTTCGTTTTTCTATCATTTTGTGAAGAATTTTACCACCGTTACTTCTTTTCGTATGATTCCCTTTAATTTTGTTTCCAACTTTTACATTGAAGTCCCCAATTACCAAGAACGATTTGTTTTCATTTTTTGCTTTGATCGCATAATAATCAATGTTGTCCATGAAACTTTGAATATTTTCTTTTTTAACTCTTGATTCTTGTTTACCATATACAACACCCATAATTAGATCCTTGGCTCCTATTTTAATATTTAGCCAGACTTGTTCTATTTCCTCATCTCCTATTTCATATACAGTAATTCTATTTTTGAATGATTCTTTATAGGTTATCCATATGCCACCTCCTGTTTTGTTATTTCTTCTTAATTCTATTGGGTCACAAAATCCAGCCAGCTTACAGTTATCATATTTATTAAGTTTTGATTCTGTTATACATATGATTGATGGGTGGAGGTTATCAACAATATCATTTAAACTTTCCATTTTAGACTTTAATCCATTAGCATTGGTATAATAAATCTTTAGGTTGTATTTTTCATACCTTTTTTCTCTGTTTGACCTCCTTTGAATCTGTTTTGACAGCCTTCAAAATGCTGAGCTTTTGTTGGTTTAAATGCATGTTGCAGTCCTTTTTTTTAAATAAATTTGGAACGCTTCACGAATTTGCGTGTCATCCTTGCGCCAGGGGCCATGCTAATCTTCTCTGTATCGTTCCAATTTTAATATATGTGCTGCCGAAGCAGGCACTTTCTTCACTTGTTCCGTCTACCTCCATATCATATTTGAACATTGTCATGAGATTTGTAATGATAAAATCCCATTTTCGATGCGTAGATTTAAAAGAATTCCAGTCAAGGTAATTTAAGGTTGAGCCGTTTATCAAATTTTTCTCGTGTTTCGTCTCTTGATGCATAGCAGTAGACCACTTCAGCTTTTATTTTAACCGCTACAGCCAGGCGTGCATAATGTTCAAACCTGCCTGGGAGCGGTAGAAATTCTCTCAATTGCATTTCATATCCAAAGTTGAAGAATATTTTCATTAAACTGCAGGTAACGCTATCCTGCTTCAAAGGTATGATTCTTTGCATTTATTCTTGATGCCGAATATTTTAACTTTAATACCTACTAAATCCAAGCACTTTGAAAATCAGTGCGACCTCTCCATGTGTGATATCGGTGCTACCAAGCTGAAATGCTCAAATTTCCCAGGAAGGAAGAAGGGAAAAGGAAAAAGAAACGGAAAGCAAGGGAAAAGAGGAGAAAGAAATGAAGGAAGGGATGGAAAGAGAAAGAACTTAGAAGAGTAAGGAAATGGGGTAGAATCAATATTGGTAAAGAATAAGAAAGTATGTATGAAGAAACTTAAGTCCTACCTTGCTACCAGGAAGAAAATTTTTTTTTGAGCCCTGCCCCCAGCCTTAAGATGCGCCAAAATTTTCTTTGGAATGAGCTTCCCTGTGCCGAAATCAAAGAATGCAGCCTGGGTCTATAGTAAATTCATTTCTCTCAGGATGAAGAAGAAAAGAGGCAGACCAAGCTTGACTTATCACAGTGATATTGACATGGATGAAATGGAGGATTCCGATGATGAGTTCATACCAAAGCGATCAACAAGATCTGGGGTCATGTTTCATGACGTCACTGAAACATCCTCAGATGATGATGATGATGATGAAAATGATGATCAAGAAGATTCAGAAAATGAAAGTGGTAAGTGTCGATGAATCTCTCTCTTCTTTTCCCATCGTTTTGAATTTTCTTTATTTTAAGGAGGGTATTTTAAGCTGAATGTCTGATTTTGCAAGAAAATTTCAAGCCAAGTGATAAGATTCAACACAGGTCATCACTAAGAATTGACCAAAATTTATGCATCTTGTTTAGGAAATGGCAAATTTTTTCTGCTTCCGGAGCCTAACCTTTGGCTTTATCCTCCATAAAAACATTTTTTTCAGGTGATAAAACATCACTGAACTCGAATTGTAATTCCTATTAAAATATTCAGTGGTATTTCCAAACACTTTTCTCCTTGGGAACTCTCTCTAAAACCCCTTGAAAAGAACATCCATCATCATAAGCCTAATGGTAAACAACTCACAACAGTCAACAAAATTGACCTGCTAACAGTAAACCGCAATAACTCAACATTTTAGTATGATCCAAGTAGTATACCCAAAGTTAAGAAGTAAGTAAGAAGTACTACTTAGCAAGGAGAATTTGGATGGGTGTGAATGAATTGGATATTGCTTGATAGCAGAAAGACTGCAGTAGATTTGTGATTTTGCTCACACTTTTATGAGCAAGGAGAACATACTACAAGTGGGTATACTGGTTGGGAAGACCTGCACTTTCAAATGATGTGCAGGAGGCTAGATAATTTTGTCAAGCAGAAAATTTCTTAAAATTTCCCACAGGCTTTAGCCTCAATTGAAGTGACCATAGTTTACAATGCTTGTGAGAATCAATTCTGCTTGATACACTCTTTCAAATGATATCTAGTTTGCATTATTTTGGAAAATATTTGTGGTTCTGGTCAAAAACAGTTTTACTCTACGTAGTTTTTGGTTGTATTTGAGTTACTCTCCTCCGCTGGTACCATGGACTACAGAACTATGGAACCAGGAACCATGGACTGCGGAACTAAAAACCGGCGGAGGAGAGTATACTTGAGTACTCTTGAGCTTTAGATAGAGATTTTCAAATGCCTAAACTTTTTTGGAGCACCCGGTTGGTTCCATTTATGATGTTTCAGATGCTGTTAATTTGATTTTAGATTCAGGAGATGGCGATAGTGGTTCTGAAGATGATAATGAAGGTTATGATAATGATAATGATTTTGATGAGACCAGCAAAGATACAGAATTCAGTGAAGACATGAAAGAAGGTGCAGATGAAGATCAGAATGATATTCAAACAGACTGTCCAATATGTCTTAGTGAATTTATAAAACAAAGAATCGGTCAACCTGAAAATTGCAGACATCTTTTCTGTTCCGATTGCATCAAGGAATGGTCAAAGGTTAGCTAATTTTTACTTGAAGTAGTATTGAACCATTGTGACCAGATTTTACCCAAATCAGTTGTTATTTTCGGCTTTGAATTACAGTCAGACTTATATCAAAGGCATACTGCCGTGGCGCTGATTGGGTGAATAAGACAATAAAAAAGAATTCAATTAGGCAAATTCCAGTAATTATGCTGTGCACTGACATTTATGAAGCTGATAGCAATCTGACTCCTCTTATTCTCGAAACAAAGTATGATCCAAGAGTATAAAGGCTTGGTAATTATTCAGAAACCAGGTTCTTTGTTAGTGATTTCAACATTACGACCAGCCAATCACAGCCACAACAGTGTGCCTTTAAGTCTGATCTCTTTGGACCGTGTCAAATAATCCAACTTATGCGAATCCAAATAACATGTGCATCACATTTTGTCTGACTTCAGGAAGAGTCAGATTTTTCCAAGAAGAATCGAGGTTACTGAAGTGGCTTACTCCTCAGTCTTGCTCTTTCCCACCTTGAATATTAATATGAACATAGATTAATGAGCTAATCAAAAAGAAGATAGAATGAAGAGCTCCTAGGCTAACAAAAGAGTGTTTTTGTTTGTGAATGCTGCCAAATGACCGTTTGCACATATTTATTATTGTGAAGTCCAAGGTATACAATGTTATTTACTCATGGAATCCCCAAAAAGATCCAACTTACGTGGATATCTAACTCATGAAATCGGAGTCACGAAGGAATTCCAAAGGATGCATACCAATGCGGCTGGGACTGATACTTTTTATCGCACTTATGAAAAATCTGACTTCCTGAGACCAAAAATCTCCAGACCAGAAAATTTGTTAAGCACCACCGTCCACAACAGTGTAATTGTTTGATATTTTATTGAGCTAGAATGTTCTTCTGTTCCATATCAACAACTATTTAGTTGGGAGCTTTTTGTTGTATATCTACTGCAAATGACTTCTGATGATGGTAGCTACTAGCTTTATTGCATTTTGTTTCATTTTTCATTGCATATAAGATTTAAGTTATTGTTTCTTTGCCTCCATCTTCGTACTAATTTTTAGTATTTCACCTACCAAATATTTCAGACTGTGAACAGCTGCCCAGTTGACAGACAAAAGTTTAACATTATTTGGATAAAGAAAGGCATTCATGGACCAGTTGTGGAAGAGGTAACCATTCTGAGGATAATTGCTTTCGCAAGGGGTAGGTTTGCCTGGTGTGTGGTGAGCTTGCCTTCTGTGAGGAACAGTTGGGTTTACATCTAAACTCATCCTAAAAAGTTCTATGGGCTTCTGTCCTTGGTGGAAGGCTAGGAGTCCTTGAGATGGGGTGCCTGGAAAGAGTGTCTGCCCCATGTGGATGCGTAAAGCAGATGATGCACTGCATAAGCTTGCTTTTGCAAGTCGCATTTTTGGATGCTCCTGCTCCTCTATTCTTATTATTCCATGATTTCGGCATAGAAATCCCCCTCTCTATATGATGCTTGAAATTATCCCATTTTTATGAATTTGCGTTAGTTTAAATTGTTTATATTTTTATTTTGTTCAAATGTTGATTTTGTGTCCCAAAAAATTCTCCTGTTTAGAAAATAGCCAAAGATTAATTATCAAACCTTTGATGCACTTTTTTTTGGCTTGTTTTTTCAGGGGCCCAAAAATACTTCTAGATGATAAAATTTGTTCTTTTGATACAACGGCAGAAAACTACACATTGAAAAACCTTATTTTGAGCTATGCTTTGCGGACAAATACTCAATATTTCCTAAGTGTCTGAATTTTCTGATTTTTATTATTATTGAACTGTCCAGTGATAGTGAGCATTTCTTTCTGTCATTTATGACCAAACTAGAAGCTTTACATGCACAAAGAATTTGATCTTGCAATCATCAGTCGAGGGGTGTATCACTCTTCCAAAAGGCGTACGGGATTTTTTTTCAACAATAGGATTTTTAAGGATTTTTTACGGATTTTTCTTGACAACAAAAGGATTTTTGCCAATGGTGTACGAGATTTTTTCAGAGTGATACGCCCCTCATCATCAGTCCTCTTTTTTGCAGTATGATTCAAAACCAGGTAGCCCTGAAAAGAGCTAAATTCGTTAATCTTTAAACTAATTGCTAGATCAGATATGCGTGGGAAAATGATTTGGTCCTTGGTCTACTTGATAAAAATTTATTCGAAGATCGGCCGTGTAATCAAATTTTGGTAATTTCTTTCAAAAGAGAGTACTTTCTTGGGCAACCCAGTAGTTTATTCCATTTTGATAACACACATATGATATTTCAATGTCATTTTCAGTAGCATCTTGGCCCAGGGGGGCACTCAGCACATATGCATACGGGGGGGGGGGCAATCCGGGAAATTTTCAGGAAATCCAAAAATATCAGTTTAGCTTCATTACAACCCAAAAATATCAGCTCATTTTATGCATTGACATCTGTAAAACAAACATAACAGATCCTGAAACAAAGCAAATTGATGCCAGGATTGCTAATATCATGGCCATAATTTCACTTTTTTTGACCCAAAAATATGACTTTCAGCAATATTCTGACCCAAAAATATGGGACTTACCTCCACGTTTGTGAGTGCCCCCCTTGTGATCTTTGTGAGTTCTATAGAGTTTAAGACCTTAACTGTCTTCAAATTGAGTTTCGCTCAAGTTATTGAAATTTTTGTATTTTGCGCTTTTTACACTTTGAATGAAAACTCAATTTTGTGCCTCCTCCACATTTGTGAGTGCCCCCCCTTGTGATCTTGGTGAGTTCTATAGAGTTTAAGACCTTAACTGTCTTCAAATTGAGTTTCGCTCAAGTTATTGAAATCTTTGTATTTTGCGCTTTTTACACTTTGAATGAAAATTCAATTTTGGTTCACAAATAGACCTGTTTTTCGTGTTAGTTTTAGTAATGTACATTTTGTAGGCACCAATTTCTAGCAGCTTTCATTTCCCGTAGTATTGAAGGTTTGAAATTACTTTTCCTTATCTTGAAGTTATATGTTGAAGATTCTACACCTGGAGGAAATGAAGAGGAATTTGAAGACCCGACATTTTGTCAGGTAAGTTTACTTTAGCCCATGTATTGATCTGTTCCCATAACAAACTGTTCAGTTTCATGCAGATTTGCAGAAAAGTTTTTCAGTTGCCTTGTATTTATTGTATTTGTTTGAACTGTTTATTTAGTGTTGGAAAGCAAGACCATGAGCAACGTTGCTGACATTTTATGGCTAATCGTAGAATTGAATGAATTTAGATATTGCCAAAGAAAAGCAATTTCAGTTAAATTAATCGCTTAAGGCGCATTGTTGAATCAGTTGCCTGGTCCGATTTTCAGTCAGTTGATTCTGTTTACTCACCCGAATGTTAAGAAATGTTACTTCTGCTTGGACATAGTATATGAGTCTTTGTATTCTCTCCACCCCCCCCCCCAGCGATACCCCCATAATACCCATTCCACTTCAACGTTAAACGTTTTAGTGGAATGTGACTATAACAGTAAATAACAATTCAATTCAATGGAGCAAAACTTTGACAAATGTCATCACTTCTTCTCTCATTCGCACCGTTTAGGTAGCTGGCCACTCAGAATTAAAGGGTTTGTTTCATCCAGCATGGCTGCAGTGCCATCTCTTGGTTGGCCTTTGTTGCCGCCATTTTCATGGCCCATGAAAATGACGACAACAAAGGAAAGCTAAGAGCCGGCACGCGCAAGGAATGCTGGATGAAACAGACCCTAAAAGTCTCCGTTTTCTCATTTCAGGTTTGCGGCAATGGCGATAGAGAAGACAGACTACTTTTGTGTGATGGCTGCGATCACGGGTAAGAAATGTTCTTCATCTTCAGCTTTTAATTTGAATTCTTTTCTGTGAGTAATAGTTATTGCAAGTTATTGCAATTGCAAAACACTTGTCGAAAGGCAGCAATATTGTATTCTTGTCACAGACAATGTTTGCGTGATGGACTAACGAAGAAGTCTTTGACTTGGCAAGGTGTTCTCCAAATTCTCTAATGCTTCGCAAATGACATTTGCTCGTTTGGCCAGGGCTTTATTCTTACCGATCGTGCTTCCATTATATTATGTGGCAAGGAACTTATCTGTTAGCAATCGTTAGAATTACATCGCAAAACCAATCCACCTTTTCAAGGTAAGAGGCGAGAAAGCGGAAGTATTTTGTTGTTTCAGATTTTGCAGTTTTGAGACTAAAAAACAAAGTTTAGTCTTGAGACAAATTTTTACATTCATATCTGTCTTTGTTTAGAAATTGTGTTGATATGAAGAATTATTCTTAAAATTGTCATAATTTTGAAATGAAGACATATATGAATGTGAAAATTTGCTACTTTGCGAAACTTTGAACGCAGAACAAGATTTTAGCCTCAAAAATGTAATATCTCAAATAACTAAAAACTTCCGCTTTCGCGCCTCTTACCTTGAAAAGGTGGATTCGAATTTATAGTTTCAAAGCATGGACACCAGTAAAGGTAAATTTCATGAAATAAATCATATACAACGAGGCAAACACACCAAGACTATTTTATGCTTCTGGTACATAATATTTTGTTGTGTTACAGGTACCATCTTGAATGTCTCGACCCACCGTTAGATCATGTGCCGATAGATGACTGGTACTGCCCCGCATGCGCAGCCAACAGACAACCCGCAGCTGCCCAGATTGCTGAGACTGTTGCGGAGACGAGGCCAGTCAGGAGACGCAGGGGAGGAGCAAGGACTGCTGGTGTGGCTACTAGGGTTGCTAGGGCTGCGAGAGCCTGGTTTACAGGTTCGTTGCCTCCCTTACTCAATGTCTGTTTGCATAATCTGCGGAAAATTCAATGAGCTATGAGCTTTTGAAGTTCATGTTTGTGCCACAGCTGAACCAATTCAATTCAATTTTCTTTTGAGCCAGAGGCTTCTCAATTGCACCTATAGTGACAGTAGCATGGGTGCTATCCATTGTGTCGTTTTTCGTTTATTTCAGAAAGCAAACCAGATAGGAATTGGAAAGGATTATCGAAGGCCGAACTTTTTGTAAGATTTATATAAGCGTATGGATATACTTCAGCAAAGTTTGAACATGACTCGGTCTCTCATCGATTAAGTTTTGATTTAATGTTTTCTGGATACTTGCCTTAGGCATTAAATTACTTTTGAAGCCCTCTTTGGTTCGCCTTGATATTGAAATGAGGCATGGCGTTGAGTTGAATAGTTTTTCTTACCCCGATTAGAGAGCTTTCTTGCAGATCAAGTCATTTAGGGGTCTGTGGTTTCAGTTGTTTCACAAACTTGATCTTTGAAAGCTCATGCCTCGGTGAATGTTCAGAGGATTTGGAAGATTCTGGTGTCTAAAGGACCAAAGGTTTTAGGTCTTAGGTCTTAGGAACAGGGCTGCGTTGCCATGGAGCCCGCTCATTTCATCGTTATTTTCAAACATTTAATCAAACGTCGAACAATTATTTGGAAACCCTGTAGAGTAGTCCCAGATTGGCTGGATGATGATGATGATGATGATGATGATGATGATGATGATGATGATGATGATGATGATGATGATGATGATGATGATGATGATGATGATGATGATGATGATGATGATGATGATGATGATGATGATGATGATGATGATGATGATGATGATGATGATGATGATGATGATGATGATGATGATTTTGATGATGATGATGATGATTTTGATGATGATGATGATGATGATGATGATGATGATGATGATGATGATGATGATGATGATGATGATGATGATGATGATGATGATGATGATGATGATGATGATGATGATGATGATGATGTTTATCATTATCATTATCATTCATTTTTAGGTAGGGAGGTGGGAGCGAGCTTGTCTTCGTTTATTGGATATTTGCCGCGAGGAGCTCGTGCCACTCGAAGTAGAACAGGGAGAAAAGGGAAAAAGAGAAAAAGAAAGACAGCCAATTCTGCGAGGTCGGCTCAAAGTTTGGATAATGGTAAGTATTGTTATTTTCAAGTTTTTGTTTAAAAAATTGCTCAAGATATCGAGAAGAAACGTCAATAGGAAGTTCACGAAAGTGGGAGATGGTTTTCTGCGAGGGTCAAATCACTCCAAAAATAAAATACGACATTTTTTGATTTAAAAAAAGTCTCTCAGGTTTCTGAAAGATTTTGAGGATTTTTCTGAGTTTTATAAAACTATTTTACTCCATTCTTTATGTTGAATATCTTCAGGCCAAAGGATGTAGCCTATAACCTAAGGAAAAAAAATCTTCTACAGTTACCGAGCACCAATACATTGTCATATGGGAATAATTCATTATCCTTCAGGGGTTCCATCCTATGGAACACTTTATCTGACTCTATAAAAAGCCTGGAAACCAGTGCTAGCTTTAAGAGATCAATTATGGAGTGGAAGGGTGACAATTGCTCATGCAAAATATGTTGGTAAGGAGAATTTTAGAGAATGCAGAGACTATTTTGCCATTTGGCGAAAGGGACTGAGGAGTTAAATTTAACAAGCAATGACACAGGCTGAACTGATTCAATTGAAGATCAAGTAAGGTGATTTCAGGACCCGGAGGGGGGGGGGTACTTAGTATATTTGTCCGACAGGGATGTGCCGTTTTTAAGGGTATCGTTTTCACCAACTTTTTCTAGCACAGGGTATCAAAATGAGGTAATTTTCTAGAGCAGGTTGTCAAAACATGTCAAAGGGGAATATTCTGCTAGATCGGGTCGTTTTTCGGTCAAATTTCATGTTTTTGAGTATACTTTTCACCAATTTTTTCTAGAACAGGTTATCATTTTGAGCGAAAAATTCTGGAGCAGGGTAAAACAGATTTTCTTCGTGGGCACACCCCCGTACAAATTTAAGTCAGGTGCCCCCTCCCCCCGGGTTTCAGGATCAATAGGCGAGTGAAACACCGCAAATAAAATATCTCAAAATACACTCACAACTGTGTGAAAGGATGACAAAAAGCTTCAAAATCATGCTGCTAGATTCATAACAAATAGCAGCTGTGATACCCCAAGCAGACAACTTATTGAGGAGTTGGGCTTGAAGACCATCGATGAACTCATTGGTGTTTGTCTAAAACGATGGTCTTCAAGTCGCTCAATGATTTGGCTCTACAATAGCTGTGTAACCTTTCAACCAAAAACTCAGCTTGCTCCTCCTGCAGCCTCCGGAACGCTGAGACTGATTTAAGGTTGCCAGAGAAAAAACCTGCAAATTGGCAAAAATGCTTTTCTTTCCGGGGAGCTAAACTATGGAGTAACCTTCCAGAACCTTCCAGAGTCTAAGACAGCTTCTAAATCCTTCCTAAATGGTTTTAAAAGTTAACGAAGGGTTAATTTTTCTTTCTATTTTAAACATTGTATAATTCTAAATAGGCTTTTGAAATTATGGTTTTTTAGTGTTAGGTTATTTTTAACTGTATATTGTGATTACGTTTTTATCGGAGGACCCATTGAAAAACAGTTTCTGCTCAAGCGCAACCCTTCTTAAAAGAATCAAATATGAAAATATGAAATATGTATGCATTTATGTATCATTTGCCACAATAAATATTTCTAAGTTTTATAAAACCGCGTGTCCCAAAAAAGTACTCCCGTTTGAAAAGTAATCAACATTTGATTACACGACCGACCTTCAATTTTCTTTTTTGTCAAGTAGAGCAATGACCAAATTATTTTCCAAAATATGGCTGATCTTCTAATTGGTCTAAGAATTGTCCAATTTAGCTCTTTTTAGGGCTACCTGGTTTTGAATCATACTGCAACAAAGCACTGATGATTGCCAGATCAATTTCTTTGTGCATGTAAAGCTTGTAGTTCGGTCATAAATGACAGAAAGAAATGTGCACTATCATTGGAGACTTCAATGTTGATAAAAAATCGGAAGATTTTGACTGTTAGGTAAGATTGAGTATTTTGCTTAAAAACTATAGCTCAAAATAAGGCTTTTCAGCGTGTGATTTTTCCACCTTGCTGTATCTAAAGCAAACACTGTATCATCTATAAATATTTTTGGGTCTTTGACAAAACATCTCAAAAAGAAATTTTATCAAAGGTTTGATAATGAATTTTTGATGATTTTTTAAACAGGAGTAATTTTTTGGGACACCCGGTATAAAAATAGATACAATACAATATTTAAAGTGAATGACCTGAGATATATCGCGCTTGTCTATAAATAGGACAAAGAAAAACCTAATCCATCCGTTGTTTTCTTTGGCTTTGCTTTCTTCCGCCACTCGCTGGATTATAAAATACATTAGGCTATTTATAAACCTGTGAGATCTCATCTTTTAACTCAGGTTATTCGCTTTAATGTTAAAAACATAAAGATAAATACCCCTAATTGCAGTGGCAGGAATAGTATTAAAAGGTCAAGCTGACTTTATAGAAATATGAAATAAAATATGACAAGACGACTAAATGATCCAGAGAAAACACTTAACAAATACCCTGTAAATCTTGAAAGGTGCAATAAATTGAAGAAAATTTTTTCAGATAGATGTGACCTAGCCGTGAGCCATACACTTATCATTGTGGAGGAAAGAATTCCCAGATTTTCTACTTGTTGCCAAGGCAGAATTATCCGCGCTCTGATCAGTCCCTCTCTCCGCATTGCAAAGTAGTCTATTACAAACTGTCGCAAAGAAAGAAGATATTGGTCTGTCATCACAGGCTAAAACATCTTGTTCCTCATTTCTAGTTGTCAAGAAACGAAAATACAAGCGGAAGACGTCGAAAAAGAAACGAAAAACGAAGGATAGGAAAGCAAATAAAAAGGGCAGGAAAATAAACGAAACGCAAGATGCTAATGCGAAAAGATTATCAATGCTTGGGTCAGCAAGTCTGGAACCAACATTGAGTTTTAATTTATTTGGGAACAGATATGATCTTGATGATTTCTGTGAAGAAGCTGAAGAAAAGCCTAAAGAGGACCCCATTCCTAAGAAGTAAGTTGCAATGCTTTTGATTTTTGCACTTTTGGTCCGGATTTGTTACAATCATATGAAACAGTAATTTCTTTTAAAATTTGACGATGTAATATAATAATAATAATAAAAATAATAATAATAATTACTTTGTTTAAGGTTGGCGTAGTGTATAGCACTAGGCTAATTAATCCCAACCATTATTAATAGATACGAAATGCATGAACACCAATAATTATTCCAACATTTTGAGTTCAACTCTTCATCAGGTAATAATTTTGCACCTATTTATACCCTTTGCTTTGATGATGTCACTCCGGCTAATAACGTTTAATATCATTTCCGTGAAACATCATGCAAGTTAATTTAAGATGTTATAGCTAGCTTGTGGGACTTTTGAGTGCCGTCGTCCTTCACCCAAAAATTTATTAAAAATCTGTTAAGGTGACCCGGGCCAAGTGGTAAAAATAGGTTATTGTATTTTATGATTCTGGCACGCGCTGTTTCATTCGTACAGGTGTTTTCGTCAGCCTATTTCAGCGGTGATCTCTGATCTGCATACATACATCGGTTCCCTTTAAAGAGCTTGAACGTTGAAACAAAATGGTAGTACGTAGAAAGTTGTTCCATAAATATTTTAGGGTGGTTAAGTCAATTTTTTTAATTCTAGGGGGTGCAGGCTTGCAAATAGCTTAAAGTTGATCTCTACGAAAGATTTGAAACATGAGAGACCCATAATAGGGAGTGAGTGGCCGGCTTAAACAGTTTCCGTCAGGTGAAACGTCAGGTGTCAAGTTAAGCTCTGTTGAGTGAGGTCAAACTCCGGATGGGTGACCTCTCGGAGGCCTAAACTCGCAACTCACTTGGCCGTCCTTCGGAAGGGACGTTAAACTAGGGATCCAATGCCTGGATGCGGCATGCATAGTGGGCTTAGATTTGCTTTAAGTAGCCAGAAATACTTCCTGCCCACTCAAAATAGATTACTGAAAAATGTATAGATTGACTCCCAGGATTCAAAGGCCGCTTTTCTACCATAAGGACAAATTAATCTTGCAATATGCACCACGAAACAAAACGGACATGACCAAATCAAAATACCACTATGCTGCGTTACAATTCTTCTTCATTTTGTGCGCTTGTTTCTTCTCAAAATCTTTTTATCTATTTCATCTTTATCACAGGCCTGAGACAAGTAATCCCGATATACTTTCTGGAATTATGGAAAGCTTTGGAAATCTTGACTCTACGAATGTTGTTATCAAACGAGATGGAACCCTAGTTCAGAAACGGAAGCACAGGGTTAAGATCTTCCCCTCTGACAGTAGTGATGAGGAAGAAAAGCTAGAACGGAAACGAGAACTAGGAGACAAGGAATCTACGAACAAGATCAAGGACTCGAAAGTTGATATCAAAGACTCTTCTGTTGGGAATCGCGAGAGTGTGCCTTTTGGTAATTCTGTTGCTGCAGGTAGGCAAAATCGTGGGCTTCTGAACCGAACAAATACTGAAGGCTCAGGACCGAGGCTAGATGTGAAGCCCTCGCTTGAAGAAATAAAATCATGGCGTGAGGAGCGGAAAGCACTTAACCAAGAATACAAGCCTATGCCTTCTGCTGCTAAATTCAAGTCTATCAAAATTCCGAGACTGAACAAGAAATCTAACGATTCGACAACAGAAGAAAATGTTGGCAAGGTAGCGAAATTTGTTGACAAGAACATGAAGCCCATCACGTCTGGAAGAGCAGTGACTTCAAAGTCCTCAAGCTCGAAAGATACAAACACACAAGCTGCCCATTTGGATGCTGTGAGTGTCAAAATGAAAGACATATATGATACGGATTTTAGAGCAAAATGGACGAAGGCTGCTGAGCAGAAGGATACCGAAGTCAAGGCTAAGGGGCAGAGAGCCGATAGTTTGAAAGATAAGGGCCCCGAAGCAGTGGCAATGAAGCCTTCAAGCTTAAAAATTGAAGGTTCAACCGCAACAAACACGACGGCTATGAGATTTAACACTGCGAGCTTAAATGCTTCAAGGTATTATGCCAGTTCTGAGTCCATTGCTTCAACTCAGCACACATCAAGCAAGCGAGGAGAGCTGACTCAAAACGCTGAAAGACATATTTTACCTCCAAATATTAGACGTTTTGTCAAGCAAGATGAAATTTCGTCGACCACAGATAGCGAATCTAGTGACAGCTCATCTCCAGCCAAGAACGACAGTGTGGATACCAGACCTTCCAGGAACATTCCAAGTAGGCTCACTCCTAGGGTATATTTATCAAATGTAATGAAAGCATCGCCACGTAAAAGAAACAATATAGACTCCAGTACGACAACCAAAAGCACTAGTGCAGGAAATGACAAGTTTCTAAAAAAATTATCTGATGAAAAAATTCCAAGAAATACAAATCCGGAAGTAGAACTGCAAAGGCGGAAGTCCAATTATGAAGCTGCGAAACGTCATTATGTTACGGAAAATAGACTGCATGATGCTACTCAGCGACAAGAACATTTTAAAGCTACCGTAGTTAGGCCAGTCGTTTCCCAAAATGACCATGGAACACAAATTCGACGTAATTTTGGATTACTGAATATGATAAAAGAAAGGAAAAATGCACTGGCGCAAAAAGTGGAAGAGCCCCCTTTCGTAGAATTAGATGAAAAACCGAGCAATGAGGAACGGGAAGCTGTATCAATTCTCAGAGATGATGGTAGCACAACACTGAAAACATTTCAGGATATGAAAAGGTTGGAATCAAGAACTGTAGGCCCCATTGTAGATGATTCTGCAAAAAATACAACAGTGCAACAGAATATCTCTACTAATCCCAGTCACTACAAATCAAGCATTATCTTAGATGAACGCACTGCAAGTGCAACTCATGTGCCTCATTTTGAAGCTGGCCATCGAAGTCATAACACGTCTCGTCCAATAGCTGTTGTATCTCCGGCTATGCGAGGAGCAGAAGATTTGAATGCAAAACGCAGAATGAAAGAAGATGGTCAAGATGTCAACAATCTGAAACGAGAAGAGGTTAGTCCACCGGTAGACTTGTGATGATGAGCCCCTTGTATCCCTGTGCTTTTTGACTTCAAGATGGCGCTTCGGTTAACAAAACTCAAAATATTACTCAGAAAAACCTTACTCCAGTTAGGCCCAAACTCTGAGCTTCCTTGAGTACCAATCAGATTGCGAGCTTTGGCAAAGAACAATAAGTTTCGAACACTCGATTCAATTGACATACACTTACCTCACATAAGTATTGCACCACCTAACACAAAATGGCGCCCAAAAGTGTCTTTCAGCCCAATCAACAAAATTTGCATAACAAAAGCATCAGCATTTAAAGGTTTCTCTACCGGGTGTTTTGGCCGGAAAATAATTGTTAATTCGTTTGCTTTTCATTCATAAGTAAAATGAAACGTTAGTTTGTTGATTTCTTTGATAAATTAGCAAAAATCTCCGGACAACGCTGCACAAGATTTTGGGAGCGTAGCTGGAGGAGTAGGCCAAAACAAAATGAGAAACGGATAGATATCTGGGGGCAAAGATAACAACATTTTAGTGTTTTCAAATTGGGATTTAACAACATTTATCACCATGATAAAAGTTTTCTACTCAAATGTGACAAAAGAAGAAAATTCAAATAAATAACAAAGCCATCATTCAATGCAACTGAACTTAAATTTGTCTAAGAAGGAGTCAGGTTTAAGAAAACACGCTCCAGTCACTTGCTAAATTTCAAATTACCTTCAAACTAAATTAAACCGTAGTGATTTCGTTAAGCACATCAAAATCCATATATTTAAGTGTCAACCACCTGCCTAAAGTCTTCCAGGAAGAAAAATTCATTTCAATGCGATAAAAATGATATCAAGGATATTCTTACCTTGGAATGGTTTCTTTCCGTTTTCCCTTTGTGTTTATCCTTCTTGCCTTCCTCACGGAAAACTTTTGTCATATCGATAAAGTTTGTAGAATCCTAATTTGAAAACGCTAAAATGTTGTTATCTTTGCCCCCAGATATCTATCCGTTTCTCATTTTGTTTTGGCCTACTCCTCCAGCTACGCTCCCAAAATCTTGTGCAGCGTTGTCCGGAGATTTTTGCTAATTTATCAAAGAAATCAACAAACTGACGTTTCATTTTACTTAAGAATGAAAAGCAAACGAATTAACAATTATTTTCCGGCCAAAACACCCGGTAGAGAAACCTTTAAATGCTGATGCTTTTGTTATGCAAATTTTGTTGATTGGGCTGAAAGACACTTTTGGGCGCCATTTTGGGTAAGGTGGTGCAATACTTATGTGAGGTAAGTGTAGTTGACCAGATTTGAAGCTGCGGCAGGTACTTGAATATTTCTCTGGTATCTTTTTTGCCGTAAAAACATTGAAATTGTAGCATTAAAAGACTTATTTTACATTCACCAGGTAAAGTGAACTTTCTTCTTCAGATGAATACCAGGTTTCGTTAATTAAGTGTCTGCTTACTGTGGTTTCTATTGCGTTTCCTTTCTGAGGAGTGACCGTTGAACAGAGCCGAAGCAGTCGTTCGATCCAGATTCGGTCGATTGAATGCACAAGATAGGGTCAGCTTTTTCACTGTTTCACTTCACTATGAGTCCCTGTTGAGCAAGGTTTACTGCATGGGTAAAAGGGACTAATCGTCATAAGTCTAGTCCACCGGTATGGGATGTCACAAAAATTGTTTGACGTTTGAGTAAATATAAAAAATACTGATTTAAATAAACAGGCTCCTTGGCTACAGAACGCTGTCCGTAAGACCTTAGATTAATTTTAGACACCAGAATCTTGCAATTCTACTGAGACTTCATTGTGCTACGAGCTTGTAAAGGCCATGCCAGTTCGGATTTTTAGATTCATAGCGCCCTTGTTTCGCTTTTGCTTGATCTGACAATCGTGTCTCTGCCTGTTCATGAAAAACTCTAAAGTGCAACTAATTCAATGCTGTTTTGTTTCAGGGCATTAAGCGTTTGCAACGTCGACATTTAGCGGAGGTAGAGGTGAAGAAAGCATTGAAGATACACTTCAAAAGTGGCAAAATAAACAAAGATGAGTACAAATTGATCATGAAGAAATCTGTTGAAAAAGTAAGTAAGAAATTTCGACTCCGCTTGATTAAAGCTCGGAAGAATTATCATTATCACCCAATCAAATGCGTGATAGACTGCCTTGGAACAAAGGAGGGCTGATCTCTCTTATTCTTTGTATTGTCATTATCACCCAATTAAATGCGTGATAGACTGCCTTTAAGACTCTTTCGTTGACTGCCAAACAAAGTCAGATTTTGTAACACAATAGCATCAGGTGCTTTTGATTGACACCACAATTCAGGAGATGAGCAGAAGGGATTGCTATTCTCGAGTATTCTCGCATGTTTATGGCTTAAATGAAGCAATTACTTCTCAGCTCCTGAATCAAATATACGAATAGATTTATCCTTCTTCTTTCGTTATGAACTCACGACTTCTCTTAAAAACCGCCTTTTCCATGCACAAGGCGACAGTTTGCCTTGCTGGTTTTGGGGCAACTTTTGCGGCTTTGTTTATTTGAAATTACTGGTTGAAAGAATTTCCTTTGTCTGCAATCGCTAATTCCTTTGAATTGTGGTGTCAAACAAAAACAACCGACACTTTTGTCAAAAAGAATCTGTCCTTGTTTGCCTGCCGTTTGTTTGGGATTCTATCCATTCCAGTTTTGTTAGGTACGTTCTGAAAGCCAAAGAATTCATGGTCTGTCTATATTCTGTTTTTGTTGAAAAGACCCCAGGTTTTAATACCTTGACGATAGAAAAAAGAACTTTGCAACAATTCCTGTTTATCTGAGGAAAATCATCCCACCTTCCAGGCTGTCCGTTGTCAGGTGGACTTAAATCTGCGTGTGTTTATATGTAATTTTCATTCCACCTTCCAGCATTTTCATCCCACCTCCCATCCCATGATTTCAGACAATGGCAATCGTTTGGTGCCAGCAGCGATTAGGTTTCCTTTTGTTTCCATATTGGCGCGTGCGCAAAACAGAAGATTTCATCCCACCTTCCAGCTTTTCATCCCACCTTCCAGCGTTTATATGGAAAATTTCATCACACTTCAGTGAGATTGCACCTCTCATAGAACGGGATCTCACATAGCCGGGCTGGCTCATTTTCCACATAAACGCAAGATGAAAATTACAAGGGATCGTATAGAAGGGATCTCACCTCTCAGCTCACAGGCTGGAAGGTGGGATGAATTTTTACGACTATCAATTTGTGGAAAGTTAACAGTAATAATATGTTCCTTATTTGTAGATCAGCGCAAGCCAAAGCACAATTACGACAGAAAGAGTCGAAAGCCTCGTTGCTAAGTACATCTTCAAGTTTAACCAGGGGAAGCAAAACATGATCAAATAGTTTTTATCTCATGTAACAGTTACAGACAATTGCCTGTTATCCCTGGACTGAAGGAAAGCTGCTTCAGTGCAGTTTGGGTTATCGAAAGTGTCAAACGTGAATATTTGTTTAAATTAATGAAAATGTATGTATCTATATTGCATTTATATATATTTATATAAACTTTATCACTGTTAAGATTCTATTTTACACTGCTTGATCGGTTTCAGTACGCACTCATGAGGGATTGCATCTGGAATGTAGTAAGGTCCTGCCTTTTAAAGGGAAAAGTCAAAGCTATATCGAGTAGCTGCTACAAATAGGCTAAACATTGTTTTTTTAACCACACAAGGAAACAGTACGCGTCAGAGTTTCAAATGCAATAAACCTTATTTTGAACTTGGCCCGGGCCAGCTTTTGACAATGCAAGGACAGATTTTGTAACACTATAGCATCAGTTGCTTTAATTGACACCTCAATTAAAAGCGATTAGCAATTGCAGACAAAATAAATTCTCCAAACCAGTAATTCACAACAAACACAGCTGCAAAGTTGCCCTGAAACCAGTAGGGCAAACTCTCGCCTTGTGCATGCGAAAGGCGGGTTTTAAGTGAAGTTAAGTGCTTATAACGAAAGAAGAAGGGTAAATCTAAAGTTCAGCCTGGCGGATTTTGTTCATTTGACTCAGGAGCTGAGAAGTAGCTGTTACATCTGAGCACTACCGGGTGAGTCAGAAAAAAGGATCCCCACTTGGAGGGCCACTGCTTCATGAATATCAAAGCAATAATATTGAAAAATGTCTTGTTTTATTGCCAATATGTTCAATTAGGTTCAGTAATTTACCCGGTCTTAATCGGCCATTCCTTCCCGTAGATATGGGTCATTTTCTGCAGAAAGCCCCTTCAAAAAACCTGCAAAAACGAATGAAAACAATGAGCACATTTTCCTTCCTAAAATTGATGACACTCACATAAATTCATGTGTTTTGTTCTCTTGGGAGAATGGAATCCCCCTGAATAGGTCATCGATACCAGGGGGAGGACTTGTTTATCCTCCCAAGAGGATAGCACGTGCTAAAGCGTTCACAAGTCATTGCTGTAAGGCATTGTAAGGCAGAAATGTTAGGGAAATCTGTTCATGATTTTGGGCACGTTTTGAAGGTTTTTGAAGAGGCTTTCTGGAGAAAATCCCTCATAATTTCAGAATGGAGTAGCCGATTTCAGTCAGGTAAATTTATAGTAGATTTGAACATTTCTACCATAAAACTATATATTTGCCGATATCATTGTTTTGATATCCAGGGAGCCGTGACCTTTCAAACGGGGATTCTTTTTCTGACTCACCCGGTAGATATCCAAGAATTGCGATGCTTTCTGCTTGGCTTCTGAATCAAATGACAGAATCCACCTTTCCACCAGTAAGAACTGTAGATTTACCCTTCTTCTTTCCTTATAAGCATATAACTTCTTAAAAACCATAAGGTCCTTTTCGATGATTACAAAGTCTGTCATAAGCTATGATTGTACAGTTGGGGATTTTTGCGCTCTCGCTGCATTTGCCTCCCAAGGTCCCTTTGGCAGCAATGAAGCAAAAGAATCTGCGAAGCATGAAATTTGTTTAGCGAACAGTTTTCTCAAATAGTTCTATCCCAGCACTGAAATTTCTTAATTGTTTAGTAATTTGAGAGTTGAGTTTCTTATGAAGAGTTCCTTGTAATGAAAATACGTGGATGGTTAGTACCAAAGAAGTCAAGCTTTTCGTGAATGCAGAAAGTGATCCAGTAAAAATCTGCATGTGAGGACCTAGTAGATTAAGAACCTACAGGCTGAAATTGTCCATTAGGCTACCATTTTATAAGAACCAATCCATAGTATTCATTTTATGAGAGCCCAGGCTGAGTTGCAAAATTGTAGGTTCTTATGCGCGGGTTTTTGCCGTATGGCAGCGCATCTTCTGCATGATGGCTTCTGTAAATGATAAATATTTATGACGGGTGGGCCAAAAAATAAAATAACCCCCAAAGAAAATTTAGAAAAAAGAGAAAATTGCATTCAACATTTTTTCAGAAAGTTTTAACCTTTGTGGTTAGGATCTATCTTAAATGGGAGATTGTCTATCTGAGATTTAACAATCTGTGAGATCTATCGCAAAAATTGAAAACTCTGCAACTATAACAGTTACAGCAGTTACTTTTTGGCCTACCCATTCTGTTATTGAAAGTTTGTGCATTGTATTGGGGTTGTTTAGCTCTGTTTGTTTATAAAATCACGATCGTTTCATCGTTTTTATCAAAACTTGATTTCACTTTCACTGCACTCCTTTTCTTCAAGTCAACATTTCACAATAAACAACACTCATATTTTGTAATCGTCTTCAATATATTTACAACGCGCTTTGCTCATTAATTTTTCATATCATGCAGCATGTTGCAATCCTAAAAGCAAGCAAAATAAGGCATCTTCGTGACTTCCTACCAGGTTGCTGATGGCAGTTCTCATTAAGAATTTATTCCTAGAACATTAGGACAAATTTCGATCTCAAAGAAACGGGAAAACAGTTTCTAGCTGCAATTAACAAAAGTTTGCAGAGATCATTTGAAGCTTGCGAAGAAAATTAAGCATAGCCATTGGACTGGAATATTTTTTGGAAATCAAGCCATTGCTTTAATATTGTGGAAAGTATACGGAGATGAACCAGACAGAAAGGCTGATTTTTGTAAAACAAAAGAATGGAGCCTCCATCCAGACAAAGCGACATACTAAGAAAGAACGCCCAAAAACTGTAGAGTAAAACTGTTTTTGGCCATGGGACAAGGATTATGTTCCAAACAATGCAAGCTAGATATCATTCGAAAGGGTTTAGCAAGCAGAACTTGATTCTCGAAAGGGCTTTTTCCTACATTTTCTACCGTCTTTAGAAAAGATCTCACATCTCTGAGCATACTCAATCAAATCAAAATAAACACAGAGAGCGAAACTTTATGGCTGGCTGAGCTGAAGACGTAAAATGTATTCATCAAAGAACAAATAGCTTGTCTGGCACTCACCTGGCACAACTTCTACTTACCTTATAGGCTTAGCTCCCAGGCTCCTAAGAACCCATGCTAGGAACAACTGGCTTATTATAAGAAACTTGGGTCAGCCCGCAGCATTAAAGTTTCTCAACTGCAGGCCCGTAGCACCTATTGGGGCCGGTCGGGCCCGGGCCCCCCCAATAAATTCCAGAAGTTAAATTTTTTATTCTTCGTAATAACATAGAAAACTGATCTTCAGTGACAGGCCCTTGTCACTGAAGCGAGTCAAGACGTATCTAAGTTCAACAGGATTCAACAACAGGAAACTACCGCCTCAACCACCTGATTGTGAAACATATGGAATCAGTGGATGCATTCTAAGCCAAACTAAAGGATGTTTCTTCAAAAATTTTCCTCATGCTTCAACTCATAAGAGAACTGTCACGCTATCAAAGATTCCTTGTCGCTAATGGCAAGCATGATATTGGGAGATGCATTCTAAGCCAAAGTAAAGGGCGTGGCCCCAAAATGTTCCTGGGGGCTTCCCCCAGACCCCCTCATTTCAATTCCGCCCGTTTAATTTACTTTGGCCATGCCATGGCTTTCGTAAGACGCCATGAAAATTGTGTGATGACTTTTGTAAATCAAATATCAAGTAAATCTTACGCAATGCTCTCGACAAATTATTCTTATTCTACCGTGGTTTGATTTTAGCTAACCTGTTTGAAATATATTTGGATTCGTAAATTTCCTATTTTCTTCAGGACCTCCGATCATAAAATGCCCTTTCAGCAATGCACAGAAGGGTGTTGCCAAAAGAAAAGAGGGCATTGACCGAGCAATTCTCCCGGGGGCTTCGCCCTCGAACCCCCGGAAGCTTTACCCCTTCGGTGGGAATTAGTGCCCCTCCAATCTGAAAAACGCTCCTACGGGCCTGCAACTGTAATGAAAAACGTTTACATTTCAGTGCTAAAATGTTTGTAATTTATTCAAGGTTTGCTTACCACTAAAGCAGCTATAAAGGTGGCAGTCCAAGACACAAACAACTGGTTAAGGTAGCTCACTATTACTACAGTACTGATAAAAATTTTACATCATACACACACACACGTTGTGCCTATCCTCATGGTCTCATGTAAACAGCTGCTGAATAAACTTGCCATTCAAGATCAAAATGGACCTTGTGAATTTCTAAAAGCCTGCTGGGGAGCAAGTGAAATATTTCGGGTATTAGAAAGTGAGTTGTCGTTGTGTCGAGTGTCAGATGAAGAATCTTTTTAATTGTACTAGAAGTTAAAATTATGGATGGCTTGACAAAACATTATGGATGGCTTGTAAGAAAAGCCCAGGATAGAGGAAAGTGGAAACAATTCATAGCAGCCTACCTACAACGAGTAGGCGGCACATGAGAAGAGGTAGAAGTTTGCATCTTTTTACCCTGGGGTACCAGAACCTCTGAATATTTTTTGGAGAGTCTGGCTGCTCTGGTACCACCAAGGGTAGCTTCTTTTGTTTGGTAGACAAATACAATAATCATTTATGTTTTTGAGGCAAATTTATGTTTTCTGTTGCCCCTTCAGATGTCTTCGCAGCTTTATTACTCTTCCCTCCTGGGAAGACTTGTAACATTGTTTTAGCAACATCCACAATGTTTTCAAAATCCCTGCAATGCTGTGGTGAGGAAGCCACCCAATTTTAAAACTAATTTGAGAAAACATGTAAAGAGAAACGCTGCTGTGTCTTATTCTGCTTTATTTACAGTTTCAATCCAGTGGGCGGAGTGGGTAGAATGGAATACAAACTTTGTTTTTGGTGACACGAGAAGTAGGTATTTTGAGGAAAGCATTGTTGCTGTTGTTGTTGTTGTCTTGAAAGAACGCTTTCAGAGAAACAGGGCGAGGTTAATTTGTGACTTACAAAATGTCATGGCTGCGAGTGCTGCCTGGCAAATCCAGAAAAGCTTTGTTTTGAAAAGAAAACTTACTTATTTTCTATAAGAAGCTGCTGACAAGAAACTCATTACGCAACTTTCAAATCGCTAAAAAAATTTAAAAACTTTAGTACTGGGAAGTTTAACTTAAGAAACTATTTATATTGATAAAGAAATCTTTTTTATATTCTTCTATGTCATGCAAGTATTTTTTTATAAGAAATTGCCCGTAAGAAACTGAACCCTCAGATCACCAAAAAATAAGAAACTCCAATACTGGGTAGACTTGCCCCAAGTCTATTTCGTCAAAAAAAAATTTCGTCAAAAAAATTGAAGGGAAAAGTGAAAAGCGAAAAATGTTTAGCAATATACTTTCCGGTAGACTTATTACAGTTGACAAAACAGACTTGGGGCAAGTCTAATACTGGGAAAATATGAGTTAAGAAACTGTATATTTTGATAAAGTAAATCCTTCACATAATTTTACTTTACTTTCGCTTTTTTCCTGTATCATATTACTCTTGAGGTTAAGGCCCCGTTCACACTGCTCCGTTTTTGTACAAAAACGGAGAGAAAACCTCCGTTTTTGTGAAAGCGTTCGCACTGATCCACACAAAAACGCCACAAAAACGGATACTAACAAAAACGGAGCAGTGTGAACGGGGCCTAAGTTTGAGTAATGTCTAAACATTGGATAGGCTTAAAAAACCTTGTTTTGAAATGTTCACAAGGACACAAGAAGTGAACATGAAGATCGTCATGGAACCTCCAAGAAACTCGTAAGAAACTCTGAGTACTCAAAACATGACAATTTTTAAGAAACTGTCAGTACTGGCCCAAATTCTTTGTTTCTCATAACAAAATACGTGTAGGGCCAGGTTGTATTGAGAATGTTGCTCATAATATAGTAAAAGAAATATGTATTTTGCCGAAAGAAACGAACGGAAAGTCATGGCCGAAAGCGGCCTGAGACATGACATTTAATGTTGATTCAAATCACTCCTTCGGCGGCACATTTGGAACGGGAAGCATCGTTTCGCCAGAAGAGAGGGAAGCATCTTGGCTTTCTTTTGGAAATCGCTCATCATGGACAGCGACAAGCTTGTTTGGGCTCCAGACATAAGTCAAGGATTCAAGCTTGGCAAGATCGTTGATATTGGATCAGAATCTATATCTGTGGAACCGCTGGATGTCAAAGGAAAGGTATTTCTTGACGCTTGTTTCGCGTCTGGTTAGTGCTTAGGCCATCTCATCAATGAGCGTGCAATTTAGTTCCCGTCTCAGAAGTTAGGATTTTTAGGCTGGGGCAGCCGAGCAAACATTATATTTACTGTTCTTAAAATGAGAGAAAATGATGATCTGGAACTCTTCTGAAAAGAATCGTTCTTGCCTCAAAAGAAGGGAACTATAGCCTCGCTCGATCCTCCCCAGCAAAAGCAAATTTGCTAGACTACTTTCAGTTTTATTCATCAACCAATCCTAGATACGATTCTATTTGCAATTAAACGACACCTAATTACTGACAAAATACCGTACAATAAACACAAACATAAAGTAAACTTAAAGATTACAGAAAAGAAGAACAAGATTGGCAAGATTGATTGAATTAGGCATACAGATAATCAGACTACCTATCCCTTGCAAAATTTCCAACTTGACTATTTATTCTCATGCTAACGGTATTAGGCTTAGCCAACGGTAACAAGATTCTTTTTGTCAGTGAGGGCTAGGATGAAAAGAGCTTATTGTTATATGAATTAGGCCCCCAGTTCATTTTACAATCTCCTCAGCAAGCCATATTTGAAAAGAAGTGTTTGAAACTAAGCCAGCAAAACAACTCTCTCTTGCCCCAACCCACCGCCCCCTTTCAATATTTATGCTCACTACTGACAGGGGATATAGACTGATGTAAATGATTACAATGTTTCTGAACCAGATCTTGAATATAATGTTTTGATATTGTGCAATTCTTTATTCAGAAATGTGTTTTGTTTTCACAGGAGACTTCAAATAGGCATGTTACAAAGCCAGCTCATTTTATATTCACCACAAATTCATTGCAGATGTTTTAGAAACAATTATGTTTTGTTATCTTCAGACAAAGTCTCTGTCAGTTCAGACCTCCTCCAGGACTGCAAAAGCCTGTTAACAGGCTACAATCTACTTTAAGAAGGTCTCAAAGAAAATTTCAGGGTCTCTAAAAACCTCCAGAAAGCCTTCTTACTGAAGTCAATACACATATTGCTTGTGAGAAACTACTTATGAGAAACTCAGACCTCTCAGATCACCAAACAATCAAGAAACTCTAGTACTGGGAAAATTTGTTAAGAAACTATTAATTTTGATAAAGGAAATCCTCAGCATAGTTTTACCTTATTTTCACTTGTTTCCTGTATCATATTACTCAAAAGATACATATGAGTAATGTCCTACACATTGAAAAGGCTTCAAAAAACTTTATTTTGAAATGTTGACAAGAGCAAAGGCAGTTAACATGAAGACTGTTGGGGCCTTTAAGAAACTCCTAAGAAACTCTAAGTACTGAAAATCTCATAATTTTAAGAAGCTTTCAGTACTGGCCTAAATTCTTTAGTTTCTTATAAAGAAATATGTCTATTCTATATCCCTGCAAGAGAAACTTCTCTTCACTTCCTGTTTGAGAATCAGTACTGTTGAAGTTTAGATTATATTTCCTAATCTGGCAGATTTTCTGTGGTTCTTTTGGTTACTCATGTCTTAAAATTATATGATCTTGTGATTTTCTTCTTTCATTGAGCATAATAATTGCACAAAAAATTAATTTCAAAATTCCTTGAAATGATAAGGCACTGTTAGCTTGATTGAAGAAAGATCAACTTGATAAGACATGTAACGCAACACTGCTACAAGACCGTTTCTTGAAAAATGAAACAGTGTTTTTGTCTCAGAAAAATTTGAATAAATAAATATAATAATCACAATATTCATGGATATAACACTTCAACTTACAAAAAGCTATTTTCAACAGGTGTCCAGCAAAAATATTGGGAATACTGGAAAGTTCAGTGACATTTTTACCATATTGTCCTTGAACATGCCTTGAATTGATAGTCAATAGAAAAATGAATACAGTATAGATAGGCCTTGCAAATATTTGCATGATAAGAATTCTTAAGCTATATGAAAGGCCCAGGGGGGTACATAACATGTTCGGGGTACGGGAATGTGCCGCCCATATGGGTGGGTTTTTGGGCCCAAAACTCTCTAAACAAGGGTCGCTTTTGGTAGATTTTCCAAAATATGGGTGGGATTTCGCTGAAATTTGCAAAAATAGTTAAAAATAGGCAGTTTTGCACCAAAATTCATCATACAAGTGGGTACCAAGGCAAGTTTCGGTAGTTAAGAAGAGGGTACCTTTCTGAAAGCCGGGCGGCAGACCCCCATCCATCCACAAGTCATGTACCCCCTCCCCGGATGAAAGGCTGTAAATTTTTCTAAACAAGAATTCTAATAGGAAACGGTATCTTAATATGCACAGGCTTACACTGTATGTTGAATCAAGCTTTTATAGTTTCTCGGCACTTCTCAAACATAGTACCACAGATTCTTAAATTTTGGTCATCCAAGTACAGTTGAGGCCTTGTGCACGTGGACATGGTTTTCCTGGCAAATGATTCTTTTTAGTTTTTTAGGAAGTCGTGTTTAAAAAATTCAATCTTTCTTACAGCTAAAGAATTTTTGTCATGTTAATATGCGCAAGACCTATGCT
Source organism: Aurelia coerulea (assembly GCA_039566865.1). Classification (NCBI taxonomy): domain Eukaryota; kingdom Metazoa; phylum Cnidaria; class Scyphozoa; order Semaeostomeae; family Ulmaridae; genus Aurelia; species Aurelia coerulea. Next base: position 6,297,132 of record CM076953.1, on the reverse strand, counting down.
GTACTAGTTTCCTATAAACCAATTTCTTATAAAGACATAAGTATTGACTCCCTGTGGGCATAAAAGATATTTCATGACTTTTTTAGATTAGGAAACTGTCTATGACTTTTGAATTTGTATCATGTAAACACTTTGAAGGAATTTTTACTTCATTTTATTTCTGTAAAAAAATTATCCGTGAAGCATATGATTCTGTGTAAATAGATATTCCAAAGTTCTTGCACCAAGTATCTTTTCTTTGCATTATTTTCTAGGTTATCAAAGCTCCATACAACAGAGTTTTCCCAGCTGAAGATGATGTGGATCATGATGTTGATGATAATTGTAAGTTTACTTGTTGGAAACTTTTTTGAATGGCTCTAATTGCTGCCGAAGGCAGCCTTACTATTCTTAATCAATCAGAAAGCGAAATTAGTCTGCCGTCAGCCTATGTAGACAGCGCAGCTCACGGCTGCGGTTTGCGGGCACGTGGCTTGTGAGCATTTATCCAACAACCAACAAAACTTCTCCATCAAAAGATAATGAGTTCTTCCTACTTACGTAACTACCAAACTACCTAACTACGTCAATGGACGACAAAGGTTTATTTCTGACAATGCAGAGCTCAATATTACGGACCAGGAAACCATGGACTACAGAACTACGGAACCAAGAGCTTTGGACTCCGGAACTAGAAACCAGCAGAGGAGAGTAACTCAATATTCTAAATCATTTACCTTTTGAGCCATTATACAACTGTAAATTCAAACATAATACACGTTTCCTTAGTGATAATCATTCAATTAATTTCTATAAAAATTAACCTCGCTACAGTCGCATTTGGTACAAATACTAATCGGCAGCACTCGCTGACTGTTGTCGTATCTAGTTGATTATTTGTATTATATATCAATGATTCTTCAGAACTTGATAGACTATATTTTGCAGTTTTGCAAGGTTAATGAAAATTTCAGAAAGTTCTGATGACAAATTTTTTAAATTTGATTTCTTTCAGGCTCTTTGATGTATTTGAATGAAGCGACACTTCTACACAATTTGAAGATTAGATACAAGAAAGATCTTATCTATGTAAGTAATGCCACAACAATATTTTGTTTTTGTGTAAATGTATGTAACTGAACACATACGGCACTGTTCATTTGTAAAATTTGTTGGATAAAGAATTACAGTAAAGAGGAAAGAATTGATTGTCAACATCTTTCAATCTAGTCGTGGCTATTCTGGTAGCCACTATAAATAGCTAAAGAATTACCTGCTTTGGGAAGAAACTTTCGTGAGTTTGAAAAAAACGGAAAATCTTTGGAATTAACTTGATCGCAAATAGACCAAAATGGGCAATTTCATGGGAATAAACTTTCACCAGTTAGCCTAGGTCTCTTGTCACATTCTTATTCCGTCTCAAATGCTCCTCAACTTTTCAATGACTCTTCCGAATCGTCCATAAGCTTGTAGTAGCATATATCGAAAAGGTTGTTGTTAAAGAAGATAAATTTCAATGTCTGATTATATAACTATTTGATTCTATATCTTAGGAAGTTTTGCAAGAATCAACTTTTACAAATTTCACATTTTAGGAAATTTTGCGGAATAACCTTTTGCAAATTTTGGCCAAAACGTGAGAAAAGCGAAAATTTCTTCCCTTAAAGTACACATCCATTGTTTCTTAAGCTACACAATGAAACTGCATGTTTCAAAGTTGTCAAATACAAAAATTTTAACTTGGCCCAGGACAGCTTTTAACTATAATAATATCAATTCCCTGTAAGGATTTTGCAAAAAAATTTGATATAATATAAGGGAGAAGAAATGAATTAATTACTTATCTAAGACAGCAAATTTGAATGATTGTAAATTTGTTTTCTTAGATTTGTTTAATGCATTTCTCCTCCCTTCTATTAGATTGTATTCTTTTTGGAACTAACAACCAGGATCTTTAGAAATTAAAACTTGAGGAAGGAAATTCAAATTTTGAAAATAGTGAGAAAGTTAAACTCAAAGAAACAATTAAGAAAAACTAAACTTTTCACTGATGATATAAAGTAGAATTCTTTGCAACTATGATCTAATGTCTAGAAATAAATTTTATCTTATTTTAATTATTTTGTCCATTATTTTCACAGACCTATGTTGCCAACATCCTCATTGCTGTTAATCCATACCATGATGTAGGCCATTACTATTCAAAAGATGCAATTCACAGCTACAAAGGAAAATCAATTGGTGTTCTGCGACCACACATTTTTGCCATTGGTAAATTTCAAACTCTAATTTTCTTTAAAACAATCTCTCTTTGTTGTGAAACTTTCAGGCAATGATAGTTTTTTTGCTAGAATTAAATTATATCTTTATGCGTTCACTCAAAATTGGCACGTGTACAGTACCACCCATTAACATGACACAAATTAACTTTCTCCCCTTAAGGCAGGCAAATAGCAGCAGATACATTCCAAATGAAGATGTCTTCTACTCTTTGAACCCCGTAGAATTCGCCAGTGCAATCAGATTTTTTGTGCCATCAACGATTATAAAGATACAGGTGGATTCTGAATGACGAGTTTCAGATCTGTTTAGCCTAAACACACAAAAGGCAACACAGGCAGGCTTAATTGTACGCCACGCGCCAATTACATAGGAATTTATCATTGAATTTGATGATATTGGCCAGCTGATCTTTATCTTTGTTTACAAAAATCGTGTACAGCCCCTTTAATGTTTACTGTATTAGAGGTTGTTCTTTTTTGAGGGTGTTGAAAGTCTCTCTGCCATTCAATATCTTTGAGATCTTAAGAAATGATCGATTCTGTAGAAGGAGGACTTTGTACGGTGACAGGATGTGTCTGTTTTCAGACGAGTCCTTAGTAAAACTAGACTAGATCTCTTGAAAGTTTCCAGATGGATAACCAAAAATATTTTGTGACAGCAAGAATAGATATCTTAGATACGAATTATTGTTAGTACCAACTTAGAACACACATTGATGATGATATTGATTCATGAAAAACATTTAAATAATGTATTATTACTAATATACATACGCAATCCATACGCCCCAGAAGAAGCAAAGCTTATTGAGTCTGAGGCGCTAAACATAAACATTCCAACTTTGCAAAATCTACTGTATGCAGATATGCCCAAATCACCACAACTAAAGAGGGGGTACTTTCAGGTTTTTTCCACAATAGTTGTTTATTTTCTCCCTAAAATCTTGCAGATGTTTATGATAAAACTTTGACTCTTTCCCCTCAGCTGATAAAGCTTATAGAGATATGAAGACTTACAGAGAAAGTCAGTCTATTATTGTCAGTGGTAAGATGATTATTTACTTCCTATATGGTTGAAGTTAAAGTTTGAAACGTTTCGAGTATGGACTTTACTTTACTCCTTTTTGGAAGTTCTGATTTAGACGTGAATGTGAATAAAATGATTATGGAGGAAACGATTTGCTTTATTGAAAACACGAAACGAATGTAGGTTGATAATTAATTGTTGGAAAGCAGCAGCTTGTGTCTTATGTCCCTCATGTTTTGTATTTGTTTTTCCTTAACCGTTTTCATATTTGTTTTTTGTTGTTGTATTTAATTCTAAGAAATATTGTAAGTGCCAGTCATAGTGGAAACTTGATGACCTTGTGTCTTTTTCCGCTATGATTGGCACAGATGAATTGTGTGGTTGTAGTTGTTAGCTTTTAGATTTGATAGATAGAAAAAAGTTAAAGTACTTGTGATCCAAGAATAACTTCATGAGCTAGATCAAGCCTAGCTTCCAGAAAGCAGATCTTATGAACGCAAACAAGGCATTAGCATGATGTAGCTGAAAGGCTTTGCTGTCTTTTGAAATGTTGCTGGGTCAGTTTAAGCAATAACTACTTTGAAAAAAACCAGTTTCAAAAACCAGGTAATTCGTTTCTCAGGCTTGTCTTTCTCCAGTCAATGTTTTGAAGGATGTTAAAAAAGTCGAACTCCAAATGTGCTTAGTAGCACAAAATTTGAATAAGGAGCAGAGGTAAGATATTTTGCAAATAGTTGCTAGATTTCCCCCATACGACTTTAAATCCATCTCCACATGAAGTTTTCAACAAATGTTGACTGGAAAAGGATGACAACTATTTCTCTCCAAATAAGAAACGCAGCATTCAAAATTTTCTTTCATTCTGGTATTTTGGAGAGTGATACTTTTTTTATATCATCATCAAAACAATTAAAACACAAAAGATTACTTGTTACTGTGCCATCCAAAGCAGGAAAGGACACAAGGTCATCTGGTCCCTACTTTGGATGGCACTTACAATTATAATACTTTAACAAACAAAAGGAACAATGTAAGGTAGCTTGGTACCAAATTCCAAATGATGAAGAAAAACTTCAGATTTTCAAAATTTGGGATCCAATGTAGATAAAAATATATACATTTTATTTGACTATTTGGTACCAAGTTACCCTGATAAATCTAACAAAGGAAGGGGGAGGGGTGCTGCTGTTTACGTTCTACGTTTTGAATTAATTCTATTAGTTCTTATTCTGTTAGTTAGTTCTACGAAAGTGATAATTACGTAGACTGGCCATACAGTGTCTCAAAAGATAGCCAAGCCTTTTAACAAAACAGTGAAACAAAACAGCTGTCAATAGCTGTTTAAGTGCTGATGATCTATCTGGTGAAGTGTTTCTTTGTCACCCGGTAAACATTATGAAGCTTTTCACCAGAAAATTTACTCAACAAGTTAAGAGTATGACTGCATACCTGTTAATATTTGATGTTTAAATATTCTCTCTTTAAGTTTTGTTTGCTAAGGACGACCAATTTCAATTAACTTACAGGTGAAAGTGGAGCTGGTAAAACAGAATCAACAAAATACATTTTGAGGTTCTTTTCAATTATTCATTTTTTAATATTTGTTTGTTGTTTTGATTTAGTGCCAATCAGGCAATCTGAAAGAGAAGAAATTACACTAGTCAGAAAAAGCGTAGGGCGTTTACTAATTTTTACTGATGCAATTTACTTTTGCAGAGTCATTTCTCTAAAATAACTTTGCATAGGAAAAGGCAAACATAGACTGGAAAATTAATTTGGTCGAAAGTGGACTTTCCGTTCCATTCTTACAAACAATGTTAATAAAATCATCTGTCCAAAGAATCCTGAAATGGGCCTTAAATTCGATTCATATTCATACATTGAAACAAGACATGCGTTGTGTTTTAAAATGATTACATTTTCGTCAATATACCGGGTGTCCCAAAATGATGTATTATGGTTTGATTGCTTATTTGTCCATAACCGATGAACCGATTTTCAAAAACTGGTAAAACCACAGCCAACATCTTAACATTCAATTTAGCCTTTAGGCAATCAAATAAAACAAAGTTTTTGAAAATCAGTTCATTGGTTATGGACATACAGGCAATCAAAAAAATAATACATCATTTTGGGACACCCGGTAGTAATATCACAAAATCAGAGATAAATATGGAAAAAATGACCGATTTCAACAGATTGAATTTCTACAACTGATTTGAAGGGGCTCGGTCTCCAAATTTCGGTGGAAACGGTGATTTTGAAGTTTTTTGATAGGCAATAGCACACAGACGTTTACCTGTTTTTTCGAAAATGAAAGTATCATTTTGAAGATAGATCTTTGTACTTTACAAAGGAAAAACCAAACATTCAAACATTGCTTGAGCATTTTTTGGTGGCTTGGGTGAAGTCACCGAACAAACTGCAGAAAACAACGAAGAACAATAGACCTTTTAGCTATTCTGAATAGAATCAGAATCGAACTACATTTTGTAGAATTTTCGAATGTGCACAATAGTGATAGGAGCTCTAACGCCACTCGATCGTACGTCGAGCATAAAAATGTATAAAAATAACGCTCGATCCAGGCTCATTTGTAGAATAGCTAAAAGGTCTATGGCCACGTGCGGTATTATCAGATTTTTTTATAGTTTGGCGGCGGAGCCCCTTTAAGCTTTCTTCTCCAAGATGAAACTTCAAGAAACCAATCTGGCTTTTCTTCCCGGAAATACAGTTTGTTAAACATCCCACCTTTTCCTGACTCGCCTGGTATATTTGGATTGCAAGGATTTAGGGGATGTGTTTTCTTCCTGAGGTTGGAAATGAAAGTGGTTCATCACCTGAAGAAATAGAGAATACATTGTATTTCAAATGAAAAGTTTTTGGACCCCCACCCATGGACAATGAAGTACTCACTGCTCACCACTTGATTCAATAAGGGTACCAGGCAACATGAAATTTACTCAATTAGCAATCTAGGTTGATCAAGACAAATTCAACATTCGAAAAAGAAGTTTGCTATAAGGATTCTGATGGACAATCTTTATGAATGCAATCCAGCCATTACATTGTCATCAATAAAGAATGGGATGGAGCTTTAAGTTTAGTAAAATATTTATGTTAGATTTCTGAATAATTTTTTAATGGTGCAGATTTTAAGAATTGCCCTGCAAAATTGTCATTTTCCCCCAGATACCTCGTGGAGACTGCTGGTTCAGGAGAATCTGGAAACATTGAAAAGAGGATTGTCGAAGGTAATATTCTTGTCTTTTGTTAAATATGTTCCAAAAGTAGTGGATAATTCTATACCTTGTCTGCTTCTGTTTATTCATACACCTGCTCTCCAAAATTAGAATTTTTTACTGGTTGTGCCAAAAAGATTTCTAGACGTTTTTGGGTTAGGGTTAGGGATTTGAATGAATCGAGTTTGGTTGACAGCAGAAAAACTGAGGCATATCTGTGATTTTTCTTGGGCCTTTGTGAGTTCTGACAATATAGGTAAATTCGACTTTACAAAATCCCTTTTTTGCAGAATGTCTGAAAAGTTTTCTAACAATAGATTTATGACTTTTCGTCCCTTGTTTCCCTGCGTTATTTGATTTGCTGATATCACTTTGTCAGTAGGGATTCATACCAGTACTCTTAAAGAGCAACGAACTCACTCTAGGGACGAGATTGGAGTAATGGTATGAGTCCCTATTGACCAAGTGATATCAGCAAATCAAAAAACACAGGGAAGCAAGGACGAAAAGTCGTAAGTCTATTCAAACAATAGACCCCTTAGCTATTCTGAAAAAATCAGAATCGAACAATATTTTGCTACATTTTATAGAATTTTCGAATTAGAAACCAGAGCAGTTGTACAAAGGTTTACCAAATTTAAGTTATAAAAATTGAGCATTTATTGTTCTCTTTGCAGCCAATCCTTTGCTTGAGTCTTTTGGGAATGCAAAAACTCTTAGGAACACAAACAGCAGCAGATTTGGAAAATATGTTGAAATCCATTTTGATACAAAGGTTAGTCCAATGAAAATACATCTTAAAGATAGATTACACTACTGTGTGTCCGAGAAAAAGATATACAGATTTGGTTGGATCCAGTGATATGAATTTATACTTAATCAATGGGTTATCTCTTTCAAAATTTTCCTTGATTGTTAACTTGAATATAGATAAAAAAGTATGGGACAGATTTGGTTGGATCCAGCAATGTGAATTTAGGTTTAATCAATGGCTAGTCTCTTTCAAAATGTTCCTCGATAATCGACTTGAATATGGATAAGAAAGTATACAGATTTAGTTGGATCCAGCGATGAAAATGTAGCTTTAATCAATTTCAAAATGTTCCTTGATTGGTGAGTTGAAAATATACCTCGTTCGTTGATATTGGTGCTTGGAGAGCAGGATTATTTCTTGAAAGCTCAAATTCGCGTCCACCTCCAAACCAAAGCTTAGGCCTTTTGGCGCATGCAAATTCCTTAAGCACATCGAAATTCAAAAATGATATTAAAGAAAAAGGAAAACAAGACACAATGGGTGACTTGTAACGAACAGCTTTCGACATTGCTGTTTAAATCCACCAGTATCAGTAAGCGAAGGGTCTATGTTCAAATTAACTATCGAGGAACATTTTGAAATTGATTAGCCATTGATTAAAGCTGAATTGTAATTGCTGGACCCAACCAAATCTGTATACTTTTTTCTGGGACGGCCAATAAATTGCTAAAGCTGATATGCCACTTGAAGACTCTGCGCGTGATATCAGTATGAATTTGCGGAATGCCATTGCCGATGTCCTTGTTCCAAGGATGAAAACTTGCAATGGGCAGAAAGCGATATCTTTCCGGGGTGCAAAGACTTGGAATGAATTGCCTTTGGATATCAAACAAGCGCCCTCTCTTAGCATTTTTAAAAGTAGGCTGAAGAGTAATTTGCCTCTCTCAGGCTAACTCCATTATTTTTCATTTTTTTTTTAGATTGTAAATATAGGTAATTTGTTTGTAATTTTTAGTAATATTGTAAAGTTTGGCACGGCCCCCTGTAAAGCAATTCTCTCGATTGACGGGGCTACCGTGTAAAAATAATGAAAAATGAAAATGAAAATGAAAGAAACTTCTACAAACTGCGAAACATTTCTCGTGAGATGAACACCATAGCCGCCGCCCTCCCCACTGTATTGGGCGCCCTCCGCTGCACTTGTACTGTCATCGGAGACTTCAAGGTTGATAAAAATCTGAAAATTTTGGCTGTTAGGGAGGAATCACTATCTTTCTAAAATGACAAAACAAGTCAAAATGAAATATTAAAGGTTTGGTAATCGAGTTTTGATGATTTGTTAAACAGGAGTACTTTTTTAGGACACCAGCTCATAGTCTTCTGTGTGACTTTGAGATACTTCAGAATCGCCTTTAGCCCATTTATACATCTATAGAATTCATTATGTTACCCGATACCTTTATTTATCAGTTAATCTAATTTCATTCCTCTATATTTGCTTGATTTCAGTCCAACATCGCTGGCGCATATATTTCGCATTATTTGCTGGAGAAGTCTCGTGTTTGTAAACAAAGCAAAGGAGAGAGAAACTACCACGTGTTCTACAGAATGTGCGCAGGAGCACCATCTGATATGAAAACGGCATTGAAGCTTTCTGCACCAGAGTCTTTTAATGTGAGTAGATATTGACTTACTACATTTATAGTAGTTTCGCTCCCCCATCCTGAGCTAATAAATCACTGCAACTACGACTCATTTTTTTCATTTTTTATTTTTATTTGTTTATGACGAGGTAAAGTAATCAGTAATGTACATTGCTTTCGATATTGCCCTGTAAAAAGAAGAAGGTAAAATTCTAAGTTAAAATTTAGATACATTAGCTAAGATCAAATCTAACCGTTAGCTTGGATTGTCAACTGGGACACCTTTCTGTTGCAATTTACAGTAACTACTTCGTCTACACGCAGAAAGCTTGTACGGTAAAAACCCGCATATAACAACCTTCATTTCCCAAGCCAAGTTGTTTTGGTTCTTATACGTAAAAAGGACAACATTCATGAAATCAAGGTATAGGATCTTACATAAGATTCTTAAATTTTCTCAAGAATGTTTTAGACGATAATGTATTTCTGTTTGCAGTCTCTAAAATGTCTCTGTTCAAAATCAACATACTGTAATAGAGAACAGAATATTAGCAATGTGAAAATAGCCTAAACGAACGAACTCGTCGTAATGAACCCACAAACACCCACAAGAAGACCTGCCCCCTTAAATTGTTAATTTCATCGCTACCCTGACCTGACATCTAATGTTAGACAGAATCTTGTATAGTATTCATTAGGTTTTAATGGTTCGTGGTGCAGTTGTACGTAGTTTATCGTGGCGTATCTTTTTTATTGCCCATGCAGTAGTTATTGTCTTTCGCTCCCCGCTTGGCATTATTGTAATATCTATTGTAATATCTATATAAATAAAACAACTCGCAATTTCAATAACATACTATGTAATCTGTGGAAAGAAACTGTTAACTCCTGGCAAAGAATAGCAACCAAGTTAACCTGTAGCTTGGGAGAAAATTGGTAAATCCTGCAAGAGAAACAACAAATTAATGTGAAACCCTGAAAGGAGAGAAAATACGTTAGTAGCTGCAATAGAAATCAACGTTGAATAACCAAAAATGCTTTTCATTGCAAACTGTTCAGTTGGGCTCATGCAAAAAAATAACGCCACAATGATTGGCCAAGCGCAAAGAATGGTTTTCTCTCGTTCTTCCAGTTGTACATTCCCGTGGCTCGGCCATTGAATACCTCACACTGTCTTCCTCGTACTTTGCATTTCTGATTTTCCTTTGGCGAATATTTAGGTTAAACAATTTAGCTTTCTTGCATTGCAGTACTTAAAAGGCTCACCACGAGACCCAGCACTGAATGACACAGCTGATTTTAAACGAATGGACCAAGCTATGGATGCTGTTGGTATAAAAAATGAAACCAAATTGGATATTTATCGAGTTGTAGCTGCTGTGCTCCATCTTGGTAATGTGAAATTTCAAGAAAACACAAAGGACAAGAAAGGTAGGAAATTATGCAGATTTTAAGTGCCTTAAATAAAAGTGAAGTTGAAGTTGTGGGTTTTTAGTGCCCAGGGCATGGATCGCAGAAGAAGAGAAGACCCAATCGAGTCCGCAACCCCTTTCATGACGTTAAAGTGGCTAGGTTCTACCTGGGAGTAAACCCTGTCCGCCGGAGGCTGTTCTGGCAGCAAAGTTAGAGGATGACACCACTGCGCCACAACACCTTCATAACTGGTATTTGGATTACCTTCGAAGCTCTATTAAGTCCCCGTGAACTGAAATCATGTTTTATTAAAATGTTAATCATTGGCCCTTGGCTTTAACAAATCCGGAAAATTTTTGCTCCAGTCAAGAACGATTTTCAACCACACTAGATCGAAGAAAGCAAGCTATTTTTTGCTGCAAAATTTCTAAAAATAGTTCATCAGCTTTCTTGTGTGTTCGCTTCGCCCTGGTTCAAGATTCCCTGTAAAGACTTTGATTTTGGCAAGGAAAATGAAATTTTTTCTTTCTTTTTATTGAAGACTTTGACTGTGAATGATGTTGCAAATGAATTATTTTTAGGTGGTTGTGAAGTAGCAACTGAATCAGAAGGTCTTGTCCAAGATGTTGCCAAGCTGCTTGCTGTGGAGCCAGCGGAACTCAAAATGTCCCTTGCGACAAGAATTATGACAACAACAAAAGGAGGTGGCTTTGGCACTATGTACAAGTACGTATTGGGGCTAAGCTGCAGATCTGCGGATCGGCTTGCTCGATCTGCACTTTGCGTGTCACGGGGCAAGGATTAGAGTCAGCAGAGCTGCAAAAAGTATCGGAACCTGGGAACTAGGTACCCAGAAAATTTTCAGCCTTGGCAGAAAATTTTTCAAGAAAAGTTTGCTCAAACAAGGAGAAAATGATTGTTTTTACAATTTCTTTCAAAAAGAGAAAGCTAATTTGATTTTCTATACTATTGGTCAAAATCCCCAGTAAAAATGCAAGGTTACAGCCTTGCACACATCAGTATGGCAAGAATTCACAAGAAGTCTTAAGGATTCTTAAGAAGTTTCAAGACTTCTTCACATAATTGATGAACATTCTCTAGAAGTACACGAAAGACTAAAATCTTCAACCAAGAATTCTCGGGGGAAAAACAGTGTCAATGTATGCAAGGTCTGTACTGAAAATTGATATTCACAATACAAAATGCGTATCTAACTTGCAATGAAAGGGGCTTTCTCACTTTTGTAGACATTGTTCTAAGGACTTTGAAAAGCCCTTACATTACAGTGTGCACCCTGCATAGGATTATTTTTTAAATTTACATTTAGAAAATTTTACTGCTGGAAATTCTTGTGCTGCAGCCATACCGTAGCATTACTTAACACACCTCTTGTACAGTACAGATCTCAGTATAAATTATGGTCTCTTGGCCAAAAAGTTTTAAAGTTTGTAGAATTCTTGTTTGAAATAGTCACAGTCTTTCATACCTCAGGAGAATATTAAATTAAGAATCCTTGATAATGCACACAAGGCTGCACTGTACAAATCATAATTCTAGAAACCTAAATTACAACAAAGTTGTGTTCTCCCATTTTTGCTTTCAGCAATTTTAGCCACATTTGGACCAAGATTGCATAGATAAACAGATTATGTAATTTTGCGTTTTGATCTAATAATATCTTTTTATGATTGAGTCTACAAACTTGTGAAATTGTCCAAAACATTTTCTTCCAGATAAAAAGTACAGTTTTTACCAAATGCCAAATGATTTACATGAAAATTTCACAGTTTGAGGTCTTGTAGAACATTCCCCAGTTGACTATGGATTTTAAAATTATATCTAAAGCTCTACTAGCAGTGGTGTCACCACTTGGTATAGGTTGGGTAAGAATTTTCCGAGAAATATCAAATCTCACATTATAGCGTTGGCAAATACTTTGGCAAATATGGAATCAGGGGATGCACTCTAAGGGAATATTTCAGGGGATGTTTCTTCAAAAAAAAATTTCCTTGCGCTCTGATTTATAGGATAACTGTCACAAAACTATCAAAGTTTCCTTGTCGCTAATGGCAAGCATGATATTGGGGATGCATTCTAAGCCAAAGTAAAGGGCATGGCTCCAAAATTTTTCCTGGGGGCTTCATCACTTAATCTACTCTGGCCACGTCACTGTCTACTACCTTGCTCACCCTTTCGACCTTTTGAACACATTGTGGGCAGAAGAAACATCAATTAGTTTGCACAACATAAATTGACTTCGCAGAAAATTTTTCCCTTGCTTACCAGGTTCCCAGAAAGGAAAATATTTTTTGCAGCTCTGGTCAGCAGGGTTATGTTCTGGAAAAGGTATTTCAGGGCAAGGGTTGGTTGGTTAAAGGGAATCGACACTTTTAAATTGGTCGTGTGCCTATCTATTTTTATCAGTCCAATGAGATGACGTTTTGAAAGCGAGGTCCAATCGGATGGCAACTGATCTATTCTATTTTTAACTCGTGTTTCATATCAGTGTCGACGCTATCATTCATATCATAGCGTAGACAGTGTCATATAAGATGTAAGATAAGATAAGGTTTGATTATGGTTTGAAGAAACATTGATCTAAGTACTGGCACCTAGTTTCATGGTACGGCAGTACTGAAAAACTTTTTTTGGTGGCGTTCGAGGCTCGGTGATTTTGAGAAAGAAATAGCAGATGATTTAGGCCCAATTTTTTTAGGCCATATAGAATCAGTACGAGGCTCGTGTCTTTCTGCAAGTGTAGGGAAATTAGTCGTAGTTGTAGTTGTAGTAGTTTTGTTCAATCAATGAGCGAAACTGCGATATGTATTGAGTCTATGAAAGTGTATAAAAATATCGTTCGATCCAGCCTCTTTTGTAGAATATCTCAAAGCTGAAAAGAGAAAATGATTGAATATACTTTTGAATGACATTGGCCACTCTGTTCTCAACTTATGAGGGATTTTCTCGACAAATCCCCTTCGGAAAACCTCCAATAAGTCCTAAAATCACGATTAGATTTTCCTGATTCCGTAAGTCCTTCAATAACCCCCTACCTTCGAATAGGCCCCCCCTCGAATGAGCCCTACCCAAAAAAATGTTATGGAAATAAGCCCCCACCCTTGAATAAGCCCCCCTGGGAAGTTAATCAATTGTTATTTTCTTGAACACTTATGATTCTCTTTTTGACTGACTTTCTTCGCATGTTTCGACGTACTAGGGCTTAGATATTGCCTCGAAGGCAATATATCCAAATATCTCTGCTGTTTTAGGCATACTGACCAGCCTCAAGTAAAAGAAGAAAATTAGTCCCGATAATATTTTTAGTTGATGCTAAATACGCCCCCCTCCCCTTGAATAAGCCCCCCACCCTAAAATATTTTTTGCGAAATGACCCCCCGAGGGCTTATTCGAGGACTTAACAGTGTTTCTCCCTCACAACAATGGCTTGTACATGATCGTTTTCTTTTCAGAGTACCATTGACGATCCAGCAAGCATGTGCAGCAAGGGATGCATTAGCAAAGGCAATTTACTCCAAGTTGTTTGATCATATTGTATCATGCATCAATCAATGTTTCCCGTTTCAATCGTCAGAGAACTTCATTGGTGTTCTCGATATTGCTGGATTTGGTATGTTTAGTTTCTGATTTTGAATAGATATGCTCTTATTGCTTTTCCTGCGTCGCATCAGATTCCTTTTATGAGGCTGGAATTCTCATAAACCAAGTTTGACTTGACTTGGCTCGATTTGATTTGACTTTACCCAACTCGACTTGACTTAATCGGCTTGACTTGATTTGTCTCGATTTTTTTTATATTGCAATAAAAAGTTACAATATATAATAGGAGCTACCCTACACTATTTAACAGAATTAAACTACAATACTACTTCAACGATACCCCAAGGCGCAAAAGGCAATGTCTACCCCGAGGCATTTAACATAAAGATTTATAAGAAAAAGAAGAGACTAATAAAAAATAAGACAAGAAAAATACATGACAATGAACAAAAAGACCAATTAGACCTTCCTAGAATCTACTTATAATTTACTACTAAACGGGGCAAGGTGGTGGCATGTAGTGAAGTTTGGAATTGTCGTAATCAAATCGACCAGTTTTATGGATATACTGCAAAGTTGATTGTAATATATTTCTATTAACATCATTGGAAAAGTTCTTTATCATCATGCAGTAAAAGCTCCGCACGAACCTTGTTTGAAGGATTAATATACCCAAATGGTCTCAGTAGCGAAAAGACTCCAGCGAGAAGATCACGTCGTTCCTCATGAAAAGAAGGGCAATGCAACAAAAAGTGTTCAGTATCCTCAACACCACCAGTGGGGCGCATTGGATTTATTGTATCCCTAAAATTGTGCTTGAATTTTTTGAAAGTTCAGTGTGCTTAGGCCAACCCTTAGTTGAGTAATATAGGATAATCCTTTTGGGTCATGAATACCAAAAACGGATTTTGCAGGAGGGCGTATTATGGATAACAGCTTTGACTTAAAAACAGCAAAAGTTGGTGCAGTTCTAATTTCTGGATCAAGTTTGTTCCATTCGGATAAGCAGTGAGGATAGAAGGCAGACTGAAATATGTCTGTCCTTTTCCTTGCTCACGATGGATGGCATGTAGTTTATTTATCTCGTTGTGTTTTTAAATAGTTTGTTTTAAATGAATAAAGAAGAAAAACAAGTTTTCTTGGTATGACATTGATAATTTTTTTATCATCATAATCAGAATTTAGTTATTGAATGAATCGACTGCTTTTATGTTATTTTCCGTATTCAGAGAGGATTATTAAAAGTGAAATATTATTTATAGAAATTAAAATTTATGAATGTGGTGATTTCTATTTTTTATTTCCACAAATAAGATGTGTTGATAAGTCAGCACCATAAGCCCCATCAGCACCATAACTGTCCTTTAGAACTGGAAATAAGAAAGCAGAAAACATCGAATCGTTGAATTTCTTAGACATAGAAGTCATTTTACGAGAGGGCAAATTCGTTACCACCGATATATATTATAAAGAAACTAATCCACACGACTACCTCAACTTTCACAGCGCCCACCCTTCCCACATCAAACAAACGATCCCGTTCAATTTAGCAAAGAGAATTATAGTATTTGTTTCTGACTCTGAACGCATAAAATTCCGTCTTAAAGAACTCGAGAACTGGCTTCTACGCTGTGATTATCCGAAAGATTTGATAAAACAGGCTTTCCACCGGGCAAAAGTTCAAGGACCCGCTCTCTTCAAAGAGAAAAACGTCATCCCACTCGTCACCACTTATTATCCCAACCTGAGTTACACACACGTCATCAAAACAGTATCCACATTAATCAACGGCATTACAGATCCATCGACAAAAGAGAAATTCCAGAACACCAAACCAATCTTAGCTTTGAAACAGCCGCCAAACCTTACATCACTTCTTACCAAAGCAAAATTCATCTCTCAACACTACCCCGTAGTTATACCAACACCAGGAATCATCTTATGCAACAGAAAGAACTGCAAACTTTGCCGACTATATCTCCAACCGGTTTCTTCTTTTAAAACAGCAAATGGAACAACATGGCAAATCAAACGCCAAATCTCATGCCATAGCATAAACGTCGTTTATTTTTTATCCTGCAATTCATGCGAAGGAACTACTAATAGTACCACTTACATCGGTCAAACCATAAATTTACGAAACAGAATGAACAATCATATTTCCGAATGCAGAACTGGTAAATCGTCATGCAATTTTCCAAAGCACGTTTTTGAATGCGGAAAGGCGAATAATTCGCTCAAAGAACCTTTTTTCAAAGTTTTTGTTTTTATGACAATTACAGACCCTAAACTTTTATTGCACTACGAAAGCAAGCTTTTCAAAGCTGGACATGCCACCCTAAACTCATAGCTCATCATTTCAACGTGATTTCATAATTCGCCACAGGACATCAAATTTAATCTTTGACACATACCAATGTCAAATAGTCAGACTACAATTTATATACATATAGTTTCTTGATCGTTTTAGTTAGTCACACTCTGATGATAACATAAGATTGAAAGGCCTCAGTGTGCTAAGAAAAGTTTCCGTTTTTTGCATCTGCCTCTTATAGTATCTATCTTCAAGTAATTAATTTATGCCTACATTTTGGTAAAATTTTTATTTTAGAATTCTTCGAAGTCAACAGCTTTGAACAGTTCTGCATCAATTACTGTAATGAAAAGCTTCAGCAATTTTTCAATGAGCGAATCTTGCGACAGGTATGTAGAAATGCTGAAAAATTTTCGAGCTCATCGTGTTCTAACTTAATTTCCTTGGGCCTAACTTAGTTTTTCGCTCATTGTTTAACTCACATACGTATGTGAGTCATTTGCGTCACAGGAAATTATTTTTAAGATCACGTTGTTACCTATTTTTTATCTTGCTATTGTCCATGTTCGACCACGATGCAATGCTGCTTTTGACCACAATGCTGTACTTGCACATTCAGGGATGCTTTAAATATATGGTAATTTCTTAGCAATTAAAGAAAATGGAAGCTTCCAGACACAGGATTGTTTCCTTGAGTGTTGTGGGTCCTTGCATTTGGTGATTTCTTTGCGATACTTGAATGGCTCAGCATTTTGTCGAAGGTTTCTGTTATTTATTTCTCAACAGGCATTACTGTTCTATGACATAAGGCAATTATATAATTCTTTGTTGTCCAAGTCTGATGCTTAGGGGCCAATAGTTTGTTTACATGTGGTATTCTATCCGCTTGGTTTACTTGATAATCGCTGCGAGGATTCGCTTTTGCGGCTTTTATAAGGTCTCTCGATCGTCATCCTATACCTTTTTCTGTGAGTAAACCGTAGGTTCAAAATTGCTTTATGGTATATGTTTAACCTCTCTGATGTTACTTCACATAGTAATATTTTATCTCATTAGGAGCAAGAGCTGTATGACAAAGAAGGTCTCGGCGTCAAGACAGTTACTTATGTTGATAACCAGGACTGTATCGGTAAGAAAGTTGCCCTACTCTTCCATCAATCTCAACGTAAAGCATTCTCACGCAAACGGGCCAGTTTTACCATGTTCGCCTTAGTCAAAGTGATTAGCGATCGCAGACGAGAGGAATTATCTCAATTGAGGAACCAAAGGCGCCCCGAAATCTGTATGGCTAACTATCTTGTTGTGCACGTGAAGAGGAGTCATGAGTATTTATCGAAAGGGAAAGAATAAATCTAAACGTCTGCCACGGGCGTTTTATTTATTTAATTCAAAGGAGGAGCATTTAAAGGGTCTGTTTCATCCAGCATTCCGTGCACTTGCCGTCTCTTGGTTTTCCTTCGTTGTCACCATTTTCATGGGCCATGAAAATGGCGGCAACAAAGGCCAACCAAGAGATGGCATGTGCAAGGCAGGCTGGATGAAACAGACCCTTTAAGGGTTTGAATTATACCCAGAATATACGAAAATTGTAGCCTACTGCTTGGCTTCGTAATCAAATAAATAGAATCTTAGCAGCACGTATTTAGATTTATGCTTCTTCTTTCGATACATTCCCATGGTTTCTCTTGAAAATACCTGTTCACCTGCGCAGCAAGACAGTTAGCCACTATAGTTTTGAGGTACTTTTGTGGCTTCCTTTGTTTTGATTTGTGGCGTGAGATAATTTGTTTTCTCTGCAGTCGCTAATTGCTTTGAAGTGGCATATCATTGCTAGAATTTTGAAACGTTTCGGCATCGATATTTTCTTTTTGATAACTTAGACCCATTATCGTTTCAATTTTCAGTTAGATTTTCTTTCAATCAAGATTTCTCCCTTTTCAACATTTCTGTTACTTCCAAAGATGGTATCTTTGTGTTTGTCAAAAGTTGGGCTGTTGAGATCTGAGGAAATCCAAAAATCGACAGTTTTGGCCTTCATACGTTTACCGTAACCTCAACTCGATATATTTTCTACTAGATCTGGTTGAAGCTAAAAACACTGGTATAATGGACTTGCTCAATGAAGAGGGAAAGCTACCCAAATCTTCAGAGGAACATTTCACAACGGAAGTTCATCAGAGACATGGAAAGCATTTTCGCCTGGCTGTAAGTAAAATAGACAAAATCGGCTAAGGTTTTTTTTACCCATTTTCAAGTCATTTCACCATACTCTTCTATTTTTTGCATTCCTGACACAAACTTGTCAAAGAATGCATCAAGAAATTTATCACTTGACTTGATGTGGGTGTAAATAAACCGTAGCCGATTTTTTCTATTAGGCCCCGTTCACGCGAGACCGTTTTCATTTCATATCGGATTTGGGTTCTGTTAAAACGGAAATGCTTTGTCTTGTGCTGCAGAGGACTCACCTTTGTTTTACCACCCACTGCGCAGTGCATCAGATGAATAGGAGGTTCTTAGGATTGACAAAGAGGTTCCGTTTTGAGTTGATAACAGGTTCCACCGTTTACACGATATCGGCTTCGTTACATGTCACTTTCAGAGCGTCTCTATTTGAAACTCAAAGACAGTATGAAGCATATCGGATTGGTACGTTCTCGTGTCAACAGAAGGCCAATCCGATATAAAACCAATCCGGTATAAAACGCAAACGGGGGTGGTGGGGGTTTACTGGTCATTGACCAGTTGCACTGAAAAGAATTTCACAGCTATGAAAATTGCTTCTCAGAGAATACTTACAGTATTGGAATCAACCAAACTTTGATTGATTCCAATACCTGAATTATTCATCGAATAACGAACTTTCCATTAGAACCATTAGAATTTCTTTTTTTAGGACATTTTTTTTAGCTTTTTTTATATTCAATTAGAACGTTTACATATAGAAGATAGAAGGTACCTAAGACACTACATATGAGAAGATAAAAGGTACAACACTACAGGGACGATGCCAGGGACAGCAAAAGACAATGACAACTCCCTGGCCATTCCATAAACAATTTTTTAGCTCAGTTCAGTTCAGTTCAGTTCAGTTCAGTTCCTTTAAATTTAAAATTCCTTTACATACAAATCTCACAAAGAAATACAAATATCTTAACATTAAACTACAAAAAGACTTAAAATATTAATGAAATACAATTAACGAACACAATACAAGAAGATGAGGGGGGATTTGCATGTAGGAAATTTCTTATAGGAGGAACTCTTTCAATAGATAGACTAATCGAGGAGAGAGCATAGCACCCCCTCGAAGCTCGAAGCTCGAAGATGTTATACAGATATATACAAAGTTATCATGTTTCTTATATTCCATATCAATATTCTTTAAAATTACTAAAATAGCTACCAAAGCTTTGACTTTGTTAATTTCATATTGGTCAATTTTGGTCAAATATTTCATCAACACGAAGTGGAGAAGGCTCTTTAACCCTCAAATATCTCCACGCAGATTTATCCTGGTAATACCAAGGCTGTTCTGCAAACACATCTAATGAAGGTGCTGTGTTAGGGTTGATCGCATTACGGTCTTCCTCGCTTTCCATGAAATGTGTATGTCTTTTAACGTAACTGGGAATTGCATCGATCTTCGGTATTTTGTTTAGTCTCAGGCTGTCAGGTGGTTTCTTGGGGTTCGGTTTAGCGAGAAACTCGCTTACATTTGTGAGCAAAGAATGCTCATTGTTCGTCGATTGTTCTTTAATTTCATCATTGTCTCCTGTTGGTTTATTATTCAAATCTTTTGTTGCCCCAGTTTTTGAGATGCGTCCATTTTTGGACGCACTTCTAACGTCAACTGAAAATCGCCTCGCTCTGCTTGGTGCGTTTTGACTCGCTTTAGGCTCGATGAGCGTTGAAATTTCAGGGGCAGATTTGAAGCGTCTATGCCTGGCCCACTTCATCACCTCCTGCTCTTGAATGTTAGCTGTTCCGTATCGATAATTATAAAACTGGGTAGCCATTGTTGATGGTCTAACATTTTTCATCTCCTTCGCCCAATTCCAAGTTTTTGGCATTTCTATCGAGGGCCTAAGTTTCAAGCGAAGCTCGGCTTTGTTTATGTTTGTGACGTCATCAGTGGATGGTGAGAGTTGTGTTTTGGTGTTAGAGCACAGCACAACATACTTATTTGTCTGACGTTTTTGTAAAGACTCTTCTTGTGTCGCCATGGTTATAGTCTCCTTGGTTGCCACAGCGCTCGATAAAGAAATGTTTTTTCTCGTTTTTTTCTCAGCAGAGTTAAAAACTGCAATCTAACACAATAATCCTTTTTTATTCAAAAATAGTTCTGTTGAAGCAGTTCTATTTTTCCCACTGCACTGTTCTTTCCCGAAATATTGTTTTATTTATACTTTCATTCTTGCTTTCTTAGGAAATCTTTTTCTCTGTTACTGTCTTCACCGTTAAATTTCACTTCGCAGACGTAACACTGCTGTTGCTACGATTTAGTCTCGCCTTTTCGATAATTTATCAAGAAGGAGTTATCCACTTGGTTATATTTCCAAGGATCTTCCCAGTGTTTCGTCGTCGAATCTTCGTAACTTGAGCTAAGCTGGAATAACGTTATGCACGAGCCTCTAGATCAATTGGAGTCTTTATTCATCGATTGTTCATACTTTGTTGAAATGAATTTAAATCTTGTGTTTCCAAGTTCAAGGATTCTTCCAACTTGAAGGCTGTGAAGATTTCTTCATTAAGAGACTTGAGCAGAATACGTTTACTTGAATCTCACGATTTGTAAACGTAAGTTCCAATTTCAAGATCCTTAGTTAATTCGTTCCTCTTGTAGCTATCCCTAGCCTTTGAGCACACTCTTCCTCTTTGCTTGGTACTTGAATTATTTCTTCACTTACACAGGCAGGCCAAAGGTTATCTGCAAACGGGCTAGATTTAGCTTAGAATATTTTTCATTTGATGCAGGATTGCACATCAGAATTTTGGTAGCCAATCTTTATCTTCATACGACAATTAAGCGTTTGGCGTGCGATTGGGAGTCTTTAGTCTTGCGTGATGTAAGCTGCTTGAAGCCCTGGCAATCAGGAAAGGAATGCGTCAAGAATTCTCTGTCTAATTGCAACCGGAAAAATTAGCTACTTCTATCAAACTGAGCGTTTCGCGTATGACAAATATGTTCTTTGGTCTTTAGTTGGTAAATTACAGCTTGAAACGCACAGCACTTGATGAATCCAAAATACAAGTTGACTTCTCCTTCCGTTAGATAACAAGGGAACATATACATTCGTTCACACAAAGATGCCTTTCAGCTTCACTATAAACATTAGAAGGCTTTCACTGCTATGAACTGTAATCCATTTACGCCCATACGATCTTTAACATAATCCTCGCAGCATTATTTTCAAATTGTGTGTGGCAATGTTTTGTGTCCTTATAATTTTGTTACATTTTCCTTTGGTTTGTTTTAGTTACCACTTTGTATGGAGACTCTTCCTCCTACGCAATTTGAGTATTTTCTATAAAGAATTGTTAGTATCTTTTCATCTTGCCATATTTTGTTACAGTTAGTTTATTTCTGTTGTGGCTTCGTAGTAATTCTCTTCGTCTACACACTTTAGATGTTCTGTTTGGTATTTATGCTACGTTCCAGTGCTTTCTGAGTCACCGAGCCAAATGTTGTTGCACTTCCAATTAATTTTGTTCAGTTACTGTGTCGATTTTCTACTCTTCTACCTTTTAATGCTGTCATAATCCTTTCCTAAGCTGTTGTCTCAACACAGAGCCAAATTATGTCACATTTCTAGTTAATTTGTTTTAGTTACTATATCGTGTTAATACTGTTCTTGCTACACACTTGTGATTTTTCTGTTTAATGCTGACGTTACCTTCTAAAACTGGCTGTGGCCGTCCACACTGATCCTCATGCCTCTTTGAGGTATCAATCTTTTAAGCTCCAAATGCTCAAAAATTCATCCAAGTTAAAGCATCAGTCTCCACGATATTAAACTGCAACAGAGACGAGATTTAGTTCTTTGCTCCGCAAGCTTTACCCAGCTCGATACTTCTTAATGGTTGCGCCGAATGAATGAATTTGATTGATTTTCACACGTTTGTATTAGGCCCTCAGCCCAGTCATTTCGACATAAGTTCTGCTGTAACTGAATTATGCCGTGGAACCTTGTTGTTTAAGATAAACAGCGTTGTCTAGAGGCGTTTTAATTACCATAGATCTAAATAAACCAAATTTGCATTTTTTATTTAATGTTTCATGAAAATTTCATTCAGTTTCCTATCGCAAATCAGGGGGGAGGGATATAGCGAAAATGCGATACGAATATCTAGCAATAAGATTAAGATAAATGTTTTTAGTGCAAGTTTTCTCTCTACAACAGACAAATGATCAGCGGAATCTAGGCCAAATTGATTTTGTGATCATTCTCACGTTTTTATAAGCACTGAACAAGATGGGTAAATTGAAGTTTATGAAGATTGCTTGGTTGTGAAATGCCTAAAAATGGGCCTAAAAATGGGCCTAAACACACTTGATCAAATCTTAAGGAACCTCCTCATACGCAAGGGCATTTTACCTCTCTCATTTGAACTTTGAAACAAATACTGAATATTTTCAATCCTATGGCAATAAATGTGCAGACTATGATATCTCTCACTCGTGAAAATTGTACGTTCGTCATTCTCTGTGAAAGGGTTTTCTCTATGATGTGTTCGAGTGTTTCAGACCCTCTTCAGAAATCTTCAACCATGACGTTTTTGTAAAATCAATTTTACCTACTGGGCGTCCCAAAAAAGTACTCCCGTTTGAAAATTCACCAAAATTTGATTACACGGCCGATTTTCAATGTTCTTCTTTTGTCAAGTAGAAAAAGGACCAAATTATTTCCAAGATATAGTTTCTTTGTGCATGTAGAGCTTCTAGTTTGGTCATAAATGCTAGAAAGAAATGCGCACTATCATTGGAGACTTCAATGATAATAAAAAGTCTGAAGAGTTTGAATCTTAGGAAGATTGAGTACTTTGCTCAAAAACTAGAGCTCAAAATAAGGCTTTTCAATGTGTAATTTTTCTACCTTTCTGTATCAAAAGCAAATACTTTATCATCTATGAACATTTTTGGGTCTTTGACAAAACATCTCAAAAATATGATTTTATCAAAGGTTTGATAATCAAGTTTTGGTGATTTTTCGAACAGGAGTACTTTTTGCGACATTCGGTATCTTTAGTGCTCACAAAAACAAGAGACGAGAAAATGACAAAAATAGTTCAATTTCTCGGCTATTAAGCAAAATTCGATTCATTCCACCAGTCCATCCAGTTATGGTATAATGTGAATTTTCAAAAATGGGAACTTTTTCTGGCTCACCCTGTTGACATTTAGCTTTTACTTTATAGCTACTTAGATGTATGCCTACTTAAATAAAGTGAATATATATATCAAGGCAGTGTAAAGGAAACAGTAAAGACATTAACCGGCATTATCTTGAAGCTTGACCCCCTGAAATTGGTTTCATTTTGCTCCATGAATTACATTATTAATTAATTGTTGTTTTCAACTATTGGGATCATGAATGTAACAACCTGCGATGACGTTACTTCAAAATGATGAATAATTCCTTTACCGGATAAAACAGATTTGCTCAATTCAAATCTTGTTGCGTGCATTTATCTTCATAAGACCGCTTTAATGTTTAATGCTGTGTTTAATTGATATTACTATTTAGGCCATCTGTTTTATGCGTATGAAATAAAGTGAAGAGTGGTTATGCAAGTTATTCCAAAAAATTGTGCTGCTTGCGTGCGTCTGTTATGCAAAATTTCTTAAAAAATAGCAGTGCCTGTCTTCTCCAGCAATGTAAAAACGTTAAACGTTAGCAATGAACAAAAGCCACCAGTAACCAGATGAATGTTTCCTCAATCCAAGAATCAACAAATCTTTCACTTTCCACCAGGATTTCCTCATTTTGAAGGCCACTTAGCTTCCGTGAGCTCACCACGGCAATAAGGATTTCCAACTGTTGAGGGTTGCCATGACTACTTTTTAACCTCGTTTTAGTCCCCCCCTTAGTTTCTTTTCGTCCCAACTTCTTATGTAAAAGTCCATCAGTCCCAGTTTGAGCAAAACATGTTGTTGCTGTTGTTGTTGTTGTTGTTGTTGTTGTTGTTGCTGCTGCTGCTATAGCGATAACTGGGACTATCTCGTGAGTCTGGAAACTAATGCTGCTCGCACAACATAGGGCTCAAATCTTTAAAAAGGTTGGTGTAAAATTCTATTGCTGTTTTCTTTGAAATAAATGGTTTGGAAGGAACTTAGGGTTTTGCTGTGAATCTGCCGTGGCAATTTATTGATATCTGCATTAGTTTTTATATGGCAGCATTTATTAAATTTGAGGCTATGACGTCATCAAATTTCTAAATCCTAATCTAGAAAAGCTACAGATTTCTGGTTGCCACCATGTTGTAGGCCTTCATAAACTATTCAAGAAATTTCCACGGCAGATTTACAGCAAAGTACCATAAGTTCCTTTCAAGCCATCCAATACAAAGAAAAATGTGATAGAATTTTACACCGACCTTTTTAAAGATGTAAAAGATTTGAGCCCTATGCTTGCTCGCACAATGGAAGCTTGTCTTTTGCCCTTACCTACTTGGTAGCATTTCTTTTCATAAATCCTTCTTTTCCACATCAAAGCATTTCACAGTAACGTACATAGTTCATGAATTTCTTTTCACTTGTTTTTGAAGGAGATAGATGGAACTGGTGATAGATTCGTATTTTTCTGAAATCTAATCGCTCGTAAACACTTGATATCATTCGCCATATTAATGTTTGTAAGTACTTTAGATAGTCATGCTTTGCTTTTCAAATTTTTTCTTTGGATTTTAAGTTATTTTACTCATAATGTTGCGTAATTTTCACGAAGTTTTCAAATTCACTCTCATCCACTCTAACAGAAACTGAACAAACAAAAATGTTTGATTGGTTTATATGATTGATTGATCGATTGATTGATTGATTGATTAATTGGATGGATAATTGTATGATTGAATGATTAACTGATTTTTTGATTGATTGATTGATTGATTGGATGATTAACTTATTGATTGATTGTTTGATTATATTACCCCATCCTGTTTTCAGTTGCCAAGAAAATCGCCATTGCAAGCTCATCGCAAGCTAAAAGATGATCAAGGCTTCATTATCAGACATTTTGCTGGTGCTGTTTGCTATCAAACGGTTAGTTTTTATTTACCATTTACCATTTACCATTTACCATTTACCATTTACCATTTACCATTTACCATTTACCATTTACCATTTACCATTTACCATTTACCATAAATACCGAGTAAATAAGAAAATGTGGGGTGTTTAACAAGCCATATTTTGGTGAAAGACAAGTCATGTAGAGGTTGTTGATGTTTTATATTGCTGAAGAAAGATTACATTAATTTATTTTGTGAGAGTTAATCATTTCTTTCCACTTTTTTATGATTTTGTGATATGTCTTTTTGGTGAAAAGGTGCCGTTTTTTTATGAGAGCAGTCTGCTGCCTAGCAATGACAATAAACAATAGACCATTTCGCAATTTGGAAAAGGGACTGAGGATAGCACGGCCGATTCTGACAGCCTTGGCAACAAGTAGGAAATCTAGGAAATCCCCTCTTCTGCAGCTGGGCCTAAACTGAGCCGTTTCAAAGTCGAGGGAAACAATTGAAATAAAATGGCTCAAAATAAATTCACAAATGAGCGAAAAGATTGCAAAACGGCTAAGTAGTCCAAAGACAACGCTTACCATACTAAACAAGCATCACATAACTCTTGGAAGTTGCAAATAAATCGAAAATAACTCGAGTTTGGAAAGAGATGAGAGCGAGCCGCCAACCGTACACTTTGCACTGCAGAATAGGGGATTCCCTAGATTTCCCTGTTGCCAAGGCTGTCAGAATGGGCCGCGCTCTCCTCAGTCTCTTTCTCCAAATTGCGAAATGGTCTATTACGCTAAAGATGGTGGCAAGGAACTTTTTACCAAGATGCATTGCGTTTGAATAACGAATCTCTAACGATTCTATAGGAATTCGATTAAAGAACGCGGTGCATCTTGGTAAAAAGTTCGTTGCCGCCATCTTTAGCGTAATCGTCTATTAAGAGAGTAATCCCCAACGGATGTGAAGTAATGACAATGAGATTACTTATGGCAAACAGCGAGCAGTAAGAATAGAATAGAATGCAACATTATTTAAATTTGATCAAGGCTATCGTTGATTTATTCCCTGTGTTCCAAGAATTTGTTTCCAAGGCCAAAATGCCAAATCTCTGGTTCGCACGCGGATGCAAATTTGAGCTTTGCAGATTAATTTGTCTTCAATTAAAGCACCAATACTAACAAACGAGGTACATATGTTCTAGTTAACCATCAAGGAACATTTTGAGAGCAATTAGCCATCGATTAAAGCTAGATTCACATCGCTTGAGCCAGTTGAACGTGTAAACTTTTTTAGGACTCCCGCTACATTTGGCAAACGCTGATTCGTCATTTTGGTACAGCCGGTAGAAAGAGAATAATCCACATCATTCTTCTGTTGATACCTTTTGCTTAACTCATCCTGTATAAGTTTGGTAAAGTTTGAAACTGCGTTCATTTGCCTTTATAATTTACGATAACATATCGTTTTGCAGGCTGATTTCCTTGAAAAGAATGATGACGCACTGCATGGCAGTCTTGAAGCCCTGGTTCATGAAAGCAAGGATCCTTTCATTCAAAATCTCTTCCCTGTTGGAACAGTCAAAACGAAAAAGAAACTCACATTTGAAAGTGTGAGCAGTAAATTCAAGGTAAAAGTGCTTTCTTGCTTGTCCATTGGCTTTATCAGTGCAGTCCTTCTTTGTTTCCCACTTGGAGGAGGAGGGCGGGGGGGGGGAGGGGTATCTCAGTGTGTTTGTGTACAGGGATGTGCCATTTGTTAATGGTACTTCTTTAAAGATGCAGAGTTATGGGTATCATTTTCAGTCATTTCACGGAATTATGGGTATGATTTTGGAAATTATTGGTCATGCTCTGGGGAAAAATGTGCAAACATGCAGGAAATAGAGGGAATGTTTCATAGTTTGTGAGATATGGCCCAGATTTTCATTGAATTTTGCGGAATTATGACCCTAATATTCTTCAAAATTTGTGGAATTATTGGTACCAATTGGGTGGAGTAAAAATGGCACATACCGGTCAGATGATTAACATATAACATATAGCTTAAGCTTGAAGCTTAACATATAATATTCACTTTTCCCTTTTCTTGCACGTATAACCCTACACTATCAGTTGCCATGTATTTGGGTTTAAATGCTTAACTTTGGGCGAAGAATGTTTAAAATTTGCCTGTTGTATTTGAGGATTTCGATACCGGCGGGGATATTGTTTAGCTAGAGAAACAGTAGCATCATAGATTACTTCCCTTAGCTCAGTTCATTCACTTTAAAGATGTGTCTATAAAGATTTCATCCATGACGTTTTTCTTTTCAGAGTCAACTAAGTCAGTTGATGGAAAAATTGAAGAGCACGGTATGTTGTTACGTTCATCCTTTTTTTTGCTGCTTTATTGTTGCCTTCCAATAGTTGATGCTTCATCCACAGGTTGCAGTGTAGCAGGACTACACCATGCATTATTCATTCCTTTGTTTGCGCATAATTAGCACGTGTAGATTTTTAGATTATTTATTTCCGTTTCCACTGTTATATAACTTGTTGATTTTGTTAATTAGTCAGTCTTGCACCTCAATCCGAGTTACACGTCAATCGTCTTTGCTCTCATAGATTTACTCAATGTAACAGGGAACATTGTCTCTCAATTTCAAGCCCTGTTATAGCTGGTGGAGGGGGGATTAGTATAAAAATGATAAAGTACCTCCCTTTTTCCTTCAATTTTTGCCAGATTTACATGCTTGTATACATGTTTTCATACTTACGTGGTGTGCTAAAAAATATCAATATTTTGTTAAAAAAGATCAGTTTTTTCGTCTGTTTTTTTTTGCTTTTAAAAACAGTTTCTGGAATGCACAACGAGCGAGCTAGCTACCTGGGTTTCAGAGAAACTTTTGCGGCTTTGCTTGTTTTGAATTCTGGTTGAGAGAATTTCCTTTGTCTGCGATTTATGATCGCTTTGAATTGCGGTGTCAATCAAAACCAACTCGTGCTATTGTCTTACCAAATCTGCCCTTGTTGAGGTGCATATAAATTCTGTAGTAATTTTCTCCCACTACCTGTGTTTTACCTTTGTGAACCGATGTGAATCCAGTAGAATTATTCCGGTTTCTTGATTTCAGGGATCTAACTTTATCAGATGCATCAAGCCAAATGACAAAATGAAAAGCAAAGATTTCGAAGGTGGTCAAATTCTCAGTCAACTGCAATGTGCCGGCATGGTGTCAGTTCTGGAGTTGATGCAAGATGGATATCCTTCAAGGGCATTGTTCAGCAGTCTTTATGAAAAGTATGTTGTTGTGTGTAATT
Source organism: Aurelia coerulea (assembly GCA_039566865.1). Lineage (NCBI taxonomy): Eukaryota > Metazoa > Cnidaria > Scyphozoa > Semaeostomeae > Ulmaridae > Aurelia > Aurelia coerulea. The sequence goes on along the minus strand of CM076953.1, from coordinate 6,268,387 downwards.
GCTTCTTATGCCATTAACTTCTTCTCCCTAAGCTGCAAAATAGACTGATTACCTAAGGTCCCTGCAAACTAAGGTAAACCTTGCTCAACAGGAACTCATAACAAACATTTCAGTTCAGTTTCAGTTTCATATAATTTAGATTCCACTTCAAACAATTTATAGTCCTAACTAAACAAACAAAAACTAAACTACAAGGTTAAGAGATAATATTACAGAAAATTAACACAATATACAATTACAAAGAGGAGCTAAAATAGATTGTATGTATGCAGGGAATTACTTAAAAGAGGAGCTTAAACTAATCGAGGAGAGAGCCTCCTCCATCCTAAAATAGTATCAAGTGAATTTGAATGAATCTAAATAATTCTGCATTTTATTTTCATATAGATTGCGAGAAATCGTGACCGTCGATCGCATGTGTGTCCGCCATGTTTGACTTTGGTAATCAATGATCACAAATTAATGACCAGTAATCAACATTGAATCGAATTGTGCTCAAATCATCACTTAGGCCCTTTTGTAACTGTTACTCCTCAATTGAAATTCAATGAAAATAACGTTAGGAAGACGGTTAATAAGCATAATATATCATAAGTTAAATTTACCTGTCGAGTGCAAAATAAGTCCTTTCGTACAAGGACAGATCTCATATTTATCTGTTCAAGTCAGTATGAACGAGATCCAATTCTTGTTTAAACCTCAGTTGCATTTATTAAGAAAAATCTGTTGCACTTTGAAGTAGCCTGTAACGGGCCTTTTTTACCTGATCTCAGGCTAACTTTGAAGACACTGAAATTTCAGAATTCTATGTCGACATTACGCCATCTTGTTTGGGGGTAAGTCTACAGACAATGTCTCTAGGTTTCTACAGGAAATTTGCAAAAAGTTGTATAAAATCACTGTTGTATTCTTCGTCGCGATATTGAGCGGAAAGGACATGGTAATCGTCAGTCAAAGCAAAACCAATGGAATAATTCCTCGAACATGCTGTCCTCGAAAGCAAAATTGAAATTTTGCCCAAACAAGATGTGGGGAACTTTCCATTTTGGCGATAATAGACCTTTTAGCTATTCTACAAAAGAGCCTGGATCGAGCTTTATTTTTATACGCGAGGCTCGATAGAGTGATGTTAAGAGCTTCTATCACTATTGTGCAAATTCGAAAATTCTACAAAGTGCACTTTGTAGAATTTTCGAATATGCACAATATTGATAGAAGCTCTAACGCCACTCTATCGAACCTCGTGTATAAAAATAACGCTCGATCCAGGCTCTTTTGTAGAATAGCTAAAAGGTCTATTTTATGAACAACGCTACAACCGATTATTGTATGTTGCTTGTCGCTTCGTTAAAGTCGGTTTCCCTTTTCAACGCTCGCCCATCTTTTTGCGAAGGTTTTCAAACAGTTTGAACAGCTTCCCAGCTTTTACAATTGATTTAATTCAAGTAAAGAGACATTTTCGGAATCGGAGTGCAACGCCATGTTTTGTAATGGCTTCATTTACCCAACCTCTGATTTTCGAATACGAATTGATTAAGTCACATGAGATGTCGTTTCTATGAAAACAAAGGGCTCAAATCTTTAAAAAGGTCGGTGTAAAATTCTATTGCAGTTTTCTTTGAAATAAATGGCTTGGAAGGAACTTAGGGTTTTTGCTGTAAATCTACCGTGGCAATTTATTGATATCTTCCTTAGTTTCAAGATGGCAGCATTTATTAAATTTAAGGCTATGACGTCATCAAATTTCTAAATCCTAAACTAGAAACGCTACAGATTTCTGCTTGCCACCATGTTGTAGGCCTTCATAAACTATGGTTTTCTTTAAGGTTATATAATGTTTCCTCTCTTAGTTTAGGATTTACGATGATTTAAATCTTTTCAAAATGTTCCTTGATTTTTTTCAAAAATAGTTAAATTACTGCCATTTTGAAAAAAATCAAGATATCAAAAAATGTCCACGGCAGATTTACAGCAAAGTAACATAAGTTCCTTTCAAGCCATCCAATTCAAAGAAAAATGCCATATAGTTTTACACCGACCTTTTTTAAAGATTCAAAAGATTTGAGCCCTATGCTCTCTATGAGTTCATAATATTTGTGCCAAATTTTTGTTTCTCCAGGTACAAAAGATATCTGCCACCAAAGCTGGCTGCTCTGAGTCCAAGAACCTTCTGCCAGGTATTATACGAAATTCTAGTCTTTGCGTAGAAACATGTGTCTTTCTTTCAAATCTCTTTGAAAAGACCGAACATTTTGACTCGAAGCTAAGACGATGTCAAACATCACTGATAATCATATGTCCCCCAGCTTTGGCGTTTGACGAACTGTTGGTATTTTGAAATGAAGATTTCACGATCTGCACTTCTTTTGACAAGCAACCAATCCTTCTATGAGATTTTACGACCTCTTTGCTTTTTGGTTAAAATTTCTAAAAGCAATCCTTGACTTGGTTTATAGCCACACCCCCGAAATAGTTTTGCTCGCTGGTTAATTGGCTTGCTACCTCTCGCATTTATACGGGATGGACGAAAAAAAGCTTCAACTGTTTGAAAATTTGTAATGTTGAGAATGCTTAAGTCATTGGAATCATTAAAAATTTGATTGATAGCTGAAAGCTTGAACTATTTTTTATGATTTTTTTCTATTTTTCTGGGAATCATAAACTATACAGTAGTAAAATTGGATTTATGAAAGTTCCTTTACTTCGAAATGGGCGAAGAGGAATAAGTAGTCTCCTAAATACTTTTCATTTCCCTCGAGGCTTGAAAACTGATTATTGCAAAAGCATCAGATCGTTTACACTGTCATAAAGACTTGATTCTTGACTCTTGAGAGAAACGAAGTGGGTGGGATTGCTGATAATAGACAATTACGCTAAAGATGGCGGCGAGGAACTTTTTACCAAGTCAACAGAAAGCAAAGCAACTAAAGCATAAAAACGTACAATTTCTTTCAGAAGTAGAACTGCAGTAAACCAATGCCCTTCTCTGGCAGTATACCGCTTGAATGAAAAAGAAGTTCAACTGCTAGAGAAGGGCTTTGGCTTGCTGCGGTTCTATTTCTGAAAGAAATTGTACTTTTTTATGCTTCAGTGGTTTTTTTTCTGTTGATTTAACGAAAATTTGCTGCTTACGGTGGTTCAGACTTTGTTTATAGATGCTTTATAAAAGTGGAATATGTTTTTGCTCCCCTAGGCTTTATTTCGTGCCATTGGTATTGGGAGCGACGACTTCAAATTTGGAATGTCCAAAGTGTTTTTCAGACCCGGCAAGGTATAGAATTGCTTTTTTACGCTTTTTATCCTCAAGTTAAGAATCTTTATTTTTTATGGCTTCAAACTGAGACTCATTACAATACAGCTTCAAAATAGAGACTACTCAGGCCATATACGCCATATTGATAAGGTTAGACCACGTTCCTATTCTTAGCTTTTTGACTGGCTGACGGCGTAGATGAGTAAAAGCAAGAGGTACAGTAAATCCCCGTATATAAGAACCTAAAAAATTAAGAACCGAGAGGCTGTTTTCCCTAACTTATGCACCTTGTGATTAAGAACCTGTTTCAGTTTGATGAAAAATATGTTCTTATTGCAGGGGTAGTAAAGTTGATCCTTGATCGTCGTTATTAAGCTGATTTTTGTCCCAGTTGGCTGTTAAAATTTGAATCTCCTCCCGTGTTGTTTGTAAGCTTAGGTTTAGTTATTAGGTCCATAAAAACTCTACCAAAATATATTACAGGTCTAAATATCTTTCATGCAGACTCTAAAAGGGCCTATACAAGGCACCCTTCAAAGAAGAACCTTCATACCTTGAAATTTGTCTTTGTACCTTTAAAATAAGAACCTATTTCAGCCTGGTTCTCAAAAAAGTAGGTTCTTATATGCGGGGATTTACTGTATAGTTTATTAGGCCGCCTTACTTCCTCACCTGGCTGGCATGGCAAGGCCCGGCCTTAGTAATCACTCACCTTACAATTCTTGTTTTGTCATAAGCAGCCAACAATTCTTCAGCAAAATCAATGTCCGCATAAAATCCAAAGTCAGATCTCGCAGAACGTCATTCTTCAAACGCTTCTTCTGTTAAATAAATGCCCTTGAACAACTTTTTCGTTAATTTCTTCGATCTACCTCGCCAAGATTTTCCGCTGCCTGCCGCCATATTTTTTATCATGCGAAAAATTACAGAGAACTTGGCGCTAGAAACTTTCTATTGTCCAAAAAGGCCAATGGTGTGCGAGACGGAGCTCCATTAAAGTTCAATTTTTCGAAGCAAAGTCACGTTCGCTTTTTCGTTCAACATTCAAAGGATAGCAGACGTTTGATCTTTCTTCAGATTTTTGTAAGATTTCGGTCCCTGTTCAGAATCTGTTTGGTTGTGAGTCCTAGTATGAGGGAAAACGAAAAAGTCAGATTAAAAACAGTGGCAGAAATTCAGCTTTTTGAGTGGAGGGGCAAGCACAGTCATATGTTTGCAGGCAGAAACACCACAGCACGACGAAGAAACAACAGCAAATGTATGTGGATTTGTATTTTACCAATATTTCGTTCTCCCATGCTGGACTTCTTCGGGGCTGTTATGTGATAGTTATCTAAAGTACAGTAAAAACCCGCACATAAGAACCTTCATTTATTAAGAACCTACAGCCTGAAATAATATATTTTGGACCCAATGGATAAGAACTATTTCAGCCTGATATCATAGCTAGGTTCTTAATAAAGGGTTTCATTCATTCATTGGGAAATAAATGCAATCTGTTTGCCAATCAACCTCTTTCGTGAACTCCAAAACATTACTTACAGTACTGTGATAGGCAGGACCTACAGGGTAAGCTTTGGTTAAAATGGATAGGGCCAAGAGTGCACATATGTTTGGCTAAGATTTTGATTCACATATTTCCCTCTGTTAAGAAACTACACCCAGAATACTGGATGTGCCTCATTGCATAAGAACCTAAACAGGCTGAGTTCAAAATCTTAGGTTCTTATGTGCGGGTTTTTACTGTATATCCGTTTCTAGCTTTTATTTTCGATCATGTGCCTATTCTTTATTTTGTTAGAATGTGGACAATGACATTATGTTTTTTAGTTTGCAGAGTTTGATCAGCTGATGAAATCAGATCCTGAGACCTTGAATGCACTCGTTGCAAAAGTACAAAGGTGGATTATTTGCAACCGATGGAAGAAATCAATATGGGGAGCCATATCCGTGCAAAAACGTACGTGCAAATTTTAAGACTTCACAGAAATTTGTCACTTTTAGTCGATCGTTAGAACATTAGAGCGTACTGTCCTTTAGTAGCTTGCAGGGAACAGACAGAGTCAAGGAATAAAAAAAACAGGATTAAGATTAGCCTACGAGCTCTTTTAAAAGAAACTTGTATCAAGCCATAGTATTAAAAGTTTCTAATTCAACATGAAAATTTTCGTTATTCTTGTAATTGGTTTCAAAGTTAGCGAATTTAGCTCTTTTTAGGGCTACCTGGTTTTGAATCATACTGCAAAAAGCATTGATGATTGCCAGATCAATTTCTTTGTGCATGTAAAGCTTCTAGTTTGGTCATAAATTACAGAAAGAAATGCGCACTATCATTGGAGACGTTAATAATGATAAAAATCTGATAATTATGACTCTTACGCAAGATTAAGTATTTTGCTTCAAAACTATAGCTCAAAATAAGGTTTCTCAACGCATAATTTATCTACCTTGCTGTGTCAAAAGCAAACATTTTATCATCTATGAATATTTTTTGGTCTTTGATAAAACAACTCAAACAAATTTTTTTCAAAGGTTTGATAATCAATTTTTGCTGATTTTTCAAACAGGGGTACTTTTTTATGGGACACCCGGTAGGTTAAAGCAGGTCTTCAGAGTTCAGGGTTTGTAAAATGAAAGTATTTAATGGAAAATTGTATCGTAATGTGAAATCTTTGTGTCCCTAGTTGCAAACAAGATAAAGTATCGACGAATGATGATTGTTAGAATACAGAAAACTGTCAAGATGTTTCTTGCTGTTGTCAGACATAGACCAAGGTAGAATTCAACTTGATTTGCTGCTTGAAAATATTTCATATTCATTTATCGCCTATGTAGTATGTATCTTTAAAGGATTTAGTGCCCGTTCTTTTGAGCTTCTGCATTAAAGTCAATAGCGGAAACTTTGCCCAGTATTGGGGGAGGGGGGCGAGCCTATTGTTTCAATTGAAGAACTTTGTGTACCTCAATTTTTCAAACAAAAATCTCTGTTCTACTTAATATTTGGAGGAGCAACCTAACCTCGTCGCCCCGTAGTGACCGCCAATGACTGGAACAGATTTTCCGTCACAGACCTTATTTAATGTTAGATTGAGATTGGACATTTAGTTTATCAAACACTGTTGGTCCGTTTGGCCAAACCATACAACAGGCCTTAAGTTAAGACGAAGGTTTTTGCTTCGCGATAAAGACAAGTATTTTGTTCCACGTTCAGTTTGGCAAACTTTTTTTCAAAGCAATGTTTAGAAATTGCGCTCGGTAACGGAATCACTTGCAAAAGCACTAATCTGGCCCTTACTAAGCGACCTGCAAAAGTGTGCCGTGTAAACGCTTCTTGGGATCGCGATCCTCTAAAATTCGATCCCACTCCAGAGGTGGATGGCGATCCGGATCGCAATCCCGATCCTGCAAAAGTGTGCCGTGTAAACGCTTCTTGGGATCGCGATCCCGTTCGAAATCCTTTAAGCATGCGCAGTGGATACAACCGCCATTTTGTCTATTGTTGTTGTAGTGTTTCTAGGCTCCGTAACTATGCGCAATACGCATGTGCGAATGGATCGCGATCCTCAGCCGTTTTCGTTTGAGGCCCGTGTAAACGCAACTTGAACGCGATCTCGATCCTTGTGGATCATGATCTGGATCGCGATACCGTATCTTTTGCTCTGTGTAAACGGGGTATAACACTTTTCAATACAATTTTTGGCCATCATTTGGTAGAAAAATAAAATTGATATTATAAGAATTTCTTTCTTTAGATACAAGGGAATCATGAAGGTTCGGACCTTGCAGACAATGATCATAGAGATGAACAAGTTTGGTAAATATCAAATGCAATGTTTTTCATCTTGTATTAGCTTTCTATCATAGAAACAAACCAGGGAGCGCTGTATGGAGCCGGTTCGGTGCTCCCTTGAATAATCTGAATAGCCGGATTTTGGGAGCGTTCAAATTCATCATTACCCACATCTTAAAAGGTTGCGTCTTACTGAAGACTTCAATTTATCCTTAAATATGCAATCACGAAAGATGGAACAGGACTCAGTTTTCCCAAACAACTTGATTCACTCCCATTGTCAGATATTCTCCAGGCCCAAGCAGCAAGAACAAATCTTGTGGCACAAAAGCATCAGTTGAGAAAGAAGCTTAGAGCCTGGACCCAACAAGGACAGATTTTGTAGCACAATATAGCATCAATTGTTTCTGATTGACACCCCAATTCAAAGCGATTAGCGACTGCAGGCAAAAGGAATTCTCTCAAGCAGTAATTCAAAACAAACAAAGCTGCAAAGTAGCCCTGAAACCAGTAGGGCAAATTCACGCCTTGTACACTCGAAAGGTTTTTGCAAGAAGTCATGAGCTTACAGCGAAAGAAGAAAGATACATCTAAATATCTGCCTTATGGACTTTGTTTATTTGATTCAGTAGCAGAGGAGGAGGAATTGCAATATTCAGGGCTTAAATGAAATAATTACTTCTTAGCTCCCGAATCAAGTAAATAAAATCTGTCTGGCGGATCTTCAGATCCATCCTTCTTTCATCATAAACCCATGTTTTCTCTTAGAAACCACTTTCTCATGCACAAGACGACAGTTTGCCCTGCTGGCTTCAGGGCAACTTTTGCGGCCTTGTTTGTTTTGAATTACTGGTTGAGAGAATTTCCTTTGTCTGCAGTCGCTAATCGATTTGAATTACGGTGTCAATCAGAAATATCTGATTCTATTGTATTACACAATCTGTCCTTGTTGGGTCAAGGCTCTCAGCTTCGTTCTCAATTGAAAACCATTGAAAATTATAAATACATGCGTGTATTTATTAAGATTGTTGGGGAGACGAGATCGCTTTTTCCGAAGAAACTTATGTGTCCCCCCTGCAGTGGGTTAAAGCGCACGCGCTCGTCAGAGCTGCAACCCCAGAACGCCACTGCGCATGAGCTTTGACCTACTGCACGGGGGAAGCATGGGTTTCCTCGGGTGAAGCGTATCTCGTCTCCCCAACAAAAAGAGCAGACGACGAAGTGGGAGGTGGGAGAGAGAACTGTTTAGAATTTCAGAATGAAGAGGAGGTCTAGTTATGAAAGGGTACTTGAAATAGAGGGGGGCTAAAGAATGCTTTTACCACATCCTGGTTAAGTGTGAATCGAATTATTCTCGATTTGTCTTTGCAGGATAAAGGTAATCGTCATGTTTTCTTTTTTGTAGCTTCATCTTTGAAAAAGGACAAAGACTCTGTTAGCAAGCAAGTGAAAGGCCTTGAAGCCGCAATGGAAGGCTTAGTACAACAAATTAAGGTTAGTATGATTATCTCTATGTCGACATAGAGATGGGTGCTATGTCGACATAGAGGGGGCTCTACGTCGACATAGAGATATTTCTATCTTTTTAGTAAGAAATATCGATGGCCGTTACAGGGCACCGTATGAAACTATACCTGGTGATCCAGAATAGAGTTCCCACATTTGAAACTCCATAGCTTCGAGAGAACTTGATGGATATGAGAAAATGAATTTCGGCGTCATTCTGCGCAATTCTGCGTGCAGACTCAACTTGTTTATGAGAATAATTACGAGAATTCCTTGAAGATATCTAGCAATCAATTGAACTAAAAGAGAACAATTTATCCCTTTCCACTAATGAGGCTTGGTTCCTCGATCCTGGGAACCCGCACGTGACTTTGGACAGGCTTTGCGTCGCTGATGCGCAGACTCTACTGGAGCAGAAACCTCTCTGAAAAAAAATCTATTGAGCCTGCACGCAAGCTAAGAGAAGGAGCACTGGAAAGTTAGATGAATTCGATTTTACGTTAGTGTGGTTTGACTAGCATAGGTTCCAAATCTTTATCTCGGCGTAAAAAGGCTAGTGTAAAATTCAATGACCTATTTCTTCTGATTGAATGGCTTGAAAGAAACTTTAGAAACTTATCTATAATCCTACCGTTGGACTTTTCAGAAATGTTGAATATTTTTGGAAATTACAGCGTATCTTACATTTCAACTCATTTGAGGATGTGACGTCATCAAATTTCTAAATCATAAACCAAATGAATGACAGACTTTTACTTGATAGCATATTGTAGGCATTCATAAACTATGGTTTTCTTCGAAATTATTTCATGTTTCGTCAAAAAGTTTAGAAATTACTCTGGTTTTAAGTTTTTTGAAAATTTTTCTTGAATCCTTGAAAAAGAAAGAAACAAAGTTTAAAATAGCTTAGGGTAAATGCTTCCAAATAACCATTGCAGACAGGAAAGAGCACATGGTGACCTTCAGATGGGAGCAATGAGCTTCTTTGAAGCTGCGGCAATTCCGATACTTTTCTTGTTTCATATTTCTATTTTATTTTCTACTGGAGGGGGCAGTCCTTCAGCACACAAGGACTAGTTTGTAAGGGGTCCTCGCATCCCTTGTTTGACCTAAAAGGAAAACATGTTCCCGTGGATTGATGCTTGCACAGCGGCACAGGGTCAACTCGAGTCAACTGTAACATTTGCCCCAAGAAAGTAAAATTTCAAAACAGACGTTCATTTACCCCATCAAGTTATTGATTGAGGCCTGACGTGAACAGTCCCGTGTCAGGTTTCAAAAGCAGTTACAGCATCTGCGATCTACAATAGACCTTTTTGCTATTCTAGAAAAATCTGAATCTACAATATTTTTATAGATTTTCTAGAATTTTGGAATTTGTACGATAGTGAAGCTCTAACCCAACTCAGCTGCAAGTATCTTCGAGGTCGAACGCGGCGACCTCTGCAGTGGCACATAAAGGCAATGTAGCCATTATGGGATTTGGCTTCGAAGCAGAAGTCCGGATACCAATGAAGATATTTATTTCCAGTATCCAAAATTGCTGAATTGAAAATCCGCCAACACTTTTGTAAAGAGAGCAACATGCAATATGGTTAATTTGTGGTCGAGTTGGACATGAATCGATTGCGTCACAACATTTCTTCTAGAATTTTTGTTGAACACATGACATCGAAAATAATTAGTGCAAATGGTTTGTTTTCCTGGTGCTCTGCCAAAAAAGTCTCAGCAAATGCAGTGATCTGATGGTGCGGAGGCGCAGCAACAATACAGCAGTTGGCAACTGTTTGCTTTCCTGGCATTCTTAGCTGGTTCGCGGAATGCGTTCTTGGTTCGTGAGTTACGGGGTTAGTGCGTTACACCACCTCACTCCTATATGTACTCGTTTTACTTCGTACATAAAAACACTGTAACTCTGATAATATTGAAGATTTCAGAAAATTCCAACGGTAGAATTATAAAGAATTAGCTAAAGTTTCTTTAAAGTCATTCAGTTCAAAGAAATGGGTCACTCAATTTTACACCAGCCTTTTTAAAGATTTGGAACCTATGCTGATTTGACTGCTGAACGATTTAGTACAATTTGTAATCAACAACACACAAAGAAGTGGACTAACTTTCAAGTCTCATGTGATTTTCAATTCTAGAGCTCATTGATGAAAGAAAACCAAATCAACTCTGCATACAATGATTTGTTCAACAAAATGACGTCGCAGATGAATGACATGCAAAAGAGGCTGAAATCTCAGAAGGAGGAAGAGAGAATTAAAAAGATTCAGGAACAAATGGAATTAGAGAGAAAGAAGAGGGAAGAAGAGGAACGATTGAAGAGAGAAGCAGAAGAAGAGAGAAAACGGTAAGTAAAGAGAGCTGTTGCTCCTAATACAGGATGTTTCAGAAAAAAAATGCAAGCCAACTATAGTAAGAAATTTTCAACAAATTATACGACTTGAATATACGTAATGTATCCTGGGATGTACTTAGTACACTTTACTGACGGGATGTGCACTCCTTACCGGATATCGTTTTCGTCTCTTTTTTTCTAACCCCGGGTATCAAAAGAAGGCAATTTTTCTAAAGCCTCCGTTGTCAAACGTGTTATTTCATTGTTTTCCTATGAATGTTTTGCAAGTTGGAGTATACTTTTCGCCGATTTTTTCTAAAGCCGTCTATCATGTCGAGGGAAAAATTCTAAAGCCGATGAGTAAATTATTTCTTGGAGTAAACATGCCCGTACAATTGAAAATGAAGTACAGTAGTGTCCCGCATATAAAAAACGCAAATTCAAAAAACACAGACCCTGATTTTCAAAATAATACCCCAGTTTTTAAGAAACTGGTACAGGTCTGAAAAGAAACGTGCTACTTGTTTGACGAAACTAAGCAAAAAACATCTTCCTGGAACAATTGTAGCGTTTCAAGGAAGTGAAAATCTACGAATGCAAATAAAATGTTAGGTTTTTGTCACAGTCATAAAGCTCGTGTCTAAGTAGTTGATCGATAGTACATGATTTTTCTAATAAGAAACTTTACCCTGATATGAAGTTTACCTCATTTATAAGAAACGTGTCAGACCTGAAGATAAAAAGGTTGTTTCTTATATGCGGGACACTACTGTACCCCCCCCCCCCGAGTAATATGCGGTTATTAAACGATTACGAGGTCCATGCTGGAAAATATTTGGACCGCAGTTTGACGTACGGACCGAACGCAGTGAGGTCCGTACAATGAACTAAGGTCCAAATATTTTCCAGCATGGATCGAGTAATCGTTTAATAAAGGCTTTATTATATGGCAGAACCTTCTGAGAACGTTGTTTATAGTATCGTACTTCTCTGTTGTCTTTGATCCTGTGCATCACTGTAGTTGCTCGTTGCAACGTTAACTACATTGGCATTTTCTTCGTGTATAATTGCAAGTTCGTCTTCAAAGTTTACAGAAAAGAAATCTTCGATGAATAAGCTAAACTTTGGCTGACACTTCTTACGGCCTAAGCCTACACAAGAAGCTCCTCCCTTGCTGTTGATTTTTAAGGCAACGCCCGGTCCAATACGGCTTCGAACGAAAAATACGGCTTTACGGACCGATCAAGAACCAATCGAATCGCTGCGTTGCCGGTCCGAGGAGCCGTATTTTCGAACGCCATATAATAATGTATACTATCTGAAAATGCAGGTTTTCTTGCCAATGATATACAATTTGGATAGAATAGAATGAATTATCTTTGGGTAATTTGAGTGATCCACAAGCTGAACCTTTCTCTATTTGTTTACATTCTGAACTTATCCAGATCCTTGTATCTTGCGATGTTTTGCTCTCGTCATCATATACAATAAATTCTCCGTTATCTTTTAGCACACAGTATCTCTTTTTCCAAGACTTTCGCAATGTGCCACCTACAATGACGAATGACATTAATAAATGAGTCATATCCAGACCCTTCGTTGAGCCTGGGTCATGAAAACGAATGGGATTTAACAAACCAATGACTACTTCAAGAAGACTTTGTTAAAAAAAAAACGATAGAATGATAGAATGATAGAATGATAGAATGATAAAATGATAAAATGATAGAATGATAGATTGATAGAATTATTTATCATTTAATTGATATTGAAGTAAGTATGGCCCATTTCAAATGCAGCATGCTGTAAGAGCAAAACTGCATTCTTCCTTTGCCTGCCCTGAATCCAGTTTTCTCATTTCATTTTTCTTTTTAATTTCCTAGTTACGGAAATCCCTTTTCTATCCGTTTGTCTGAAAAGATTTCTGGGACCATTTGAGCTTTTGTCCTCTATTTTTCTGTCCGTTTATTTTTTGTGCATTACATTCTTAATAGTATATTCGGTTTCAGAAAACTTGCTCTGGAGGAGAAATTAAGACGAGAGGCAGAGGAATTTGAACGCCGAAGAAAAGAAGAAGAGGAAGCCAGTCGATTGCTTATCGTGAGTTTCGAAATTTAATCCATCGATCAAATGTAGGAAGCTGCTTCTGATTGGGGGTGGCAATTGTTCTTAAAACAATAGAGAACAATACATGTAATTAATGCTTGTGACGAAGCACCATTGTTTTCAAAGTTATTTGGAGCTTCAGCCCCCTGCCCCCCCCCGATTCTTACAGGTCTAAAAGCTAAATAGATACTCAATCATTTAGCTTTAAGGTTTAGAGTTCTATGGTAGTATACCAAATATACAATTGTGTAGAGCGTAATTTTCTTGTCAAATACAGGGTGTTCCAAAAAACATGTGTGACGTTTTAGTTGCTACTTTCAAGGGAGCTATGAATCCCATTTTTCCGTTCTGATTTGTGAATAGAAGAAACTTTGCAGTAAATCTGACTAGTTGTTTGAATAAATGTTGAAAAAGTGTTGTTTATTCATAACAGGAGAAATTAAAAGTTGAAGAAGAAGCAGCCGAACGTGCAAGGTAAGTTTCTCAATGCAGGCCTTTCCACTGTGCACCTGATGGAGCTTTTGTATACTGCCTATGAAGGAATATTTCCAGCAGACTAGAAAGATCGTAAGAGATATGGCCATTTTGAAAAAGATAAGATTTAAAGTCGGACAATTACCAGCCCGAAACACAGCTAGAATTGGTGACGGATTCGGGTCCACGAGCGGCTGCCATCATGTAAACATTTCAAAATTCGGATTCAACAATCGAAATATAGTCTAGCTGGATGGTTTTATGCTGCTAGTTCTTGGTATATAGATTTGAAATTAATATCACAATGACTAGGAACATGAAAAATTGCAGCAAGGCAAACGCACTACAGTCTTGAACCGCCCCAATGTCTTTATGGAGACCAGAGAACTATTTGGATCTCTTAACAGTCGGTTCCGTGCTTACATGTACCCCCAAGGAAAATGGCTGAGCTAAATTCACTAACTATATCGTTCTTTTATAGAAAAGCTCAAGAAGAGCAAGAACGTCGAGACTATGATTTGGCTCTTAGACTTTCAACGGTAAGATTATATTGTTTACAAAAGTTTCATTCGTTCACCTTAAGCTGAAGGTGAAATTGCGGTCTTTACCCTTCGGTCTTTAGCGCCAAGCGCTTCTCAGAAGTAGCTAAGAGCTACTCGATTCCGCGACCCCTTGTCCTGACGCTTAAATGGTGGGGCTCTATCGGGTATCGAGCCCTGTCCGCCTGATTGTTCTGACTGCAAAGTCAGAGGATTACACCACTGCGCCGCAGAACCTTAGCTACTACAATGCCTGCCAAAAGTCCTTGGAACACTTATTAGGCCATTTCTTGATAAAGCACCCCCTTCCCCTAAAGAATATTGATTTGTAAGGTGGTTGTCGTAGCATTACATCAGAGTTGCGAATCGTCCTGTCATCCTCATTTTTATCCTTACAGAACAATATTATACTAAGGGGGAGAGGGGAAGATTGGGAAATCGCAAAACAATGGAAAATTTGCCGAGGCGTTCCAAAACTTTAGGCAGGCATCGTAGTCAAGTTAAAACTAAGAATGATGTGTCCCAGACGATTACAATTATTACGTGCTTTAAAGATCACTGAAATTTGATGAGAAGTTAATTTTGAATTCCTGTTTCCCGTTATTACAGGAAAGCCAAGTTGCTTTTGTATAGCAGATGCCCTTCCTTATGTCTGTCTACACGGTAAACATGAATTGAGCCTGGTCACAAATTAGCAAAAACAAAGATTTAAGATTAGAATAACTGAAGTTTGGACCTTTCTTAAACCTGTAAATATTATTGGGACCCATCGAATCATAGCAATACTTATTTAGCAGACATGTGATTACTAAGTGGACGTTTTCCAGTTGCAGTGCGCAAAAGCTCAGAAGAAATAATTTTAGATTTAGGCTTCGTTCATACCATGCTGGCACATCCTGAAAACGGCAAAAATTTGACGGTACCAAATTTTAGCTAGTGCTCACACGATATTGGCACGATCACTGCAAGACATGAAATTCGACGGTACCTACCAATCTCTTTGCAGTCCTTAACAGATGTGAGAGTGGAACTTGTTTCATGTTTGCTTGTGCTTAACACCCAATGCAAGCTCCAAACTAAATGTTTTGTACTATTACTAATTTGCTTTGTAGGAGGATGAAAATTCATTAAAAGGAGCCAAGGTAAGATCGTTTCCATTTGCAGTTTGTTTTTCAGGTGATACGTACAGGGTGTCCCAACAAAATTTTGCCCCGTTTGCCTAAAGATTACGACAAAACGGCAATAGATTCTCGCCAAACTTTTGTATGATGTTGCTCTTCAGATGTTGAAATAAAGTTTGCTTCGATTCTCTTAAAAATCCGTTGAAAAAGGATCGAGCTATGACCTTCAGAAGACCAAATTTGCCTGATGACTGAAATCAGCGGTCGGCCATTTGGTCTTACTATTTTGCAGTCATAAGTAGCTTCACGTGAGGTAAGGAATAGATTCTGTGATATCAGAAATTCGGCTAGAATCTTTTTCTGTTTTGTCGCAATCTTAAGGCAAACGGAGCACAATTTTTTTGGGACATCCTTTATCTTTTTATAAGAAACTGAGAAATTCACCTGTCATTGAGAGTTTCATGAGATTATTTTCGGGGAGACTAATTTCGGGGAAATTTTTACGGATGTTTGTTTTGAATTACTGGTCGAGAGAACTTCCTTTGTCTGCAGTCGCTAATCGCTTTGAATTGAGATGTCAATCAAACGCAGCTGTTGCTATTGTATTACAAAATCTGCCCTTGTTAAAATGGTGAAGTTGAGTTTTTCCAAGGGTGTTAGGACGTTTGCCTAACACCCTACACCCTTGGTTTTTCAGCACCTATCGAGTCTGCGACCCCTTGTCATGACGCTCAAGTGGTGGGGTCCTACTGGGTATCGAACCCACTCCGCCTGACTGTTCTGGCTGCAAAGTCAGAGGATTACACCACTGCGCCACAACACCTTCAAATTCATTTGAACCCAGTGTTTTTGTTATTCTGTTTTTGTTGCCATCATTTCATCCATTTTGCTGTTTATTCTAGAACCCAAATCAAGTTATAGTCGAAGATGCCAAGCCGAAGCAGTAAGAAACATTGATGAATTCCTTTTCATATGAATTTTCTCGTTTCTCACGATAGCATGTATCTCTATATTTGTTGCGATTGATAAACTATAGATACCTGCTTCGGTTTTTTCAACAAGAGGAAAAACGCTGTCCGTAAAAGCGCTACCGGGTGCGCTAAAATTAACTATGCACGTTTGGCAGGCCACAATAAATCGTACACAGGATCGATTTTGAAGATTTATGACTTAATCGTTAGCAGAAAGCCTGAATTAGATACTGGAACTTTTTGCAAATTTTTTCATTTTCAGTTTTTAGAGCTTGAAGCGAGTTTCTTAAAATTTTAGTTTTCGAAAACATTGAAAACGATCACAAAGCATCGATCAAGTTTTCTAAAGAATCAACATAAATGGACAAAGAGAGAACTTGTTCGTGGTGATTTAGGATTTAGAAATCGATAAGTTGTAATCTGCTCTGCTGTACGAGAGTTCGTACTAAACCTCAAAATCCCTCTGAAAACGTTCTCTCTTTGTTCGTTCATGTTGAATCTTTTAAAATTTGATCGACGTTTTTTTGTCAGTTTCAATGTATTCGAAAACGAACATTTTAAGAAACTCGCTTCTAGCTCTAAAAACTGAAAGCGGAAAAATTTGCAAAATTTATGGAATCTAATTCAGTCTTTGTGCTAAAGATTAAGTCATAAATTTTCAAAATCGGCCCAGTGTACGATTTATTGTGGCCTGCCAAACGTGCATAGTTTATTTTGGCGCACCCGGTATTAAGCCCCACCATGGGCCTTATTTAGTTTCAAGACTCCAGGTTTATTAGAGAGGGGTCTTATTCACAAAGTCAAATGAATAGGATATAGATGATAGATTTGTAGTTATTTTACCCCATATTTTGCGGAATCCACGTGTAATTCTTCGAGTCATATTCGGAGTCATATACACAAATTCGACAAGGTTTTATCCCAAACCATATCAAAATTAACATACACACTTGTTACACTTGTTAGCTAAATAAATGGAAAATCTTTGGTATCCTCTGGCATTTATTATAGGTGGGGGGGGGCGATGAATAGAAAGGATGGTCCTTATTTAGATTTTTAGAGAGGGGGCTTATAAGAGACGGGCTTGATAGAGAAGGGACTTAAAGGGGCTCCGTCGTCAAAATGTAAACAAAACGATGATTTTTGCAGTTTTTTGAAAGGTGATATCACATAGGATTTTCGTATTTTTTCAAAATGAAAGTTGCTGTTTGGGCATTAATCCTTGTACTTCACAAAGGAACAAACCAAACATTCATATCTCCTACGATTGCTCGAATATAAGTGGATTTTTAACGGTCACTTTTTTTTGGCTTGGGTGAAGCCACCAAACAAACTGCAGAGAACAATGGATGAACAATGGATAATCCCCGACACGTGCAAGTTTACGGATTTGTTTACTGTTTGCCGACTGAGCCCCTTTAAAAGAGCGGGTGGTTAATAGAGAGGAAAGCTAGATAGAGCTTTTACGGCAATTATGAAAATAATCAAGGTTGCCAAAAATAATGACAAAGAACACGAAATTCCTTTTACTGCATTAAATCACAATTAAAATGGAGTAAACATTCGTGCAATCTATTTAGAAGCAACCTTAAGATCATGAATTTCAGTCCTAGATAGCTTCCAAGTGTTTTGAAAATATCATATAATTTTGTTGTAGATCCCCGAAAGCGGTGAACAAGAACAGTGACTTGAGAGCAATGAAATACGATGAACTAAGGGGACTCATCAACACTTCCACAGGTTGGTACATCGTTTCTTTAAAATTCATAATACAGAGTAAAGACGCATTATGTCTCATTCAATTTTTACCCTGACGATCCTCTGCGGGACACCTCGGTAATTTGCTAAAAAGTATTCTCAGCCCCCCGGGGATCCGGGGATTTGACTGTAAATTTTTCTCCGGCCCCGTGGCATTTAAGTGGCATTTGACAATACCCAGGAGCTTTCGCTTTTACAGTTCTGGGAATATGGCATGTTCTCAGTGCCAAGCCCCCGGACATTCGCCTAGAAATTTGCAGGAAATTTTTGTTGGCCCCCTGTTTACCCGGGGAAATGGCTATGGTAGGAATGGAGCGGGACACTAAGCTTGGTTTAGACCAGAGTAAACGCGTATTTGAAAGGGAGCGCATCTTCTAAACTCATTTCAAACGCATTTTAGTGAGTTATCGCTTCAAAACGGAATCAACAATTTTTTTGTTTACCAAGTGAACCAGAAGAAGGTTCCCGCTTTGAAAAATTCATAACACCATGATGAATGTGAGTGATCTAATTTCTAGTTAAAACGCTGATTTTTTAGTTACTTAATTCAATGAACGATGCTGAGACTTATGTAATGTGTCTATCTCTTTAAGTGCATTCAATTGTCGAATATTTGCTAGATTTTGAACTTTAAAGTTTGACTGATACCAATTTTGTTATTCTTGTTTAGATGTTGAGTTATTAGCAGCATGTCGTGCCGAATTCCATCGACGTTTGAAAGTTTATCATGATTGGCGTAAAAAGAATATGCAAAACAAAACAGGGAAATCATCCGAACAAAGAGCTCCAGTTGACGTCATTAAAAATGGTAAGTGAGTACTTAGGCCAAACATTGAATCCTTAAAAGGTAAAGTAACATGTGGTTTGTCTGCATTGAAAAAACTTAAAAACATTCTTCCGCAATCTAAGCTATGTGAGGTGTACCATGCGCTGGTTGAAAGTCACCTCCGATATGGGGATGTTATCTGGGGTAGCCTGCCCAATACGAAGCTGCACACGCTTCAGCGTCTTCAGAACAGGGCCTTCTCAATTATTCAAAATTCTAGACTAAAGGACCCCTGGACCAGTAATGGGCTGAACGTTGATCAGATCATCTATTTTGATAGATCTATCATGACACACAAAATAGTCAACACGCAGTGCCCCGAGAGCCTCTGGAACAAATATAATCAGATGAATGAAATTCCTAGGTTTAAGCATCAGTTTTAAAGGTCCACAGCTGTGGCAAACGTTATCCACCAACTATACGAAATTCTGAATCTCTTTGTCAGTTTAAAACAAAAATAAAAAATTGGAACGGAGAAAATCGCCCATGTAAATTATGCCGCGTTTTTATTCCGAACTTGGGCTTTTTATGATGATGATATTTGAATATCTGCTATTATACACTTTTATGCCTTTATACTGTATACTTTTGATGAATTGTAAATATTTTATCCCCTTTTTTCTGATGTAACATTTGTATTTTAAAGTTTTAACTAACGTTGGAAATAATTAGCTGATTACTTTTAGCTATATTTTTATGTATCCAACGGTAAAGAAATTGATAATAATAATAATAATAATAAACAAACACAAGAAACAATAGAAATCTCGACATCCCAAAGTTTGAGCTTGAGTGTACAAAAAAAGTTTTTCACCTTTCTGGGCTTAAAGCTTGGAATTGAAATAAAGAAAATCCCCTCGCTCTATCAGTTTGAAAGAAAATTAAAAACGCATTTAAAGAGCTCAGTGAACCCTAACTAAAACACGATTCCCATGTTGATCAGACCTCGGCCTGGATCCAATCGTAGCCAACACCGAAGTTTTAATTTGTTTTATTATTAATTTATGATACATTTGTAAGTTTTGTAGTTTAATTTTGTACTGATGGGATATCGTGTAAAAATATGAAATTAATAAAAAAACGATACCCAACCTCGTTCCCAACGGTATCTGTTGTTGTCAGTAGAAGGCCAGACCTCAGTGTAGGCATTGCAGTTTACTGAAAACCTTCATTGTCACTGGGTACGAGGTTGAACGATGCCAGCACAATTTAAAAGCTCAATCTTAGTATATTTGTCCGATGGGGATACGCCGTATTTCTAGGTATCGTTTTCACCTCTTTTTCTAGCACCGGGTATCAAAAGAAGGCAATTTTTGGAGCCGGTTGCCAAAAGATGACAAAAGGTGTGATGTCAGAAAGGGGATATTTTGTAAGAGCGGGTTGTTGGTTGTTGCTAAGTCCAATTTTTATGTTTTAGAGTATACTTTTCACCGAATTTTTTTCTTCTCGCCGACAAATTAATTGCCCAAGGCAGATATAGCCTTCTTCTTTCGATATATGCTCATATTTGCTCGTAAAAACAAGTTTTGGAATGCACGAGCGAGCTAGCTACCTGGGTTTCAGACAAAATTGTTGGGGCTTCGCTTGCTTTGAATCACTGGTTGAGAGAATTTTCTTTGTCTGGCGATCGCTAATCGCTTTGAATTGCGGTAGCAATCAAAAGCAACTCAAGCTATTTGTCTTACAAAATCTGTCCTTGTCGGTGTCAATCAAATGCAACTCATGCTATTGTCTTAAAAAATCTATCCTTGTTGCTCGTCATTGACTTTGTGCATGTTCTTTTGCAGCCGAAGAAAGCTCCCGTTTGCCGCAACAGCAGCAAGAACAGAAGCCTCCACAGAAGACAGCTAAAAATGCTCCGCGGCCACAGAGATTCTTCCGAATCCCATTTGCCCGACCAGCCGATCAATACAGAAATACGGAGTATAAGAAGTGTGGTTGGTGGTAAGTTTCCATTCCATTTTTTATTCGTGTGTCTTCTTTGCATCAAGTTCTGCCGAATGTCCAGAAAATGGAATTTTCCAAAATCAGCGAAATTTGTTACTGTTTCTGATTTCAGAATTTCTGTCTTTGCAATGGTGCTAATGGTGCTAATGGGCAATTTAATTCGGACGTTGTTATCTTTCTATTCGTATGAGAACGAGTTGATGAAATCATTAGCTTGAAATAGCTTCGTTTAAACTCTCTTGGTTAAATAAACTTCCAGGAGCTAGTTTTTTCACTTCCAAACTTGTTTACATGCGGTAAAAACTTAGTTTGAATATCTGTTTTACAATTGACCCTATAATTTAAAAGTAAAAATGATCTAACACAATCAATATTATACATCTAAAGTCATAAAATATTTGTCAAAACGTAAATAGAAAAAAAAATGTAAACCAGCTTCCCTTGATATTTTCAATTATAAGGTTGGAGTCTAGCTTTAAATGACTGGATGGATGGCGCTAATTTGATATCAGAATGGACTTTGTTCCGTACATCAGCCCCATGGAAAGCAAAGACCTTTTACTATAAGCTGATCTCATTCGAAGTATTGCTAGATCGCACTAAATGCTACGTAAGACCCGATTGTGAACATCAGATAATCGGTTATTGGATGTGAGTCCACTAAGAGACTTATATACCGTAATAGATGTTTCTCTGTGGACTGGGCTATCAGCTGAAAGCCAGCCTTATCTTTGCAAGACAGGAATATCCAATGGCCCAAAAGGGTTCCTGTAAAAATTCTGCAGCTCTATTATGCAATTTTTGCGAGGTGCTCTATTTAGTACTGCCACAGCAACTCCAGATTGAACAAAAATAGCTGAAGTGGTGCTCAACGATGTTTAAATACATGCTCCTTAAGGTATCTTCTTGGACATATTTTTTTAGCATATTACAGATGTCGAAGGGCTCGTGAACATTTCTTTTGATGGAACTTTGCCTGGCTTTCCCATAAGAAATTATCTTATGATTGGGATAACGAACCTGTTCTTGTTGTCTTCGGAGATAGCTTTTTGTTTTGTCTTTGGAGATCGCTGTGCCGGGATATTTGATTAACATTCCGTTATAGCTGCTCTTAATCAAAATGTTTATGGTGTATTGAATCCCGCTCTACGTAAAGTTTAGTCCCGTTTCTCTTGTTCCAGGTATGCCCATTTTGACGGTGAATGGGTTGCCAGGCAACTTGAGATACATCCAAACGGGGTTTTGCTTCTCATTGCTGGAAAAGATGACCTTGAAATGTGTGAGCTGAGCCTAACACAATGTGGTTTAACGAGGAGACCTGGGGCTGAGATAACTCGTAATGAATTCGAGGGTGAGTGGAAGAGAAATGGTGGTATCATTGCAGATGTTCAGGCCAAGCCTAGAAAATGAAGAGCTGATTTAGATAGTTTTCAAATTTTATGATAATTTCAAGGCCCAATGAGGATATTGTATCGGTTGATTGTGCATACACTGTTGTTTGTCTCTGTGTCCTCGCATGCTGCAAAGGCGCTATTTTTCGTGGTAAAAGAGAGTTTACAAAACCATGACGGTACCAACCAGAACATCGTCTAGTATCTTGCAAACCAGTTATTGTTTCCCAGCCGCTACCTTGTATTTATTTAGATGTCTAGATCTGCATCACAGAATGACAGATATGGGATTTCTAAGTTCTGTAATTGAAAAGACAGCTCCACGATTCGTAGGGGATCTTTGCAGGCGATGGTTTGAAGCAAAAGCAACATTGCGTTGCAGTTGAAATTGCTTTCATGATTTCGTAAACGCCGTAATATCATGGATAGCCCCCTTGCACGAGAGGAAGACAAGGAGAGAAGCAACAGAATGTAAAGTTCACTTATACAGCTTCCTATGGATCATGGATGAACAATTTATTGAAACTTGACGACACAATTTCCAGAGCAAAGCTTTTTTCGCACTCGGTAAGAGCATTGTTTGCAGATAAATATGATGTTGATACACTCATGTTTTATATAAGAAACTGCATCTAAAAACTGCGCTAGCCTGTTCCAAAAAATTGAGAAACTCTACCAGAAGCAATCAGATTTCAGTTTTTTCGATTAACATGCAAACTTATTGAGCTGAAGAGTAGAAAATCTTTGGTAACCTCTGGCATTTAATATGTCATTGTTAGTAACCTAACTGTTGCAGATATACCATGTCGGCAACAGTTCTTCCGCAATCTTTCCAAAACATGTTTATTCTATTTCTAATTATTCTCAGTGCTTGGCAAAATTCTTCCTTCGTTTTTCGGCCTTGTCGTCTGGAACGCGGTCTCGAATTTTGGTCATCATTGGGATATGAAATATTGTAGGTTAATTATTATTATTATTATTAGAAACGTAATGCACTTTATTTAAATTAATTCAAATATACTTTTTAGCACAGGGACAGTTCTTCGATTCCAAATATTCGTTTTTAGACTGGGTTTTAGAGAATTCCGTAGAAATTCCGTAGTCTTATTAAAACCTGACATGAGGGCCTGTCAGAGTTAATGGGGTTAAAACCCAATCGTGGGAAATTAATGGTATTCTCAAACATTCAATTGCTATTGCTTCAGAAGCCGAAATCTTGCCTCATTTACTAATATCCAACAATTTAAACTAGAGTAAAGCCCCGCTTTTAAGAAAGCATTTCATAAGAAACTCAAGCCTTGAATTTTGCTGAACAATAGGTTGCCTAAGGGAGAACAATAGGCTGACGTCAAAAAGTGGGATTCTTAAAGGCGAGACTTTATCTGCGAATATGATACCAAAAGCACTTTAAAGCATGGCTGACACTAGGGTAAAGACCCCGGGGGGGGGGGGTACTTAGTATATTTTGCTGACGCCATGTGCACTCCTTTCCGGGTATCGTTTTCGCCTCTTTTTTCTAACGCCGGGTATCAAAATAAGGCAATTTTTCTAAAGCCGGTTGTCAAACGTGTTATTTCATTGTTTTTCGCCGATTTTTACGTTTTGGGATATGCTGTTCGCCGATTTTTTCTAAAGCCGGCTATCATTTCGAGGGAAAATTTCTAAAGCCGGGTGAAAAAATTTTTCCTTAGAGTGCACCCCCCCCGTACAATTGAAAGTCAAGTACCCCCCCCCCCCCCCCCCCCCCGGGTAAAGACGCGTTGGAACAAAGGCGCCTACGTTGTATAAATTGTGTTTATTCGCAGTGCTGCTTTCGGGACATAGTCTAGTACACTTTTGTTCCTTCGATCCACAGAATAATTTTGTTCTGGCGCAGTTCAAGAATATCAAGTTATATAAGGAGGTAATATTGAATTGAAAGGCTAATTTATCAACTTGAAATGGTAATATTAATTATTTGACACTTTTAATTCTATTTTTTAAAGAACGAAAATGTTCATCACTTTCACTCGATTGGAGTTCTGACTGAAGAGAAAAAGAAATTTTCTTGCTAAATTATTCGCAAAAAGGAACATATAATTTACTTACTTTATGTGTGTTTTTGTGCAATGTATTATTTTGACTGCCCCCTTAACCTCCTGCGCATAGTGCTTCGTAGTGCACTGTATTATTAGCAGTGCAGGAGGACAACAAAGAAACTTCCTTCTCTTGTTCCTTCGCCTTTTCCCTTTGTTCCCCTGTGATAACACTGTGCAATACGAACAGGCAATTGAAACAATACACTGCATATAAAAACACACATTAGACCATATTTCTATGCATTAAACCCTATAGTGGTCGGGCTAGACTTGCCCCAAGTCTATTTCGTCAAAGAATTTCGTCAAAAAAAATTGAAGGGAAAAGTGAAAGTTTCGTATTTTACTTTCAGGTAGACTTACTACAGTTGACGAAATATACTTGGGGCAAGTCTATGGTTGGGCTATCTGACACGTCTTATTTTGGTCGGGGGGGGGGGGGAGGGGGCAAAAAAGCCTCTCCCCTACCTTGTTCTTGACTGGTAATAGGTAAAGCAACCAAATTGCTATTAGCTCCAGGCATGTACTTATTAAAAGTGTAAAGGTCAACTCAAAATTAGCTATCTTTATTGCTCACGTCAGCATTTTACTTTGTATGGTGAATAAAAGCGGCAAAAGGAAAAACGTGATAAAATCAAATTTCAAGCCCAATTTCCATCCAAACATGATAATTATGATGAAATACATCAAATAATACTGTAGTCTGTAAAATAAATTTGCAAAATACAGTACTGCAAGTTGGCTACTTTTTTGCAAAATTGTGATTTGAGAATTCGCGATTTTGACAGGGTCAGTCCCGGGAAATTGTCTCCCCCTATCATATATCAAAATATTTCAATGAAACTTCACTAGAAGTAGCACAATAGGTAGCTGCAAAAAGTCAGAAAGTTTCATTGCCTTATACTTCGTCATTGCAAAGGTATCAGAAAAATCTACTAGGGAGACAAATCTGCTCCCTCCCCCCTCCCGACCAAAATAGGGTTAAGTAAGTAAATTATATGTTTCTTTTTGCGCATGGCAATATGAAAAATAAAGCATTTGGTACATACCTAGGCCGATCAAAGTTTTTTCCTCGTCATAATCATCATCATCATCATCATAATTGCTGTTGTGCAAACAAGGACAGATTTGGTAAGACAATAGCACGAATTGGTTTTGATTGACACCGCAATTCAAAGCGATTAGCGATCGCAGACAAAGAAAATTCTCTCAACCAGTAATTCAAAACAAGCAAAGCTGCAAAAGTTGCTCTGAAACCCAGGTAGCTAGTTCACTCGTTGTGCATTCCAGAAATCGTTTTCAAGAGCAAAAGTGAGCATATATCAAAAGAAGAAGAATATATCTACAAATCTACCATGGGCATTTAATTTATTTGATTCCAAAGCCGATAATTAAAACACTTACTGCTCCGCTTCTGAACCAAAGAAATAAAATGCCCGAGGTAGATGTGTAGATATATTCTTCCTCTTTTGATCTATGCTCATGTTTGCTTGTAAAAGTAATTTCTGGAATGCACAACGAGCGCGCTAGCTACTTGGGTTTCAGAGGAAATTTTGCGGCTTTGATTGCTTTGAATTCATGGTCGAGAGAACTTTCTTTGTCTGCAGCCACTAAATCGCTTTGAATTCAGGTGTCAACGAAAGCATCTCATGCTATTGTGTTACAAAATCTGCCCTTGTTTATTGTGCACAACATAAAGGTTATGCATGGCAGCAAAACTAAACTCTGAAAAAAAACTAAACTATACTCAACTAAATTAAACGCAACAGGAACAGAATATATTATATGAATAAATTGAAAACGTTAAATCATAGGTGTGTGTACATGCAGGCACACATCCATCAATCTTTCTAGTGTTATAAACAACTACAGTAAGAACCCGCAAAATCGAAACCACTTTATAAGAAACCTCAGGCTGATTTTTTTGAGAAATTGTGCCTTCATATAAGAAACTTCTTAGCCTGATTTTAGGAAGGTTTCTTATAGGAGGAACCCAACTAAATTCATATTTAATGATCTTTGTTCAAATCAGGTCCCAAACATTTTTTTGAGATTTTTTCCAAAAGCATCTCTATCTAGACTATATACTTGGTATGTATGCTATGGTTGAGTAATTTTAGAGGTAACAAGAACATACCGTTTTGTTAGTGTTTGCTCTGGGTTTGTTTAAATATTCAAGTTGAAATCACTGAAGGTTTCTTAACCATGTGATAAGAAACCTTTCAGCCTGTTTCCAGATTAATGACCTTTTAAAAAGAAACTAAACAGGCTGTTTAGAAAAAACAAGTTCCTATTTTGCGGGTTCTTACTGTACCGGGTGACCCAAAAGAGACTTCACGAGTTAGATTGCACATAGACAGGGCTTCATGAATGGAAATGTTATGAACAAGAACAAGGTATCAGCATGCAGTGGAAGGGTTTAGCTAACTTTTGAGATGTCGCTTGGTTAGTTTAAGCTATGAGTACACTCTGAAAGCCAGTTTCAAACATATGGTAACTCATTAATTGCTCAAATTAACCCTTCCTTTTCCAGTCTATGTTTTGGAAAATGTGGAAAAAGCCAAATTCCAAATTTTCATTCGAGCATGACATTTGAATAAGGAATAGAGGTAAATAATTTTGCAAACAACCGACTTTCACCGACCTCTTCAAATTCATCTCTATGTTGAGTTTGTACAAAACGTTGATTGGAAAATGATGGCAAATATTTGGCTCTAAATCAGAAATTTGGGATTCGCAATTTTCTTTCAATCTGATTTTTCGCGCAGTACATAATCATTGCTTAAACTGACTATGCAGCAACTCTAACGATAGCGAAGCCTTTCAATTAAACGGCGGTGTAAAGCATTTGTCAATATCTTTTGAATTCAAAAAGCTAGTTATGATTTGCTCGTGACTTTTTTTTGGGTCACCTGGTCAACTGCTGTGGTTCTTGTAGCCTGCGTGCAGACTATACCCAAGGAAAAGGTATAGTCTGCGCAACACCGCTCACTTTTGTGTAGTGCGTGCTTCAGCATTTATTTCGCAATAGTGATAACAAAGAGAACTAATTGTTGTAACAGCCAATAAAATCACTTTCCCGGGAAACGAGGAAGCAATCAGATTTGAGAACGGATATCATGTGATAAAATCTCAGGTTTCACTTTGTTCTCTAGGCAAACTTCATTAGCAACACATTACTCTGAAATTTTAACTACCCTACTGCAGACAGCAATAAACAGACGCTAAGGAGCAAGGGCCATTGAAACTGCCATTGAAATGAAATGCTGGCGCTTACAATACACGAAACTGAGTGGCGTTGCGCAGACTATATCTTTTCCTTAGTTAGGTATTGTCTGCACGCAGGCAATGGTTCTTGATGCCCATCGTCCATTGGGCGTTCATTGAACCGTTTTCATTTCTTTGTTATTTCCACTTTGCGCAAGACTCAGACTACGTTCACACTATACTGGCACAATTTGAAAACGGTAGACAAATTTAACGGTAGCAAACTCAGCAAAGGTTCCAAACCTTTACAAAGGCTAGTGTAAAATTCAGTGACATATTTCATTAATCTGAATAACTTTATTGAAACTTTAGCTATTTCTCTATAATTCTACCGTTGGACTTTTCTAAAATCTTCAATATTTTAAGAATTAGAGTGTTTTTCTTCCTTTTCAAGAATTCAAAACAAATTTTCAAAAAAACTTAAAACCATCGTAATTTCTAAACTGTTTGATGCAACATGAAATAATTTCCAAGAGAACCATAGTTTATGGATGTTTACAATATAGTAACAGGCAAAAGTGTGTCACTCATCTGGCTTATGGTTTAGAAATTTGATGACGTCACATCCTCAAATGAGCTGAAATGTAAACTATGCTGTAATTTTGAAAAATATTCAAATTTCTGGAGAGTCCAACGGCAGAATTAGAGATAAGTATCTAAAGTCTCTGTCAAGCCATTCAATCAGAAGAAATGGAGCCTATCCTAGCAAACTCGTTGCAATCTTCCCAAGAATTTGATTTGTCCCCCTGTGCAGTAGGTTAAAGCTCATGCGCAGTAGTGTTTTGGGTTGGGGCTCTGCCGGGCGCATGAGCATTAACCTACTGAACGGGGGGGGGGGCACATACATTTCCTCGGACAAACCGTATCTCGTCTCCCCAACAAATCTTCCCAAGAATTTGATCCTAAAGAAATGCCTCATTTTGAAAGCGCGTAAAAAATGTGCCGTTTTTGTGTGAACGGAAGGCCTATCTGTCACCGTTTTCAAAGTGTGCCGGTATCACGCAGTCTCAATCAAACACAATTCTGTCAGCATTCCTCAAGTCTCATTCAAGGTTATCCAAATTGAAATTCGCCAAATTAGCACCTTCTGACCAAGCAGCATGTCTTGAGCCATCAAATTCGCCAGCATGTAGGTTGCCTTCAGCTAATCGATGATTCGTCCCTCCTATTGTCTCCTTGCATTCGGGACATTTCGACTCCTGCATTGCTCCTCCACATTCACCAATCGCATAGAAGTGGCCATTTTTGCACTTGTACCACTTTCCTTTGCCGAGACCAACAGCTTTGACTATCATTTCTCGCTCTTCTTGTAGCGCCTGTAACTCTTTGATTTTATCGTCAAAAACTTTGCGTACTTCCAGAACCTAGGGAATAAGAGTTGTATTGAAGTATTTCAGTTCAATGATATTGCAAATCAGGAACCCTAACCTGACAGCAGATGTACAGTGTGCTGAGCGATGGGAACTTTGGAGGGGGATCAGTGGCGGTAGCAAATGCTGTTGTTGCTGTTCCCTTGTCCGGGGTTGCTGTTGTTCGGCATCATGCGCATTTGCTGGCCTGACATTCAATGCGGACAGATTCCAGTATTCGTCAGTATTTAATCATATTTTTCTACCTGTGTCCTGTGGTATCGTCTATGGGGTGTAGTATAGTTGTACCGGGTGTTAAAAAAAACGCAACAGATTTGAAAAATTCTAATGCAAACATTTTCGTATTCATTATCAAACAAGTATGTTTATTCAAATCTGCAATAATTAGATTAAATTTTGACATACTTTGCAATATTTTTGGTGACTTGGTTGTAGAGTTGAAAATCTGCAAACTTCAAAATTGCCCTAGGTCAAAACCAGAACTGCTATATCAACATTTTCAATTAAAAATGAACACTCAGAGCTCCCTCGAGACTGGCTAGCTCATGAATCAGCAAGGGGTCCCTTTGTTACAGTTTCTTAATCAAGTTATGTGCTTGTCCGTAATCCTGTGAAGTCGCAGACATTGCCATGCTTTTAATTTTATACTTTGCACTAATCCTGGTAGGTCAGGTTTTGCCCTGACAGCAAATTTGAAGTTTGTTGATTTTTAACTTCAAAACCAGGCAGCCCTAAAAAGAGCTCAATTTACTAACTTAACAACAAATAAAAAAATCAGATAATTAACAACAAATAAAAAATAGAAAAATAATTTGGACTTAGATCTACTTGCCAAAACAAGAAATTTGAAGATCGCTCTGATAAAACATTTTTGGTGAATTTTCAAATTAACGGTAGTACTTTTTGAGACCACATGCAGAATTGTGAATGCAAAATTTGGCTGCCCTCAAAGATAGTAAGAAAGAAAGAAAGCACCAGGAAACATTGGGCCTGAATTTGTGTTATATGTTTTTGTTTTGCGCAACATAATTGGTCTAATTTGTGGAGTTGTCAGTCAATCGAAATCGTGTGCCTATGTAGTAAGTCAAATGAATGTCTTGTCTAATGTCTACTAACCTTTGATTTCATCAGCATAATTTCTTCTTGGCCTATTCTTTGCATACCTGTTAAAGTTTTATATACTTCCTTGATACTGTTCATCTCCTCTTCGGGAATTTTCTCTCTGAATTCTTCGAATTGGGGATTGGACAATGTATCCCATGCCAACCAACGCAACGTTAAACGACGCAACTCCAAATCGGCATCTTTTATCTGCTGCGATGAGATGTTTTTTTGAGTGATGAATTTAATTAAGGCATTTAGGCTTGGGCATTTAAGTGGTTTTCTTGATTTTTTTATTTCTCTTGGGACGATTTCCTTAAGGCTGCCTTTAATTCTATTGATCAGCTCAACAGCCCTCTCTAAAAGCTGGACCTGATTCTCTGTGACTACAAACGTAGCCTGCGTGCAGATCCAATCTTCCGAAGAACTTCCTTCTCTGGAATCTTCGATCTGCGAGCATTGTATTGCAAACCCTAATGGATATTTCACTTTCTCCAATACATTGGTTTTGTACGTCTGGTATTTGACAAGTGGGAAACTTGACAGAGCCTTACCCGTAAAATCGAATAGGACGCCCTTCGTGTAATTTAAATCTATGACTGTATTATCATAGGCCGATGAATACATTTTGTAGGTTTCTGATTTAAGTCCTTCAATTCTAGGCCCCAGAGCTTCCAAATTCTCTCTCTTCTTGTTTCGGACAACTTCCTTGATGCTGTTTAAATTTTCCATGGTTTTCTTGAGTTGATTGCTGTATCTTTTGCTCCTCATTATCGGCGTTCGGCATTTTGGACAAACTTTCATGCGAATTTCAGCGTTGTTGTCTTCTCCATCATCATCCTGTTTCATCCATTGATCTAGGCCCTGAACCTCGAAGATGTGATTGCAGTCAATCAGCTCCACAAAACGCGCATCTTTCTCATCTTCATTACCGAAGAAAATCTCCGTTATTGCTGCGCTATCGCAATTTCTACACCAGCTTGGGCATTGCTCTCCGCACAGGCCAATGCATTTATTTTTCTTGCGACATTTCTTGCACCTTATATTCTTCCTACAAGGCTTATTACATGGCTCGTGCTCACATAGCTCATTACAGCGCTTGTTGCATGGTTTGTGCTTGCAGGCCTGTTCGCACTTTTCCATGCATGGCGTGCAAACTTCACCACAGGATTTCGGGCATTGGCTATGAAAACATTGATTCACACACTCCTTTCTGCACGGTGGGCATTCCTCTGCGCAGGATGCTCTGCAGATATGAGAGCATATCAGCACTCGAGTGCATCGCTGCTTGCACAACACATGCAATCGACCTTGCAAGCAACCAGAACATGTACCGCCACATACATGACCACACTCCAGCATCTCGTTGCACTGAACATTGCATTCTTTACTTTGAGGGTCTTCATGACATTGGGTATCAATTTGATGGCCACATTTTCTCTCTTTCTTCACTTCGATCTTGCATGTATCTTTTTGTGGCTTTTCACAGCAAGGCATCAGAAGGTGATGTGAACATTCAAGAACTCTCATCACTGCAAATTGGCAATCGAAGTTAGCTGGCATTATATGGCAAGGGATGCGTTGTTTATGCCCGCAGATTGGTATCGTTTTCTCTACTATGACCAAGCATGGACCACAATCTCTTCCAAAGTGACACTTCTTTCTGCATCTGTGCTTTGAGGGGCAGGGGTATTTGTCACAAGGCTTGGTGCACCGTGTGTGGTCATGTCCCAAGTCATCTGGATGACACGCTCGCTGGCATGTATGTCCACATTCCAATCGATAGTTGCACTTTAATCTGCAACCGCCTTCCGGTGCCTCGTTAAAATCTTGACTCACTGCAGCATCAATGTGCGTTTCTGGGTGCTTTTTGCAGAACAGACTTAAAGATTTGCCAAAATGTTGATTCTGTTTCGCTTTTTTGACAATATTGCTCCACATTTTATTCTTACTTGCGAGCAGCGAGAAATTCCCTATGACGTATAGGCCATGTTTTGCCCTTGACAGCATCACACAGACGCGATTCTCGTCACCAATGAAACCAACTTTTTCCAAGTCATTGCTCCTGACAAGCGACAGTAACACAATGTCGTTTTCTTCTCCTTGATAATTATCAACAGCAACAACACGTACGCCTTCGAATCCCTCACGTGGCATCAGTTTTCTAATCTTTAGCAGCTGTCCAACATACGGTGTCAGAACTGTTATTCGCGCAGGTGAATAGCCCTGCAAAATCAGATATTTGCAAAGCGCTGTGATGTATTCTGCCTCGTGTACGTTTGACTGACTCTTCAGATCGAGGTTCTCTTCCTCAGGGTGAGCATGATCAATAAAGAAGACGTTGGATGAGACCCCTTTGATGTCAGGGTATTCTTCCACCGATGGGTGATTATTCAGTTGTGGATAAATGTCCTGGACAAGACAAGCGATCTCTGGGCGCATTCTGTGCTGTACGTCTAGGCTGTGGCATTCCATGCCGTTGTTGATCATTCTTTCAAATAGTGACAAGTCCAGTCGATACTGCTTTGCCAACTTGAAAACTGAGGGCTTTGGCTTAAGCTGCTTGTGGTCTCCGATAAGTATAACATGTTCCGCCTTTTCTGTCAGAGATGTTATGAGATGTGCCTCGAGGACCTCTGCAGCTTCCTCGATGATGACAATTTTTGGGCTGATTCGACCAAGCACTTGTTGATATCTTGCAGCACAAGTTGTTGTCATGGCAATGACTTTGCTCCTCCGCATGACGAATTCGTCTTGTTCTTGTTTTATTTCGTTGAGTTTACTGCAACATTCATCGTAAGCCTTTCCCTTTTGTATCAATTGTTTCTTGTGGTATTCCAGGTATCTAAATTAGCAAAAAAGCATTACATTAATACTGGGTAGGTCAAAAAAGGTTCAGGCGGCGTTAAACAGATGACAAAGATTTGGCAGTTTCCACCATTGAGTCACACTCATTTAATGTCTCTTTTTCAATTCATTAAGGAGCAAGACCCTTCAGTCTAGTGGCCGATTTTGAAAGGGCCCTCCTACGAGGGGGAGGGGGTACCTCCTATAGGGGGACTGGTATACATGTGCCTGCCCGGGTTATGGGTTAATTTGCGATATTTTGCCCTGGTTATGGGTCATGTTTCATGAATTGTGTCCAAGTTATGGGTCTGCTTTATGGAAATTTGCCGTAGTTATTGGTAAATGTTAGCAGTTTATTGCTATTATTGGCTATTGTGACAAAAATTTTCATAAAAAGGAATGTAGCTCTATAAATTTTCAATTGACTCTGTATGTTACGATTCTTGTGGAAAATGTTGCCCGATTTATGGGGTCATATTTCAAAATTTTGCCATGGTTATGGAGTCATATTTCAAAATTTTGCCATGGTTATGGAGTCATATTTCAAAATTTTGCCATGGTTATCGGTCCTAACTCTGAATTCTCAAAGGTACATATATACCAAACCCCCTATAGGAGTTGCCCCCCCCCCCTCGCCCTCCACATAAAAACTTACAAAATATACAGGTTAAAATCATCTAAGAATTGCTTAATGAACATAATATGAATATATACAACTAAACCAGAAATCCTAACTATGAAAAATAAAAGAAACTGCATAAAACCAATAGACTGGGAATTTCTCAAACGATCCAGCAAACAGTGCGACCTCATTCCCACGCCCGACCTCCATCAAACTGACAACGGAGACCCAAAAACCAAATTTCCATTGCCGACAGAGCAGAAATCAAGCACAGAACCGCGGACACAGACGTGGCAGTTACCCGACTGGACCGTTAGAGAAACTCCCAGCCTTTTACATACAAGGTCTGAAAATATTAATTGAGGAAAATGTTAAGATCTGTTCTGGAACAAAATATTTGTTTACCGATCGATTCTTTGATATTCTTTGACATTTCTTTTATATCAATTTCCTACCATTTTCAAATTGCTCCAATCGTGTGAACTCTAGCTAAAATTTTGCTACCGTCAGATTTTTCACCATTTTGAAATTGTACAGGTATTGCATGAACGTAGTCTAAGTTTCTTTTTGATTACAAAGTACTTTGTAATCTAAGAGAGGGGGCTCCAGGTCAGTAAGAAAGAAAGAAAGAAAGAAAGAAAAAGAAAGAAAGAAAGAAAGTCCGTCACGCTCGTTAAAGCAATTGATTAACGTTTTATCTCTGCTAATTGGCACTGAAATAAAGAAAGCGCACAGAAAGCGCATACAAGACAGAAGTTTCCCGCGATCCTATAGCAACATTTGACGTCGGCTTATTTCATGTTAGACAGATTTGACACCATAAGATGGATAAATCACCACCACGATGTTTACCCTGGCACAACAACAAATTTACCCAGAATTGGCACGTTCTTGACTTCATTAGCAGCTTAATTATGTTGAAACAATCGTTTTCTAGAACGAACGCATCATTAGCCACTTATTGATAGTATTCATTATGCAAATAAGTCAAGTTTAGAGGATGATGTAACCGGCGGCCTGCACAGAGGCTAGCATTCGCAGCATCACCGAAGGTAGAAGGACCCCCCTCCGACACAGCTACAGATGCTAACGTCGCAGATGAAGTTGAGAGGAAAGGTGCAGAATTACAGCAAACAATGGCGCATTGACTGGGGGAAGGCACGTGGTCACACTGAACCAAAAGATCTCCATGCATATGATTCTGCACAGAGGTTATCTTCGTGACTGCTTGCCTCAAATTAGAAGCCCGCGAATAGAAACATTCTGCAGGGTTCCGCATAAGCAATTTTGCGTTATCGTAAATCTCACATGACATCTAATTTGAGACAGATGCACCAATAGTTTCATGCACGAACTAAGCAAACTGGGGGTAATGACTTTTGATTTTTTGCGTATCATCCTCGTTTGACATAAAGATCAAAATATTGCTTTCAAACGATTCTTGTCCTTATACAAGGCGCTTGATTTTCTATTGAAGGCGACTTTAGCAGCAACACTCATCTCTCTGACTGTAGCAGCATCAATGATCATTTGGGCTTATGGAGAAATCAATATTCAGTTTTCTTATGCTTGCTTAGCTCAGGTCGTACTTTGTAATCATCCAAAAGGATCTTATGTTCTTTATTGCGGCCTTTCCTGCATCAAATATATACTTAACATACCTCGAAGTAAGATATTTGTACAGTTGCCAACGTTGTTCAATGCTCAACCCCCATGGATAACCCATCTCTTGAACTTCCTTCTCTTCCATAGCTTCGCTTCTCTTTAATTGCCGTATCGCTCTTTTCTTTCTTTCTTCCTTCACAGGTATTGCCACATGAAACCCATTGATATCCACAACAAACCTTTCATCTGTCTCTACTTCCTCCTCTCTCTCAGCTTCGACTGCTTTCCTTTCAAGACGGGCGAATTCATTTTCGTCAATCACCCAACGATCAATTAACGCCTCAGCTTCCCCTTCTACATCAACCAGATCCGCTTCTGTCATCTCCTCTTGTATATCAACCGATTCCCTTTCAGTAGCGTCCCCTTGTTCATCAACCAGCTCCCCTTCTTCACTGTCAGACACAGCTTCACATACCAGAGACTCCTCTTGCGTCGGTGCTTCATTCGCAGTTTCATTAACTTGAGTGGCCTCCGTAAAACTTGGAGCCATATTGTTGTCTAAGGGTGATGACGTTCTGCGGGAATGATTCCTGGATGGTCTTGGGTTTACTGACGTTGGTTTACTGACTGAGATTGGTGAAGT
Source organism: Aurelia coerulea (assembly GCA_039566865.1). Classification (NCBI taxonomy): domain Eukaryota; kingdom Metazoa; phylum Cnidaria; class Scyphozoa; order Semaeostomeae; family Ulmaridae; genus Aurelia; species Aurelia coerulea. The sequence continues at coordinate 6,232,831 of CM076953.1, read as the reverse complement.
TCGTCTGTGGGTTGGTGATGATATGGAATTTCTCGCTTGTGTTTCATTTTGTCTTGAAAAGGCATCATTCATGCTCCTCTGTGCCTTTTGGCTGTGTTTTGATTGGTTCCTCAAATCATTGCTTTCATCGCGTATTTCCCACGCAAGCTCCCAAGATACAGGAATCAGATCTAAAAATATTTCCATGAAGGAAACATGCATTTCTTCACAAGCCTTGTCAAGATTTGCAAACCATTGTTGGCAACCTTGTGGCATAAACCGTAGTAGACGCTTAACCGGCAAAACTTTCCCGGTTTTGACAGACTGTTCAGGCAATGCTAGCTTTTCCTTTACATTGTCAAAATCTTCCGCCGCCTGCTTCATTCTTGCATACGCAAGTGAGTTTGCATTTTTGAGAGTATCAGGCTGCATACCTCGGCTTCCACTGCGCTTTTGAAAGATATTGCATCTTCTGACAGCCTCGTTTTGAGATCGACCACCAATACGTATGATCTCATTCTCATGACCAATGTTGATAAGGCCTTCCACGAACTGGTCCAGTGCATGATTTGTGTAACAAACTATCAGAATGTGAATCACGTCATGATATTTTCCTCCCCATGTCGCATTCTGAACAACATTCTTTAGCAATGTGTCAGCAATCTTAAGACCCAAGAAGGTCTTACCTGTCCCTGGAGGGCCTTGAATGACGACGAATTCCCTAGTGAGTGCTTCTTTAAAGGCCTTCAACTGTGACGTGTTTAGTTTGCTCTTGCTTCCAAGTTGTTCGACCTCACTTAGTGATACCATTCTGTCTTCTTTTTTATCAGAAGTAACACAACCTCTCAAGTCATATATGTTGTCTTTCATATCTGGTTGGAGGTACTTTGGTGGGCATGGGTTATTTGATGCTGATACAATATATTTAGCGCATGGAATACCGTTCTCTTTTATGTTCTTCAGGGCCTCAAGAACATGGCAGTAGGCTTGATAGTAAGACGGTGACTCTATCATCACAAATTCTTTGTCGAAGCTCCGATCAACGCTATTTAGGTCGCTGATGAAGTGAACGTCGATTTGTCCACCTTCGAGTTCTTTTATGTCGCGGTTTGCAACTGTGGCAAAGAGGAACGTTTCGAAATTATCTTCTGATAGACACAGGAGCGTGCCAAAAATCAAACGGCGAGAGTGAATCCATGTGCCTTTACGGATACGACTCACATCAAATTTCACTTTATGAATGAGTCCCCCTTTTGAGCAATTCGAATCCAAGATTTGCACTTTTTTATACATTTTGATGTTGTGTTTCCGTTCAGCTCGTGGTAAATTGCGTGATATCTCATGGATGCCTTCTCGAAGTGGTGCGATGAAATCTTCTCGTAGCAATCTGAATTGTATGTCGAGATATTCTTCGCCGTTTGAGTATTTGCCGCGTTCTTTGATAGGCCTTATGTATGTTTTGCTGGATTGCCAGATTTCTTCAATTGTTGGTATGACTGCGACGCTCCGGAAATCGTTTTGGGGCTTTGCATACGGCCCCGTTGCGAGGCTGTTATTTTGGCGTTTGGCCAGCAGATGATTTTCACGAATTTCAACAACTGCATTGAGCCTCTGCAACATTTGATCTTTTGCGGTCAGTTCTGCGTTTCTGTTCAATGCAACGATGAGACAATCTACTGGCAGCTCCGAGCATGAACTTGGGAATGAGGCTGAGAACTTCTCAAACATTAGAATGACGTCATTGATGAACTCTCCCAATGTTTCTGGTGTTTGATCACGCAGATTGAGTCCTTGGATCTGTAACGTAATTTGATTGCGTATCAACATTGATCCAGGCAGCAGGGAAATCAGGCCATAAGCATTCTTCTCTAAGGTTGACTGACAGACATTGGCAAAGATTTTAATCAAGAGGTTCACCCAATCTGGCTTCAGTTCTCCGCTGTCATGAAGTAATACCTTTATATCATCTCTGTATTTATTCAACGCATGAACAAGCTCGTCAGGAACCATCATACTGAACTCTTCAAGCTTGCGGTATCGAATTCTGCTCACTGAATGTTGTCTGGAATGGCTCACCGAATATCTGCTTGTGGTGTCTCGAGGTCTTGTGTTATCTCTTGTTTCTGTGGAGAAATGCGATAGCTGGATCTTAGGGACCGTTCATTATTTACAGACGGGTTGGTACCGAAGAGAAATGTTTTCTTGTCCAAAAATCTTCTTACCCAACTCTAAAAGTGACAGCAAAAACATCTACCCAACAATTTTCAGGTTGACAAAATTTTGTCCAACCCCTACCTATAAACATGGTTTCAATGTCAAACGATGTAAATTGTAAATTCAATACTGTAAATATTGATGACAAAGATGAGCAAAGTAGACACTGAAAGTGAAATGGATAATGTTGATAATATTGATGATGATGTTGAGATAATTTTGGACTTTAAACATTTGGTATTAATTGGTGGGAAAATTTTGTTTTCCCAACCTTGAAATTACATGAACGAATATTTACCCAATCTTTTTATGTTAGAAAATTTCTCTTACCAACCCATTTCTCTTCGATACCAACCCCTCTATAAATAATGAACAGTTGATTCGCACTTTCGTAACATCATAAAAATAATGATGATGATGATGATGATGATGATGATGATGATGATGATGATGATGATGATGATGATGATGATGATGATGATGATGATGATGATGATGATGATGATGATGATGATGATGATGATGATGATGATGATGATGATGATGATGATGATGATGATGATGATGATGATGATGATCATAATAATAATAATAATAGAAACATTTATACAGGGTGAACCTTGTCACTACTATAAGTTCTGTTATCAATAAGGGTCCTGTTAAACAAATAGAAAAGTACAGCGTAACAAAACAAAAACTACTGGGTGCGCCAGAAAAACGTTTCCGCTTTCAAAAATTTATAGCATTCATTCGTTCATTCATTTTCATTTATTCAAGCACGGTAGCCCCTTACGTCCATAAGAACTGCTCAACACCAAGGGAACTTGCCAGATTTCTGAGATTTCTATGATTCGAATTATAGTTAAAAGCCGAAAGACCGAAAGATTTCTGTGATTTTTTTGCGTCTTTATGAGCACTGAAAGTCAGGGGTGGCACCAGGGGAGGGTTAGGGGACAGTCTCCCTTCGAAAGCATCTCGTCCCCCGTTGGAGGAAATTTCAGGTTATTGTTGGAGGAAATTTGGCCAAATGACGTACGAAAACGGCATTTTTTAGCCATTTTATACCCGCTGTCGGAAGCTCCAACCCCTCTGTCGGAAGACTTCTGGCGCCACACCTGCTGAAAATATGGATAAGTGTGACTTTAGGAAAATTTCTTGGTTGTGAAATTCCTTGAACTTGCTGTACGAAAACGGCATTTTCTAGCCATTTTATACCCGCTGTCGGAAGCTCCAACCCCTCTGTCGGAAGACTTCTGGCGCCACCCCTGCTGAAAATATGGATAAGTGTGACTTTAGGAAAATTTCTTGGTTGCGAAATTCCTTGAACTTGCTGTACGAAAACGGCATTTTCTAGCCATTTTATACCCGCTGTCGGAAGCTCCAACCCCTCTGTCGGAAGACTTCTGGCGCCACCCCTGCTGAAAATATGGATAAGTGTGACTTTAGGAAAATTTCTTGGTTGCGAAATTCCTTGAAATTCCTGTACGAAAACGGCATTTTCTAGCCATTTTATACCCGCTGTCGGAAGCTCCAACCCCTCTGTCGGAAGACTTCTGGCGCCACACCTGCTGAAAATATGGATAAGTGTGACTTTAGGAAAATTTCTTGGTTGCGAAATTCCTTGAACTTGCTGTAGGTCTATCCTTTGGTCCTACAGAAAATGGTCCTAACGAACGGGAGGAAGAAAAGGAACCCCCTCTCGTGTTTTCCTTCGCAAAAGAGAAACTTGTAGCAAGTCCAGATATTCCTACAAGTAGGCCTAAAGACACCTGATCAAATCGTAAAAAATCTCCTCACGGAGAATAAGACGTAAGGGTGTTTCATCTCTCTCAGGAGTTTGTTCACACAAAACAGATTTCAAACAAATTGATGAATGGTAATAGATGTGCAGAAGTTATCTGTCATCCATGAAAAATTGTTTTTAGGCCTTTTCTCCAGCCATTTTGCAACCATGAAATGCTCACGAAGTCCAATTTCCCTATATTTTCAGTGGTAATAATTAAGAAAAAATGAGAAATTTTACGAAAATACTTCAATGTCTTGGCTATCAAGCAAAGCTTAATTCAGTCCATAAGGTACTCTTGGTGCTTTGAATCTTTAAACGTGGTAACTTTTGTCTGGCTCACCCGGTATATGCAATCAAGTGGGGCAAAAAAGATTTTTACTTTTTGGAAAATCACCAAACTATGATTATGTTATGAGTGTTTAAAGTTTCTATTACTGTATTTGTGCCAAAGATATAACAAATTCAATATGTGATCATTACTTTGTTCTTTCAAGGGAAAAACTATGAAATTACGGCATAAGAATCTACCAAGTGTCCCAAAAAAATACTCCCGTTTGAAAAATCACCGAAAATTGATTACACGGCCGATCTTCGATTTCCTTTTCTTGTCAAGTAGAGCAAGGACCAAATTATTATTCAATGTATAGGTATTCTTGTCATTGGTTTCAAAATTAGCTCTTTTTAGGGCTACCTAGTTTTGAATCATACTGCAAAAAAGCATTGATGATTGCCAGGTAAATTTCTTTGTGTATATAGAACTTCTAGTTTGGTCATCAATTACAGAAAGAAATGCGCACTATCATTGGAGACTTCAATGATGATAAAAAATGTGAACATTTTGACTCTGACGCAAGATTGAGTATTTTGCTTCAAAACTATATCTCAGAAAAGGTTTTTCAACGTATAATTTCTCTACCATGCTGCATCAAAAGCAAACATTTTATCATTTATGAATATGTTTGGGTCTTTGACAAAAGAACTCAAACAAAATTTTATCAAAGGTTTGATAATCAATTTTTGGTGATTTTTCAAACAGGAGTACTTTTTTATGGGACACCCGGTATGTTTTCAGCAATAGGGTCTCAGGGTTAAAGTGAGCAGGCTGGGAGTAAAATGGTAAATGTTGATTGCTAGAAAACAGTGGATCCTGATAAAGCAACTTTTACCATGTCAAGGAGGGTAATAGACCTTTTAGCTATTCTACAAAAGAGCCTGGATCGAGCGTTATTTTTATACGCGGGCTCGATAAAGTGGTGTTAAGAGCTTCTATCACTATTGTGCAAATTCGAGAATTCTACAAAGTGCACTTTGTAGAATTTTCGAATATGCACAATATTGATAGAATCTCTAACGCCACTCTATCGAACCTCGTGTATAAAAATAACGCTCGATCCAGGCTCTTTTGTAGAATAGCTAAAAGGTCTATTCTCGCGGTTGTAGGGAAAACTCTGAACAAAGATTTCAGCAAAATCTATCCAAATTTTCGCCCTACCCATTCTACCCAAAATTCACCCATTTTACCCCGGTAGACCATCTTGTTTGACAAAACACTGCATTTTTGGCTGAAAGCTATGATCTGCAATTTCATATGAAAGTTGTATTCCCATACAACATAACAGCTATTCGTCAAGGACAAAAATCGATTGCGGCATTCTCCTAAATGATGTTGGATTCGAACTTTAGTATCAAACCGTAAGATATAACCATGGGTAGTTAGACACTGCTGGTGTGCTTCTATGGAAGAGCGCTGGATAATATGTATCTGCGGAGGAAATATTGTTTAGTACTGCGGAGGAGATATCGAAAGAACGAAAATTTCGATATCTCCTCAGCAGTACTAAACAATATTTCCTTCGCAGATACATATTATCCAGCGCTCCTCCATAGAAGCACACCAGCAGTGTCTAACTACCCATGATATAACATTATGTTTTGTAAACGAAGGAGGTAGCGTGTCTTTCGTTATCTCCTCTTCTTTCGTTATCTCCTCTGCAGATCTATATAAATTATTCCTCCGCAGGTACATTTAGTTGCAGCGCTCCTCCATAGAAGCACACCAGCAATGTCTAACTACCCCTAACTACCCATGCTACGACTTACAAATAATGAACATGACGCTAAGGGTTAGTGTCAGTTGTGGATTTCTGATTTCAACTGTAGACCATTCACGTGAAATGAGCTCTCTCTCAGCCTTGAACACGACCTTGCAAATTTTGCAAAATTTCACCAAACAGTGGAACTCAACAACTTGTCATAAAGTTTCAAACATTTCCTTGGAGTTTCCCCCTGGAACAAAATTATGATCACCAATAATATTTATTGGGTCAGAGAATAGTATGAAAATCAAATTTTGGGAATCTTTCAAAAAACCCCTTATTGGGTCCCCCGGTATACTTCTAGAACAAACATTTACTCACCGTTTTCAGGCCTGAATCTGGCATTTCTTTCATTTTTCTCCTTGTCTCTGAAAAGAGCAGCTGCGTGACTTAAACCTCCATCTTCCCTTTGCGATATTTTTCGAAGGCTATCTTCTCTTTTATTGCCCTCAGAGCTGCGAGATGACCTTCCATGTTTGTCTTTGTCACTACGTGGCGCAGGGAAACGTTGCGTGCCATTACTGTGAGTTCTTGCAGGAGGACTATGGTCTCTTCGTTTCTTACTTCTCATGCTGTGAGCTGATTCTGACTGGTGAATTTCTGCTTCATCTTGTTTGTGAATGGTGAAAAGAAGGTTGAAATGTCTTAGAATGGAGGCTGATCAGTCTGCATAGAGCCCAGGAATAATTAGCAGACTTTAAAAATAAATTATCTAAGAACAACAAGGGCAGATTTTGTAATACAATAGCAACAGTTGCTTTTGATTGACACCTCAATTCAAAGCGATTAGCGGATGCAGACAAAGGAAATTCTCTCAACCAGTAATTCAAAACAAACAAAGCCGCAAAAGTTTCCCCGAAACTAGTAGGGCAAACTCTCGCCTTGTGCAAGCGAAAGATGGTTTTTAAGAGAAGTTATGTGTTTATAGCGAAAGAAGAAGGGTAAATCTAAAGCTCTGTCGCTTAGATTATGTTTATTTGATTTAGGAGCTGTTTTGTAATCGTTTCATTTTAAGCCCTAAAGACGCAAGAATTACAATGCCTTCTGCTCGGCTCCTGAATCAAATAAACAAAATCTACGCGACAGAACTTTAGATTTACCCTTCTTCTTTCGCTATAAGCACATAACTTCTCTTAAAAACCATCTTTCGCTTGCACAAGGCGAGAGTTTGCCCTACTAGTTTCGGGGAAACTTTTGCGGCTTTGTTTGTTTTGAATTACTGGTTGAGAGAATTTCCTTTGTCTGCAGTTGCTAATCGCTTTGAATTGAGGTGTCGATCAAACGCAACTGTTGCTATTGTATTACAAAATCTGCCCTTGTTTCTAAGAACACCTTCACGGTCACGGTCCCTCGCAGCTCTCAATCGAGGCTCTACAAATCCTTTGCAATTTCCACCGCAACTCTTTAGATTTATGACATTTCGTCCCTTGTTTCCCTGCGTTCTTTGATTTGCAGATATCACTTACTCAATAGGGACTCGTACCATTACTCTTATAAAGTGGGCCCCCTGTTTCAAAATGGCCTAAACTAGCGGGAGTTCTCGTACACTCAACAAAATCGCTTCAAAGTCTGGTTTAAAGAGCTTTAACATTGAAAAGCAAAGGTTTAGTACAAAGAATAATGTTTTCCTGACCTACTAATCGCAAAATACATACCTTTCAAGCAGTAATCTTCCTCTGTGAAAATAGATCCATCGCAGCTACGAGAACTCTAGGCCGTATCAACCGTTTTTTGTAAACAACAACATCTGTCTAAATAACGCCTCCTTATTGGTTGAAAACTAAATTCTAGCAATTTGATTGGTCAATACGGATCCACACCATATTGGCCTAAGGAAGCCCACTCTATAAGAGTAATGGTATGAGTCCCTATTGAGCAAGTGATACCTGCAAAACAAAGAACCCAGGGAAACAAGGCACGAAATGTCATAAGCCTAGCAGCTCTTATTTCAGACAATTCATTTTATAAGTTTGCTAATTATTCCTGGGCTCCCTGTGATCAGTCTACAACTTTCCATCATGAAAGGGCTAATCATGCCAGAAGAACCACCCACGAGCGGCAGGAAACGTAATACTAGTGAAAATGAATGGAAAATATGCGAAGAATTTCCTTTTTAAAGTAAATACCGGATGAACCAGAAAAAAGTTCCCATTTTCGAAAATTCGTAGCACCACAAATACTTCATGGATTTGAATGATTCAAATTCTAGTTAAAAGCCAAAAGATCAAAATATTTTTGTGATTTTTCTCGTCTTCTTACGAGCACTGCAAATATAGGTAAATTTAACTTTAAAAAAACTTCATGGTTGCAAAATTACTGAAAAAGGGCCTAAAACACTTGATCAAATCATTAGGACTCTCCTAACACAGAACAATACGCACGGGCATTTCACCTCTCTCAGGAGTTATAAGACGTAGATTCTCAAACAGATACTAAAAATTTTCAATCCCATGGCAATAAATGTGCATACGATAGCTCTCACCCATGCAAAATTGCATTTTCTTTATTGTTGTTCTGAGCGAGGAGTCCTTTATGACTTGATCAGGTATTTTAGGCCTTTTTTAGTCATTTTGCAACCACCAAGTTTTTGTAAACTTGAATTTACCATTTTTTCCAGTGCTCGTAAGAAGGCGAGAAAAATCACAAAAAATACTTCGATCTTTTGGCCGTCAAGCAAATATTGATTCATTCCAATTCATCCAGTACTCTTGATGCTATGAATTTTCAAAAGTGGGAACTTTTTTCTGGTTCACCTCACCCGGTAGTTTCTTGAGTTTCTTATTTTTTTGGAGATCTAAGAGTTTAATTTCTTATAAGCAGTTTTACAAGAATAATACGCATAGTTGTTCAACTTCACAACGGTTTGGGTAGCCATGCATCTGTTCACAATTGTAGAAATTAGAAAAAGCAGTAAAGCCACAGAAGAAAAAACCGAGAAAAACTTACCTTTCGGCCTTGCATTTTGACCACAGAAATGGTTTTGACGGTTGGAGCTTCCTCTGTGGATTATGATACTTTTCATTGTATTTCCATTGTGATCTCGTTTTCGAGCCGCTCCGTGGCCAACGTCAATGAATGAAACTTCTCGATCCTCCTGTTCTCGATTGTGGATGCGGTTTCGAGCTGCAAAGCAAAAGGGTGAAATTAAAGAGCCATTGTCCCCCAGAGTCCTTTGCGGTCATGCTGGAAGCTCAGACCATATTTAATAGACTGTCTGAAGTCAAATTATACTTTCCTTTGAAATGAAAGTTTGAAATGAGACGTATCGCTGCGTAGGAGCTCCAACCGCTTCAACGATATTTGAATGATGGCAGCATTCGATTCCTTGCTGTGACGAGAGAAGAACGAAGGAAAGCAACATTGTCAAGCTTTATTCGCAATCCCGTGGAAGAGAAACAACACACAGTGAGTAAGAATGCAATTTTGATCATAATATAGGCCACATCAACGGTGCATTATTGCCCATGATCTGACTTAAAGCAATTCTAGGGAGCAATGAAGCAATGGAACGAATTTTTGAATTTTTAGGGAGGAAAATGTGGAGTATCTCAATTCGTCCTTCTTAGGGGGACCTTACTTACCGTAAAAGCTTTTGCTTCCTGCTTCACTGAGCTGTCCAACCACTTCTTCCATAGCATGGCTGCTCCGTTTCTTTTTGATAATTTCTCTCGCATCTCCTTCTGTATTAAAGTGAGGATAGTTGTTATTCTCTCGTCTTGCCCCTTGTGCGGGGAAGACTCCGCGCTCTGTACGACTCTTGTGATCTGTGTTGAAGACTCTGCGTATTGTACGACTCCTGCCGCTCAGATAAGGACTTCTAGACCGTTCCCTTTGTTGATATCTGTGTGTTTTGCCTATAAAAGAAACAGCAATCGAGAATTATTGTATCGCGGGGCATTAGGGTCAAAGATACAGGGTTTTTTCTCAAAAAAACTGGCAAAGTGGCCACGGGGGTGGGGGGGGGGGGTCTTCCATAGTAAAGGTACCTGGGGATGTGCCGCGAGCAAGGGTATGCTTTTTGGACTTCTAGTCTAGCCAAGGATATACTTTTTTGCAGTTTTGGCCAGCAACGGTCTAGCTAAGGGTATCATTTTCATTGTTGACAATATTGGTCTAGCGAACGGTCATGATATCATATTTGGCACAAATTTAACAATATTGGTCGAGGAAATGGTCAAAATTGGTCTAGCCAAGGGTACCATTTTCGTTAAAATTAGTCTAGCCAACGGTACCCTTTTGAAGATGCTCGCGGCAGACCCCTACCCAAATTTGGCCAAGAACCTCCCCCCCCCCCCCATGAAAGTGGCTAACCTCAAATTTTATTTCGTGGGCATAATAAGCACATTTCAAAGTTGCTGAGCGAACGAAAAAGGAAGGAATGTAAATAGAATCATGAAATTTGCAAATGCCCGAAAGAATCTATTAGAGATATGCACAAACCTACTCGTCGGGTTTCAATGCAAATGAACTGAAACTTCTATGAAAGTCAAATCATGATAAAATCATAAAACAGATGCCAGCGAAGATTTTCAGCGCAATTGCAATTTTATTACTAGCGTCTTTCCCCTGAAGTTTAATTTCTCTTGCTACTCTCGGCCATAATGGGCGACGCTACTCTAGATCATGTCAAAACATCTCAGAATACTGCAGAATGCCTTATCACTGTCATAAAACCCGGGTATAAAACTCATGAAATATATCAAAGGCCTTCTTCCCATGGATGCGGTTTGGTAGTTTGCAGAAATCTGCAGAAATTTGACGAGCTGGCTGGCTCACAAAAATCATTCTTATGAGCCATGAGATGGGTGTTTCAGTCGATGTTATTGAAGATGTATGAGCCGTGAGATTGGTATCTCAGAAGTGGCTCATTTTTGGCTCATGGCTCACAACACAAATGGCTCACACGGCTCACAAATGGCTCGTGAAATCGATATACTCTCATCTCGTATGAGTCGTATGATTTGAGCCCCACCCCAATACAATTAGAGAATACAGTAACAAGAAATAAAGGTAGGTTCGTAGGTTCATGAAATCACTTTTCAGTAACAACATCCCAACAACATTCACTTCTGGCTCGCCTTTCCTCCGTCCTTGTCTGGTGTAAAGTTTCTGCTACAAAAAGGAATGGAGCAAAAAGAATGCAAGTGAATTTAATGATAAATCATAAATACTAAATTGTGACCGATGGAAAATTTAGAAACTATAGAAATACCTTGTCGTTGCATCATTCCACCATCATGTACAAACCGACTTCTTCATCAAACTTTTATTTGCTGTAATTTCGCTGGCTACTGAACTGACCTCCAATCCTTTCTCAGCATAACAAGAGAGTGAGAGAAGCTCTGCCAGATAGATCAAGGAAATCATAAAAAGCCCTTTGCATTTGCCCTCAGCCGATAACCCTTGATTCGATAACCCTTGGATATGCGGTTGAAGAGGACAGAATCCGGATTTTTGCGGATTTTTGGCAGGGTGTACGAGGATTTTTGGAGTGATACACCCCTCGACAGAATCAACCACATGTTTTCCAAGAAACAGAGTCATAATAAAAGAAGGAAGAACTGAAATCTGAAAAAACTGAAAAAATCAATTTCTAGGAATGAATGTAGGAATGAAAACTGATTTTGTAATCATGTAATTTTGTAAAGTAAAGAAACTCTTCACTGAACTCTCGGATCATTACAAACAGGAACCTCGAGTACCGGGTGTCCCAAAAAATGTATACGGATTTGGTCGACTCCAGCAATGTGAATTTAGCTTGAATCAATGCCTAATCACTCTCAAAATATTCCTTGATAGTTAACTTGAACATAGGTACCTCGTTTGTTGGTATTGGTGCTTTGAGAGCAGAAATATCAATCTTGAAAGCTCAAATTTGCCTCTTCCTGCAAACCAGAGCTTTAGCCTTTTGGCCTAAGCAATTTCAAGGCACAGTGTATAAATCAAAGATAGCCTTGACAAAAATTGAACAATATTAGAACTTGTGTTATTTCGTTTTCCAGAAGTCAACCCCAGTCACCCATTGGGCAGTTTCTTAATTTTTCATTAATTTCAGTTCTTAATTTCGATGTTCAGGAACTTGCCTAGACCAAAAGGCCGGGAAAAGGCCTAAGCTCTGGTTTGCAAGTAGACGCAAATTTGAGCTTTCAAGATTGACATTTCTGCTCTCAAAGCACCAATACCTACAAACGAGGTATCTGTGTTCAAGTTAACTATCGAGGAACATTTTGAGAGTGATTAGCCATTGATTAAAGCTAAGTTCACATCGCTGGAATCAACCAAATCTGTATACTTTTTTTTGGGACACCCGGTACATGTATTTTGTCAGAATATTAAGAAACTCCTTGATAAAGGAAATTCTCATAATCTTTTTACGTACTTTTACTTTCAACTTACTATCAACAGTTTTCTCTCTAGTTACAGGTTTATTTTGGTTGTTGTTCTTTTACAGGAGTTAACAGTCTTCTTTCTACAGATTACGGTTTTTCATTGCGTTTATGGGTTTGCTGGTCAATTTCCTAGTACCCTAAAACAAACTCTCTTCTAAATAACCTCTAAATTTTACTCAAGAATTTTATCATATAAAAGATCAGATGAAATCCTTGAGTAAAATTTAGAGGTTATACAGAAAAGAGTTGGAAAACCATACAAAATTTGGGACCCTAGAAAATTGACTAGCACCAGCAATACCTTCTGATGGTTTATGATGAGTCCTTTCACTTGTTTTATGCATTATGTTACTCTGAAGGTACTTGAGTAATGTCTGAGCATTGGAAAGGTTTATGATGTTCATGAGGGCACAGTTGTGAACATGAAGATTTTTATGGAGCCCTTTTAACAAAGAAACTCTCAGTAGTCAAAGTCTGATAATTTTATGAAATTTCAGGTGTATGCAATGGAAGAGGACAGAGGCATCCAAAATGCTCTACCAATACTAAGAATTCGTCGTTTTCCTAGAAACACACAGTCATTATCTCGGGGGGGCTACTTAGTATATTTTGCTGACGGGATGTGCACTCCTTTCCGGGTATCGATTTCGCCTCTTTTTTCTAACGCCGGGTATCAAAAGAAGGCAGTTTTTCTAAAGCCGGTTGTCAAAAGTTTTATTTCATTGTTTTTTGACAAACTTTTACGTTTTAGGGTATGCTTTTCGCCAATTTTTGCTAAAGCCGGCTATCATTTCAAGGGAAAATTTCTAAAGCCGGGTGAAAATTGTTCTCTTTGGAGTGCACACCCCCGTACAATTGAAAGTCAAGTACACCCCCCGGGGTCATTATATGAGAAACAAGAACTGAAATTGTCAAATTCTATAAAAAATTAATTTCTAGAAGACATTGCAGTAGGAATGGAACTTGATTATATGCATTTTGTTTAAGAAACCCCTTAGAAACTCATTACAAAAACTGAACCTCAGATCGCCAGAAGACTCGAGTAGTAGACGAGTCATGGAATAATGACACACGTTTTTTTCTCATAAGAAACTGGTTTATAAGAAACTAGTACTATGATGACCAGAAATTAAAGAAACTCTGGCAGTTATTTATGTCTCTCTAACAAAGCTACCTTCATCTTTTTTCAACTTTTGACTGCAAAAAATTGGTAACTTTTTACCTCAATGTGCATTGCTTATTCGTGGTGCAAAATTATGCAAAATGTAAGCCCTTTGTCGATAAGAAGGCTCAACTTCAAACCATAACGCAATTTTAGGCCCTAAAATAAGAAACCAATCAAGAAACTTTTACTACTAAAACACCGAAATTTTCATGCGAAAATTAAGAAACTTTCAGTACTAATCCAAGTTTCTTATAGAAAAAATGTACTTGATTTGTAACTTGCAGCTCTAATTTGACGCTCCAAAAAATCTCGTACACCTTCGGCAAATATTCTTTTGTTTTCAAGAAAAACCATAAAAAACCGTAAAAATTCTTTGTTTAGAAAAATCTCATACTCTTTTCGAATGAGTGAAATGCCACTCGTAATTTGGGAGCCTTTCAACGAAAAAAATCAACTCTTCACTTAGTACATTAAAAAGTATGAGGAAGTCATTAGAAAGTTTTGATGGCTAAAATGTCCTAAAATGTGAGAAACTACCTACCAGCCCCGAAACTTAGTTTCTTATAAGAAATGAGTATGGTATGGTACATTGTAGCATGAATGATGATGATGATGACGACAAAAACAGGAAAGAGGAAATTCTTGGTCCTTGGCCGCTGAAGGCCTATAGTACGGCTGGATGCCGAGTCACCTGACTTTAGTTGTTTTCTCAGAAGTCATGTTACCTGTTATCAATGGTATGATTGGATTGAAAACCCACATGTTTTGATGTCAAGGCGACTAAATTCTCCGACGGACGGGGACGGGGGAAAGCCTTGAAACCTCATTTTTATTAAAAAGTTAAAAGTAAACCCAATATTGTTTTAAAGATAACATGACTGGGAATATTGAAATAACCCCAAACATGTTTTTAGTTAGTTTTAATACAACTGAAATATATATAGCCTGAAATCGGACTTTAAATCACAGTCTGTCGAGTCAAACACAGAAACTCATAGAGACGAGTTATAAGAAATGGTAGGCTCAATTTTTCGAGATTTAGAAACTATCCTCCCTGAAGAAACTTTTCACATTTGTAACCAATAACTTGCAGCTTTAATCTAGGCCGCCCAAGACTCAAGGATGTTTTCACACACTGCACGGTAATAGCAACTGTTTTTGCAATATTTTGAGTGCTGGTGAAGTGAATTATGTTGTCATTTGTTCTGAGATCTTACAAATTACAAATCATCTCGCAAACAAAAAATATAAAAAGCTTATTTAGAAACTTATAGCTTGGTGACAAGTGTATGTCCTAAAATCTAAGAAATTAGCTGCCTGCAAGAAGATCTTTGTTGTCATTTGTTCTGAGATCTTAAAAATTGCAAATCATCTCGCAAACAAAAAATATATAAACCTTATTAGAAACTTGTGGCTTGGTGACAAGTGTATGTCCTAAAATCTAAGAAATTAGTTGCCTGCAAGAAGATCTTTGTTAGCCCGGTGCCCCCCCGGTGGTACGGGGGTGGTACTCCCAACATACTTAACCCCCCCGGGCAGGGAGAACATGAGAACTCCTCCTCTTCATTTCTTCTTTTTGCTGCTCCGCAGCCAAATTGATGCCGACCTCGCTATCAAGCAAAGGCTGTCATTATCAATTCATCAATCAAGAATTGCTTCATTTGGCTTGAGTACCACAAGATTTCATGGCATCATCTCAACTTTCAGCAAATTTAAGTTTGAAGGCAACTTCTGCATCTTAGTGAAAAGCACACACGTCACGCTGGTAAGTTCAAGTTAAATCTGCGTGTCACATACGTTGTTTAATCACAAAAAAGGATTAAACAGGATTCGTGATTCGGCTTTTACAAAATATCAGGGTTTTTACTTGCAGTCTATAGAGGCCTATAGGCCTATTCTACTACTAGACAGCTAGAGTAGTTTCAGGTATTATGGAACACTTAACGGAAAACAATTAATTGTCAGCACAATTGATGACACATTTGGCCACACTTGTCGGTGTTAGCAATTACTAGGCCTAAGTATACTCTAAATTAGAATCTATAATAGTAATGTTTCATCAGTATGCCCTGATTCTGAATGAAACATTGGCATAAGAAACCAACGTTGGTTGGTTGTTAATAAACAAGACAAAAAGATGAACCTGGGTTGAGTTGGGCATTATGGAACACTGTCGGGTATTTCGGAGCAAGCCATTTCTATTGTTTGTATACTGGTTAATGTTGAGATATCTCAAGGACATGGCAGCCAGAAATCACTTTTGTCTGATGTCCTTCATTATCAGCGATACCGAGAGTACATGAAATGCTACAGCAGCCTAACATCAAGAAAACTAGATATAACAACAGTCAGCGAGTGCTGCCGATTAGTATTTGTACTAAATGCGACTGTAGCGAGGTCAATTTTATAGAAATGAATTGAATGATTATCCCTAAGGAAACGTGTATTATGTTTGAATTTACAGTTGGGTAATGGTTCAAAAGGTAAATGATTTAGAATATTGAGTTACTCTCCTCCACCGGTTTCTAGTTCCTGAGTTCAAGACTCTTGGTTCCATAGTTCTGTAGTCCATGGTTCCGTGGTCCGTAATATTAAGTTCTGCATTGTCAGAAATAAACCTTTGTCATCCATTGACGTAGGTAGGAAGAACTCATTATCTTTTGTTGGAGAACTTTTTATTTGTTTGTTGGATAAATGCTCACAAGCCGCGAGCCTGCAAACCGCATCCGTGAGCTGGCCCGTTGATCAACATAGCCTGACGGCAGACAGGCAGCATGATAGAAGAAGAATAGTTAGGCTGCCTTCAGCAGCAAATATGACAGAAGAGGTACAAAGACTTGCGTCAAGTGAAATTAACAACTTTCTTTCTCATCCCCAGACCCCTAAACTTCATTTCCAAATAATGTCCCAAAATACCTGACATCCCATAATACCTGAAACCACTCTAGGCCTACCACCACCAGCCAACCAAGTTTCAGAACTAAAACGAATAAGTCCAACATTAAAAACAAGAAATTTCTGCAAGATTTTCCTACAGTTTAAAACATTTATCTATTTCTAAAGGAACAGTTACATTGAAACCAACCCATAAAGGGGATTTTTGAGCCTTAGAGCCCATAGGCCTTGTAACTTTTATTATCATGGTGGTGACCCCGCCCCCAGGGCCAGGGCTATTTGTGTCAAAGTTTATTTGAAAATCTGCTAGTTCAGTTCTGGGCTAGTTTGGACTCTGGTGGACATACTTGTAACATTTCAGTTTGGTTCAGTTCAATTCACCTCTGTTCAGTTTTGATTCAGTTCAGTTCAGTTCAGTTCAGTTTCATATATTTTAAATTCCACTTCATACAATGTTTTGAAATAACTAAACAGTCAAATAACTAAACTACAAGAATATAAGATACAGAAAATTGATACATCAGTAAGCAAAATTAAAAAACTATATATTCAACAAAACAAAGAGAAAAGATAAATTGTATGGAAGGAATTACTTAAAGGAGGAGCTCTCTCAGTAGTCAGACTAATCGAGGAGAGAGCACCCCCTGTTTTAATAGAATTTCATTTACATTTGATCAAGATCGATTCTGAAGATTGATTGCTGTAAGTTTATTTTCTGTGTTGATGTACTGTATCTTTATCCTTTATTCTCTAGAAATGGACTCAAGCCAAACAACTCCAGGTAGGTACACAAATTTGTCTTCAAATGCCTATTTTCTTTTAAATATAAGAAACTGCCCATAAGAAACTCAACTCTCAGATCGCCAAAAAATTAAGAAATGCCAGTCAGGGAATATTTGAATTAAGAAACTATTTATTTTGATAAAGGAAATCCTTGACGATATTTTTGAGCAATGTCTAAACATTGGTAAGGCTTAAAAATCTTGTTTTGAAATGTTCACAGGGGCATAGGTAGTGAACATGGAGATTGTTCTGCAACCTCTAAGAAACTTGTAAGAAACTCTGAGTACCCAAAATAGTTTTAAGAAACTTTCACTACTGGCCCAAATTCTTAGCTTCTTATAAAAATGCGTGTATAAGAAGCTTTCACAAGAAAATAAACCCTCGCACTGCTAAAAATGAAGAAACTCCAGTACTGGGAAAAGCATTTACCAACTGATTTAGTCAATGGCAAAAAGTCCTTGGAATATTTTTACTTTATTTCCTCTTGTTTGCCATATCATATTCTTCAGAAGGAACTTGAAATGGAGTAATGTCTAGATATTGGAAAGGCTTCAAAAAGTTTGTTTTGAAATGTTCACAAAGGCACAGGAAAAAAGCATAGAAGATTGTTATGGAACTTGTAAGAAACTCATCAGAAACTCTGAGTATGCAAAATCTGATGATTTTAGGAAACATGCCTGGTCTTGTTTCAAATTTTTTATTTTCTTATGAAAAGATACACATCAAGTAGGGTCCTTTGGGGGCTTCAAATTGGAAAATATAATATTTTCTTGTAAGATGCAGTCAAATTGCATGCAAGGTGTGCATCAGGTGAATTTGCAGCAGATTTGCAAAATTCTGGTGTCTAAAATTGATAAAAGATCCAAGGGATAGGGTTGTCTTACCTTGGAGCTTGTTTATTTTGTCCCTATCTTTTACTGTTTGATGAATTGTTGAACAAATTTTTAGGGCACCTTGCATACAAAAAACTACTAAAATCACCCCCCACTATTTGTTGATAACATACTCTTCTTGTAAGCTTCTCTATTGAGGCAAACAATCAGAAAATGTTTACTTGTTCTCTTTTCATGATACTCCTTTTTTACATATGTGGTTTAACTTGTTTGCAAAATTTTGCTTCAGGTAAAGAGACAAGAAGATGTTCTGAATGCTCAAAGTCATACAGAAATTGTGAATGTAAGGTAAAAATAGATTAACCAAATAATATTCTTGTGTGCGTATTGTGCATAAGCATACGGGGCGGGGGGGCTGGGGGGGCGGCAGCCCCCCCAATGTTGGAAAAATCGTCGAAAATCAGCCCCAATCGGGCAAAAATCTGCCCTCAGTCGGGCAAAAATGTCGGTAAACAATGGACTTTGTGTCAGGCCCCCCCCTAGATTCTTTCTTCCCGTACGCTTATGGTATTGTGGGCATACTAACCGTTGTACAGGAAAAGTACAGACAGGAAAAGAGCTCTTAAAAGTACAGACCAAGCTTATGAGGTCTGTGCAATAAGACCGAGGGCTTTATATTTTCCTGTACAACTACAAAACCGGTTAGTATGAGTTATATTACCTGACAGCTTCTAATTTTGACTCACATCATTTAGTCAAACGCATTTTGTAACCGTTATGTCGCTTGAGTTTATTGTAAATCTCACAGGCCTAAATCAATTGCTGTGGTGACAAAAATGCATCCTTGTATCGTATTATACAACATGGCCATGGGAAAAACCACGGGGAATGTGTGATTAACCATGAATGTGATTGGCGGGATTCTTGTATTGCCTCATTTTTGAAGCGTCAGTCAGGTAATAATGCACAATATTTAATTAAAAACAAACAAATAAACTATAGATAGGTGTGCTTTGATCAGATGAAATGTGTACAACAAAACTACAGTACTAACACAAAAAACAACAAAGCAACAACACAACAACAAAACAACATAACATCAAAACTCTTTTCAAAGCCAATTATTTGATATACTTTGTTTATTTGTTCATTTATAAATTTTTCGGAACACTCAAAAATGAAACATTTTCCATTTTTGGATGAGGTTGATCGATTTTGTAGGCTTAGATAAATTTCTTTGTCATCAAAATCCAGCTTCTTTGTCGCAGAGACTGCACACAGATACAGCAGATACTGCACTCTGGTACTGTCAAATTGTCTAATATCATTTTCAATTTTGCCAATATCGTGTGAACACTAGCTAAAAGTTTGGTAACGTCACATTTGTTGCCATTTTCAACATGTGGAGGTAAACAGAGTCATGAAACACATTGTGTTTCAGACGGGTACACTTCCACATGGGGGAAACTTTGGCTTGCTACACCAGCATTATGCGAACATAGTCTAAATTACAAACACACCCTTAATTGAGAAATAATGTTCAGCTTGCAACAAGCTTGTGCAAGCTTGACAGAGGCATAATTTTGGCCTGAAGGAGCTTGAATTAAGTATGATGACACAATTTTTTGCCAGTTTCCACATATGATTAGAGCTTGTTTAAGCTTGAAAATCATCTGATGCTAGGATTATTCTCAAATATACTACAATCAAGCTTGGTTGAGTTTGCCTTCCATTCAAAAGATGCATAGTTCAAACTAATGCAAGCGGTGCAAAATTCTTGCTTGAATCAAGCTCTCAAACATACTCAAATCATACTCAAAACAATTTAGTATCAGGCTTGAAGCATGCGGCAAACATGCTCAATATTTTACTAAGGGTACCTCTGTGTTTGTATGGGATGTATCTGTATTGTTATTCTAATTTATAGGAACTCTATGCAAATGTAACTGATTACCTATTTATTTCACTGGAATTTGAAACAAAGGTTTTATGCTTGTAAAGAAAACTATGACATAAGAAAACAGTTGTGAAATTTACCGATGTCATATTTGTATGGCTATCATCTCTAAAATATGGAATGGCATAATGGAATGGAATTGATGGAGTTGAACATTAAATATTATTTTTGTTGCAGTCATGCTCAAAATGTGGATGCTCATTTAGAAAATACACTGGCACGAATTTGATAAAAGGAAGGTATGAAAGTTCATGACATCAGCATTTAGTATTCATTCAAACTCTAAAGTAGGCTATAATACTTTGATCGTAGTCCTTTGATATACTGATGTTTTTATGGTCAACTGATGTCACCCTATTTCGTGGATTCATTTGAACTCAGTCAGCATAGGTTCCAAATATTTAAAGGGAATCGACATAGTTAAAAGCTGGCCCGGGCCAGGTCAAAAATATATTCCATTATACTCGACCACTTTGACGCATCCGGTCTCATTGTGTAGCTGAAGAAACAATGGATTTGTGGGCGTTTCTTCAGCCTATTTATAGCGGTTACGAAATATAGCTATGTCTATTCCCTTTAAAATGGCTGGTGTAGAATTGAGTGACCTATTTCTTTGAACTGAATGACTTCAAAGAAACTTTAGCTAATTCTCTTTAATTCCAACGTTGGAATTTTCTGAAATCTTCAACAGTTTCAGAAGTAGAGTGTTTTTCTTCTTTTTCAAGAATTCAAGACAAATTTTCAAAAAAACTTGAAACCATCGTAATTTCTAAAATGTTTGATGTAACATGAAGTAATTTCGAAAAAAAAACCCATAGTTTATGAATGCCTACAATATGGTATCAAGCAAGAGTCTGTCACTCATCTGGTTTATGATTTAGAAATTTGATGACGTCACATCCTCAAATGATGTTGAAATGTAAGATACGCTGCGATTTCGAAAAATATTCAAAATTTCTGAATAGTCGAACGGTAGAATTATAGATAAGTATCTAAAGTTCCTTCCAAGCCATTCAATCAGAAGAAATAGGTCATTGAATTTTACACCCACCTTTTTATGCTAAGATAAAGATTTGGAACCTATGCTAACTCAGTCGTGGTATGTCATACCTTTTTGATAAATTCTACTGTTTAATTTCAGGTCACATTGTCGATCATGTGGGTCAGCTGTTTGCCTCACTTGCCATATGCTTGTTCAAGGAAAGAAGGTAATAAGTTGTCTTGAGCATTGTTATCCGATCTTTCAAAATATGATCTAAATGGCTACAGTAGAAACCCGCATAAAAGAACCTGTTTTTATATGAACCTAGAGGCTGAAATTCAATCTTTAAAACCCCCTAAATAAGAACCCCTAAGAGGCTGAAACTGGGAAAGGTTCTTATATAATAGCTGTAATGTAAATTATTAAAATGACAAGAATGTTTAGAATCCTTCACATCCTGATCAGACTTCTTCATTGGTACAACAGATTTGTTCTCAAGAATTCTCAAGAAATCTCAAGAATTCTTGGGCTGGAAAACAGTGTTAATGTGTGCAAGGCCTGCTCGTATATAAGAACCTTTTTAAGAACCTTACAGGCTGGAATTTAGAATAGCAGCCATTTAATTAAGAACCAATTCAGGCTGCCCAGAAAAAACCTAGGTTCTTTTATGCGGGTTTCTACTGTATTGCATGTTTTTTAATTAAATGGCTTGGAAGGAACGTTAGGTATTTCACTATAATTCCATTGTGTGCTTTTTCGACATTATCAGTATTTTTCAGCATTACAGCGTTTTTATGTTGCAATAGTTTTACGGCTGTTTGATTTACCTCAAGAACAAGGTGGCATCGTGTTTTCAACGCTGCTGTGACATCATGTCGTCTGTATGAATTCTGAAAGTACACAAGGTGAAAACCCAAAGTTTCTTTCAAGCCAAATAAAGATCACATTGCCATTCATACCAGCTGAACAAGGACAGATTTGGTAAGACAATAGCACGAGTTGGTTTTGATTGACACCGCAATTCAAAGCGATTAGCGATCGCAGACAAAGAAAGTTCTCTCAACCATAAATTCAAAACAAACAAAGCCGCAAAAGTTCTCTGAAACCCAAGTAGCTAGAGCGCTCGTCATGCATTCCAGAAATTGTTTTTAAGAGCAAACAGGAGCATATATCGAAAGAAGAATGATATATCTTCACATCTACCACGGGCATTTTATTTCTTTTGTTAAGAAGCCGAGTAGTAAGTGTTTTCATTACAACCAAAAAGATAAGAGAATTGAATTGCCTCCCAATCGGCTTTTTAACCAAAGAAATGAAATGTCCGAGGCAGATGTGTAAATATATCCTTCTTCTTCTTTCGATAGATGCTCATGTTTGCTCTTAAAAACAATATATGGAATGCACAACGAATGAGCTAGCTACCTGGGTTTCAGAGAAACTTTTGCGGCTTTGCTTGTTTTGAACTACTGGTTGAGAGAATTTCCTTTGTCTGCGATCGCTAATCGCTTTGAATTGCGGTGTCAATCAAAAGCAACTCGTGCTATTGTTTTACCAAATCTGTCCTTGCTTAGGGAATCGAACTTTATTAACAACAGCAGAATCTGCCGTGTCTAAAAATCTGATTTAAACATCGTTTTTTGCCGTGTCGTAAAATGATTAAAATGGCAAATGGCCATTTTTCAAAATGTACAAGCGCGATGGCTTATCACACGTAGAAACCGCGGACCATGGCGTAGAATTGATTAATTAAACGCGGCAGAAATACTATGTTTAAATCAAGTCGTTTTTCTGCCATTTGATACGGCAGAGCTCGTGAACTCCTGCCGTTTTATCATTTCAAAACGGCAAGTGATTTAAACATCGTTTTTATGTCGAATTTGATGGACAGTTAGAAGTTTTTAGCAGCATCTATTAGATTCGACACGCCAAAAGACGATGTTTAAACTGGGCCTTAGTTTCAAAATGATTTTCAATGTAATGTTATCATTCCTTTTGCATGTGTTTCTAATCGGTATTATTTTTAAAGTCCCCACCGTCCTTCTGTTATTGTCCCTTTATACTGAGTACAAAGACCAGCAGTCTTTGCCATCGTTTATTTTTGTTTTGGGAAGCTGTACAGAGCAAGTCGCTGACTTCGCGCAAAGCATGCTGGTCTTTGTACTCCCTTTAAACTTTCGTTTCCATTCCAGATTTGCACAAGGTGTCATTTGCGCCAACGAGAAGATGATCTGAGCAAAGAAAAAGCATTAATTGCTATTGAAGAAGCAAAATATGGTAAAAGTAAGTCGTCAGCTGAAAACTTAAAAATTATGTCAAGTAACAGTCATTACTTGCTCCTTTCTTCAGACGCTGCTCACGGTAAATAGGAATATAAGAGCAATTCGCTGTGATCATTTTCAGACGAAAATTTGACATATTCTTCAATGCAAACAGAAGTAGAAAGATAATGTAGAATGTGATTTAGTTCAATTGTTTTTGTGTCGTATAGAAGTCGAAAAAAATCGTTACCATTTTTATCAACACATCTTCGATCTACGGTAGCTTGCGAATATTTTTATGCCCTGGTCACATGACGCAGAAGAAAAGGTTTCGAAATGTGGTTTCCAGTTTAAAACCTCTCCTTCCGCGAAGGTGCACTAACAAACAGGAATACAAGTGAGTTAGATTTGAATAGCCAAACAACAAAACAGTTATGCCAACTGAAGATACACATTGAGACAAAACAAAGAGAAAAACAAAGATTAAGACAAGGTATATAAAGATCTAATCAATACATGGGTGTCCTGACGCCCTCGTTACAACTGTATAATGTATGCATCTCTATATTATTATATTTACTACTTTTACAGGTAATGATGAAACTTCGTTATACTCAAGGCTGATGAATGGCGAGCAAAGAGAAAATATTTTATTTGAAGCTGCTAAAAACGGTGAGAGACTGCACTTTGCACATATTTTTGGTCTGCTTTTGTGCTGTATAAGGCTGAACCACAGAGGGTCCAGCCTTATAGACTGTAGTTTTGGTTTCTTTGGTTCCCTGTGATCCGGATTATGAAAACAACAGTTGTGTAATTTGATACAGATTACATCATCATTGCGGTCGGCCTGCTATTGTTACAGTAGAAAAACTTTTGTTATGCGAGAGCTGTTGTCTCATTGGCTGCGGTTTGAGCTCGCGGTGTCTTCAAATCCTGCACATCTTAACAATGGCTGGCAGCCCGACTGCAACGATGATGTTTTCTGTATCAAATTACACAGCTGTTGTTTTCATAAACCGGATCGCAGGGAACCAAAGAAACCAAAACTACAGTCTTTACTGACACTCCTGGACCCCCTGTGGTTTTTTCCCCCTGGACCCCCTGTGGCTGAATTAGTCTTCAAGCCTTATGATAATAATAATAATAATTAGAATTAGCCGCTTCCAAATTTGGAAGCAATTGGCAATCATTGACTATTACAGTATCACTGTTTCAGTTGATCTTTCATCAAGAGTTACTTTTTTCATCCTTTCTTGAAGCAGTCAGACAGGAATTTTCCTTTACTTATGTTACTTGACAATATGGTTTTTTCTAGTATAGAAGGTGCTTTTCGGCCTCTTCTTTTGATCTTGTTTGTGTGGAAGGTCAGCATCTTACAGGGGTGGTCGTTCTCTCTCCGGATGACATGTGCTATCCATTGCTTCTGTTGTTTTTCATAATAGGTGGTTATATCGACTGTATTAGTTATTTCGTAGAGTTTTTCGTTAGTTATTTTATATGACCAATCTATCTCTGTAGTATCTTCATCGTTATCATTACAATGGTCCTGCTTTCTTTTAAATCCATTCCATATCTTGGTCTTTTAATCGGAGTCTCAGCAGGCATATCATCCCTTAATAGTTTGAACAATCTAGAGACTGTTCATTATTTAGCCAGGGGTTGGGACCGGAAAGAAATTTATTTGACTGTGAAAATATCTTTTACCCAGCTACGAGCATTTGCACGTTTTTTTACCACACACCAAGCAATTATATCATGGGAAATATTTTACCCAAACTGGAGATGTAGCAATTCACCTGGAAGATCCTTTTTTTCCTGGGCATTATTCAAACGTTCTTTTTCAATGAAAACGTTGATGACGATCATGGGTGATCATCTTCAGTCTTACTTGGGATCAGGTAGAATATTTTTCCATCTTTGGTGCACAAACAATGTCTAGAGCTCTAGAAAAAATTGGCTACATTTTACCCAAAATTTTTTGCAGAGAAATTTTATATTGTTTTGCCCAACTAATTTCTCTTCGGTTCTCACCCCTGACTAGATAATGAATGAGTCCCCTATTTAGGGACGTGAATACTTTTCTAACTGTAAATTATAAATTTTGTTGTATGCAGGCTTTAGTGTTATGGTTGTCAGTTTATGACAGACGATAACGCTAAAGGTGGCGTTGAGAATTTTATACCAAGATGCACTGCGTTATGATTCTAAAACGATTCTATAGGCTTTCGATTAAAGAACCCAAAGTATCTTGGTAAAAAGGTCCATCCCGCTGCCGCCATCTTAGCGTTATCATCTATTAGGGTTTAGTTTGACATAATTTATTGCAGATTGTAATAAATGCTTTTGGTAGAAGGCCTCTTAACGAGGAAAACCAGCTTCTGCTGAAGAACAACCTTCCTTGAATGAAAGAAACATAAAATATGGAATAGCCTAAATATAATAATTTTTGTATTTAATGGCTCTAATCTTTTGCATTGCAGGTGATGACCATGTGTTAGTGATTGCACTGGATATGGGAGCTGACGTTAACAGTACAGGTATTTTATGCGATCCTGCCTAGCCCCGCGCACCATTTTGCTCTTCACCTTTCCGCTAGACTTATGACTGTCACCGTAGTTATCGCTTTTTCTATCTTAGCTTTTAGCTCAGCCCTGCCCATCCCTGCTTTGATCTACCCGGATCTGATCTGCCCTACTCTACTCACTTCTGCTCAGCTGTGGTCTGCTTCTGTATCTCTGTTTGCAGAAATTAAAGGGGCTCCGTCACCAAACAAAACGATATTTTTTCAGTTTTTTGAAAGTTGATATCACACAGGATTTTCATATTTTTTTCAAAATGAAAATCTTCTACGATTGCTCGGATATAAGTGGATTTTTAACGGTCACTTTTTGGTGGCTTGGGTGAAGCCACCAAACAAACTGCAGAAAACAATCGATAATTGGTGACACGTGCGAGTTTACGGATTTGTTTATTGTTTGGCGACGGAGCCTCTTTAAGCGAAATTTCTCTGATACATTTTTCCCTTCCCTTCTAGACAGTAACAAGAACACTCCGTTGTTTCATACGGCGGAACGTGGTCATCTGACGTGCTGTGCCCTGCTTCTGGTAAGGAATATATCACAACGGTTGGGATACCCGTTGTCTATAAGTGGAATGTCGTTGTATTCCTTCCTGAATTTTAAGAATTTGTCTCTTTTGCGGAATTTTTTTGATAGCCAGCTTGCGTCACAGACCATAACCAAGGGAGAGTTATTTTTGCATTTTTGGTACAGGGTGTCCAAAAAAGTTGTTCGACGTTTGATTAATTATATAAAAAAAGGAAGTAATGAACGGGCTCCATGGTAAGATCACCATATTGCTGAGATTTTTCATTAATTTTAGATACCAGAAGCTAGCAAATCGGCTAAATATTCAACGGAGCTACGAGCTTTTGAATTTCAAGTTTGTGCGAAAGCTGAAACCAGGCGCCCATAAATTGCATATTTTGTGAAAGTAGGATCTAGTTTATTCAAAGCGAATCTATGAAATTTAAGAAGCAATTTCTATAAACTAGCTTTCTCTAACATTGAATTAAAGTTATAGATGCTTGGAGGAATCCTGTGTTGAGCAAAATTGGGAATGGCCCCGTCTCTCATCAATTAAGTTTTCCATGTTTTTGTATACTTGCATTCTTAAGTACATTTTGGCGACGGTTGCAAGAATTGAACTTCTTTTAAAATCCTAATTGGCTTGCTCTGGTATCAACGAGAGGTAAAACATTGGACAGTCTTCTTTTACTTTGATTTTGGGACATCTTTTTAAAAAACAAGTCAGTTAGGGGCGTTTGGTTTCAGCTTTCCCACATTCTTGAACTTCAAAAGCTTGTAACTCCGTGAATTCTTAGTGGATTCGCAAGATTCTGGCGTCAAAAATTAATTTAAAATCTTAGCAACAGGTGATCTAACCAGGAGCCTGTATATTTTATTGTTATTTTCAATATTTATTCAAATGTCGAACAATTCTGTACATTCAATCAACAGAAACTACTAAATTACAATAAGGTATAACTGCAATCAAGGACTACTACACAAGACAACTGCAAAATTGCATGAAGTGAAGCTGCTTGGGGTGTCAACTTACACATATCTCCTGCAGACCAAAATTAGACACGAAATAAAACAAAGAATATGCAATGAAAAGAAAGAGAAGAGTTATGGTTCTTTTCATCCATTTTATCTGTGAAGCAGGCTATCCGATACAGTAAAAGCCCACATATAAGAACCTACAATTTTGGAAGTCAGCCTAACTAGGTTCTTATGTTTTGGGTATTTAGTGGGAAATGGGGCTGTTCAGGTTCTTAAATTGGTTCTTATTTTATTCAGGGCTTTCAGGAATTTCTTCAGATTCTAACTTCAGGTCTATTATTTACTGTCAGTTCACATCACTTGAGTTTATGAGGTATTATTCCCAACAGAAATTTGTGGAAGAATCAGAAATGTTTATAGAATCCAGAGAAAAGCTTTTAAAAGCTTCTCATCAGGTAATATAAACATTTTTGATTCTTTCACAAACTTCTATTGTGAATATGACCCTAGCCTGCGTGTAGCCTGTAAGACCCCGTGATCTCTTCAAATAAGAACCTATTTCAAATTCCAGGCTGAATGGGTTCTTATACAATGGGGGTCTAATTGCAAAATTTCAGCCTACAGGTTCTTAATCCACTAGGTTCTTATACGCGGGTTTTTACTGTACATCAATTCACACATTTCTCAGAATACATCCCTCAAACGTGTCTTCTTTTGTTTTGTTTAAAGAACCTGTGCTGCCAATAATCCTTTGCACATGCAAACCATCAAAACGACATATGACATATTTATACGTACATTTAATAGTAGCAACCTAACTAGCTAATCGAAATTCATTTTGCAGGATAGGAATGCAGATGTAAAAACAACAAACAGTGTGAGTAAACATACTTTGCTATAATCTGTCTTGAAATCCATGTCAGAGGATAATTTGTGGTGAGCTTTGTAAGACCAATGGCAGCAAAATCAAAATTAAAGTGGCTGTACAAGATTTTTATAAACAAAGATGAAGATCAGCTGGCCAATATCATCAAATTCAATGAGAAATTCCTCTCTAATTGGCGCGTGGCTTACAATTTCTTTAGCCTGCCTGTTGCCTTTCGTGTGTTTAGGCTAAACACATCTGAAACTCGTCGTTCAGAATCCAGCTGTATCTTTATAATCGTTGATGGCATAAAAAATTTGACAGCACTGGCGAATTCTACGGGATTCAAATATGAAGAAAACAGCTTCATTTGCAATTTATCTGCTGCTACGTGCCTGCATTAGGGAGAGAAAGTGTAGGATTTTTGGAATTCCTATAAAGAGGACATGGGCATATTTTGTAATACAATAGCAACAGTCTCATTTGATTGACACCTCAATTCAAAGCGATTAGTGACTGCAGACAAAGGAAATTCTCTGAACCAGTAATTCAAAACAAACAAAGCCGCAAAAGTTTCCTCGATACTAGAGGGCAAACGCTCGCCTTGTGCAAGCGAAAGGCGGTTTTTAAGAGAAGCTACGTGCTTATAACAAAAGAAGAAGGGTATATCAAAAATTCTGTCTGGTGGATTTTATTTGATTCAGGAGCTGTTTTGTTTTATTTAAGCCCTTAATACGCAAGAATTACGATGCCTTCTGCTCAGCTTCTGAATTTGGAATTCGGTCTGCGACGCAGGCTACGTATAGTGTGGCTATGGTAGAAGGCGAGGGAGATACAACGGAAAAGGGAATGTCTACAAGGTGTCCCAAAAAGTTGTGCCCCGTTTGCCTAAAGATTGCAGCAAAGGGCAAAAGATTCTCGCCGAACTTTTATATGATGTTGCTCTTCAGATGTTCAAATAAAGTTTGCTGCTATCCCCGTAAAAATCTGTTGAAAAATGATGCAGTTATGACCTTCAGAAGACCAAATTTGCCTGTTGACTGAAACCAGCGCCCGGCCATTTTGTCTTACTATTTTCAGTGATAAATAACTTCATGTGAGGTAAGAAATAATTTCTGTGAGGTCAGAAATAGTGGAACTCTCTGGGGATTATCGGAATTTTCACGAGATCTATGACATTGGAGGCTGCTACTTCATTTTGCATCCATGAAGCTATTTATCGCTGCAAAATAGTAAGACAAAATGACCGACCGCTGGTTTCAGTCATTGGGCAAATTTGGTCTCCTGAAGGTCATAGCTCCATCATTTTCCAACGGATTTTTATGGGGATGGTAGCAAACTTTAATTGAATATCTGAAGAGCAACATCATGCACAAATTTGGCGAGAATCTATTGCTGCTTTGTCGCAATCTTCAGGCAAACGGGGCAAAATTTTTTTGGGATACCCTGTATTTCTATGATAAAATTCCTAGACATGCCTTGATCGCCATACTCAAAGCCATTCGCAAAGTGAAAACTGTATAATTTTTGTTTCAGTCTGGATGGACCCCTCTGCACGCAGTGGCATGGTGAGCCAACATCTATTTCATCTTTCATTCTACGCAGAACTGTGTTTAAAGGGGCTCCGTCGTCAAACAGTAAACAAATCCTTAAACGTGTCGCCGATTATCCATTGTTCATCCATTGTTCTCTGCAGTTTGTTTGGTGGCTTCGCCCAAGCCACCAAAAAAGCGACCGTTAAAAATCCACTTATATCCGGGCAATCGTAGAAGATATGAATGTTTGGTTTGTTCCTTAGTGAAGTACAATGATTAGTACCCAAAAAGCAACTTTTATTTTGAAAAAGATACGAAAATCCTGTGTGTTATCACCTTTCAAAAATCTGCAAAAATCATCGTTTTGTTTACATTTTGACGAAGGAGCCCCTTTAAACAAATATGCATTGATTCCTAAAGGCCAGTTTCCAGTCAGGGATTTTCCGTGCTGGCGGAAATTCTATTGTTTCCTATTGTTTACAAAATACAAACAAATAACAGTATAAATAATCGAGCTTTGAACAGAGTTTTATTTTGTACGACGTTTCGGTCTTAAACCCATTATCAAGTAAAGTAAGATTAGTGGAATGTAGGATAAAAGAAGAGTAAATTCGAAAGATAAAAATCGAATTTGAAGGAATCGGTGTGACGTAAACGAAAGAATAATAGGATAGATATGCATAGCAACAAGAACAGGAGAGGAAGAGAAGGGGTTGGTTAGAATAATGTCATTGTAAATAATTGAACTGCTTATTAAGTCCTGCAGGAAAGAGAGTTCCAAGTTTGAAAATTATGCGCTTCTCCAAAGTCTTTCTTTTGTTACTGTCCGTGGGGGCAAAAAGGAGGCCAAGAATCATCATGTCATCAGTTGAATGGTTGGGTGAATTAAAGTGTCTTGAGTTGTTGCTATCGGGGTCATTTTCGTGTTGCTCGTTCAGATGGATCTTATGTTTAACGTTTCGCACATGCTCGCCAAATCTGTTGTTGATTTGGCGAGACGTTTCTCCAATACATAGGATGTGGCATTGGGTACATGAAATGCAATATATGACGCTGGTTGACGAACACGTAAAGGTAGCTTTGATTGTGAAGGTCTTGTTTCCATTGTTGATCGTAGTTGTTGGGCTGACGTGGGTACATGTTTGACAGAGGCCATGATTGCAAGGAAAAGTGCCAGGAGAGTCTGAGGATCGAAGGTTTGTGTGTACAAGTGAATCTCTTAAGTTCTTATCTCTACGGAATGCCATCAAGGGTGGGATGTTGAATATGATTAAATATGATTAAATGAATGATTAAATGGTTGCTATTTGCACACAATGACGACTCCTGCTGAAACAACTCGTTCGAAAAATGTACCGCTAGGCCGCATCGAAGTGAAGCAGTTGATAGAAGAGGCCCTGAAGCCGTTATGTCAACAAATTGTAAATTTGCCAAGTAAAGACTTTATTCAAGAGGCAATCAAAGACGTGTCTGATGCGTTCATGAAAAGAATAAGTGAGCAAGAAACTAAAATCACTTACCTGGAAGAAAGAATTGAAGTGTTGGAAAGTAAACTGGCAGTGCTGGACAGACTGGAGAGTCGAATCGACGACGGAGAACAATATAGCCGTCGGCACTGTTTACGTATTCATGGAATGGAACTACCCCCAGTAGGCTCAAAGGAAAACTGTTTCCAGAAAACTAAGAAAGTCATTGAAAAGCTAAACTGTGGTGTTGGCGCTGATGCTATTGACAGGGCTCATAGGATTGGTCCAGTTACCGAAAATGATCAAGGCAAAAAGTTCCAGCAGATTATAGTTCGCTTCAAATCTTTCAAATATCGTACCAGTGTATATAAAAATCGCAAAAAGGTGGCAAATGGTCCCCGTATACGCTTGGATTTAACGAAGAAACGTCTTTCTACACTTCTCGCGGTTCAAGACCTGAAAAGATCAGAAATAGACTTTGCCTTTGCAGACATAAACTGCAATCTTGCAGCTAAACTAAAAAACGGTAAATTTATATTTTTTACTTCGGTTGAAGCCCTGCTAAGTGAACTGGACAAGGATGAGTGAGTTGTTGTTTATTTATTTATTTTTCAGATCATAACACCTTTATAATATGCCCTGCGACATGTTGAGTTGGGGGTAAATTCGCGTTCGCTGCAGCGGAGCAAATTCTTGGGGTTGGGGTAGGTGTGGGGCCATGCCCCTGATGGAATTCTTTAGAGTAATTCCAATTTATATTTCAATTTATTTTTTGGCTCTTACTTAATAAACAGAGTGTTCTTAAATTTCGACTTGTCGAGTAGCTAGCTAGCTATGTGACTCTCAGTTCCCTGGGGTTTGGCGCCTCCCTTCTCTGGCCTGTCTGGTCGGTTGCTCCGTTGCGGTTGTTGCGATGTTGTTTACCGTAGTTCAGGTCGCTAATTTGTTAGGTCAACTTCCCCTAATCTTTTGTAAGGTTCAATAACTTTTCGAAAGAACTGTTTTTGAATAAATCCTATTGCCCCAGAACTCGTAAAACCTCACGTCCTTTTTACATCATGAGTTGTTTTTTGTTCTTTTTGAAACTTTTAAAATATCTTCTTTGTTTCATTTTTAAAGGTCGCTGTCTAAAAATAGGCAATATTCGCAGGGGAAGGTGTGAACTTCGTGTCCATGGTGATCAACGGTGGCTTGTATGCCGATAGGAATCAGCCAATGGCGTGCAGGCATTGCGCATTCAAATTCCAGGCTTCAATTGATTGCTCTCCCAAGGGTGTCACTAATGGATTTGCTCCCCTCTGTGTGTTCTGTTTTTGTTTATATGTATTTGATAATCAGTGTGTCTGTGTTTTTCCTTCCCTGCTCGATTTTAACTGCATCTTTCCTCAGCGTTGTCACACCTGCTAATTACAGGTGGCATGACCCTAGATTTGTTTATTCACAGGTTTCTGGGCATGTCTCAACTGCAGCTTATTTCATTCTTTACGTCATACACAGATCCCTGAAGATTCTTATAAAGACTTTTGTCAGCTCTGCGTCTTTTCGGAAGCAAGTTGTTTGGAATGCAAAACTTTTTCTTTATAGCTTTATGATATGCAAGTATTTTGATGTTTTGACGTATTTCTATTTGGATATATTGATACTACTTTCTGGTGATATTGAGCAAAACCCAGGTCCCAATAGAAATGGTTTTCTAAAATTTTGTCACTGGAACTTAAACAGCATATGTGCTAGAGAGCAGATAAAAATCTCTCTAATCGAGGCTTACAATTCAATTCATCGTTATGACATTTTTGCGATCTCTGAAACAATGTTAAATAACACTGTGCATAACGATGATATTCCTATTGAAGGGTTTAGCAGAGAAATTTATCGCAGTGATCATGCTAATAATCTAAGAAGTGGTGGGGTCTGCATTTATTTTCGCGATGGGCTGTCAATTAAGCGAAGAACAGATCTTGAATCGCTAAATGAAATGGTTTGTGCCGAAATAACTGTTGCTCGCAAAAAAAACCTTATTTTCTGTTGTCTACCGTAGTCCTAGCCAGAATGTTGAAGAATTTGAAGAGTTTATTTCTGGGTTACAAACTGTGATAGACAAAGTTAGGGGGGAACGCCCATATTCCTTCATATTAACGGGTGACTTTAATTGTAGATCTGCGCAGTGGTGGCCCCTGGATGAAGAACTTCCTGAGGGAACGGCACTAGAGGAACTTATCGAGACTAACAATTTATACCAGCTCATTGATGAACCAACTAACATAAGAGGAGAAAGCATGACTTGTATCGATTTAATTATAACCGACCAACCAAACATCTTTATCGAATATGGAGTACACCCATCTCTTGACGAACATTGTCAACATCAAATTGTGTTTGGTGAATTAAACATCTCTCTTCCTTGCCCCCCTCCTTATAAGAGAACAGTTTGGGATTACTCGAAGTCTGACATCCAATCCATTAGAAACTCATTGCAGCAAAGTGATTGGCCATCGACGTTCCGGGGTCTCAGTACAGATCAAATGGCTGAAGTTTTTACAAATAAGCTTTATGGCATTATAAAGGCAAACATCCCTAACAGGGTTCTCAGTTTTAATGATAAAGATCCACCCTGGATAACAAGACAGGTTAAGACTTCAATAAAACGAAAGCGTAGGGTTTTCAAGAAGTTTATGAATAGTGGTAGGAGACAGGAGGATTGGGATCGTTTTAAGGCTGTCAGAAACGAAACATCCAGGTTGGTTCTCAAAGCGAAAGAGGACTATTATCGCAACCTTGGTCGAAAATTATCGGATCCTTCCAACGGTATAAAAACATTTTGGTCAACTATGAACAGGCTAATTGATAAAAAGAAGAATGTCAATATTCCACCCTTGTTAGAAAATGGACTCTTTGTGACAAACTTAGAGGACAAGGCAAATATTTTCAATGAATTTTTTGTAAAAATGTGCTCTGAAACATCAACGAGCAGCACCCTTCCATCTTTTACACCAAGGAGTCCAGCCCTTTTAGAAGGACTGACCATCGACAGGGAGAAGGTTCTCAAACTTATTAGATCCCTAGATAGCAAAAAGTCTCATGGTTGTGATGACATCTCTATTGCTATGATAAAAATTTGTGACTTCTCAATAGTTGAACCCTTGTGTCTTATTTTTGAAAATTGTTTACAAACGAGTATGTACCCATCTCTGTGGAAAAAGGCGAATGTCATTCCTATACACAAGAAAGATAGCAGGCGGTGTAAAACCAACTATCATCCAATTTCACTACTTCCAATTTTTGGAAAGCTGTTTTAAAAGATGATATTTGACTCGGTTTATAACCACCTACGACAAAATGGTCTTCTAACCCCTCATCAATCGGGTTTCCAGCCAGGTGATTCAACAATTTATCAGTTACTATCAATTACACATAAGATTTATTGTTCTTTTGAGAATGTTCCTAGCCTAGAGACCCGTGCTGTTTTCCTAGATCTATCAAAAGCCTTTGACAGAGTTTGGCATGAAGGTCTACTGTATAAACTCGAATGTAACGGAATATCCGGAAATTTATTAACACTTCTTCGTAGTTTTTTGACAAACCGACAGCAACGAGTTGTCTTAAATGGTAAAAACTCTCGTTGGTTAACAGTTACCTCGGGTGTGCCTCAGGGCTCAGTTTTAGTTCCCCTATTCTTTCTTGTGTATATAAATGACCTCGTCGAGGGTGTGCACAGCGACATCAAGCTTTTCGCAGACGATACTTCTATTTTTTCAGTTGTGAAGGACAAAGATGAGGCTACTGAGAGTCTTAATCAGGATCTTGAAAGAGTGCGGCTTTGGGCTTGGCAATGGAAGATGCAGTTTAATTGTGATAAAACAGAAGAGGTGATTTTCTCAGTCAAAAGGGCTAAAATAGAACACCCGCCTTTGAACCTGGGATCGGATGAAGTGACAAGGAAGGATGAACACAAGCATCTTGGATTAATTCTTGATTCCAAGCTCGACTTTAAAAGTCATATTAGAAAGGCTATCTTAAAAGCTAGACGAGGAATAGGAATGATCAAATATCTTTCTAAATATGTATCTCGAGATGTCCTTGATCAGGTCTATAAGTTATACGTTCGGCCGCACCTGGATTATGGTGATATCATTTATCACAGATATGATCCTGACATGATTCTAAATTTTACAAAAAGAGTTGAACAAACCCAGTACTCAGCGGCTCTCGCTGTTGCGGGTGCCTGGAGAGGAACTAGCAGACAAAAGCTCTATAATGAGCTTGGTTGGGAAAGTCTGTACCATCGAAGATGGTTCAGACGCTTATGTCATCTTTTCAACCTAAGGAAAACGGGTACTCCTTCCTATCTGTCCGCAGAATTACCAACTGAAAGACCACTTCAGTATGGTCTAAGAGGCAAACGTGATTATGACATACCTTTCAGTAAGACAAAGCGCTCTTCAAATACATACTTCACAAAAGTTCTCCATGAATGGAATATGCTTGATGAAAATATTAGAAATTCTGCAACAATTGCCGAGTTCAAACGAAAATTGCTTACCTTGATAAGACCGGTAAAAAATTCCTTGTTTGGAGTATTCGATATCTTTGGCGTAAAGCAACTGACAAAGCTGAGACTTGAATTTAGTTTGTTAAATGAGCATAAATTCCGCCATAATTTCCAGTGCCCGAGTCCCATGTGTGCTTGTAATACTGGAATTGAGGATAATGTGCACTTTTTCCTGCATTGCCCTTTTTTTGTTCCTATGCGTAATGATCTCCTTGGACAGCTTTCACACCTTCCAGATTTTGATGTAAACAACATGGATCCAAAAGCCCTGCTTAATTTGCTTCTTTACGGTAGCCCAATTTTTGATAAATAATAATAATAATAATAAAACCATATTTATACAGGTAAACTTGTTCAGCAAAATGGATTTGCTGCTATCAACCAAGGACCTGTCAACCTAAAATACCTAAATATATAATTTACACCAATATAGTTTTAAAATTTATTTACAATAATAGAGTTTAAAGAAAATGTTAAAAGTCAAAGTTAAAATCCTTGCAGTAAGTCTTGAACTTCAAAACTGATGTTTCGCTCTTTAGTTTGTTTGAAACTTTATTAAATATTTTTGCACCCTGGAATGCAAAAGTTTTCCGTCCCGCTTCAGATTTTACTCTTGGGAGCAATAAATTGTGTTCATTTCCACGAGTTCCTTTGCAGTGTTTTACACGGTGAAAGTATTCCCTAAAGTCAGGTGGTGCAAGACCGTTCAAGCATTTGAAGACCTCAACTGCACACATTCTGTTTCTGATGTGGTTTACTGATGGTAGTTTTACACTATTTCTTCTACCATTTATAATCTTTAACGATCGTATTTGGATGTTCTCAAATCGTTGTTTC
This sequence comes from Aurelia coerulea, assembly GCA_039566865.1. Classification (NCBI taxonomy): domain Eukaryota; kingdom Metazoa; phylum Cnidaria; class Scyphozoa; order Semaeostomeae; family Ulmaridae; genus Aurelia; species Aurelia coerulea. The sequence goes on along the minus strand of CM076953.1, from coordinate 6,196,178 downwards.
TTAGATTCTGACATATCTATAAAAATGTTGTTGCAGTATATTAGGAGTGGCAGTATCATAACTCTGTATATTGTTTCTGCTGCATGAGGCGTCAAGTTCGGTCTTATCCTGGACAATAATTTGACTCTAGAGCTTGCCTTTTTAAGATTTTTTTCGATGTGTTCTGCATACGTCAGGCTTTTATCCATTATGACCCCTAAATATTTATAGGCTGCTGATTCAGCAATTTTCAATCCATTCAGCTTGACTTCAAATGCGGTCGATTTAGATGTTTTTTGATAATTAAAAAATAATTAAGATGAAACTGACAATCGAATGATTTTAGAGGCATCCATAGCATATATCAAAGCTACTAACAGGATTAACTGAGGTGTTCCCGGGGATTCTGTGGGCTGGGGGTGTCTTTTGGCCATGGAACTGCCGCTTTGCTGCCGGGTGCTGCGGGCTGGGCGTCATTCGGGGGCGCTTGGTGGGTGGGAAGTGGGCCCTGTGGTGGTTGCGGTCATTGCGGGGCTCGGGCTCCTTTTGCTCGGCTCATTCGGGTGATGGCTGGTTTGTTGTTTTTGGCGGTGGAGTGGCGGTTTTGTGGCCGGGGGCGTTTCTGGTCTGTGGGGTCTTTGGGAATTCTTCGGAAACTTGATGAAAACCTGACGATTGGCGACCCCTTAAGTCTTGTTTTGAGTAAGCCCTTTGTGAACCATGGCACCAGTCATTGGTGACTCACATCCAACCATCTTTACACAAGTTTTGCACCAGTGCATAGTTTTTAGTTTTTGTCTTTATTTCTGTTTTGTTTGTTTGTTTGTTTTTTTGTTTTTCCTTTTTTGTTTTACAATAATTCACCTAAACTAAGCTGGCGTATGCTAGCGTCTGCCAAAATGGAATGGTGCCGTGGTACACAAAGTGCTTAATAAGATTGATGTTAAAGGAATTGTCAAGTGCCGTTCATAGCCAGAACCAGATGACGTCATGTCTATTTCTGCTATGGACGGCACAGAATATTGTATTTGTACATTGTTGAGTTTTAACTGTGATATAAAAAAAAAGTTGAATATTTTCTTGGCTTTGGAATCATTGCTTAGTAATTTGAAATTGTTGTAGATTATCTTCTTGATTCTGTTATTAAGTGGATGATAGGTAAGGGTAAAAGGTACTCTGTTGTTGGATTGGTTTTTGTCAACTGGTAGCAGGGCGTCGACAGGAACGACAGGAAATGTTGCTCTGTAATTGAACAGAAATTCAAGGTCGATTGACTTTTTAATATGTAAAGTTTCCCCCGCTCGCAAAGATCCACTGACTGGAAATTAGGCTTAAGATATCAAAAGGGCGGGAATTCTATTGAAGTATTGTTGTCTTTGGTAACGATGCTTTGACCAACAAATCAAGCTAAAGTTATTCATACTGATGGCATGACGCTACAATAGCGTTAAAGCACGACGTCATCTTATCTCCTTGTGGGGTAAATCTTCACGAAATTTCTTGGTTTCTGCAGGAAATTTGGATAAAGTTGCATAAAATGGTCGTTATAATCCCCCTCATCATAGTGAGTAGGAAAAGCATAGGTAGCGATTGTCTGTTAGACCTGAATCAATGTAAATTTTGTGAAATAGACCATTTTGACATTTAGAAAAGGGCCTGGGGAGAGCAACATTTTTCTGGTAAATGGCTGCCACAGGGCTTTTCACCAACGATAAATTGAACTGTGGCAGCCATTTACCAGAAAAATGTTGCTCTCCCCAGGCCCTTTTCTAAATGTCAAAATGGTCTATTTAAGTATAATTTGCCAGTGTATAAACTGAACGACTTGCAAGTCAATTTGACCAAAGTTATCGTTGATTAACTCACTAAAAGTGTTGAGATCCAAATGAACTTATTGCTACAGGTAACAGTGCTTCTACTGAGAACGGGGGCCGTGCTTTTGTTTTCGTTCAACAAATTTACCAGATTGGGGCACTCGATCCAAACCTTTTTTCTATTTTATAAGCTGTTCTTAAAAGTTACCCAATAATTTAGTTCAAGAAGCTGTAAGAAACTTGCCTTTGTGATGATAATTTTGTAAACAGCATCACAAATTTTATCAACTGTAAGTTGCTCATCATTTCTTTGAAGTCAATCTTCCTTTTCGACGTTAGCCTTTCTTTCCGCGAAAGTTTTCAGATGATTTGAACAGCTTCCAAGCTTTTAGCATTAATTTAAATAAATAAACGAGACACTTTCAAAATCCCAGTGAAATGCTATGTTTTGTAATGGCTTCATTTACTCAAAGTGACATTCATTCATTCATTCACTCATTCATTCACTCATTCATTCATTCATTCATTCATTCATTCATTTATTCATTCGATCATTCATCCATTCATCCATTCATTCATTCAATCTTTCATTTATTCATTCAATCAATCTTTCATTTATTCATTCATTCAATCATCCATTCATTCATCCATTCATTCATTCATCCATTCATCCATTCATTCACTCAATCATTCATTCGTTCATTCGTTACCTTATTCATGGTAGACTGGAAAGATTTCTAGCTATTTAAAGCTAATTTAGGCCTCTACTAATGCCACATCAAGGCATGGGACCCCTAGTTTAACGTCCCTTCGAAAAGACGGTGAAATGAATTCCTTGGTCAGGCATCCGCAAGGTCACCGAACGGAAACTGTAATAAGCCGCGCGGACAGTGTGTCTTCATCTAAACAAATCCGTTTATTTGATAGGGACACCCGGTATTGTATTTTAACGAGCTAATTTGCTCCTTTGTTTTCTTTCAGGAAAGGTTCAACAGACAATCACATTGAATGTGCTGAATTACTCCTTGAGGTAATATTTGTGTTCTTTCTTCATCTTCTGGATATTCGTATGGCTGATGTGGTATGCAGGGGTAGCAAAGTTGATTTTTGATTGTCGTTATTATGTTCATTTTTGTCCCAGTTGGCTGCTAAGTTTGAATCTACTCCCCTGCTGTTCGTAAGCTTAGAAATTAGTTATTAGATCCATAACAAATTTGCCAAAAGAAGTAACAGGGTTGAACATCTCTGGTGAAGACTCTGAAAGGGCCTACACAAGGCACCCTTCGAACAATGTAGTATTGTAGATAGTCATGTGACCTTATTATCCCGCTGATATTGTAGTTGTTGTTCTGTACATAGTCAAGACATGTTGTGTTATGTTACTTGCGAAGACCACTCGTTATTAATGTCTCCCTGAGCTCCAAAGATATAACAAACAAGAGCCTTTATACCCTTAAATTAGTCTTAGTGCCTTTAGAATAAGAACACACTTCAGCCTGGCTCTCAAAAATGTAGGTTCTTATATACGGGGATTTACTGTACTTTGCTACAACTTCCTTGATAACTGTCAACAATTGGAAAATAAAAACTAAAGCTGTCGCTGTTTACCTTATGTTTGTATGCACATATCTTTATTTCATTTATTAGCCTGATTCTAATTCATATTTAGTAATTTTATTTCTAAATGTTGCTCACCACCTGTAAAGCAGCCCTCTTGGTTTGAAGGGGCTGCCATGCGTAAAAATTGAATCTTAAATCGAAATTAAACTTTTTAACTTGTTTATTTTTAATCTTAGGCAGGAGCGAGTGCACTTGCAGAGAACTTGACAAACGAGACAGCTGCTGACGTTGCAGAGAGATGTGGGGGCAAGAAAGAAATTATTGAAATGCTTCGAGCAGCAGAAGGTAATTTGTTGTTTTCATCTTTTTAAGCTCTGCCCAACAGAACAAACAATGTTTTATAAATTTTGTGGGCTCTAAGGAGTATAGACAAATCTGCTTTAGTACAGTTCATTCGTAAGTTAACATCCCTAAATTCGGAAGAATTCGCTGCAGAAGTTGTCATGTTTCATTCTTTCCGATTCAGCAAAGGTGGAAAAAGTATATGAAGCCATGAAGCAGCTTAGCAGAAGCTTGCTTTTCTTGAAAGGGAAGAAAGGGGAATAAGGGGAAGAAAAAGAACACGTTGGATAAAGGAAGAACAAAGGATAAAGACGAAGAAGGAAGGAATGGAGAAATGAAAAGAAAAGGAAGGCTAGAGATGCGGAAGAACGAAGAATAGAAAGGGGAAAGGCGTCAAGATGAAAAAGAGAAAGCAAAGATTGAAAATGTAAAGAGAAAAGAAGGAAAGAAGAAAGTACAGAGCAAAAGGAAGGGCAATGTTTGGCTGTGTTCTTCTACTGCCCATATGCTTTTTGCAGCAGTCAATAGAAGTTTGAAATCTGGCACAAGAAAAAATTTATTGAATAATAGAAGGAAGAATTTTAGGCTGAATTTGCTTCGCAGGAACGTAAATAATGTTTCCGCCTGTGCCGATTCAGGAAAAGCAATGGACAAACCCTTTAATTTTTTCCCAGTCATCTTTGATTCCCAACGAGCACGGTTGTCTTGTAGAAACCGTAATTTATTCATTGACTTCATCATCATCATCATCATCATCATCATCATCATCATCATCATCATCATCATCATCATCATCATCATCATCATCATCATCATCATCATCATCATCATCATCATCATCATCATCATCATCATCATCATCATCATCATTACTTTGTTTTACAGTAGGCGAGAATTAATATAGCTCTAATTTACAGCTAATTTAAGCCTACTTTACACTATACAATTTATAAAAAATGTGTTATGGCTACTATGGCAATGAAATCTACATTCTCTTAATTCGGGGAAAGTTGTACGAATCCTTATGACTTCGAGGGAATATGTAAGAACGAAAATTGTGTGAAGATATGAATGAACTGTACTGTATATGTGTCCATCTAGATTTGGATCTTACGAAGGCATTTTGACAGTCAGAATTGCTCCCTTTTTACCGAGTGAGTTGGATGAAGCACACGCTGTTTGAAAGGCTATTGCTCTTTAAATATCAAAGCAGCACTAGTTGGCAGTATCTACTGATTGAATAGCCAACATGCTCAATTATTTTTGGAATTTTTCTTGGCTGAAATCGGTTGCTATAGTCAGATTTTACGAGGGATTTTGTTGAGAATATCGCTTCGGGAAGCCTTCCAAAACATCCTAAAATCACAAAAAAATTTCCTAAAATCATTATATATCTATTGTGACAATGCTGTAATTTGCGATATTTACTCATATTTTTCTTTTCTTTTCTTTTTTGCATTTTAATTTAACGGCCATAGCTAGATAAGCTATGCTTTGCTTTCGTCGTATAGGATACAGATCTTTTTATATATACCTGTATTAACTTTTAGTCCTGTATTCTATGAAAAAAGTTGAATTGAATTGAATTGAATTGAATGAAGAATATTTCTTCCTTTCAGCAATGGCTTTAACACGCTTCAGCACGTGCAATCCTCTTGGGAAGATGAGAAAGCCTCCCCCCTAGTATGAGAAACTTATTCAGAGGGATTCCACCTCCCAAGAGGATAAAATGTATGCGAATACACGTGTTCGTGTCGATAGGAAGGAAAACCGATGAAATTCTTGATCGTCAATTTCATTCGTTTTGCAGGTTTTTTTGCAGAGAATCTCCCATATCAACGGGTAGGAATGACCGATTACAGCCGGGTAAATTACTGAATCTAATTGAACGTATCGGCAATGAAACATGACAGTTTTCAATATTATTGCTTTGATATTCAGGGAACAGTGTTTTTAAAACGCCTCGTGTTTTTTTGCTCATCCGGTATAATAATTACCGATGTCTTTTTACCTCAGTTGAAATATCTGTCACATTACTTCGAGAAAAAGTTCAGTCTCTGCAAGGTAAGTTCTGCCTTCGAATATACGACATGAAGGTATACTTTCTGAATGATTCAAAGCGAACCCCCTCTCTAATAGGCCCCTCCCCTCTGAGCCAAATTTTTAAATATGCCCCCTCTCCATTAAGCCCCCCCTCCCCCATTTACATCAAATTCCAGAGGCTGCCAAAGATTTTCCATTTATTGAGCTAAATAAGTTTGCATGTTAATGCTGATATGATTGGAGATAAAGCCGTGTCAAATTTATGTATTTGACTCGTAAAATTGCATGTTGAATCCGCAAATTATGGGGTAAAAGAACTGAAAAGCTATCATATATATCCTTGTCATTTGATTTTGTGAATAGTCCCTCCCTCTCTAAAAAGCCCCCTCTCTTTTAAAGGGTCTCCGTCGTCAAAATGTAAACAAAACGATGATTTTGCAGTTTTTGAAAGGTGATATCACACAGGATTTTGTATTTTTTTCAAAATGAAAGTTGCTGTTTGGGTATTAATCATTGTACTTCACTAAGGAACAAACCAAACATTCATATCTTCTATGATTGCTCGGATATAAAGGATTTTTGACGGTCGCTTTTTGGTGGCTTGGGTGAAGCCACCAAACAAACTGCAGAGAACGATGGATGAACAATGGATAATCGGCGACACGTGCGAGTTTATGGATTTGTTTAATGTTTGACCACGGTGCCCCTTTAAGCTCCCCTCTAGAGTGTCCGAAATTGGGCTTAATGGAGTTTTTACGGTAAATTTAATTTTTTTTCAAATATTATAAGGCTGCTGTTAATTTAGTTGCTGTGCTTTGAGAATTTGCTCAGGCCAAAACGCCAAAGCTCTGGCTGGTAAGTGACAGCAAATTTGGATTTCTAGCATTGATATCTCCACACTCATCAACAAACAATGTATCGATGTTCAAGTATGCCATCGAGGAACATCCACAAAATGATTGGCTATTTATAAAAGCTAAATTTTCATCACAAGGATGGAAGAGCAAATTTCTTTTTTTACACCCGGTGGTCAACACGCAGACTTTGCTTAGCATTAATATTTTAAAATGAATCAAAATTATGAAATATTTTCAGGTATCGGAGTAAAAGAGAGAAAGTTATGGAGGATGGTGACTTGTTTATTAAATCATGTATGCAAGAATCAGCCACGAGAGAACGAGAAAGGTAACCATTGTTTAAATTCACAATTTTCTTTTAAGGAGGATGTTACAGAGAAAACCACATACAGAACTAGGTTTTCTTGAGGCAGCCTGGATGAGGTTCTTAATTAACTGATGCCATGATCAAATCCAGCCTGCAAGGTTCTTAAAAAGGTGCTTATATTTGAGACAGTGCAAATGTGTTTTATACATGCCAGTGCATTCCTTCCATCAATTGAATAATTGGTCAATGTATTTATTTTTGATAAAGTTTACATCATGAAAGATTTTGCAATTTTCAAGTAAAGTACCATCTCTTAAACTATTACATAAGCACCTTTAGAAACTTCAGCCTCTTGTGGGTTCTTATTTAAAAAGTTGTAATCATGGAATTTCAACCTCAAGGTTCTTATAAAACTCGGTTCTTTTATGCGGGTTTCTACTGTGCCGGAAAAAGCTCTATTTAGCCATGATCTGGACAGAGTATCTGGATGTTCCACAAAACTAATGTTTTGAATCTGCCCTGGAAATGTTTTTCTCTTATAAAAAATGAAAATCTGCTCTGATCTTGCAGCAGCTAAAAAATCAATTTTGATATTTAACTCATGCCCAAAAGTTAGGGCTACCAAATGTCAGAAAATCAACAAACATAAGGATTTAAATGACACAGCTGCAAATATGGCCGCCCTGGCATCCAGGGAGCAGCAGCCGCTTAAACGGAGATTGTTTTTTACTCACCGAGGAGATTGTTTCGAATGAAATGAACTGTGCGGTGCGATTTATCAGTGATTGTACAGGGCGACTGCATCTGCTTGGAAAAGTCATCTTCCAGATGTACCAATAGAAGTGGCCGCTCCCCAATCCCTTTTTTATATCGCTGAAAAGAGCTATCGTGTAATAATCTTACTTTTTTAGGCCCTGAAAAGAAAGTAAATGGAAGAATTTTAATACCAGATGAAACTGTTTTCAGAACTGCATCTTTGGATAGGGTAAGTGAAACTATTAGGGGTATATGATGTAAGAAAATGAATTGAATGGGTAGCACGTTCTAGTAACTGGTAAATTCCTAGGTTGATTGAATGACATTTCTAATTCCCAGCTCATTTTGAATTCTCCGCTCCCTTCTATTGCTCACTTTCCAGAGCCAACCTAGGTTTCCCTGCGGTTTTTATTTGTTTATGTTACTTCGGTCAATTGGGACTCATAACATTACTATGAAATAACGGGCACGCCTTAGGCCCTCGCAGAATGGATCCATACGCATCGCTCAAATTACTCGTTCAAAATTTAGTTTTCAACCAATCAGGAGGCGCTATTTAGAAAGTTGTTGTTGTTGCTGCATACGAAATCGGTTGATGTCAGGAAGTTTTCACGTTTGACTAAAGATAAGAATAACCTAATTACAATATTTGTCTCAATCCTATAAATGTACGATATATACATTCATCAAAAACTTAGATAGAAAAGAAAAACGAAAATTTAAAACCAGCTTTCCTTGATTCGAATCGATTATGAGCTTTTGAGCTTGGCTTTAAATGACTGGATGGAAGGGGCTAATGCAATATCAGAATGGAGTTTGTTCCATGTGCCAGCTCCTCGGGAAGCAAATGAATTTTGACAATAAGCTGTTCTCTTTCGAGGTATAGCTAAATCGAACTTAGTGTTGTGTAAGACCCGATTGTGAACGGGAGAAAATCGGGAGAAAATCTGACAAAGGTGTTCGAATGCAAGTCCATTTAGGGACTTATGTACCATGGTAGATGTTTCTCTATGGACTAGCCTGTCAATTAAAAGCCATCCTATGCAACAAAGGAGCAGCCGGTGAATCAAAGGGCTTCTCGTGACAATTCTTGCAGCTCTGTTCTGCAATTTTTGCAAGGTATTCAGCTTGGTGACATCACCAAATCAAAGAACGCACGGAAACAAGGGACTCAAGGTCATAAAAATCTAGGAATGGACCATGACAGAATACTTCTCATTGCTGAACATATGCAATAATTCTATTTTTTCTTGGTCAGTTCTAGATCGTTTGTGCGGGTGAGCGGCCGAGTGGCTTAAACAGTTTCCGTCAGGTGACTGAAGTTAAGCTCGGTCGAGTGAGGTCAAACTCCGGATGGGTGACCTCTGGAGCCTGACCTCGCAACTCACCTCGCGCCGTCCTTCGGAAGGGACGTTAAACTAGGGGTCCCATGCCTTGATGCGGCATGCATAGTGGGCCTAAATTAGCTTTAAATAGCTAGAAACCCTATCAGCCCACTTAAAATAAATTACTACTACTACTACTACGTCCTATTACATGGCGTTTCGTTCTTGTATGAACGGCACCTAAGTCCTCAGATTCATGTATGTAAACTGTTTCAGTGTAGATTTCTCGTACGCCAACCCATACCATCGTATTTCTGATAAATTCTTACATTTCTTGTTGTTCATCATTTTTGCATTTGCAGGAAATGTAATTTATTTTATTTATCATTTAGTCCAATTTTTTTGCAGAATTTCAGGAGGAAAAATGTTTGTCAGAAATGTGGAGGTAAGAGATTATTTTGTGCCTTTATCCTAAAAATTCCACTTTGAACATTTCAGTTATGCTAAGGGCATTGAGAAGCAAAGATATACTGGGTGAGCCGGTGAGTCAAAAATATATTTAAACGTTTAAAAGCCTGTAGCTCTCAAATCATTTTCAAGATTCCTGTAAAGTGATAATAATAGTTAAACGATAGGATAATGAATAAATGATTAAAGTACCAAAAATAGCTGAGATGTACAGGCTGTCCCAAAAAAATGTGCGCCGATTGAGTGGCTTCTGCGGGGCAGCAATAAATTCAACTTTTTTATTTATAAGGTTCTTGACAGAAGAGACTTCAAATTAAAGGTTGATACCGAGTTCGAGTAAATCTGAGAAAAAACACACCTAGCCCTGTTTTCTCATGTTCATAAGTGAGACAGATAGTCATACATTGAATTTGTGACAACCAAGAATATCGGACACATTTAGGGTTGCTAGAAATGGTAATGTGCAACACAAGTGCAGCAGGCCATGGCATGCGTTCATCAGATATTTTGCTTCTTAAAAGGGATGAAGTCGTTTTAAACCAACAATATTGCGTTCAGCAGGCTGCTTGGTCAATATTCTTAAGTTGTATGGTCATTAATTACTCCCAAAGGTGTTTCCTGGCATAACTGTAAAGTTTAAGTTCATTTAATGTTAAAATTCATGTTATAAGGTTAACTACGGAGATAAAATCCTCTGGTTTTGAAGCAACGAGTGATTGTGACTGTCTTTCTCAATAAATCAGCAACCACTTGTCAGATTTACACAAACTTGGTTTCAAACTCTCAGTTGAAATCTCTTCTATTGACAAATCTGAGAAACAGGAAAGTTAGATTTATGGCTCCTCCACAGTAGCTATTCAAACGGCGCACATGTTTTTTGGGACACCTTGAAGATGTTAAAAAACACGGCATTTCGAGCGTATACTCCTTATCATCTTGATTACGAGTATACGCTCGAAACGTCGTGTTCTTGAACATCTCAGCCAGGGAGATTAAGTATCATTTATCCCTGGTGTCAGCTATTTTTGGTACTTAAATCATTTATTTGTTATACTACTGGGTGCGCCAAAATAAACTATGCACGTTTGGCAGGCCACAATAAATCGTACACTGGACCGATTTTGAAGATTCATGACGTAATCTTTAGCAAAAGGCCTGATTTAGATTCCAGGATTTTTGGAAATTTTTTTGTCATCAGTTTTTAAAGCTAGAAGCGAGTTTCTTTAAATTTTCGTTCTCGAAAACACTGAAACGATAGAAAACGTCAATCAAGTTTTCTAAAGAATTAAGATGAATGGAAAAAGAGAAAACTTGTTCGTGATGATTTGGAATTTAGAAATCGATCAATCGTATCGATTAATTTTATCGATTAATTAATCGATTTCTGAATCTCAAATTACCATGAAAAAGTCTTCTCTTCGTCCGTTAATGTCGAGAAAATTTGATCAACGTTGTTTGATCGTTTTCAATGTTTTCGAAATTCATTTTCGAATGTTTTCAATTCAGCTGTTAGAAGTCCTTCACCCGATAAGAAACCAATTCAGCTGGACGCACAAAGACCAACGGCAGACGTTGAGCCGATTCTTCGACCGAATTCATCGATGCATGATATTGATAGCAACCGGTCGCAGCTGGATTTATTAGACGCTGCCAGTGTAAGTCATTCATTCATTTATTCATTCATTCATTCATTCATTCGGTCATTCATTCATTCATTCATTCATTCGGTCATTCATTCATTCGTTCGTTTCATTTCAGTTTTCACTCATTTTTAATTCTTTAATTCAAGGTTTTTCTTTCATTTCAGTTAAGAGAACGATTATTGAAACTAGAAGTCGAAAAGAAAGATTGGGAACAAAGGTGCAGGAAACTCATGCAATCAATAGCTACAAACTCCAAGGTAAATAGATAAGGATATTTCATATACCGGGTGAGTCAGAAAAAAGGATCCCCGCTTAGAAGGCCAATGCTCCATGAATATCAAAGCAATAATATAGAAAAATGTCTTGTTTTATTGCCAATATGTTCAATTAGATTCAGTAATTTACCCGGCCTTAATCGGCCATTCCTTCCCGTGGATATGGGTGATTTTCTGCAGAAAGCCCCTTCAAAAACCTGCAAAAACGAATGAAAACAATGAGCACATTTTCCTTCCTAAAATTGATGACACTCACATAAATTCATGTATTTTGTCCTCTTGGGAAAATGGAATCCCCCTGAATAGGTCATCGATACCAGGGGGAGGACTTGTTCATCCTCCCAAGAGGATAGCACGTGCTAAAGCGTTCACAAGTCATTGCTGTAAGGCATTGTAAGGCAGAAATGTTAGGGAAATCTATTCATGATTTTTTGAAGAGGCTTTCTCGAGAAAATCCCTCATAATTTCAGAATGGAGTAGCCGATTTCAGTCAGGTAAATTTTATAGTAGATTTGAACATTTCTACCATAAAACTATATATTTGCCGATATCATTGTCTTCATATTCAGCGAGCCGTGACCTTTCAAACGGGGATTCTTTTTTCTGACTCACCCGGTACAATGCTTGCCAAATTATTGGGAAACCTTAGCTAATTTTAATTTGTGTTGTGCGATTTTCCCTTAGATCAATGTTGTTCTGTGACGATAAAATGAGACGAACGGTGCGATTCGTGACTCTGATACAATGCCAGGACAATAACCTTGCAAGTCAACATTTTTTGGGGATGGGAGGGGATGATACAACTAATCGCTATGGATGAAGGAGTAGCTATAGCGGGGATGAGTGCCGAGCGGCTTATACAGTTTCCGTCAGGTGACTGAAGTTAAGCTCCATCGAGTGAGGTCAAACTCCGGATGGGTGACCTCTCGGAGGCCTGACCTCGCAACTCACCTCGCCGTCCTTCGGAAGGGACGTTAAACTAGGGGTCCCATGCCTGGATGTGGAGTACATAGTGGGCTTTAAATAGCTTTGAGTAGCTAGAAATACTTCCAGCCCACTCAAAATATATTACTGAAAAAAAACCATCTCAAAAAGTGTATTTATCAAGAAATGGGCTGGTACAATTAGCGGTTTTACTGAAAACTGAAACTGTTCATTTGATTTTCAAGGAATCTCAAAGAGCTATGGAACTTGCTAAAGAAGAAATTGGACGACTAAACGAAGAAAAAGAGGCTGAACTTAAAAAGGTATTATCTGTTCATCAATTTCCTAACACGAAACTTGTGTTTTGAAAATGGCACAACAGTATTTATACTGAATGTGCCTACAATGATAAAAACAAATTGGCAATGAAATTGTATTCATTCGGGTGAACGTGTTTGCCAAGCAGCGTATTTGAATTCCGCTGTCTTCTTCATTATCATTTATTCATTTGCAGTAGGCATTAAATTTGCAGTAATACCATTCTGGACATGTAAATAAACATGCTTTCCAGAATGGCATTTGCAGTAGAATTAAAAATAGCTAATTAACAGCTAATTAAGGCCTACTTTATTACATATCTAAGATTTACGATTTAGGATAAAAAGAACTTTTACAATGGGCAATATATATTGCAAGAAAAAGTACAAGCTAATCGCCTATCTTGTTGGAAACCCAACTTTCGGCATGTGTGTTTTGCAGAGTCTACAGTTGCATTTATTACCATTCTTGAAGGGTTTTTACAAGGTTAGATGCTTGCATTTGCAAAGAGCAAACAAATATGAGAATTTTCCATTCAAATTGAGCTTACATAGCAGAGGTGGAAAAAGTGCGCGAAGCCGCGAAGCGGCTTCGCAGGAAGCTCCATCGTCTGGAAGGAAGAAAAAGGGCAGGAAAAAGAAAAGAAAAAAGGGAGAGAAGAAAGAAGGAAAAAGGAGAGAAGAAAGGAGGAAAGAGAGAAAAGAAAAAGGAGAAAGAATGAAAGAAAAGGAAGGAAAGGAAGAAAGAAAAAGGAAGAATAACGTTAAGAGGAGGGGAAGAACAGAAAAGGGAAGGAACGAAGGAAGTTAAAGAACGGGCCAAGGCGAAAATAAAAAAGGAAAGTAGGAAAACATGGCAGGCAAAGAACAAAGTTTAGAAAGGAGGAAGGACCTGAGTGAAATAAGAAGGCAGGAAAGAAATATGGGAGGGTGGAGAAGGGCTCGGAGAAGGGTGTGAAAGGAGAGCAAAGGCCGAGGGTGCGCATCACTCTCTGAAAATCTCGTACATCGTTGGCAAAAATCCTTTTGTTTTCAAGAAACATTCGTAAAAATCTGTGAAAATCTTAATGTCTTAAAGAATCTCGCACTCTTTTTCGGAAGGGTAATACGCCCCTCTGCTTCGGCAAGCTTTCTTTTTTATTTTACTATGAATCAGTAGAAAAGAGCAGCTGAAATATGCTGCAATGTGCCTCCTAGGGTACACGGTTTGTTTATAAGAAACTTGGATCAGCACTTAGAACTAAAAGTTCCTTAATTTCGCATGAAAACTTTGGTGTTTTAGTAGTGAAAGCTTCTTACTAGTTTCTTATTTTTGGGGTCTAAAATTGCGTTATGGTTCGATGTTGAGCTTTCTTATCGACAAAGGGCTTTCACTTTGCATTGATATTGTCACCAGGAATAAGCCATGCACATTAAGGATAAAAAGTTACCAATTTTTGCAGTCAAAACTTGATATTTACAAACGCAATGCTGCGAGAACCGTAATCTACCGACTCTTATTCTAGAAATGAAATTTTAGAGTTTCTTAATTGTTATTGAACGTATTACCAGGACTAGTTTCTTATAAACCAGTTTCTTCTAAAAAAATGTGTCATCATAAACCACCTTCCCCCGTCGGGTAATCCCTACGACCTACTACTTCCCGATTTTCCCTTGCCATAGTTGCACTTCGATGTGAAACAAATAACGATTTTCTTTGCTTCATCTAGCATTTGAAAGACTGGACTTGTATCTTATATTAAGGCCGCATGCATCCTACCTACGTGAATTGGTTGCTGTATTAGGCTACTATACGGGAAGGGTGGGATTTTCTCTTTGGAAAGATTTTTCGTTTCAGTTTCGATTCAAACTTTGACGATAATGAGCGTGGAGAGCGTACCGCTATCTACACGCATTTTTTATGAGAAACTAAGAATTTGGGCCAGTACTTAAAGTTTCTTCATATTATCAGATTTTGAGTACTCAGAATGTCTTACGAGTTTCGTAGAGGTTCAATAACCGAATAACAATCTTCAATATCAGTTCACTATCTGTGCCCTCCTGAGCATTTCAAAACAAGGTTTTTTAAGCTTTTCCAATGTTTAGACATTACTCAAGTAACCTACAAGACTTGTAATATGATACGGGAAAGTAAAAATATGGTCAAGGATTTCCTAGGTCAAAATAAATAGTTTCTTAAGTTGAACATTCCCAGTACTGGAGTTTCTTAATCTTTGGCGTTTCTTAATATTTTGGCGATCTGAGAGTTGAGTTTCGTATAGGCAGTTTCTTATAAAAAAAAATACCGGGTGTCCCAAAAAAGTATACAGATTTAGTTAACTCCAGCGATGTGAATGTAGCTTCGGTCAATGACTAATCACTCTCAAAATGTTCCTCGACAGTTAACTTGAACATAGATACCTCATTTGTTGGTATTGGTGCTTTGAGAGCAGAAATATCAATCATGAAAGCTCAAATTTGCACCCACCTGCAAACCAGAGCTTTGGCCTTTGGCCTAAGCAAGTTCCTGAAGCACATCGAAATTAAGAACTGATATTAATGAAGAATTAAGAAACTTCCCAATGTGTGACTAGGGGTGACGTCTGGAAAACAGAATCTAATATTGCTCACATTTTATCAAGGATGTCGTTAATTTATATGCTGTGCCTTAAGAATTTGCTTAGGCCAAAAGGCTAAAGCCCTGGTTTGCAGGAAGAGGCAAATTTGAGCTTTCCAGATTAACAGGTCTGCTCTCAAAGCACCAATACCAACAAACGGGGCACCTATGTTCAAGTTAACTATCGAGAAACATTTTTAGAGTGATTAGGCATTGATTGAAGCTACATTCGCATCGCAGGAGTCAACCAAATTCGTATATATTTTTTTTTGGGACACCCGGTAGTAGAGCAACTGTAAAAATACTTAATGAACTGGCTTACATATATATGTTAAGGTACCTCATTGGTACTTCAAAAACCAATATACTGGAACAACTGGTAAAACAATAGAAGGAAAAATTCAATGTTGAAGTTGCTTCGCAGGAAGGTAAACTTTTTTTCCACCACTGTTACATAGCATAGGTTCCAAATCTTTAAAAAGGCTGGCGTAAGATTGAGTGACCTATTTCTTTGAACTGGATGACTTCAAAGAAACTTTACCTATTTCTCTATAATTCTACCGTTGGACTTTTCTGAAATCTTCAATATTTTCAGAATTAGAGTGTTTTTCTTCGAATTCAAGAAAAATTTTCAAAAAAACTTAAAACCATCGTAATTTCTAAACTGTTTGACACAACATGAAATAATTTCGAAGAAAACCATAGTTTATGAATACCTACAATACTGTATCAAGCAAAAGTCTGTCACTCATCTGGTTTATGATTTAGAAATTTGATGACGTCACATCCTCAAATGAGTTGAAATGTGAGATACGTTGTAATTTCGAAAAGTATTCAAAATTTCTGGAAAGTCCAACGGTAGAATTATAGATAAATATCTAAAGTTTCTTTCAAGTCATCCAATCAGAAGAAATAGGTCATTGAATTTTACACCCATCTTTTTACGCCGAGAAAAAGATTTGGAACCTATGCTTTCTTGAAGGGTTTTTACAAGGTTAAATGCTTGCATTTGCAAAGAGCAAACAAATATAAGAATTTTCCATTCAAATTGAACTTACATGCGCCTTAGCACGTGTGCTGTGAACAATGGAGGTAAAAACAGTGCTGTGTCTGAATATTTTCTCGCGTTTTATTTATAGACGAGCCTATTTGCCATTGTACATTCCTCTTAAGAACGGGAAACCCCTCCTTTAATAGTCTGATAAGTTCTTTTTCTGCATTTTCCGCTCATTTATAGACAAGGTTGACTGGATATCTTAAAGGACAAGTCCAGGGTTTCTACAATTAATGTCAAAAAGCAACCTTACCAACTGCCAAACATCACTTGTGACTTCTTTCCAAGTTTTGAGGTGTTTTTCTGTTGTAAATTTGTGCGACATTTTTCGTAAGTTAGGCCCAATGTCGTCGCCATTTTGAAAACGCGATAAAATGGCTAGCCTCGGTTTGGAGGTTCGATTGTGACGTCGGAAATTTACTTGCGAGTTCTACAAGAAAACAGCCTCGTTCAGGTCGAAGGCGAAATGGGTGAAATTACGTCATGAATAATGACGTCATTTCGCTCATTTCACAGATTGAAATACACAATTTCGCAGAGAAAAGACAAAGAAGGTTGGAAAAAAGTACTACACACCATTCACAACATTGTGATCTTTCATTTTATGAACAATTATTCCAAACCCTTACTTGTCCTTTAAAGGGAATTTTACAGGGACGTTTTCCAATCAGTTTGCTTTCTGAAATCTACCAGGTGTCCAGGAAGAGGTAATCGACCGAGGGCCATTTCATCCTCTCTAAAAGCGTACGAGATTTTTCAGAATAAAATGTTTTTACAAATTATTTGTGGTTTTCTTTAAAAGAAAATCATTTTTGCCAAAGTTGTACGAGATTTTTTGGGAATGAAATATCCCTCATAATCGACGTCAGTACGGAATAAAATTTTCCTTCAAAATAAAGGTGTCGGTATCGCTTCAGAAGAGAACCTTTTGTTCGTTCTGTAAATGATCCATTATTTCTTCGTTTAGTGTGAGGCGGCATTTGCGAATAAACTGGCTAAAGTTCGGCAAGAAACAGATACTACTATTTGGGACGTAAGTAGCAGAATGTCTGTATTTTCTTTTTAGGTTTTATCGAATTTTTCATACAATGATGTGTTGTTGAGAACTGATGAAGACAGCACCATAAATAAGCATGCTTTCCAGAATGGTATTGAAGCTTGTTGAATTTCATCACCATCACCATCATCATCATCCCCATCGTCATCATCATCATCATGTGCACCCCGCGGGGGGGGGGGTACTCTCATACTTGACCTGACGGGATGTGTCGCTCAGCAGGGTGTCCTTTTGCGGTAAAAATTATGCGACAGGGTGTCTTTTTCTAACGAAAATTATGCGACAGGGTATTATAATAGGTAAAAAAATTATGCAACAGGGTATCACAAGCAAAAATTGCGTTCTACACTGTACTTGAGAGGCAAAATTTTTATGCGACAGGGTATACTTTTGGCTTATTTATTATGCGACAGGGTGTAGGGTGTGGAGAGGTTTTCCGCACACCCCCGTCACTTCCCTAGTCAAGTACCCCCCCCCCCCCCGGGTGCGCACCATCGAGTTAAAGATTGTACTTCATAACACGTAACGTAGTTTGCTAAAAGGTGCATTCCTACTAATGTCTGTCTCGAAATAGATGTCACTTGATCTGCAATACACGTTTTTTTATATATAAGAAACTGGTTTATAAGAAAGTAGTACTAGGATGGCGAAAAATTTAAGAAACTTTAGTACTATGCGTGAGAATTGCTCAAAAAATTGTGAAGCCAAATACAAGGATATCATGGGAAAATTGCCTTAATTTGTAGTAATATCATGGGTAGTTAGACACTGCTGGTGTGCTTCTATGGGGAGCGCTGGATAATATGTATCTGCGGAGGAAATATTGATTAGTACTGCGGAGGAGATATCAAAAGAACGAAAATATTAAAATTCTTCTCTCTTTCTTATCTCTTCGATCTTTCGATATCTCCTCCGCAGTACTAAACAATATTTCCTCCGCAGATATATATTATCCAGCGCTCCCCATAGAAGCACACCAGCAGTGTCTAACTGCCCATGGTAATATTCATGATAAATTTTGTTTTGATTCAAATAGAGCTCTCCTTGCTAAAAAATGTGCTTTCTGTCAAGAAACGAATGCATGGCAGTACAAACTACATGCATCCAAAAATAAGAAACACATTAAGAAACTTTTTGTACTAAAAAGCTGAAATTTTCAAGTGAAAATAAGAAACTTTTAGTACTGATGGGCTTATCCAAGTTTCTTATAAAAGAAAAAATGTGTAACGCAAAAGTAATCGTGCAAAGGACTGAGACTTCTTTTACACGGTAGCGGATGAATTTTCATACGGAGAAAAATTAGTACGCTTAAATGCGTTTACATGGTACCGTACTAAAATTAGTCCATTTTGGCTTCCTTTTTACATGAAACCAATTGAGCTGTTTGTCATCAAGCAACAACATCCTAACCTATTAGTTGCTAAGGCCGGTAGCAAAGAGAGCGTTCCAATTAGCACAACGATCAGGGCATCAACAAAAAAAAAACAAAGCAGGCAGTCATCATGATTACGCCTCGTATTGAATGAAAAGCACCCTCATTGTGAATCCGTACTAATATTCGTACGGCAAAAGCGTTTCACGGTGCTGTACGAATTTTCATCCGGCTTAGTTTCAAATTAGTACGCTTTCGTAGATGGACGAAAATTCGTACGGATAGCCGGGCATAACGGAATAACCAGACCCAGGACCAGTAGGACCGGACCCTAACGGACCAGACCCTAGGGGAATACCCATTACTTTCCTTCCAGCGTTTGTTTGCAATGGCGGCCAACAGAGAAGTTTCGCTCCAAAGTAAGATAAGGCAGTCACTGCTGTAAGTAAATCCTACCTTCTGGATGCCAGAACAAACGCAAAAAGGCATGGTATATTAAATCGTCTAACCAGCAGACAAACTTTGATCCAGCCTCAAGCCATTGCCCACTGGGCCTAAGCATTTAACTACATGGCCTAAATATTTTACCTCTCTGCCTTGCTTGGTGATTCAAGTTGTTGCAATGACGTCCTGATGCCAGCCACGTTATATTCAATCTCCACAATCTCAATTTCTGGACTTGGTTCTGGCTTGTCCATCCTCTTTGCAAGTTAGTTTGGGACTGCGAAATCATTTAGCAGGCACCTTTTTGATAACATATTTTTTCGTAATGTTTACTGTGAAGGCACGCATTGACCCGGGCATTGACCCCACTTGTCTTTGGTAAATCCCATGATCACAATATTGCACTCAGATTGTGCATTTGTGTGCATTTGTTTTCTCGTATCACGCATGTGCACTCACCTTTTTACAGGGCCGTAGGAAGCAGCTTCTGATTGGGGGAATTATTCTTAGAACAATAGAGAACAATACATCTAATTAATACTTGTGGCGTGGCACCATTCTTTTCAAAATTATTGGGGGGGCTTAAACTTTGAGTGAAATTCCCCTCCTTTCGGTGACTGACTTTCTATCCAACGTCAAAGCGAGGGTAGGGCATTCCCCTAGGGTCTGGTCCGTTAGAGTCCGGTCCTAGTGGTCCTGGGTCTGGTTATTTCGTTATGCCGGATAGCCGTACTAATAATCATTTTCATGCGGATAGGTATTAGGTATGTTAATGCTCGAGGTTTATAGCAGTTTAACACAACAAAACCCTTCTTTTTTGTGGGATATGTTCCATGAAAAGGACAATAATTACAATCTAAGATCAAAGAATCTGTTGATGTTGCCTCACACTAAAACAACTACTTATGGCAACGATAGTTTATCTTTTCGTGGTAGCATATTATGGAATTCCCTGCCTAGTGATACAAAAATTGCCGCCTCCGTCTGTTCTTTCAAGTCATGCATAAAAAAATGGATTGGAGAGACTTGTCGTTGCAAAATTTGTAAATAGGGTATTTTAGGGTATTTTCGTTTCTTATCATGAACTGTAATTTATTTTGTTTATGTAAATAGTTGTTCTTTATTAGATCTTGAAGTAGAGCTATTTTTAACAACCAACTTTAAAGAATGTTATGATAATGATAATAATAATAATAATAATAAAATAAAATAAAGGTCTCGTGTGAACGGAAGAGCTGTCCGCATGAAAATTCAGCCGTACGAATATTCATCCGGTACCTCATCCGGTACCGTGTAAACGGGATCTGAAATTGGTTTTATTCGCAAGTATTTTCATGTGGCATCTAATATGAGACAAACTACGATATGTTTTCTTTCATCAATTCAGTATCAAAAACAGATCGAAGAAGCAAAAGAAGCAGAACAAGATTTGAAGCATATTCAGAAAAACCTGAAACTTACTTGGGTTCCTGATCAAATCGTCAAAATATGCCAAAATCAAAAGTGCCGTACACCATTTACTCAAACGAATCGAAAACATCATTGCCGATGTTGTGGAAGGGTATTTTGCCAAAGTTGTTCTGCACACAAACTAGCGTGAGTTCCAATTCCTTATTTTCTTTTTTGTGTGCCTTTTTTAACAGCCTACTTAACAGCTAAAATATATCTCTTTTATCAATCGCCGAACAGGAAACATAAAAATAGTTTTACAGTTTATATAAATCGTTACGATAGATTTCACTTTCAAATGTTAGTCACACTCTGAAGAGAACATAAGTTCGAAAGGCCTAGTGTGCTGATTTCAAGTCTTGTTTCTTTGCCTCCATCTTCTTACCAATTTTTAACAGCATAGGGCTCAAATCTTTAAAAAGTTGGTTGCACACTTCTTTGAATTAAGGAGCTCGAAAGAAACTGAGCGTACTTGGCTGTACGTCCGTTGTGGAAATTTTGATATCTTAGTTAGTGGGACAGAGCGGAAACGATGCGCGCCTGCGCACTAATGTTGCCTAAATCGAAGGATGGAAGGCAAAAACTCACGCCGTCGAAATTCTGATCGAGCAGTGAAAATGAAATGTTTTCGATCGTAAAATGCTTCTTTGCGGCAGTTTATAGAGGGAAAATATTGATTACATGGAACACATCTCGTTCAGTTTTCTTTCGTCTTTCTGTTAAAGGTAAAAACATTTATGTAAGCGGAATATATTTCTGTCAAAATAGCTCAATGAAATTGCAAGTGAAAGCTAGGACTGGCAATTTCTCAAGTGTCGCCCCTATGAAAGTCCCAAACATAAGGCCGTTTCTTAACACATAAGGGATTTTATGCTTTTAATCTAAGAGGTGGGGATGCCTCCAACATATATCAAGAGTTCTCGTGAATCCAAGGTTGTTCTTGCTCGCAACACTGAAAGAAAGTCGAGGTTTGATTAATTTCGAAAATTTTCAACGCCCTCGAAATTTCACAACAGTGTTGATTCACGGCAGGGACCTTATTTGGTGGAAATTGCTTGAAATCACTTACCAATGAATGAATTCTTGTTAAAACCAGTTGCAAAATTTGTGTATCCTCCAAATACAAGAATTTTAGTCACAAATTGACAATTATTTGCGATGGATACCGGCAATGTTTCAAATAAATCCAGAAGTCTTGCCTAAAATGGGCTCCTTCCATGTTTCTAGTCGCTGGAGATGCTTCAAGTCATCACTGAAACTCGACTGACGCGTAAAAGATATACTCTGAGTATTTAAAAATCAAAGGCATGCCTTTTCTAGAAAGAAATAAGCTTCTCCACAACTTCTTCTTGCCAAAACAATGCCAAAAAAGTTATAAGAATTTCGCAAGGAGAACATGCTATTTCTCTGACGCGACAGTGCATTCGAATTTCGAATAACAGAGGGGCAAATATAAAGTTTTACAAAGTTTTCATCATAATTTTGAAAAATGTTTTTCAAAGAAGCCAAATAGACCAATGTTTTCGAAATGAATCAAGTAAATAGCAGTTGAAATAACAGACAGAAGTCAAGATCGGAAAGGAAAGAATCCACTCAAAAAGTTAGGAAACATTAAAAAAAATCAAGAAACTTTCTACCAATGATCATTCAAGTTTTCCCGAAAAAGTAGTGAAAGTCTGCCTGGCTGTACGACCTTTTACACCTTAGTTTTATATTTTTCCGGCCAAACTAATATTTCTTTTGCACTTTTGGCACTATTTTGAACAAAATGTTTTTAGCGTAAAATGAATAGCTTTCTCGCAGTTAATTTTTAGTAGGCTTTGGTACGTGCCCTTTTGTTGCAGAAACTTGCTTAGACAATCTGAAAAAATATGCCTGAAACACGGGCGGTTATAATTAAAGAATCGAAAGCATTTGACAAACATTAATATGATAATCTTTTCCCTTGCCAAGACACCTCAGTTACAGTTGTAGTCTTAACCATTTTAAGTTTTATTTCCCTGGGTACCAGAACCAAAAGAATTGAGAGGCAAAGAAAAGGAACAAAAGTCCGCGCAACGAAAGACAGAAAGAGGGATAAGAACCCTTGACATGCTCTGAACAAATAAAAATCAAAATTCTTATTTTAGGAGCAGGATGAAAAGATGTCACAGACAACTTTCTGTCGTGTTTATTTATGATCACACCTCACAGGAACGAAGCATTGTATCAACTGTCCCAGAGGCTATCTCTCTTTTCCTAGCTCTCCTTTCCTTTGCATATTCCGCCCCGTCACTCGCCGTTAACTAAGAATATTGGCCAGTACTGAAAGCTTCTTAACATTATCAGATTTTGAGTACTCAGAATTTCTTACGGCTTTCTTTAGAGGCTCCATAACACGAGCCATAACTGTTCACTACATGTGCCCTCGTGAATATTTCAAAGCAAGGCTTTTTTAAGCCTTTTCTTAATACGAGTAATATGATATAGGAAACAAAGGAAAGTAATTTAAAAATATGTCAAAGGATTACCTTCATCAAAATAAATAGTATATTTTCCCAGTACTGGAGTTTCTTAATTTTTTGGCGCTCCGAGAGTTGAGTTTCTTATACTATGGGCAATTTCTTATGAAAAAAATACGTGTATGGATGAAAATCAATTTCCATCCTGATCTTGGATTTCGAAAATATTTGTCTATTTGGCTTCTTTGAAAAATGTTTTTCAAAATTATGATGAAACCTTTG
Organism: Aurelia coerulea; assembly: GCA_039566865.1. Taxonomy (NCBI): domain Eukaryota; kingdom Metazoa; phylum Cnidaria; class Scyphozoa; order Semaeostomeae; family Ulmaridae; genus Aurelia; species Aurelia coerulea. The sequence goes on along the minus strand of CM076953.1, from coordinate 6,172,873 downwards.
TAAAACTTTATATTTGCCCCTCTGTTATTCGAAATTCGAATACACTGTCGCGTCAGAGAAATAGCATGTTCTCCTTGCGAAATTCTTATAACTTTTTTGGCATTGTTTTGGCAAGAAGAAGTTGTGGAGAAGCTTATTTCTTTCTAGAAAAGGCATGCCTTTGATTTTTAAATACTCAGAGTATATCTTTTACGCGTCAGTCGAGTTTCAGTGATGACTTGAAGCATCTCCAGCGACTAGAAACATGGAAGGAGCCCATTTTAGGCAAGACTTCTGGATTTATTTGAAACATTGCCGGTATCCATCGCAAATAATTGTCAATTTGTGACTAAAATTCTTGTATTTGGAGGATACACAAATTTTGCAACTGGTTTTAACAAGAATTCATTCATTGGTAAGTGATTTCAAGCAATTTCCACCAAATAAGGTCCCTGCCGTGAATCAACACTGTTGTGAAATTTCGAGGGCGTTGAAAATTTTCGAAATTAATCAAACCTCGACTTTCTTTCAGTGTTGCGAGCAAGAACAACCTTGGATTCACGAGAACTCTTGATATATGGTGGAGGCATCCCCACCTCTTAGATTAAAAGCATAAAATCCCTTATGTGTTAAGAAACGGCCTTATGTTTGGGACTTTCATAGGGGCGACACTTGAGAAATTGCCAGTCCTAGCTTTCACTTACAATTTCATTGAGCTATTTTGACAGAAATATATTCCGCATACATAAATGTTTCTACCTTTAACAGAAAGACGAAAGAAAACTGAACAAGATGTGTACCATTTAATCAATATCTTCCCTCTATAAACTGCCGCAACGAAGCATTTTACAATCGAAAGCATGTAACGTTCATTGCTCGATCAGAATTTCGACGGCGTGAGTTTTTGACTTCCATCCTTCGATTTAGGCAACATTAGTGCGCGTGCGCGCATCGTTTCCGCTCTGTCTATTTATCATATTAGAGGGTGTGACGTCATCAAATTTCTAAACCAAAACTAGAACAGCAACAGATTTTTGCTTGCCACCATATAGCAGACCTTAATAAACTATGGTTTCCTTGAAGATTGTATAATTTTTCCTCCATTTTTGCAATGGTTTTGATTTTTTCAAAATTTTTAATGAATTCTTTCAAAAAATAAAATACTAGAGACCCTGCCATTTTGAAAATAATCAAGAAATGAAAAATGTCGACTGTTTACATCAAGCTCAAGGAAAATGAAGCAGAATTTCCCACCTTTTCAAAGATTTGAAAGATTTACAGTGGTAAATAGACCACGTTTACCCAAATTGCAGAAATTGCTGAGTCATGATGATAGCTTACGCCAATCTGATTGGCTGTTATTCAAACTGCACACATGATATTGTAAATCTCGCAATGGGCTAAGCGTAGCTGACATAGCCTCGTATTTCTGAAGTTGATGTCTGGTATCACATGAAAACAGACTGATCACATGAAAGCAGACATACATCCAGCGGAGAATGGCTACTTACAATGACTCAATGCCTTTAAGCCCTATGCTTTTATGCTTTCTTCAGACGTCAAACAATGCTTGATTTGAGCTGCTTTTTTCTCTGTAAACTCATACTCAAGCGTCGTCATGCCAAAAGTTAGGACAGAAACTGGACAGAAACTGGCTCCTTGAAAACCTTCGCTTTTCAAGGAGCAAAAATATTTAACAATCTACCTAAAAACTTACAAACTGAAACATCATTGTTGAAATGTAAAGCATCCAGCAAGGACACAAACCTAGACTTTTAGCCATTTATCAGTTGTAATTTTAATCTTGTAATATAGAACTTTTATTCTTGTAAATTTTTAACTTTATTCTTGTAGATACCAACTTTTATTTTGTAAAATACAGGTCTTTGATTGATAACAGTAATCTTATTTACTGAACAAATTAACCTGTATAAATATGAAAGATTATTATTATTATTATTATTATTATTATTATTATTATTATTATTATTATTATTATTATTATTATTATTATTATTATTATCGGAGGGTCACTTGGGGTGACTGCAGAGTTGCAAAGGTAGCCTCAAAGGAATCAGTAGAACTTTAAAACGCCTCCAATCCTTTCTCAAATTTTAAAAAGGACAAAAAGATTATGTAGAGTGGCATAAGTGGGAAAGGATGTTATTGCTTTTAATTGTAAATTTAACATATTTAGGTACTTTTTGTTTGTAAACAACTTCTTCTGTATAAATTCTCGGCTGCCCAGTAAAGTTGTAGACTGATGAAGATTTTTAATCGAAACGTATTTTTATGAAAACAGTTTAATTTCTTTTATTTCATGTTCTGTTTTTTGTGAATGATGGTTTAGTTTTTATTCTTATTATTATTATTATTACTGGGTACTACTACCGGGTGTCCCAGAAAATATACTCCTGTTTTTTAAAAAATCACCAAAAGTCAATTATCAAACCTTTATATTTTCTGTTTGACTTGTTTTGTCAAAGACTACCCAAAAAATATTTCTAGATTACAAAAATTTTGCTTTTGATACAACAAGATGGAAAAATTACAGGTTGAAAAACCTTACTTTGAGATATAGTTTCAAGCAAAATACTCAAATGTGCCTAAGAGTCAAAATTTTCAGATTTTTTTATATCATCATTAAAGTGTCCTATGATGGTGCGAATTTCTTTCTTTCATTTATGACCAAGCTAGAAGCTTTACATGCACGAAGAAATTGATCTAGCAATCATCAGCGCTTTTTTGCAATATGATTCAAAACTAGGTAGCCCCAAAAAGAGCTGAATTTGCTGATTTTTAAAGCAATTACAAAATCAGCTATGTCTGGGAAAGTAATTTGGTCGTTGATTTACTTGACAAAAAAAGAACATTTAAAGGACAAGTCCGGAGTTTCTACAATTAATGTCAAAAAGCAACCTTACCAACTGCCAAGCATTGCTTGTACCTTATTTCCGGGTTTTGATGTCTTTTTCTGTTGTAAATTCGTGCGACATTTTTCGTAAGTTAGGCCCAATGTCGTCGCCATTTTGAAAACGCGATAAAATGGCTAGCCTCGGTTTGGAGGTTCGATTGTGACGTCGGAAATTACTCGAGAGTTCTATAAGAAAACAGCCTCGTTCAGGTCGAAGGTGAAATGGGTGAAATTAAGTCATGAATAATGACGTCATTTCGCTCATTTCACAGATTCAAATACACAATTTCGCAGAGAAAAGACAGAGAAGGTTGGAGAAAAGTACTACACACCATTCAAAACATTGTGATCTTTCATTCTATGAACAATTATTCCTACCCCGGACTTGTCCTTTAAGATCGGTCGTGCAGGCTAATTTTGATGGTTTTTCAAACGAGAGTACTTTTTTGGGACACCCGGTACAAAAAGTGTTTTCAGATTTGATTGGCATGACTTCACACAGTAGTGAAAGCACGATGCCATCTTGTTTGGAGGTAAATGTACCCCCTTTTGACCAGAGAAAGGAACAAACCCATAAGACATTGAGACTTTCCGAGCACATTGCTTCATTTGTTGATCTTCAATTTGAATGCACATACCTTGCAAATGAAAATCGTCCACCAAACACCAGAGAATTTCCTTTGCAAAATTCCTGTGATATCGAATCATGATGGCAAAGCCCTTCTCAAAACCTCTGGTTTCAGGTGCGCTCCAAATTTTGACTTGGTGAGCTACTCTTGTCTCCGATGTTTCGTGGACAATTATTAAATGCAAGGTACGTGAATAAAAGTTAAAGATTAACAAATGTAGCCATATACTCTAAAATCCCGGTATCTTCTCGTTTCTTTTTACTTCTTTGTTCGCCAAATAAAAAGGTGATTTTTGTGAGTAGAGTTTAGCAACTGATTACGAACATTCCTCTCTTGCAGGGTTCCTGCTTTTGGCTATGATCAACCGGTTAGGATTTGTGGAACATGTTTTGCTTTGATTGAAGATTCTTTTGGTGAGAAAAAAAGCGAAAACAAGTAATTTTTTGTTGAAATAAAAGTAAAGCCTTTTAATTGTGCATGATTTTGTTCTATTTTATCATGAGCGATAGGATACCAGAGTTAAAATTTGTATCAGTACTGAGCCACATTAACCCACTCTTTGTATGTTTGAAATTCATCTTTAATTGATACGGAGCAACGTTATCGCTAATGCTAATCCACGGTAAAGCTGCACTCAATTACCACTAAGAATCCAATGAAAAAGAGCCAATTGTTGCGAAAGAGGTAAGCCAATAGCATGACTTTTTGATAAGAATAGAATGAGCCAATTTTTTAAAAGTAAGCCTATAGCTCCACAGCCTCATTTTTCATGAAAAATGAGCATTTAGAAATATAGCAAAATTCAGCAAAAAAGATAAGTCTAGAGCCTTACTGTTTGCTGGCAAATGAGCAATTTGAAGGATGGTGAAATTTTGTCAAAAGGGTAACCCTTTAGCTTCATTTTTCGGTGAAAAATTAGCAATTAGAAGGATAGCAAAATCTTGTCAAAAAGGGTAAACCTATAGCTTCAATTTTTGATGAAAAATTAGCAATTAGAAGGATGGGCAAATTTAGCAAAAAGAGGTAGACCTATAGCCTTACCAATACGAAAATGAAATGAGCAATTTGCCGGATGATCAACTTTTGCAAAAACTTTGGCCTTAATTAAAGGTAGATTTCAAACACATTCCCTGTGGGTCAAGATGGCTCGCTACTCAAAAAATTTTAACTCATACTCATTTAGTCACGGGGGGGGGGGGGGGGGTGGTTCTTTGCCAAATTTTGGGTAGGGGTCTGCGGCGAGCATTTTCAAAAGGGTACCGTTGGCTAAACCAATTTTTACAAAAATAGTACCCTTGGCTAGACCAATTTTGACCATTTCCTCGACCAATATTGTCAAATTTGTGCCAAATATGATATCATGACTTTTCGCCAGACCAATATTGTCAAAAATGATACCCTTGGCTAGACCGTTGCTGGCGAAAATTGCAAAAAAGTATACCCTTGGCTAGACTAGAAGTCCGCAAAGTATACCCTTGCTCGCGGCACATCCCCAGGTACCTTTACTATAGAAGAACCCCCCCCCCGTGCATTTAGTATCCTATCGCTCATGATTTTATCTAAGATTTTCCAAATTATTTTATCATAGCAGTTTATTCCACATGCATACACGTCCAGAAAACTAAAATAGTTATTAACTAAGCCAGAATCTTTGTCAGTTGAAGAGCTGTTGGAAAGAAGGAGGTGTTGAAACTTTTTTTTGTATCTCAAAATACGATACATGAGAAAGGCGAGCCTATAGCCTTACTTTTTTGTAAAGCATGGGAACCTCCAAAAAGAGGCCACTTTCGCGAAAAAGCAAAGGTTATAGCCTTACTATTTAATGAAAAACGGGCGTCTCCAGAAAGAAGCTATTTTTGCAAAAAGCAAAGACTATAGCCTTACTTGTTAGTGAAAAATGGGCATCTCCAGAAAAGAGGCCATTTTCGCGAAAACGCGAAGGCTATAGCCTTACTTTTTAGTGGAAATCGGGCACCTCCAGAAAGAGGCTATTTTTTGTGAAAAAGCAAAGGCTATAGGCTTACTTTTTAGTGAAAAATAGGCATTTCCAGAACGAGGCTGTTTTTGCAAAAAAAAGCAAAGGCTATAGCCTTACTTTCTAGTGAAAAATGGGCGACTTCAGAAAGAAGCTGTTTTTGCGAAAAAGCAAAGGCTATAGCCTTACTTTTTAGTGAAAAATGGGCATCTCCAGAAAGAGGCTATTTTTTCTAAAAAGGAAAGGCTATAGCCTTACTTTTTAGTGAAAAATTGGCATCTCCAGAAAGAGGCTGTTTTTGCGAAAAAGCAAAGGCTATAGCCTTTACTTTCTTGTGAAAAATGGGCAACTCCAGAAAGAAGCTGTTTTGCGAAAAAGCAAAGGCTATAGCCTTACTTTTTAGTGAAAAATGGGCATCTCCAGAAAGAGGCTGTTTTTGCGAAAAAGCAAAGGCTATAGCCTTACTTTTTAGTGAAAAATGGGCAACTCCAGAAAGAGGCTGTTTTTGCAAAAAAGCAAAGGCTATAGCCTTACTTTTTAGTGAAAAATAGGCATCTCCAGAAAGAGGCTGTTTTTGCAAAAAAGCAAAGGCTATAGCCTTACTTTTTAGTGAAAAATAGGCATCTCCAGAAAGAAGCTGTTTTTGCGAAAAAGCAAAGGCTATAGCCTTACTTTTTAGTGAAAATGGGCAACTCCAGAAAGAGGCTGTTTTTGCGAAAAAGCAAAGGCTATAGCCTTTACTTTCTTGTGAAAAATGGGCAACTCCAGAAAGAAGCTGTTTTTGCGAAAAAGCAAAGGCTATAGCCTTACTTTTTAGTGAAAAATGGGCATCTCCAGAAAGAGGCTGTTTTTGCGAAAAAGCAAAGGCTATAGCCTTTACTTTCTTGTGAAAATTGGGCAACTCCAGAAAGAAGCTGTTTTTGCAAAAAGCAAAGGCTATAGCCTTACTTTTTAGTGAAAAATGGGCATCTCCAGAAAGAGGCTGTTTTTGCGAAAAAGCAAAGACTATAGCCTTACTTGTTAGTGAAAAATGGGCATCTCCAGAAAAGAGGCCATTTTCGCGAAAACGCGAAGGCTATAGCCTTACTTTTTAGTGGAAATCGGGCACCTCCAGAAAGAGGCTATTTTTTGTGAAAAAGCAAAGGCTATAGGCTTACTTTTTAGTGAAAAATAGGCATTTCCAGAACGAGGCTGTTTTTGCAAAAAAAAGCAAAGGCTATAGCCTTACTTTCTAGTGAAAAATGGGCGACTTCAGAAAGAAGCTGTTTTTGCGAAAAAGCAAAGGCTATAGCCTTACTTTTTAGTGAAAAATGGGCATCTCCAGAAAGAGGCTATTTTTGCGAAAAAGCAAAGGCTATAGCCTTACTTTTTAGTGAAAAATGGGCATCTCCAGAAAGAGGCTATTTTTTCTAAAAAGGAAAGGCTATAGCCTTACTTTTTAGTGAAAAATTGGCATCTCCAGAAAGAGGCTGTTTTTGCGAAAAAGCAAAGGCTATAGCCTTTACTTTCTTGTGAAAAATGGGCAACTCCAGAAAGAAGCTGTTTTTGCGAAAAAGCAAAGGCTATAGCCTTACTTTTTAGTGAAAAATGGGCATCTCCAGAAAGAGGCTGTTTTTGCGAAAAAGCAAAGGCTATAGCCTTACTTTTTAGTGAAAAATGGGCAACTCCAGAAAGAGGCTGTTTTTGCAAAAAAGCAAAGGCTATAGCCTTACTTTTTAGTGAAAAATAGGCATCTCCAGAAAGAGGCTGTTTTTGCAAAAAAGCAAAGGCTATAGCCTTACTTTTTAGTGAAAAATAGGCATCTCCAGAAAGAAGCTGTTTTTGCGAAAAAGCAAAGGCTATAGCCTTACTTTTTAGTGAAAATGGGCAACTCCAGAAAGAGGCTGTTTTTGCGAAAAAGCAAAGGCTATAGCCTTTACTTTCTTGTGAAAAATGGGCAACTCCAGAAAGAAGCTGTTTTTGCGAAAAAGCAAAGGCTATAGCCTTACTTTTTAGTGAAAAATGGGCATCTCCAGAAAGAGGCTGTTTTTGCGAAAAAGCAAAGGCTATAGCCTTTACTTTCTTGTGAAAAATGGGCAACTCCAGAAAGAAGCTGTTTTTGCGAAAAAGCAAAGGCTATAGCCTTACTTTTTAGTGAAAAATGGGCATCTCCAGAAAGAGGCTGTTTTTGCGAAAAAGCAAAGGCTATAGCCTTACTTTTTAGTGAAAAATAGGCATCTCCAGAAAGAGGCTGTTTTTGCGAAAAAGCAAAGGCTATAGCCTTACTTTTTAGTGAAAAATGGGCATCTCCAGAAAGAGGCTGTTTTTGCGAAAAAGCAAAGGCTATAGCCTTACTTTTTAGTGAAAAATAGGCATCTCCAGAAAGAGGCTGTTTTTGCGAAAAAGCAAAGGCTATAGCCTTACTTTTTAGTGAAAAATAGGCATCTCCAGAAAGAGGCTGTTTTTGCAAAAAAGCAAAGGCTATAGCCTTACTTTTTAGTGAAAAATAGGCATCTCCAGAAAGAAGCTGTTTTTGCGAAAAAGCAAAGGCTATAGCCTTACTTTTTAGTGAAAAATGGGCAACTCCAGAAAGAGGCTGTTTTTACAAAAAAGCAAAGGCTATAGCCTTACTTTTTAGTGAAAAATAGGCATCTCCAGAAAGAGGCTGTTTTTGCGAAAAAGCAAAGGCTATAGCCTTACTTTTTAGTTAAAAATAGGCATCTCCAGAAAGAGGTTGTTTTTTCGAAGAAACAAAGGCTATAGCCTTACTTTTTGGTGAAAAATGGGCAACTCCAGAAAGAGGCTGTTTTTGCAAAAAAGCAAAGGCTATAGCCTTACTTTTTAGTGAAAAATAGGCATCTCCAGAAAGAGGCTGTTTTTGCAAAAAAGCAAAGGCTATAGCCTTACTTTTTAGTGAAAAATGGGCATCTCCAGAAAGAGGCTATTTTTGCGAAAAAGCAAAGGCTATAGCCTTACTTTTTAGTGAAAAATGGGCATCTCCAGAAAGAGGCTATTTTTTCTAAAAAGGAAAGGCTATAGCCTTACTTTTTAGTGAAAAATTGGCATCTCCAGAAAGAGGCTGTTTTTGCGAAAAAGCAAAGGCTATAGCCTTTACTTTTTAGTGAAAAATGGGCAACTCCAGAAAGAAGCTGTTTTTGCGAAAAAGCAAAGGCTATAGCCTTACTTTTTAGTGAAAAATGGGCATCTCCAGAAAGAGGCTGTTTTTGCGTAAAAGCAAAGGCTATAGCCTTACTTTTTAGTGAAAAATGGGCAACTCCAGAAAGAGGCTGTTTTTGCAAAAAAGCAAAGGCTATAGCCTTACTTTTTAGTGAAAAATTGGCATCTCCAGAAAGAGGCTGTTTTTGCAAAAAAGCAAAGGCTATAGCCTTACTTTTTAGTAAAAAATAGGCATCTCCAGAAAGAAGCTGTTTTTGCGAAAAAGCAAAGGCTATAGCCTTACTTTTTAGTGAAAAATGGGCAACTCCAGAAAGAGGCTGTTTTTGCGAAAAAGCAAAGGCTATAGCCTTTACTTTCTTGTGAAAAATGGGCAACTCCAGAAAGAAGCTGTTTTTGCGAAAAAGCAAAGGCTATAGCCTTACTTTTTAGTGAAAAATGGGCATCTCCAGAAAGAGGCTGTTTTTGCGAAAAAGCAAAGGCTATAGCCTTTACTTTCTTGTGAAAAATGGGCAACTCCAGAAAGAAGCTGTTTTTGCGAAAAAGCAAAGGCTATAGCCTTACTTTTTAGTGAAAAATGGGCATCTCCAGAAAGAGGCTGTTTTTGCGAAAAAGCAAAGGCTATAGCCTTACTTTTTAGTGAAAAATAGGCATCTCCAGAAAGAGGCTGTTTTTGCGAAAAAGCAAAGGCTATAGCCTTACTTTTTAGTGAAAAATGGGCATCTCCAGAAAGAGGCTGTTTTTGCGAAAAAGCAAAGGCTATAGCCTTACTTTTTAGTGAAAAATAGGCGTCTCCAGAAAGAGGCTGTTTTTGCGAAAAAGCAAAGGCTATAGCCTTACTTTTTAGTGAAAAATAGGCATCTCCAGAAAGAGGCTGTTTTTGCAAAAAAGCAAAGGCTATAGCCTTACTTTTTAGTGAAAAATAGGCATCTCCAGAAAGAAGCTGTTTTTGCGAAAAAGCAAAGGCTATAGCCTTACTTTTTAGTGAAAAATGGGCAACTCCAGAAAGAGGCTGTTTTTGCAAAAAAGCAAAGGCTATAGCCTTACTTTTTAGTGAAAAATAGGCATCTCCAGAAAGAGGCTGTTTTTGCGAAAAAGCAAAGGCTATAGCCTTACTTTTTAGTTAAAAATAGGCATCTCCAGAAAGAGGTTGTTTTTGCGAAGAAACAAAGGCTATAGCCTTACTTTTTGGTGAAAAATGGGCAACTCCAGAAAGAGGCTGTTTTTGCAAAAAAGCAAAGGCTATAGCCTTACTTTTTAGTGAAAAATGGGCATCTCCAGAAAGAGGCTGTTTTTGCAAAAAAGCAAAGGCTATAGCCTTACTTTTTAGTGAAAAATAGGCATCTCCGGAAAGAAGCTGTTTTTGCGAAAAAGCAAAGGCTATAGCCTTACTTTTTAGTGAAAAATGGGAAATCCAGAAAGAGGCTGTTTTTGCGAAAAAGCAAAGGCTATAGCCTTTACTTTCTTGTGAAAAATGGGCAACTCCAGAAAGAAGCTGTTTTGCGAAAAAGCAAAGGCTATAGCCTTACTTTTTAGTGAAAAATGGGCATCTCCAGAAAGAGGCTGTTTTTGCGAAAAAGCAAAGGCTATGGCCTTACTTTTTAGTGAAAAATAGGCATCTCCAGAAAGAGGCTGTGTTTGCGAAAAAGCAAAGGCTATAGCCTTACTTTTTAGTGAAAAATGGGCAACTGCAGAAAGAGGCTGTTTTTGCAAAAAGCAAAGGCTATAGCCTTACTTTTTAGTGAGAAATAGGCATCTCCAGAAAGAGGCTATTTTTTCTAAAAAGGAAAGGCTATAGCCTTACTTTTTAGTGAAAAATTGGCATCTCCAGAAAGAGGCTGTTTTTTGCGAAAAAGCAAAGGCTATAGCCTTTACTTTCTTGTGAAAAATGGGCATCTCCAGAAAGAGGCTGTGTTTGCGAAAAAGCAAAGGCTTACTTTTTAGTGAGAAATGGGCACCTCCAGAAAGAGGCTATTTTTGCAAAAAAGCAAAGGCTATAGGCTTACTTTTTAGTGAGAAATGGGCACCTCCAGAAAGAGGCTATTTTTGTGAAAAAGCAAAGGCTATAGCCTTTACTTTCTTGTGAAAAATGGGCAACTCCAGAAAGAGGCTGTTTTTGCGAAAAAGCAAAGGCTATAGCCTTACTTTTTAGTGAAAAATAGGCATCTCCAGAAAGAGGCTGTTTTTGCAAAAAAGCAAAGGCTATAGCCTTACTTTTTAATGAAAAATAGGCATCTCCAGAAAGAGGCTGTTTTTGCAAAAAAAGCAAAGGCTATAGCCTTACTTTTTAGTGAAAAATAGGCATCTCCGGAAAGAAGCTGTTTTTGCGAAAAAGCAAAGGCTATAGCCTTACTTTTTAGTGAAAAATGGGCAACTCCAGAAAGAGGCTGTTTTTGCGAAAAAGCAAAGGCTATAGCCTTTACTTTCTTGTGAAAAATGGGCAACTCCAGAAAGAAGCTGTTTTTGCGAAAAAGCAAAGGCTATAGCCTTACTTTTTAGTGAAAAATGGGCATCTCCAGAAAGAGGCTGTTTTTGCGAAAAAGCAAAGGCTATAGCCTTACTTTTTAGTGAAAAATAGGCATCTCCAGAAAGAGGCTGTTTTTGCGAAAAAGCAAAGGCTATAGCCTTACTTTTTAGTGAAAAATGGGCAACTCCAGAAAGAGGCTGTTTTTGCGAAAAAGCAAAGGCTATAGCCTTACTTTTTAGTGAAAAATAGGCATCTCCAGAAAGAGGCTGTTTTTGCAAAAAAGTAAAGGCTATAGCCTTACTTTTTAGTGAAAAATAGGCATCTCCAGAAAGAAGCTGTTTTTGCGAAAAAGCAAAGGCTATAGCCTTACTTTTTAGTGAAAAATGGGCAACTCCAGAAAGAGGCTGTTTTTGCAAGAAAGCAAAGGCTAAAGCCTTACTTTTTAGTGAAAAATAGGCATCTCCAGAAAGAGGCTGTTCTTTGCAAAAAAGCAAAGGCTATAGCCTTACTTTTTAGTGAAAAATGGGCATCTCCAGAAATAGGCTATTTTTGTGAAAAAGCAAAGGCTATAGCCTTACTTTTTGGTGAAAAAAAGGCATCTCCGGAAAGAGGCTATTTTTGTGAAAAAGCAAAGGCTATAGCCTTACTTTTTAGTGAAAAATGGGCAAATCCAGAAAGAGGCTGTTTTTGCAAAAAAGCAAAGGCTATAGCCTTTACTTTATTGTGAAAAATAGGCAACTCCAGAAAGAGGCTATTTTTGTGAAAAAGCAAAGGCTATAGCCTTTACTTTCTTGTGAAAAATGGGCAACTCCAGAAAGAGGCTGTTTTTGCGAAAAAGCAAAGGCTATAGCCTTACTTTTTAGTGAAAAATAGGCATCTCCAGAAAGAGGCTGTTTTTGCGAAAAAGCAAAGGCTATAGCCTTACTTTTTAGTGAAAAATGGGCAACTCCAGAAAGAGGCTGTTTTTGCGAAAAAGCAAAGGCTATAGCCTTACTTTTTAGTGAAAAATTGGCATCTCCAGAAAGAGGCTGTTTTTGCGAAAAAGCAAAGGCTATAGCCTTACTTTTTAGTGAAAAATGGGCAACTCCAGAAAGAGGCTGATTTTGCAAAAAAGCAAAGGCTATAGCCTTACTTTTTAGTGAAAAATAGGCATCTCCAGAAAGAGGCTGTTTTTGCGAAAAAGCAAAGGCTATAGCCTTACTTTTTAGTTAAAAATAGGCATCTCCAGAAAGAGGTTGTTTTTTCGAAGAAACAAAGGCTATAGCCTTACTTTTTGGTGAAAAATGGGCAACTCCAGAAAGAGGCTGTTTTTGCAAAAAAGCAAAGGCTATAGCCTTACTTTTTAGTGAAAAATAGGCATCTCCAGAAAGAGGCTGTTTTTGTGAAAAGGCAAAGGCTATAGCCTTACTTTTTAGTGAAAAATAGGCATCTCGAGAAAGAGGCTGTTTTTTGCAAAAAAGCAAAGGCTATAGCCTTACTTTTTAGTGAAAAATGGGCATCTCCAGAAATAGGCTATTTTTGTGAAAAAGCAAAGGCTATAGCCTTACTTTTTGGTGAAAAAAAGGCATCTCCGGAAAGAGGCTATTTTTGTGAAAAAGCAAAGGCTATAGCCTTACTTTTTAGTGAAAAATGGGCAAATCCAGAAAGAGGCTGTTTTTGCAAAAAAGCAAAAGCTATAGCCTTTACTTTCTTGTGAAAAATTGGCAACTCCAGAAAGAGGCTATTTTTGTGAAAAAGCAAAGGCTATAGCCTTTACTTTCTTGTGAAAAATGGGCAACTCCAGAAAGAGGCTGTTTTTGCGAAAAGGCAAAGGCTATAGCCTTACTTTTTAGTGAAAAATAGGCATCTCGAGAAAGAGGCTATTTTTGTGAAAAAGCAAAGGCTATAGCCTTTACTTTCTTGTGAAAAATGGGCAACTCCATAAAGAGGCTGTTTTTGCGAAAAAGCAAAGGCTATAGCCTTACTTTTTAGTGAAAAAAAGGCATCTCCAGAAAGAGGCTATTTTTGTGAAAAAGCAAAGGCTATAGCCTTACTTTTTAGTGAAAAATGGGCATCTCCAGAAAGAGGCTATTTTTGTGAAAAAGCAAAGGCTATAGCCTTACTCTTTAGTGAAAAATGGGCAACTCCAGAAAGAGGCTGTTTTTGCAGAAAAGCCAAGGCTATAGCCTTACTTTTTAGAGAAAAATAGGCAACTCCAGAAAGAGGCTGTTTTTGCAAAAAAGCAAAGGCTATAGCCTTACTTTTTAGTGAAAAATGGGCAAATCCAGAAAGAGGCTGTTTTTGCAAAAAAGCAAAGGCTATAGCCTTTACTTTCCTGTGAAAAATGGGCAACTCCAGAAAGTGGCTGTTTTTGCGAAAAAGCAAAGGCTATAGCCTTACTTTTTAGTGAAAAATGGGCAACTCCAGAAAGAGGCTGTTTTTGCAAAAAAGCAAAGGCTATAGCCTTACTTTTTAGTGAAAAATAGGCATCTCCAGAAATAGGCTATTTTTGCAAAAAAGCAAAGGCTATAGCCTTTACTTTCTTGTGAAAAATGGGCAACTCCAGAAAGAGGCTATTTTTGTGAAAAAGCAAAGGCTATAGCCTTACTTTTTAGGGAAAAATGGGCATCTCCAGAAAGAGGCTATTTTTGTGAAAAAGCAAAGGCTATCGCCTTACTTTTTAGTGAAAAATGGGCAAATCCAGAAAGAGGCTGTTTTTGCAAAAAAGCAAAGGCTATAGCCTTTACTTTCTTGTGAAATATGGGCAACTTCATAAAGAGGCTGTTTTTGCGAAAAAGCAAAGGCAATAGCCTTACTTTTTTGTGAAAAATAGGCATCTCCAGAAAGAGGCTATTTTTATGAAAAAGCAAAGGCTATAGCCTTAGTTTTTAGTGAAAAATGGGCAACTCCAGAAAGAGGCTGTTTTTGCGAAAAAGCAAAGGCTATAGCCTTACTTTTTAGTGAAAAATAGGCATCTCCAGAAAGAGGCTATTTTTGTGAAAAAGCAAAGGCTATAGCCTTACTTTTTAGTGAAAAATGGGCATCTCCAGAAAGAGGCTATTTTTGTGAAAAAGCAAAGGCTATAGCCTTACTTTTTAGTGAAAAATGGGCAACTCCAGAAAGAGGCTGTTTTTGCGAAAAAGCAAAGGCTATAGCCTTTACTTTCTTGTGAAATATGGGCAACTCCAGAAAGAGGCTGTTTTTGCGAAAAAGCAAAGGCTATAGCCTTACTTTTTAGTGAAAAATGGGCAACTCCAGAAAGAGGCTGTTTTTGCAAAAAAGCAAAGGCTATAGCCTTAGTTTTTAGTGAAAAATGGGCAAATCCAGAAAGAGGCTGTTTTTGCAAAAAAGCAAAGGCTATAGCCTTTACTTTCCTGTGAAAAATGGGCAACTCCAGAAAGTGGCTGTTTTTGCGAAAAAGCAAAGGCTATAGCCTTACTTTTTAGTGAAAAATGGGCAACTCCAGAAAGAGGCTGTTTTTGCAAAAAAGCAAAGGCTATAGCCTTACTTTTTTGTGAAAAATAGGCATCTCCAGAAAGAGGCTATTTTTGTGAAAAAGCAAAGGCTATAGCCTTACTTTTTAGTGAAAAATAGGCATCTCCAGAAAGAGGCTATTTTTGTGAAAAAGCAAAGGCTATAGCCTTACTTTTTAGTTAAAAATAGGCATCTCCAGAAAGAGGTTGTTTTTGCGAAGAAACAAAGGCTATAGCCTTACTTTTTGGTGAAAAATGGGCAACTCCAGAAAGAGGCTGTTTTTGTGAAAAAGCATAGGCTATAGGCTTACTTTTTAGTGAAAAATGGGCATCTCCAGAAAGAGGCTATTTTTGTGAAAAAGCAAAGGCTATAGCCTTACTTTTTAGTGAAAAATGGGCAACTCCAGAAAGAGGCTGTTTTTGCAAAAAAGCAAAGGCTATAGCCTTTACTTTCTTGTGAAATATGGGCAACTCCAGAAAGAGGCTGTTTTTGTGAAAAAGCAAAGGCTGTAGCCTTACTTTTTAATGAAAAATGGGCAACTCAAGAAAGAGGCTGTTTTTGCAAAAAAGCAAAGGCTATAGCCTTAGTTTTTAGTGAAAAATGGGCAACTCCAGAAAGAGGCTGTTTTTGCGAAAAAGCAAAGGCTATAGCCTTACTTTTTAGTGAAAAATAGGCATCTCCAGAAATAGGCTATTTTTGCAAAAAAGCAAAGGCTATAGCCTTTACTTTCTTGTGAAAAATGGGCAACTCCAGAAAGAGGCTATTTTTGTGAAAAAGCAAAGGCTATAGCCTTACTTTTTAGGGAAAAATGGGCATCTCCAGAAAGAGGCTATTTTTGTGAAAAAGCAAAGGCTATCGCCTTACTTTTTAGTGAAAAATGGGCAAATCCAGAAAGAGGCTGTTTTTGCAAAAAAGCAAAGGCTATAGCCTTTACTTTCTTGTGAAATATGGGCAACTTCATAAAGAGGCTGTTTTTGCGAAAAAGCAAAGGCAATAGCCTTACTTTTTTGTGAAAAATAGGCATCTCCAGAAAGAGGTTTTTTTTATGAAAAAGCAAAGGCTATAGCCTTAGTTTTTAGTGAAAAATGGGCAACTCCAGAAAGAGGCTGTTTTTGCGAAAAAGCAAAGGCTATAGCCTTACTTTTTAGTGAAAAATAGGCATCTCCAGAAAGAGGCTATTTTTGTGAAAAAGCAAAGGCTATAGCCTTACTTTTTAGTGAAAAATGGGCATCTCCAGAAAGAGGCTATTTTTGTGAAAAAGCAAAGGCTATAGCCTTACTTTTTAGTGAAAAATGGGCAACTCCAGAAAGAGGCTGTTTTTGCAAAAAAGCAAAGGCTATAGCCTTTACTTTCTTGTGAAATATGGGCAACTCCAGAAAGAGGCTGTTTTTGCGAAAAAGCAAAGGCTATAGCCTTACTTTTTAGTGAAAAATGGGCAACTCCAGAAAGAGGCTGTTTTTGCAAAAAAGCAAAGGCTATAGCCTTACTTTTTAGTGAAAAATGGGCAACTCCAGAAAGAGGCTGTTTTTGCAAAAAAGCAAAGGCTATAGCCTTTACTTTCCTGTGAAAAATGGGCAACTCCAGAAAGTGGCTGTTTTTGCGAAAAAGCAAAGGCTATAGCCTTACTTTTTAGTGAAAAATGGGCAACTCCAGAAAGAGGCTGTTTTTGCAAAAAAGCAAAGGCTATAGCCTTACTTTTTGGTGAAAAATGGGCATCTCCAGAAAGAGGCTATTTTTGTGAAAAAGCAAAGGCTATAGCCTTACTTTTTAGTGAAAAATAGGCATCTCCAGAAAGAGGCTATTTTTGTGAAAAAGCAAAGGCTATAGCCTTACTTTTTAGTGAAAAATAGGCATCTCCAGAAAGAGGTTGTTTTTGCGAAGAAACAAAGGCTATAGCCTTACTTTTTAATGAAAAATGGGCAACTCCAGAAAGAGGCTGTTTTTGCAAAAAAGCAAAGGCTATAGCCTTACTTTTTAGTGAAAAATGGGCATCTCCAGAAAGAGGCTATTTTTGTGAAAAAGCAAAGGCTATAGCCTTACTTTTTAGTGAAAAATGGGCAACTCCAGAAAGAGGCTGTTTTTGCAAAAAAGCAAAGGCTATAGCCTTTACTTTCTTGTGAAATATGGGCAACTCCAGAAAGAGGCTGTTTTTGCGAAAAAGCAAAGGCTATAGCCTTACTTTTTAGTGAAAAATGGGCAACTCCAGAAAGAGGCTGTTTTTGCAAAAAAGCAAAGGCTATAGCCTTACTTTTTAGTGAAAAATGGGCAAATCCAGAAAGAGGCTGTTTTTGCAAAAAAGCAAAGGCTATAGCCTTTACTTTCCTGTGAAAAATGGGCAACTCCAGAAAGTGGCTGTTTTTGCGAAAAAGCAAAGGCTATAGCCTTACTTTTTAGTGAAAAATGGGCAACTCCAGAAAGAGGCTGTTTTTGCAAAAAAGCAAAGGCTATAGCCTTACTTTTTGGTGAAAAATAGGCATCTCCAGAAAGAGGCTATTTTTGTGAAAAAGCAAAGGCTATAGCCTTACTTTTTAGTGAAAAAAAGGCATCTCCAGAAAGAGGCTATTTTTGTGAAAAAGCAAAGGCTATAGCCTTAATTTTTAGTGAAAAATAGGCATCTCCAGAAAGAGGTTGTTTTTGCGAAGAAACAAAGGCTATAGCCTTACTTTTTGGTGAAAAATGGGCAACTCCAGAAAGAGGCTGTTTTTGCAAAAAAGCAAAGGCTATAGCCTTACTTTTTAGTGAAAAATAGGCAACTCCAGAAAGAGGCTGTTTTTGCAAAAAAGCAAAGGCTATAGCCTTACTTTTTAGTGAAAAATAGGCATCTCCGGAAAGAAGCTGTTTTTGCGAAAAAGCAAAGGCTATAGCCTTACTTTTTAGTGAAAAATGGGCAACTCCAGAAAGAGGCTGTTTTTGCGAAAAAGCAAAGGCTATAGCCTTTACTTTCTTGTGAAAAATGGGCAACTCCAGAAAGAAGCTGTTTTGCGAAAAAGCAAAGGCTATAGGCTTAATTTTTAGTGAAAAATGGGCACCTCCAGAAAGAGGCTATTTTTGTGAAAAAGCAAAGGCTATAGCCTTACTTTTTAGTGAAAAATGGGCAACTCCAGAAAGAGGCTGTTTTTGCGAAAAAGCAAAGGCTATAGCCTTACTTTTTAATGAAAAATGGGCAACTCAAGAAAGAGGCTGTTTTTGCAAAAAAGCAAAGGCTATAGCCTTAGTTTTTAGTGAAAAATGGGCAACTCCAGAAAGAGGCTGTTTTTGCGAAAAAGCAAAGGCTATAGCCTTAGTTTTTAGTGAAAAATGGGCAACTCCAGAAAGAGGCTGTTTTTGCAAAAAAGCAAAGGCTATAGCCTTTACTTTCCTGTGAAAAATGGGCAACTCCAGAAAGTGGCTGTTTTTGCGAAAAAGCAAAGGCTATAGCCATACTTTTTAGTGAAAAATGGGCAACTCCAGACAGAGGCTGTTTTTGCAAAAAAGCAAAGGCTATAGCCTTACTTTTTAGTGAAAAATAGGCATCTCCAGAAATAGGCTATTTTTGCAAAAAAGCAAAGGCTATAGCCTTTACTTTCTTGTGAAAAATGGGCACCTCCAGAAAGAGGCTATTTTTGTGAAAAAGCAAAGGCTATAGCCTTACTTTTTAGTGAAAAATGGGCATCTCCAGAAAGAGGCTATTTTTGTGAAAAAGCAAAGGCTATAGCCTTACTTTTTAGTGAAAAATGGGCACCTCCAGAAAGAGGCTGTTTTTGCAAAAAAGCAAAGGCTATAGCCTTTACTTTCTTGTGAAATATGGGCAACTTCATAAAGAGGCTGTTTTTGCGAAAAAGAAAAGGCTATAGCCTTACTTTTTAGTGAAAAATAGGCAAATCCAGAAAGAGGCTGTTTTTGCAAAAAAGCAAAGGCTATAGCCTTTACTTTATTGTGAAAAATAGGCAACTCCAGAAAGAGGCTGTTTTTGCGAAAAAGCAAAGGCTATAGCCTTACTTTTTAGTGAAAAATGGGCAACTCCAGAAAGAGGCTGTTTTTGCGAAAAAGCAAAGGCTATAGCCTTACTTTTTAGTGAAAAATAGGCAAATCCAGAAAGAGGCTGTTTTTGCAAAAAAGCAAAGGCTATAGCCTTTACTTTCCTGTGAAAAATGGGCAACTCCAGAAAGAGGCTGTTTTTGCGAAAAAGCAAAGGCTATAGCCTTACTTTTTAGTGAAAAATGGGCAACTCCAGAAAGAGGCTGTTTTTGCGAAAAAGCAAAGGCTATAGCCTTTACTTTCTTGTGAAAAATGGGCAACTCCAGAAAGAAGCTGTTTTGCGAAAAAGCAAAGGCTATAGCCTTACTTTTTAGTGAAAAATGGGCATCTCCAGAAAGAGGCTGTTTTTGCGAAAAAGCAAAGGCTATTGCCTTACTTTTTAGTGAAAAATAGGCATCTCCAGAAAGAGGCTGTGTTTGCGAAAAAGCAAAGGCTATAGCCTTACTTTTTAGTGAAAAATGGGCAACTCCAGAAAGAGGCTGTTTTTGCAAAAAGCAAAGGCTATAGCCTTACTTTTTAGTGAGAAATAGGCATCTCCAGAAAGAGGCTATTTTTTCTAAAAAGGAAAGGCTGTAGCCTTACTTTTTAGTGAAAAATTGGCATCTCCAGAAAGAGGCTGTTTTTTGCGAAAAAGCAAAGGCTATAGCCTTTACTTTCTTGTGAAAAATGGGCATCTCCAGAAAGAGGCTGTGTTTGCGAAAAAGCAAAGGCTATAGCCTTACTTTTTAGTGAGAAATGGGCACCTCCAGAAAGAGGCTATTTTTGCAAAAAAGCAAAGGCTATAGGCTTACTTTTTAGTGAGAAATGGGCACCTCCAGAAAGAGGCTATTTTTGTGAAAAAGCAAAGGCTATAGCCTTACTTTTTAGTGAAAAATGGGCAACTCCAGAAAGAGGCTGTTTTTGCAAAAAAGCAAAGGCTATAGCCTTACTTTTTAATGAAAAATAGGCATCTCCAGAAAGAGGCTGTTTTTGCAAAAAAGCAAAGGCTATAGCCTTACTTTTTCTGTGAAAAATAGGCATCTCCGGAAAGAAGCTGTTTTTGCAAAAAGCAAAGGCTATAGCCTTACTTTTTAGTGAAAAATGGACAACTCCAGAAAGAGGCTGTTTTTGCGAAAAAGCAAAGGCTATAGCCTTTACTTTCTTGTGAAAAATGGGCAACTCCAGAAAGAAGCTGTTTTTGCGAAAAAGCAAAGGCTATAGCCTTACTTTTTAGTGAAAAATGGGCATCTCCAGAAAGAGGCTGTTTTTGCGAAAAAGCAAAGGCTATAGCCTTACTTTTTAGTGAAAAATAGGCATCTCCAGAAAGAGGCTGTTTTTGCGAAAAAGCAAAGGCTATAGCCTTACTTTTTAGTGAAAATGGGCAACTCCAGAAAGAGGCTGTTTTTGCGAAAAAGCAAAGGCTATAGCCTTACTTTTTAGTGAAAAATAGGCATCTCCAGAAAGAGGCTGTTTTTGCAAAAAAGTAAAGGCTATAGCCTTACTTTTTAGTGAAAAATAGGCATCTCCAGAAAGAAGCTGTTTTTGCGAAAAAGCAAAGGCTATAGCCTTACTTTTTAGTGAAAAATGGGCAACTCCAGAAAGAGGCTGATTTTGCAAAAAAGCAAAGGCTATAGCCTTACTTTTTAGTGAAAAATAGGCATCTCCAGAAAGAGGCTGTTTTTGCGAAAAAGCAAAGGCTATAGCCTTACTTTTTAGTTAAAAATAGGCATCTCCAGAAAGAGGTTGTTTTTTCGAAGAAACAAAGGCTATAGCCTTACTTTTTGGTGAAAAATGGGCAACTCCAGAAAGGAGCTGTTTTTGCAAGAAAGCAAAGGCTAAAGCCTTACTTTTTAGTGAAAAATAGGCATCTCCAGAAAGAGGCTGTTTTTGCGAAAAGGCAAAGGCTATAGCCTTACTTTTTAGTGAAAAATAGGCATCTCGAGAAAGAGGCTGTTTTTTGCAAAAAAGCAAAGGCTATAGCCTTACTTTTTAGTGAAAAATGGGCATCTCCAGAAATAGGCTATTTTTGTGAAAAAGCAAAGGCTATAGCCTTACTTTTTAGTGAAAAAAAGGCATCTCCCGAAAGAGGCTATTTTTGTGAAAAAGCAAAGGCTATAGCCTTACTTTTTAGTGAAAAATGGGCAAATCCAGAAAGAGGCTGTTTTTGCAAAAAAGCAAAGGCTATAGCCTTTACTTTCTTGTTAAAAATGGGCAACTCCAGAAAGAGGCTATTTTTGTGAAAAAGCAAAGGCTATAGCCTTTACTTTCTTGTGAAAAATGGGCAACTCCAGAAAGAGGCTGTTTTTGCGAAAAAGCAAAGGCTATAGCCTTACTTTTTAGTGAAAAATAGGCATCTCCAGAAAGAGGCTGTTTTTGCGAAAAAGCAAAGGCTATAGCCTTACTTTTTAGTGAAAAATGGGCAACTCCAGAAAGAGGCTGTTTTTGCGAAAAAGCAAAGGCTATAGCCTTACTTTTTAGTGAAAAATTGGCATCTCCAGAAAGAGGCTGTTTTTGCAAAAAAGTAAAGGCTATAGCCTTACTTTTTAGTGAAAAATAGGCATCTCCAGAAAGAAGCTGTTTTTGCGAAAAAGCAAAGGCTATAGCCTTACTTTTTAGTGAAAAATGGGCAACTCCAGAAAGAGGCTGATTTTGCAAAAAAGCAAAGGCTATAGCCTTACTTTTTATTGAAAAATAGGCATCTCCAGAAAGAGGCTGTTTTAGCGAAAAAGCAAAGGCTATAGCCTTACTTTTTAGTTAAAAATAGGCATCTCCAGAAAGAGGTTGTTTTTGCGAAGAAACAAAGGCTATAGCCTTACTTTTTGGTGAAAAATGGGCAACTCCAGAAAGAGGCTGTTTTTCCAAGAAAGCAAAGGCTAAAGCCTTACTTTTTAGTGAAAAATAGGCATCTCCAGAAAGAGGCTGTTTTTGCGAAAAGGCAAAGGCTATAGCCTTACTTTTTAGTGAAAAATAGGCATCTCGAGAAAGAGGCTGTTCTTTGCAAAAAAGCAAAAGCTATAGCCTTACTTTTTAGTGAAAAATGGGCATCTCCAGAAATAGGCTATTTTTGTGAAAAAGCAAAGGCTATAGCCTTACTTTTTGGTGAAAAAAAGGCATCTCCGGAAAGAGGCTATTTTTGTGAAAAAGCAAAGGCTATAGCCTTACTTTTTAGTGAAAAATGGGCAAATCCAGAAAGAGGCTGTTTTTGCAAAAAAGCAAAAGCTATAGCCTTTACTTTCTTGTGAAAAATTGGCAACTCCAGAAAGAGGCTATTTTTGTGAAAAAGCAAAGGCTATAGCCTTTACTTTCTTGTGAAAAATGGGCAACTCCAGAAAGAGGCTGTTTTTGCGAAAAGGCAAAGGCTATAGCCTTACTTTTTAGTGAAAAATAGGCATCTCGAGAAAGAGGCTATTTTTGTGAAAAAGCAAAGGCTATAGCCTTTACTTTCTTGTGAAAAATGGGCAACTCCAAAAAGAGGCTGTTTTTGCGAAAAAGCAAAGGCTATAGCCTTACTTTTTAGTGAAAAATAGGCATCTCCAGAGAGAGGCTATTTTTGTGAAAAAGCAAAGGCTATAGCCTTACTTTTTAGTGAAAAATGGGCAAATCCAGAAAGAGGCTGTTTTTGCAAAAAGCCAAGGCTATAGCCTTACTTTTTAGTGAAAAATGGGCAACTCCAGAAAGAGGCTGTTTATGCAAAAAAGCAAAGGCTATAGCCTTACTTTTTAGTGAAAAATGGGCAAATCCAGAAAGAGGCTGTTTTTGCAAAAAAGCAAAGGCTATAGCCTTTACTTTCCTGTGAAAAATGGGCAACTCCAGAAAGTGGCTGTTTTTGCGAAAAAGCAAAGGCTATAGCCTTACTTTTTAGTGAAAAATGGGCAACTCCAGAAAGAGGCTGTTTTTGCAAAAAAGCAAAGGCTATAGCCTTACTTTTTGGTGAGAAATAGGCATCTCCAGAAATAGGCTATTTTTGCAAAAAAGCAAAGGCTATAGCCTTTACTTTCTTGTGAAAAATGGGCAACTCCAGAAAGAGGCTATTTTTGTGAAAAAGCAAAGGCTATAGCCTTACTTTTTAGTGAAAAATGGGCATCTCCAGAAAGAGGCTATTTTTGTGAAAAAGCAAAGGCTATAGCCTTACTTTTTAGTGAAAAATGGGCAACTCCAGAAAGAGGCTGTTTTTGCGAAAAAGCAAAGGCTATAGCCTTTACTTTCTTGTGAAATATGGGCAACTTCATAAAGAGGCTGTTTTTGCGAAAAAGCAAAGGCAATAGCCTTACTTTTTTGTGAAAAATAGGCATCTCCAGAAAGAGGTTTTTTTTATGAAAAAGCAAAGGCTATAGCCTTACTTTTTAGTGAAAAATGGGCAACTCCAGAAAGAGGCTGTTTTTGCGAAAAAGCAAAGGCTATAGCCTTACTTTTTAGTGAAAATGGGCAACTCCAGAAAGAGGCTGTTTTTGCGAAAAAGCAAAGGCTATAGCCTTACTTTTTAGTGAAAAAAAGGCATCTCCCGAAAGAGGCTGTTTTTGCAAAAAAGTAAAGGCTATAGCCTTACTTTTTAGTGAAAAATAGGCATCTCCAGAAAGAAGCTGTTTTTGCGAAAAAGCAAAGGCTATAGCCTTACTTTTTGGTGAAAAATGGGCAACTCCAGAAAGAGGCTGTTTTTCCAAGAAAGCAAAGGCTAAAGCCTTACTTTTTAGTGAAAAATAGGCATCTCCAGAAAGAGGCTGTTTTTGCGAAAAGGCAAAGGCTATAGCCTTACTTTTTAGTGAAAAATAGGCATCTCGAGAAAGAGGCTGTTCTTTGCAAAAAAGCAAAAGCTATAGCCTTACTTTTTAGTGAAAAATGGGCATCTCCAGAAATAGGCTATTTTTGTGAAAAAGCAAAGGCTATAGCCTTACTTTTTGGTGAAAAAAAGGCATCTCCGGAAAGAGGCTATTTTTGTGAAAAAGCAAAGGCTATAGCCTTACTTTTTAGTGAAAAATGGGCAAATCCAGAAAGAGGCTGTTTTTGCAAAAAAGCAAAAGCTATAGCCTTTACTTTCTTGTGAAAAATTGGCAACTCCAGAAAGAGGCTATTTTTGTGAAAAAGCAAAGGCTATAGCCTTTACTTTCTTGTGAAAAATGGGCAACTCCAGAAAGAGGCTGTTTTTGCGAAAAGGCAAAGGCTATAGCCTTACTTTTTAGTGAAAAATAGGCATCTCGAGAAAGAGGCTATTTTTGTGAAAAAGCAAAGGCTATAGCCTTTACTTTCTTGTGAAAAATGGGCAACTCCATAAAGAGGCTGTTTTTGCGAAAAAGCAAAGGCTATAGCCTTACTTTTTAGTGAAAAATAGGCATCTCCAGAGAGAGGCTATTTTTGTGAAAAAGCAAAGGCTATAGCCTTACTTTTTAGTGAAAAATGGGCATCTCCAGAAAGAGGCTATTTTTGTGAAAAAGCAAAGGCTATAGCCTTACTTTTTAGTGAAAAATGGGCAACTCCAGAAAGAGGCTGTTTTTGCAAAAAGCCAAGGCTATAGCCTTACTTTTTAGTGAAAAATGGGCAACTCCAGAAAGAGGCTGTTTATGCAAAAAAGCAAAGGCTATAGCCTTACTTTTTAGTGAAAAATGGGCAAATCCAGAAAGAGGCTGTTTTTGCAAAAAAGCAAAGGCTATAGCCTTTACTTTCCTGTGAAAAATGGGCAACTCCAGAAAGTGGCTGTTTTTGCGAAAAAGCAAAGGCTATAGCCTTACTTTTTAGTGAAAAATGGGCAACTCTAGAAAGAGGCTGTTTTTGCAAAAAAGCAAAGGCTATAGCCTTACTTTTTGGTGAGAAATAGGCATCTCCAGAAATAGGCTATTTTTGCAAAAAAGCAAAGGCTATAGCCTTTACTTTCTTGTGAAAAATGGGCACCTCCAGAAAGAGGCTATTTTTGTGAAAAAGCAAAGGCTATAGCCTTACTTTTTAGTGAAAAATGGGCATCTCCAGAAAGAGGCTATTTTTGTGAAAAAGCAAAGGCTATAGCCTTACTTTTTAGTGAAAAATGGGCAACTCCAGAAAGAGGCTGTTTTTGCGAAAAAGCAAAGGCTATAGCCTTTACTTTCTTGTGAAATATGGGCAACTTCATAAAGAGGCTGTTTTTGCGAAAAAGCAAAGGCAATAGCCTTACTTTTTTGTGAAAAATAGGCATCTCCAGAAAGAGGTTTTTTTATGAAAAAGCAAAGGCTATAGCCTTAGTTTTTAGTGAAAAATGGGCAACTCCAGAAAGAGGCTGTTTTTGCGAAAAAGCAAAGGCTATAGCCTTACTTTTTAGTGAAAAATAGGCATCTCCAGAAAGAGGCTATTTTTGTGAAAAAGCAAAGGCTATAGCCTTACTTTTTAGTGAAAAATGGGCATCTCCAGAAAGAGGCTATTTTTGTGAAAAAGCAAAGGCTATAGCCTTACTTTTTAGTGAAAAATGGGCAACTCCAGAAAGAGGCTGTTTTTGCAAAAAAGCAAAGGCTATAGCCTTTACTTTCTTGTGAAATATGGGCAACTCCAGAAAGAGGCTGTTTTTGCGAAAAAGCAAAGGCTATAGCCTTACTTTTTAGTGAAAAATGGGCAACTCCAGAAAGAGGCTGTTTTTGCAAAAAAGCAAAGGCTATAGCCTTACTTTTTAGTGAAAAATGGGCAAATCCAGAAAGAGGCTGTTTTTGCAAAAAAGCAAAGGCTATAGCCTTTACTTTCCTGTGAAAAATGGGCAACTCCAGAAAGTGGCTGTTTTTGCGAAAAAGCAAAGGCTATAGCCTTACTTTTTAGTGAAAAATGGGCAACTCCAGAAAGAGGCTGTTTTTGCAAAAAAGCAAAGGCTATAGCCTTACTTTTTGGTGAAAAATAGGCATCTCCAGAAAGAGGCTATTTTTGTGAAAAAGCAAAGGCTATAGCCTTACTTTTTAGTGGAAAAAAGGCATCTCCCGAAAGAGGCTGTTTTTGCGTAAAAGCAAAGTTTATAGCCTAGCATAGCTCTCATTCGCATGAGCTCTTTCTGGAGTTGTCCATTTTTCACTAAAAAGTAAGGCTATAGCCTTTGCTTTTTGCAAAAACAGCCTCTTTCTGGAGTTGCCCATTTTTCACTAAAAAGTAAGGCTATAGCCTTTGCTTTTTCGCAAACACAGCCTCTTTCTGGAGATGCCTATTTTTCACTAAAAAGTAAGGCCATAGCCTTTGCTTTTTCGCAAAAACAGCCTCTTTCTGGAGATGCCCATTTTTCACTAAAAAGTAAGGCTATAGCCTTTGCTTTTTCGCAAAAACAGCCTCTTTATGGAGTTGCCCATTTTTCACAAGAAAGTAAAGGCTATAGCCTTTGCTTTTTCACAAAAATAGCCTCTTTCTCGAGATGCCTATTTTTCACTAAAAAGTAAGGCTATAGCCTTTGCCTTTTCGCAAAAACAGCCTCTTTCTGGAGTTGCCCATTTTTCACAAGAAAGTAAAGGCTATAGCCTTTGCTTTTTCACAAAAATAGCCTCTTTCTGGAGTTGCCAATTTTTCACAAGAAAGTAAAGGCTATAGCTTTTGCTTTTTTGCAAAAACAGCCTCTTTCTGGATTTGCCCATTTTTCACTAAAAAGTAAGGCTATAGCCTTTGCTTTTTCACAAAAATAGCCTCTTTCCGGAGATGCCTTTTTTTCACCAAAAAGTAAGGGTATAGCCTTTGCTTTTTCACAAAAATAGCCTATTTCTGGAGATGCCCATTTTTCACTAAAAAGTAAGGCTATAGCCTTTACTTTTTTGCAAAAACAGCCTCTTTCTGGAGATGCCTATTTTTCACTAAAAAGTAAGGCTATAGCCTTTGCTTTTTCGCAAAAACAGCCTCTTTCTGGAGTTGCCCATTTTTCACTAAAAAGTAAGGCTATAGCCTTTGCTTTTTCGCAAAAACAGCCTCTTTCTGGAGATGCCTATTTTTC
This sequence comes from Aurelia coerulea, assembly GCA_039566865.1. Taxonomy (NCBI): domain Eukaryota; kingdom Metazoa; phylum Cnidaria; class Scyphozoa; order Semaeostomeae; family Ulmaridae; genus Aurelia; species Aurelia coerulea. Next base: position 6,146,395 of record CM076953.1, on the reverse strand, counting down.
ACTAAAAAGTAAGGCTATAGCCTTTGCTTTTTCGCAAAAACAGCCTCTTTCTGGAGTTGCCCATTTTTCACAAGAAAGTAAAGGCTATAGCCTTTGCTTTTTCACAAAAATAGCCTCTTTCTGGAGTTGCCCATTTTTAACAAGAAAGTAAAGGCTATAGCCTTTGCTTTTTTGCAAAAACAGCCTCTTTCTGGATTTGCCCATTTTTCACTAAAAAGTAAGGCTATAGCCTTTGCTTTTTCACAAAAATAGCCTCTTTCCGGAGATGCCTTTTTTTCACCAAAAAGTAAGGCTATAGCCTTTGCTTTTTCACAAAAATAGCCTATTTCTGGAGATGCCCATTTTTTACTAAAAAGTAAGGCTATAGCCTTTGCTTTTTTGCAAAGAACAGCCTCTTTCTCGAGATGCCTATTTTTCACTAAAAAGTAAGACTATAGCCTTTGCCTTTTCGCAAAAACAGCCTCTTTCTGGAGATGCCTATTTTTCACTAAAAAGTAAGGCTTTAGCCTTTGCTTTCTTGCAAAAACAGCTCCTTTCTGGAGTTGCCCATTTTTCACCAAAAAGTAAGGCTATAGCCTTTGTTTCTTCGCAAAAACAACCTCTTTCTGGAGATGCCTATTTTTAACTAAAAAGTAAGGCTATAGCCTTTGCTTTTTCGCAAAAACAGCCTCTTTCTGGAGATGCCTATTTTTCACTAAAAAGTAAGGCTATAGCCTTTGCTTTTTTGCAAAATCAGCCTCTTTCTGGAGTTGCCCATTTTCACTAAAAAGTAAGGCTATAGCCTTTGCTTTTTCGCAAAAACAGCTTCTTTCTGGAGATGCCTATTTTTCACTAAAAAGTAAGGCTATAGCCTTTACTTTTTTGCAAAAACAGCCTCTTTCTGGAGATGCCTATTTTTCACTAAAAAGTAAGGCTATAGCCTTTGCTTTTTCGCAAAAAAGCCTCTTTCTGGAGTTGCCCATTTTCACTAAAAAGTAAGGCTATAGCCTTTGCTTTTTCGCAAAAACAGCCTCTTTCTGGAGATGCCTATTTTTCACTAAAAAGTAAGGCTATAGCCTTTGCTTTTTCGCAAAAACAGCCTCTTTCTGGAGATGCCCATTTTTCACTAAAAAGTAAGGCTATAGCCTTTGCTTTTTCGCAAAAACAGCTTCTTTCTGGAGTTGCCCATTTTTCACAAGAAAGTAAAGACTATAGCCTTTGCTTTTTCGCAAAAACAGCCTCTTTCTGGAGTTGCCCATTTTTCACTAAAAAGTAAGGCTATAGCCTTTGCTTTTTCGCAAAAACAGCTTCTTTCCGGAGATGCCTATTTTTCACTAAAAAGTAAGGCTATAGCCTTTGCTTTTTTGCAAAAACAGCCTCTTTCTGGAGATGCCTATTTTTCATTAAAAAGTAAGGCTATAGCCTTTGCTTTTTTGCAAAAACAGCCTCTTTCTGGATTTGCCCATTTTTCACTAAAAAGTAAGGCTATAGCCTTTGCTTTTTCGCAAAAACAGCTTCTTTCTGGAGATGCCTATTTTTGACTAAAAAGTAAGGCTATAGCCTTTACTTTTTTGCAAAAACAGCCTCTTTCTGGAGATGCCTATTTTTCACTAAAAAGTAAGGCTATAGCCTTTGCTTTTTCGCAAAAACAGCCTCTTTCTGGAGTTGCCCATTTTCACTAAAAAGTAAGGCTATAGCCTTTGCTTTTTCGCAAAAACAGCCTCTTTCTGGAGATGCCTATTTTTCACTAAAAAGTAAGGCTATAGCCTTTGCTTTTTCGCAAAAACAGCCTCTTTCTGGAGATGCCCATTTTTCACTAAAAAGTAAGGCTATAGCCTTTGCTTTTTCGCAAAAACAGCTTCTTTCTGGAGTTGCCCATTTTTCACAAGAAAGTAAAGGCTATAGCCTTTGCTTTTTCGCAAAAACAGCCTCTTTCTGGAGTTGCACATTTTTCACTAAAAAGTAAGGCTATAGCCTTTGCTTTTTCGCAAAAACAGCTTCTTTCCGGAGATGCCTATTTTTCACTAAAAAGTAAGGCTATAGCCTTTGCTTTTTTGCAAAAACAGCCTCTTTCTGGAGATGCCTATTTTTCATTAAAAAGTAAGGCTATAGCCTTTGCTTTTTTGCAAAAACAGCCTCTTTCTGGAGTTGCCCATTTTTCACTAAAAACTAAGGCTATAGCCTTTGCTTTTTCACAAAAATAGCCTCTTTCTGGAGGTGCCCATTTCTCACTAAAAAGTAAGCCTATAGCCTTTGCTTTTTTGCAAAAATAGCCTCTTTCTGGAGGTGCCCATTTCTCACTAAAAAGTAAGGCTATAGCCTTTGCTTTTTCGCAAACACAGCCTCTTTCTGGAGATGCCCATTTTTCACAAGAAAGTAAAGGCTATAGCCTTTGCTTTTTCGCAAAAAACAGCCTCTTTCTGGAGATGCCAATTTTTCACTAAAAAGTAAGGCTATAGCCTTTCCTTTTTAGAAAAAATAGCCTCTTTCTGGAGATGCCTATTTTTCACTAAAAAGTAAGGCTATAGCCTTTGCTTTTTGCAAAAACAGCCTCTTTCTGGAGTTGCCCATTTTTCACTAAAAAGTAAGGCTATAGCCTTTGCTTTTTCGCAAACACAGCCTCTTTCTGGAGATGCCTATTTTTCACTAAAAAGTAAGGCTATAGCCTTTGCTTTTTCGCAAAAACAGCCTCTTTCTGGAGATGCCCATTTTTCACTAAAAAGTAAGGCTATAGCCTTTGCTTTTTCGCAAAACAGCTTCTTTCTGGAGTTGCCCATTTTTCACAAGAAAGTAAAGGCTATAGCCTTTGCTTTTTCGCAAAAACAGCCTCTTTCTGGAGATGCCAATTTTTCACTAAAAAGTAAGGCTATAGCCTTTGCTTTTTCGCAAAAACAGCTTCTTTCCGGAGATGCCTATTTTTCACTAAAAAGTAAGGCTATAGCCTTTGCTTTTTTGCAAAAACAGCCTCTTTCTGGAGATGCCTATTTTTCACTAAAAAGTAAGGCTATAGCCTTTGCTTTTTTGCAAAAACAGCCTCTTTCTGGAGTTGCCCATTTTTCACCAAAAAGTAAGGCTATAGCCTTTGTTTCTTCGCAAAAACAACCTCTTTCTGGAGATGCCTATTTTTAACTAAAAAGTAAGGCTATAGCCTTTGCTTTTTCACAAAAATAGCCTCTTTCTGGAGATGCCTATTTTTCACTAAAAAGTAAGGCTATAGCCTTTGCTTTTTCACAAAAATAGCCTCTTTCTGGAGATGCCCATTTTTCACCAAAAAGTAAGGCTATAGCCTTTGCTTTTTTGCAAAAACAGCCTCTTTCTGGAGTTGCCCATTTTTCACTAAAAAGTAAGGCTATAGCCTTTGCTTTTTCGCAAAAACAGCCACTTTCTGGAGTTGCCCATTTTTCACAGGAAAGTAAAGGCTATAGCCTTTGCTTTTTCGCAAAAACAGCTTCTTTCTGGAGTTGCCCATTTTTCACAAGAAAGTAAAGGCTATAGCCTTTGCTTTTTCGCAAAAACAGCCTCTTTCTGGAGTTGCCCATTATTCACTAAAAAGTAAGGCTATAGCCTTTGCTTTTTCGCAAAAACAGCTTCTTTCCGGAGATGCCTATTTTTCACTAAAAAGTAAGGCTATAGCCTTTGCTTTTTTGCAAAAACAGCCTCTTTCTGGAGATGCCTATTTTTCATTAAAAAGTAAGGCTATAGCCTTTGCTTTTTCGCAAAAACAGCCTCTTTCTGGAGTTGCCCATTTTTCACTAAAAAGTAAGGCTATAGCCTTTGCTTTTTCACAAAAATAGCCTCTTTCTGGAGGTGCCCATTTTTCACTAAAAAGTAAGCCTATAGCCTTTGCTTTTTTGCAAAAATAGCCTCTTTCTGGAGGTGCCCATTTCTCACTAAAAAGTAAGGCTATAGCCTTTGCTTTTTCGCAAACACAGCCTCTTTCTGGAGATGCCCATTTTTCACAAGAAAGTAAAGGCTATAGCCTTTGCTTTTTCGCAAAAAACAGCCTCTTTCTGGAGATGCCAATTTTTCACTAAAAAGTAAGGCTATAGCCTTTCCTTTTTAGAAAAAATAGCCTCTTTCTGGAGATGCCTATTTCTCACTAAAAAGTAAGGCTATAGCCTTTGCTTTTTGCAAAAACAGCCTCTTTCTGGAGTTGCCCATTTTTCACTAAAAAGTAAGGCTATAGCCTTTGCTTTTTCGCAAACACAGCCTCTTTCTGGAGATGCCTATTTTTCACTAAAAAGTAAGGCCATAGCCTTTGCTTTTTCGCAAAAACAGCCTCTTTCTGGAGATGCCCATTTTTCACTAAAAAGTAAGGCTATAGCCTTTGCTTTTTCGCAAAACAGCTTCTTTCTGGAGTTGCCCATTTTTCACAAGAAAGTAAAGGCTATAGCCTTTGCTTTTTCGCAAAAACAGCCTCTTTCTGGAGTTGCCCATTTTTCACTAAAAAGTAAGGCTATAGCCTTTGCTTTTTCGCAAAAACAGCTTCTTTCCGGAGATGCCTATTTTTCACTAAAAAGTAAGGCTATAGCCTTTGCTTTTTTGCAAAAACAGCCTCTTTCTGGAGATGCCTATTTTTCACTAAAAAGTAAGGCTATAGCCTTTGCTTTTTTGCAAAAACAGCCTCTTTCTGGAGTTGCCCATTTTTCACCAAAAAGTAAGGCTATAGCCTTTGTTTCTTCGCAAAAACAACCTCTTTCTGGAGATGCCTATTTTTAACTAAAAAGTAAGGCTATAGCCTTTGCTTTTTCACAAAAATAGCCTCTTTCTGGAGATGCCTATTTTTCACTAAAAAGTAAGGCTATAGCCTTTGCTTTTTCACAAAAATAGCCTCTTTCTGGAGATGCCCATTTTTCACCAAAAAGTAAGGCTATAGCCTTTGCTTTTTTGCAAAAACAGCCTCTTTCTGGAGTTGCCCATTTTTCACTAAAAAGTAAGGCTATAGCCTTTGCTTTTTCGCAAAAACAGCCACTTTCTGGAGTTGCCCATTTTTCACAGGAAAGTAAAGGCTATAGCCTTTGCTTTTTTGCAAAAACAGCCTCTTTCTGGATTTGCCCATTTTTCACTAAAAAGTAAGGCTATAGCCTTTGCTTTTTTGCAAAAACAGCCTCTTTCTGGAGTTGCCCATTTTTCACTAAAAAGTAAGGCTATAGCCTTTGCTTTTTCGCAAAAACAGCCTCTTTCTGGAGTTGCCCATTTTTCACAAGAAAGTAAAGGCTATAGCCTTTGCTTTTTTGCAAAAACAGCCTCTTTCTGGAGTTGCCCATTTTTCACTAAAAAGTAAGGCTATAGCCTTTGCTTTTTCACAAAAATAGCCTCTTTCTGGAGATGCCCATTTTTCACTAAAAAGTAAGGCTATAGCCTTTGCTTTTTCACAAAAATAGCCTCTTTCTGGAGATGCCTATTTTTCACTAAAAAGTAAGGCTATAGCCTTTGCTTTTTCACAAAAACAGCCTCTTTCTGGAGTTGCCAATTTTTCACAAGAAAGTAAAGGCTATAGCTTTTGCTTTTTTGCAAAAACAGCCTCTTTCTGGATTTGCCCATTTTTCACTAAAAAGTAAGGCTATAGCCTTTGCTTTTTCACAAAAATAGCCTCTTTCGGGAGATGCCTTTTTTTCACGAAAAAGTAAGGCTATAGCCTTTGCTTTTTCACAAAAATAGCCTCTTTCTGGAGATGCCCATTTTTCACTAAAAAGTAAAGCTATAGCCTTTGCTTTTTTGCAAAGAACAGCCTCTTTCTCGAGATGCCTATTTTTCACTAAAAAGTAAGGCTATAGCCTTTGCCTTTTCGCAAAAACAGCCTCTTTCTGGAGATGCCTATTTTTCACTAAAAAGTAAGGCTTTAGCCCTTGCTTTCTTGGAAAAACAGCCTCTTTCTGGAGTTGCCCATTTTTCACCAAAAAGTAAGGCTATAGCCTTTGTTTCTTCGCAAAAACAACCTCTTTCTGGAGATGCCTATTTTTAACTAAAAAGTAAGGCTATAGCCTTTGCTTTTTCACAAAAATAGCCTCTTTCTGGAGTTGCCCATTTTTCACAAGAAAGTAAAGGCTATAGCCTTTGCTTTTTTGCAAAAATAGCCTATTTCTGGAGATGCCTATTTTTCACTAAAAAGTAAGGCTATAGCCTTTGCTTTTTTGCAAAAACAGCCTCTTTCTGGAGTTGCCCATTTTTCACTAAAAAGTAAGGCTATAGCCTTTGCTTTTTCGCAAAAACAGCCACTTTCTGGAGTTGCCCATTTTTCACAGGAAAGTAAAGGCTATAGCCTTTGCTTTTTTGCAAAAACAGCCTCTTTCTGGATTTGCCCATTTTTCACTAAAAAGTAAGGCTATAGCCTTTGCTTTTTTGCAAAAACAGCCTCTTTCTGGAGTTGCCCATTTTTCACTAAAAAGTAAGGCTATAGCCTTGGCTTTTTGCAAAAACAGCCTCTTTCTGGAGTTGCCCATTTTTCACTAAAGAGTAAGGCTATAGCCTTTGCTTTTTCACAAAAATAGCCTCTTTCTGGAGATGCCCATTTTTCACTAAAAAGTAAGGCTATAGCCTTTGCTTTTTCACAAAAATAGCCTCTCTCTGGAGATGCCTATTTTTCACTAAAAAGTAAGGCTATAGCCTTTGCTTTTTCGCAAAAACAGCCTCTTTATGGAGTTGCCCATTTTTCACAAGAAAGTAAAGGCTATAGCCTTTGCTTTTTCACAAAAATAGCCTCTTTCTCGAGATGCCTATTTTTCACTAAAAAGTAAGGCTATAGCCTTTGCCTTTTCGCAAAAACAGCCTCTTTCTGGAGTTGCCCATTTTTCACAAGAAAGTAAAGGCTATAGCCTTTGCTTTTTCACAAAAATAGCCTCTTTCTGGAGTTGCCAATTTTTCACAAGAAAGTAAAGGCTATAGCTTTTGCTTTTTTGCAAAAACAGCCTCTTTCTGGATTTGCCCATTTTTCACTAAAAAGTAAGGCTATAGCCTTTGCTTTTTCACAAAAATAGCCTCTTTCCGGAGATGCCTTTTTTTCACCAAAAAGTAAGGCTATAGCCTTTGCTTTTTCACAAAAATAGCCTATTTCTGGAGATGCCCATTTTTCACTAAAAAGTAAGGCTATAGCCTTTGCTTTTTTGCAAAGAACAGCCTCTTTCTCGAGATGCCTATTTTTCACTAAAAAGTAAGGCTATAGCCTTTGCCTTTTCGCAAAAACAGCCTCTTTCTGGAGATGCCTATTTTTCACTAAAAAGTAAGGCTTTAGCCCTTGCTTTCTTGGAAAAACAGCCTCTTTCTGGAGTTGCCCATTTTTCACCAAAAAGTAAGGCTATAGCCTTTGTTTCTTCGCAAAAACAACCTCTTTCTGGAGATGCCTATTTTTAACTAAAAAGTAAGCCTATAGCCTTTGCTTTTTCACAAAAATAGCCTCTTTCTGGAGATGCCTATTTTTCACTAAAAAGTAAGGCTATAGCCTTTGCTTTTTCACAAAAATAGCCTCTTTCTGGAGATGCCCATTTTTCACTAAAAAGCAAGGCTATAGCCTTTGCTTTTTTGCAAAAACAGCCTCTTTCTGGAGTTGCCCATTTTTCACTAAAAAGTAAGGCTATAGCCTTTGCTTTTTCGCAAAAACAGCCACTTTCTGGAGTTGCCCATTTTTCACAGGAAAGTAAAGGCTATAGCCTTTGCTTTTTTGCAAAAACAGCCTCTTTCTGGATTTGCCCATTTTTCACTAAAAAGTAAGGCTATAGCCTTTGCTTTTTTGCAAAAACAGCCTCTTTCTGGAGTTGCCCATTTTTCACTAAAAAGTAAGGCTATAGCCTTTGCTTTTTCGCAAAAACAGCCTCTTTCTGGAGTTGCCCATATTTCACAAGAAAGTAAAGGCTATAGCCTTTGCTTTTTTGCAAAAACAGCCTCTTTCTGGAGTTGCCCATTTTTCACTAAAAAGTAAGGCTATAGCCTTTGCTTTTTCACAAAAATAGCCTCTTTCTGGAGATGCCCATTTTTCACTAAAAAGTAAGGCTATAGCCTTTGCTTTTTCACAAAAATAGCCTCTTTCTGGAGATGCCTATTTTTCACTAAAAAGTAAGGCTATAGCCTTTGCTTTTTCGCAAAAACAGCCTCTTTCTGGAGTTGCCCATTTTTCACTAAAAAGTAAGGCTATAGCCTTTGCTTTTTCGCAAAAACAGCCTCTTTCTGGAGATGCCTATTTTTCACTAAAAAGTAAGGCTATAGCCTTTGCTTTTTCGCAAAAACAGCTTCTTTCTGGAGTTGCCCATTTTTCACAAGAAAGTAAAGGCTATAGCCTTTGCTTTTTCGCAAAAACAGCCTCTTTCTGGAGATGCCTATTTTTCACAAAAAAGTAAGGCTATAGCCTTTGCTTTTTCGCAAAAACAGCTTCTTTCTGGAGTTGCCCATTTTTCACAAGAAAGTAAAGGCTATAGCCTTTGCTTTTTCGCAAAAACAGCCTCTTTCTGGAGTTGCCCATTTTTCACTAAAAAGTAAGGCTATAGCCTTTGCTTTTTCGCAAAAACAGCTTCTTTCCGGAGATGCCTATTTTTCACTAAAAAGTAAGGCTATAGCCTTTGCTTTTTTGCAAAAACAGCCTCTTTCTGGAGATGCCTATTTTTCATTAAAAAGTAAGGCTATAGCCTTTGCTTTTTTGCAAAAACAGCCTCTTTCTGGAGTTGCCCATTTTTCACTAAAAAGTAAGGCTATAGCCTTTGCTTTTTTGCAAAATCAGCCTCTTTCTGGAGTTGCCCATTTTTCACTAAAAAGTAAGGCTATAGCCTTTGCTTTTTCGCAAAAACAGCTTCTTTCTGGAGATGCCTATTTTTCACTAAAAAGTAAGGCTATAGCCTTTACTTTTTTGCAAAAACAGCCTCTTTCTGGAGATGCCTATTTTTCACTAAAAAGTAAGGCTATAGCCTTTGCTTTTTCGCAAAAACAGCCTCTTTCTGGAGTTGCCCATTTTCACTAAAAAGTAAGGCTATAGCCTTTGCTTTTTCGCAAAAACAGCCTCTTTCTGGAGATGCCTATTTTTCACTAAAAAGTAAGGCTATAGCCTTTGCTTTTTCGCAAAAACAGCCTCTTTCTGGAGATGCCCATTTTTCACTAAAAAGTAAGGCTATAGCCTTTGCTTTTTCGCAAAAACAGCTTCTTTTTGGAGTTGCCCATTTTTCACAAGAAAGTAAAGGCTATAGCCTTTGCTTTTTCGCAAAAACAGCCTCTTTCTGGAGTTGCCCATTATTCACTAAAAAGTAAGGCTATAGCCTTTGCTTTTTCGCAAAAACAGCTTCTTTCCGGAGATGCCTATTTTTCACTAAAAAGTAAGGCTATAGCCTTTGCTTTTTTGCAAAAACAGCCTCTTTCTGGAGTTGCCTATTTTTCATTAAAAAGTAAGGCTATAGCCTTTGCTTTTTTGCAAAAACAGCCTCTTTCTGGAGTTGCCCATTTTTCACTAAAAAGTAAGGCTATAGCCTTTGCTTTTTCACAAAAATAGCCTCTTTCTGGAGGTGCCCATTTTTCACTAAAAAGTAAGCCTATAGCCTTTGCTTTTTCGCAAAAATAGCCTCTTTCTGGAGGTGCCCATTTCTCACTAAAAAGTAAGGCTATAGCCTTTGCTTTTTCGCAAACACAGCCTCTTTCTGGAGATGCCCATTTTTCACAAGAAAGTAAAGGCTATAGCCTTTGCTTTTTCGCAAAAAACAGCCTCTTTCTGGAGATGCCAATTTTTCACTAAAAAGTAAGGCTATAGCCTTTCCTTTTTAGAAAAAATAGCCTCTTTCTGGAGATGCCTATTTCTCACTAAAAAGTAAGGCTATAGCCTTTGCTTTTTCGCTAAAACAGCCTCTTTCGGGAGATGCCTTTTTTTCACTAAAAAGTAAGGCTATAGCCTTTGCTTTTTTGCAAAATCAGCCTCTTTCTGGAGGTGCCCATTTTCACTAAAAAGTAAGGCTATTGCCTTTGCTTTTTCGCAAAAACAGCTTCTTTCTGGAGATGCCTATTTTTCACTAAAAAGTAAGGCTATAGCCTTTACTTTTTTGCAAAAACAGCCTCTTTCTGGAGATGCCTATTTTTCACTAAAAAGTAAGGCTATAGCCTTTGCTTTTTCGCAAAAACAGCCTCTTTCTGGAGTTGCCCATTTTCACTAAAAAGTAAGGCTATAGCCTTTGCTTTTTCGCAAAAACAGCCTCTTTCTGGAGATGCCTATTTTTCACTAAAAAGTAAGGCTATAGCCTTTGCTTTTTCGCAAAAACAGCCTCTTTCTGGAGATGCCCATTTTTCACTAAAAAGTAAGGCTATAGCCTTTGCTTTTTCGCAAAAACAGCTTCTTTCTGGAGTTGCCCATTTTTCACAAGAAAGTAAAGGCTATAGCCTTTGCTTTTTCGCAAAAACAGCCTCTTTCTGGAGTTGCCCATTTTTCACTAAAAAGTAAGGCTATAGCCTTTGCTTTTTCGCAAAAACAGCTTCTTTCCGGAGATGCCTATTTTTCACTAAAAAGTAAGGCTATAGCCTTTGCTTTTTTGCAAAAACAGCCTCTTTCTGGAGATGCCTATTTTTCATTAAAAAGTAAGGCTATAGCCTTTGCTTTTTTGCAAAAACAGCCTCTTTCTGGATTTGCCCATTTTTCACTAAAAAGTAAGGCTATAGCCTTTGCTTTTTCGCAAAAACAGCTTCTTTCTGGAGATGCCTATTTTTGACTAAAAAGTAAGGCTATAGCCTTTACTTTTTTGCAAAAACAGCCTCTTTCTGGAGATGCCTATTTTTCACTAAAAAGTAAGGCTATAGCCTTTGCTTTTTCGCAAAAACAGCCTCTTTCTGGAGTTGCCCATTTTCACTAAAAAGTAAGGCTATAGCCTTTGCTTTTTCGCAAAAACAGCCTCTTTCTGGAGATGCCTATTTTTCACTAAAAAGTAAGGCTATAGCCTTTGCTTTTTCGCAAAAACAGCCTCTTTCTGGAGATGCCCATTTTTCACTAAAAAGTAAGGCTATAGCCTTTGCTTTTTCGCAAAAACAGCTTCTTTCTGGAGTTGCCCATTTTTCACAAGAAAGTAAAGGCTATAGCCTTTGCTTTTTCGCAAAAACAGCCTCTTTCTGGAGTTGCCCATTTTTCACTAAAAAGTAAGGCTATAGCCTTTGCTTTTTCGCAAAAACAGCTTCTTTCCGGAGATGCCTATTTTTCACTAAAAAGTAAGGCTATAGCCTTTGCTTTTTTGCAAAAACAGCCTCTTTCTGGAGATGCCTATTTTTCATTAAAAAGTAAGGCTATAGCCTTTGCTTTTTCGCAAAAACAGCCTCTTTCTGGAGTTGCCCATTTTTCACTAAAAAGTAAGGCTATAGCCTTTGCTTTTTCACAAAAATAGCCTCTTTCTGGAGGTGCCCATTTTTCACTAAAAAGTAAGCCTATAGCCTTTGCTTTTTTGCAAAAATAGCCTCTTTCTGGAGGTGCCCATTTCTCACTAAAAAGTAAGGCTATAGCCTTTGCTTTTTCGCAAACACAGCCTCTTTCTGGAGATGCCCATTTTTCACAAGAAAGTAAAGGCTATAGCCTTTGCTTTTTCGCAAAAAACAGCCTCTTTCTGGAGATGCCAATTTTTCACTAAAAAGTAAGGCTATAGCCTTTCCTTTTTAGAAAAAATAGCCTCTTTCTGGAGATGCCTATTTCTCACTAAAAAGTAAGGCTATAGCCTTTGCTTTTTGCAAAAACAGCCTCTTTCTGGAGTTGCCCATTTTTCACTAAAAAGTAAGGCTATAGCCTTTGCTTTTTCGCAAACACAGCCTCTTTCTGGAGATGCCTATTTTTCACTAAAAAGTAAGGCCATAGCCTTTGCTTTTTCGCAAAAACAGCCTCTTTCTGGAGATGCCCATTTTTCACTAAAAAGTAAGGCTATAGCCTTTGCTTTTTCGCAAAACAGCTTCTTTCTGGAGTTGCCCATTTTTCACAAGAAAGTAAAGGCTATAGCCTTTGCTTTTTCGCAAAAACAGCCTCTTTCTGGAGTTGCCCATTTTTCACTAAAAAGTAAGGCTATAGCCTTTGCTTTTTCGCAAAAACAGCTTCTTTCCGGAGATGCCTATTTTTCACTAAAAAGTAAGGCTATAGCCTTTGCTTTTTTGCAAAAACAGCCTCTTTCTGGAGATGCCTATTTTTCACTAAAAAGTAAGGCTATAGCCTTTGCTTTTTTGCAAAAACAGCCTCTTTCTGGAGTTGCCCATTTTTCACCAAAAAGTAAGGCTATAGCCTTTGTTTCTTCGCAAAAACAACCTCTTTCTGGAGATGCCTATTTTTAACTAAAAAGTAAGGCTATAGCCTTTGCTTTTTCACAAAAATAGCCTCTTTCTGGAGATGCCTATTTTTCACTAAAAAGTAAGGCTATAGCCTTTGCTTTTTCACAAAAATAGCCTCTTTCTGGAGATGCCCATTTTTCACCAAAAAGTAAGGCTATAGCCTTTGCTTTTTCGCAAAAACAGCCTCTTTCTGGAGTTGCCCATTTTTCACTAAAAAGTAAGGCTATAGCCTTTGCTTTTTCGCAAAAACAGCCACTTTCTGGAGTTGCCCATTTTTCACAGGAAAGTAAAGGCTATAGCCTTTGCTTTTTCGCAAAAACAGCTTCTTTCTGGAGTTGCCCATTTTTCACAAGAAAGTAAAGGCTATAGCCTTTGCTTTTTCGCAAAAACAGCCTCTTTCTGGAGTTGCCCATTATTCACTAAAAAGTAAGGCTATAGCCTTTGCTTTTTCGCAAAAACAGCTTCTTTCCGGAGATGCCTATTTTTCACTAAAAAGTAAGGCTATAGCCTTTGCTTTTTTGCAAAAACAGCCTCTTTCTGGAGATGCCTATTTTTCATTAAAAAGTAAGGCTATAGCCTTTGCTTTTTCGCAAAAACAGCCTCTTTCTGGAGTTGCCCATTTTTCACTAAAAAGTAAGGCTATAGCCTTTGCTTTTTCACAAAAATAGCCTCTTTCTGGAGGTGCCCATTTTTCACTAAAAAGTAAGCCTATAGCCTTTGCTTTTTTGCAAAAATAGCCTCTTTCTGGAGGTGCCCATTTCTCACTAAAAAGTAAGGCTATAGCCTTTGCTTTTTCGCAAACACAGCCTCTTTCTGGAGATGCCCATTTTTCACAAGAAAGTAAAGGCTATAGCCTTTGCTTTTTCGCAAAAAACAGCCTCTTTCTGGAGATGCCAATTTTTCACTAAAAAGTAAGGCTATAGCCTTTCCTTTTTAGAAAAAATAGCCTCTTTCTGGAGATGCCTATTTTTCACTAAAAAGTAAGGCTATAGCCTTTGCTTTTTGCAAAAACAGCCTCTTTCTGGAGTTGCCCATTTTTCACTAAAAAGTAAGGCTATAGCCTTTGCTTTTTCGCAAACACAGCCTCTTTCTGGAGATGCCTATTTTTCACTAAAAAGTAAGGCCATAGCCTTTGCTTTTTCGCAAAAACAGCCTCTTTCTGGAGATGCCCATTTTTCACTAAAAAGTAAGGCTATAGCCTTTGCTTTTTCGCAAAACAGCTTCTTTCTGGAGTTGCCCATTTTTCACAAGAAAGTAAAGGCTATAGCCTTTGCTTTTTCGCAAAAACAGCCTCTTTCTGGAGTTGCCCATTTTTCACTAAAAAGTAAGGCTATAGCCTTTGCTTTTTCGCAAAAACAGCTTCTTTCCGGAGATGCCTATTTTTCACTAAAAAGTAAGGCTATAGCCTTTGCTTTTTTGCAAAAACAGCCTCTTTCTGGAGATGCCTATTTTTCACTAAAAAGTAAGGCTATAGCCTTTGCTTTTTTGCAAAAACAGCCTCTTTCTGGAGTTGCCCATTTTTCACCAAAAAGTAAGGCTATAGCCTTTGTTTCTTCGCAAAAACAACCTCTTTCTGGAGATGCCTATTTTTCACTAAAAAGTAAGGCTATAGCCTTTGCTTTTTCACAAAAATAGCCTCTTTCTGGAGATGCCTATTTTTCACTAAAAAGTAAGGCTATAGCCTTTGCTTTTTCACAAAAATAGCCTCTTTCTGGAGATGCCTATTTTTCACCAAAAAGTAAGGCTATAGCCTTTGCTTTTTTGCAAAAACAGCCTCTTTCTGGAGTTGCCCATTTTTCACTAAAAAGTAAGGCTATAGCCTTTGCTTTTTCGCAAAAACAGCCACTTTCTGGAGTTGCCCATTTTTCACAGGAAAGTAAAGGCTATAGCCTTTGCTTTTTTGCAAAAACAGCCTCTTTCTGGAGTTGCCCATTTTTCACTAAAAACTAAGGCTATAGCCTTTGCTTTTTTGCAAAAACAGCCTCTTTCTGGAGTTGCCCATTTTTCACTAAAAAGTAAGGCTATAGCCTTTGCTTTTTCGCAAAAACAGCCTCTTTCTGGAGTTGCCCATTTTTCACAAGAAAGTAAAGGCTATAGCCTTTGCTTTTTTGCAAAAACAGCCTCTTTCTGGATTTGCCCATTTTTCACTAAAAAGTAAGGCTATAGCCTTTGCTTTTTCACAAAAATAGCCTCTTTCTGGAGATGCCCATTTTTCACTAAAAAGTAAGGCTATAGCCTTTGCTTTTTCACAAAAATAGCCTCTTTCTGGAGATGCCTATTTTTCACTAAAAAGTAAGGCTATAGCCTTTGCTTTTTCACAAAAACAGCCTCTTTCTGGAGTTGCCAATTTTTCACAAGAAAGTAAAGGCTATAGCTTTTGCTTTTTTGCAAAAACAGCCTCTTTCTGGATTTGCCCATTTTTCACTAAAAAGTAAGGCTATAGCCTTTGCTTTTTCACAAAAATAGCCTCTTTCCGGAGATGCCTTTTTTTCACCAAAAAGTAAGGCTATAGCCTTTGCTTTTTCACAAAAATAGCCTATTTCTGGAGATGCCCATTTTTCACTAAAAAGTAAGGCTATAGCCTTTGCTTTTTTGCAAAAAACAGCCTCTTTCTCGAGATGCCTATTTTTCACTAAAAAGTAAGGCTATAGCCTTTGCCTTTTCGCAAAAACAGCCTCTTTCTGGAGATGCCTATTTTTCACTAAAAAGTAAGGCTTTAGCCCTTGCTTTCTTGGAAAAACAGCCTCTTTCTGGAGTTGCCCATTTTTCACCAAAAAGTAAGGCTATAGCCTTTGTTTCTTCGCAAAAACAACCTCTTTCTGGAGATGCCTATTTTTAACTAAAAAGTAAGGCTATAGCCTTTGCTTTTTCACAAAAATAGCCTCTTTCTGGAGTTGCCCATTTTTCACAAGAAAGTAAAGGCTATAGCCTTTGCTTTTTTGCAAAAATAGCCTATTTCTGGAGATGCCTATTTTTCACTAAAAAGTAAGGCTATAGCCTTTGCTTTTTTGCAAAAACAGCCTCTTTCTGGAGTTGCCCATTTTTCACTAAAAAGTAAGGCTATAGCCTTTGCTTTTTCGCAAAAACAGCCACTTTCTGGAGTTGCCCATTTTTCACAGGAAAGTAAAGGCTATAGCCTTTGCTTTTTTGCAAAAACAGCCTCTTTCTGGATTTGCCCATTTTTCACTAAAAAGTAAGGCTATAGCCTTTGCTTTTTTGCAAAAACAGCCTCTTTCTGGAGTTGCCCATTTTTCACTAAAAAGTAAGGCTATAGCCTTGGCTTTTTCGCAAAAACAGCCTCTTTCTGGAGTTGCCCATTTTTCACTAAAGACTAAGGCTATAGCCTTTGCTTTTTCACAAAAATAGCCTCTTTCTGGAGATGCCCATTTTTCACTAAAAAGTAAGGCTATAGCCTTTGCTTTTTCACAAAAATAGCCTCTCTCTGGAGATGCCTATTTTTCACTAAAAAGTAAGGCTATAGCCTTTGCTTTTTCGCAAAAACAGCCTCTTTATGGAGTTGCCCATTTTTCACAAGAAAGTAAAGGCTATAGCCTTTGCTTTTTCACAAAAATAGCCTCTTTCTCGAGATGCCTATTTTTCACTAAAAAGTAAGGCTATAGCCTTTGCCTTTTCGCAAAAACAGCCTCTTTCTGGAGTTGCCCATTTTTCACAAGAAAGTAAAGGCTATAGCCTTTGCTTTTTCACAAAAATAGCCTCTTTCTGGAGTTGCCAATTTTTCACAAGAAAGTAAAGGCTATAGCTTTTGCTTTTTTGCAAAAACAGCCTCTTTCTGGATTTGCCCATTTTTCACTAAAAAGTAAGGCTATAGCCTTTGCTTTTTCACAAAAATAGCCTCTTTCGGGAGATGCCTTTTTTTCACTAAAAAGTAAGGCTATAGCCTTTGCTTTTTCACAAAAATAGCCTATTTCTGGAGATGCCCATTTTTCACTAAAAAGTAAGGCTATAGCCTTTGCTTTTTTGCAAAAAACAGCCTCTTTCTCGAGATGCCTATTTTTCACTAAAAAGTAAGGCTATAGCCTTTGCCTTTTCGCAAAAACAGCCTCTTTCTGGAGATGCCTATTTTTCACTAAAAAGTAAGGCTTTAGCCCTTGCTTTCTTGGAAAAACAGCCTCTTTCTGGAGTTGCCCATTTTTCACCAAAAAGTAAGGCTATAGCCTTTGTTTCTTCGCAAAAACAACCTCTTTCTGGAGATGCCTTTTTTTCACTAAAAAGTAAGGCTATAGCCTTTGCTTTTTCACAAAAATAGCCTCTTTCTGGAGATGCCTATTTTTCACTAAAAAGTAAGGCTATAGCCTTTGCTTTTTCACAAAAATAGCCTCTTTCTGGAGATGCCTATTTTTCACTAAAAAGTAAGGCTATAGCCTTTGCTTTTTTGCAAAAACATCCTCTTTCTGGAGTTGCCCATTTTTCACTAAAAAGTAAGGCTATAGCCTTTGCTTTTTCGCAAAAACAGCCACTTTCTGGAGTTGCCCATTTTTCACAGGAAAGTAAAGGCTATAGCCTTTGCTTTTTTGCAAAAACAGCCTCTTTCTGGATTTGCCCATTTTTCACTAAAAAGTAAGGCTATAGCCTTTGCTTTTTTGCAAAAACAGCCTCTTTCTGGAGTTGCCCATTTTTCATTAAAAAGTAAGGCTATAGCCTTTGCTTTTTCGCAAAAACAGCCTCTTTCTGGAGTTGCCCATATTTCACAAGAAAGTAAAGGCTATAGCCTTTGCTTTTTTGCAAAAACAGCCTCTTTCTGGAGTTGCCCATTTTTCACTAAAAAGTAAGGCTATAGCCTTTGCTTTTTCACAAAAATAGCCTCTTTCTGGAGATGCCCATTTTTCACTAAAAAGTAAGGCTATAGCCTTTGCTTTTTCACAAAAATAGCCTCTTTCTGGAGATGCCTATTTTTCACTAAAAAGTAAGGCTATAGCCTTTGCTTTTTCGCAAAAACAGCCTCTTTCTGGAGTTGCCCATTTTTCACTAAAAAGTAAGGCTATAGCCTTTGCTTTTTCGCAAAAACAGCCTCTTTCTGGAGATGCCTATTTTTCACTAAAAAGTAAGGCTATAGCCTTTGCTTTTTCGCAAAAACAGCTTCTTTCTGGAGTTGCCCATTTTTCACAAGAAAGTAAAGGCTATAGCCTTTGCTTTTTCGCAAAAACAGCCTCTTTCTGGAGATGCCTATTTTTCACAAAAAAGTAAGGCTATAGCCTTTGCTTTTTCGCAAAAACAGCTTCTTTCTGGAGTTGCCCATTTTTCACAAGAAAGTAAAGGCTATAGCCTTTGCTTTTTCGCAAAAACAGCCTCTTTCTGGAGTTGCCCATTTTTCACTAAAAAGTAAGGCTATAGCCTTTGCTTTTTCGCAAAAACAGCTTCTTTCCGGAGATGCCTATTTTTCACTAAAAAGTAAGGCTATAGCCTTTGCTTTTTTGCAAAAACAGCCTCTTTCTGGAGATGCCTATTTTTCATTAAAAAGTAAGGCTATAGCCTTTGCTTTTTTGCAAAAACAGCCTCTTTCTGGAGTTGCCCATTTTTCACTAAAAAGTAAGGCTATAGCCTTTGCTTTTTTGCAAAATCAGCCTCTTTCTGGAGTTGCCCATTTTTCACTAAAAAGTAAGGCTATAGCCTTTGCTTTTTCGCAAAAACAGCCTCTTTCTGGAGATGCCTATTTTTCACTAAAAAGTAAGGCTATAGCCTTTACTTTTTTGCAAAAACAGCCTCTTTCTGGAGATGCCTATTTTTCACTAAAAAGTAAGGCTATAGCCTTTGCTTTTTCGCAAAAACAGCCTCTTTCTGGAGGTGCCCATTTTCACTAAAAAGTAAGGCTATAGCCTTTGCTTTTTCGCAAAAACAGCCTCTTTCTGGAGATGCCTATTTTTCACTAAAAAGTAAGGCTATAGCCTTTGCTTTTTCGCAAAAACAGCCTCTTTCTGGAGATGCCCATTTTTCACTAAAAAGTAAGGCTTTAGCCCTTGCTTTCTTGGAAAAACAGCCTCTTTCTGGAGTTGCCCATTTTTCACCAAAAAGTAAGGCTATAGCCTTTGTTTCTTCGCAAAAACAACCTCTTTCTGGAGATGCCTATTTTTAACTAAAAAGTAAGGCTATAGCCTTTGCTTTTTCACAAAAATAGCCTCTTTCTGGAGATGCCCATTTTTCACTAAAAAGTAAGGCTATAGCCTTTGCTTTTTCACAAAAATAGCCTCTTTCTGGAGATGCCTATTTTTCACCAAAAAGTAAGGCTATAGCCTTTGCTTTTTTGCAAAAACATCCTCTTTCTGGAGTTGCCCATTTTTCACTAAAAAGTAAGGCTATAGCCTTTGCTTTTTCGCAAAAACAGCCACTTTCTGGAGTTGCCCATTTTTCACAGGAAAGTAAAGGCTATAGCCTTTGCTTTTTTGCAAAAACAGCCTCTTTCTGGATTTGCCCATTTTTCACTAAAAAGTAAGGCTATAGCCTTTGCTTTTTTGCAAAAACAGCCTCTTTCTGGAGTTGCCCATTTTTCACTAAAAAGTAAGGCTATAGCCTTTGCTTTTTCGCAAAAACAGCCTCTTTCTGGAGTTGCCCATATTTCACAAGAAAGTAAAGGCTATAGCCTTTGCTTTTTTGCAAAAACAGCCTCTTTCTGGAGTTGCCCATTTTTCACTAAAAAGTAAGGCTATAGCCTTTGCTTTTTCACAAAAATAGCCTCTTTCTGGAGATGCCCATTTTTCACTAAAAAGTAAGGCTATAGCCTTTGCTTTTTCACAAAAATAGCCTCTTTCTGGAGATGCCTATTTTTCACTAAAAAGTAAGGCTATAGCCTTTGCTTTTTCGCAAAAACAGCCTCTTTCTGGAGTTGCCCATTTTTCACTAAAAAGTAAGGCTATAGCCTTTGCTTTTTCGCAAAAACAGCCTCTTTCTGGAGATGCCTATTTTTCACTAAAAAGTAAGGCTATAGCCTTTGCTTTTTCGCAAAAACAGCTTCTTTCTGGAGTTGCCCATTTTTCACAAGAAAGTAAAGGCTATAGCCTTTGCTTTTTCGCAAAAACAGCCTCTTTCTGGAGATGCCTATTTTTCACAAAAAAGTAAGGCTATAGCCTTTGCTTTTTCGCAAAAACAGCTTCTTTCTGGAGTTGCCCATTTTTCACAAGAAAGTAAAGGCTATAGCCTTTGCTTTTTCGCAAAAACAGCCTCTTTCTGGAGTTGCCCATTTTTCACTAAAAAGTAAGGCTATAGCCTTTGCTTTTTCGCAAAAACAGCTTCTTTCCGGAGATGCCTATTTTTCACTAAAAAGTAAGGCTATAGCCTTTGCTTTTTTGCAAAAACAGCCTCTTTCTGGAGATGCCTATTTTTCATTAAAAAGTAAGGCTATAGCCTTTGCTTTTTTGCAAAAACAGCCTCTTTCTGGAGTTGCCCATTTTTCACTAAAAAGTAAGGCTATAGCCTTTGCTTTTTTGCAAAATCAGTCTCTTTCTGGAGTTGCCCATTTTTCACTAAAAAGTAAGGCTATAGCCTTTGCTTTTTCGCAAAAACAGCTTCTTTCTGGAGATGCCTATTTTTCACTAAAAAGTAAGGCTATAGCCTTTACTTTTTTGCAAAAACAGCCTCTTTCTGGAGATGCCTATTTTTCACTAAAAAGTAAGGCTATAGCCTTTGCTTTTTCGCAAAAACAGCCTCTTTCTGGAGTTGCCCATTTTCACTAAAAAGTAAGGCTATAGCCTTTGCTTTTTCACAAAAACAGCCTCTTTCTGGAGATGCCTATTTTTCACTAAAAAGTAAGGCTATAGCCTTTGCTTTTTCACAAAAATAGCCTCTTTCTGGAGATGCCCATTTTTCACTAAAAAGTAAGGCTATAGCCTTTGCTTTTTCGCAAAAACAGCTTCTTTTTGGAGTTGCCCATTTTTCACAAGAAAGTAAAGGCTATAGCCTTTGCTTTTTCGCAAAAACAGCCTCTTTCTGGAGTTGCCCATTATTCACTAAAAAGTAAGGCTATAGCCTTTGCTTTTTCGCAAAAACAGCTTCTTTCCGGAGATGCCTATTTTTCACTAAAAAGTAAGGCTATAGCCTTTGCTTTTTTGCAAAAACAGCCTCTTTCTGGAGATGCCTATTTTTCATTAAAAAGTAAGGCTATAGCCTTTGCTTTTTTGCAAAAACAGCCTCTTTCTGGAGTTGCCCATTTTTCACTAAAAAGTAAGGCTATAGCCTTTGCTTTTTCACAAAAATAGCCTCTTTCTGGAGGTGCCCATTTTTCACTAAAAAGTAAGCCTATAGCCTTTGCTTTTTTGCAAAAATAGCCTCTTTCTGGAGGTGCCCATTTCTCACTAAAAAGTAAGGCTATAGCCTTTGCTTTTTCGCAAACACAGCCTCTTTCTGGAGATGCCAATTTTTCACAAGAAAGTAAAGGCTATAGCCTTTGCTTTTTCGCAAAAAACAGCCTCTTTCTGGAGATGCCTATTTCTCACTAAAAAGTAAGGCTATAGCCTTTGCTTTTTGCAAAAACAGCCTCTTTCTGGAGTTGCCCATTTTTCACTAAAAAGTAAGGCTATAGCCTTTGCTTTTTCGCAAACACAGCCTCTTTCTGGAGATGCCTATTTTTCACTAAAAAGTAAGGCCATAGCCTTTGCTTTTTCGCAAAAACAGCCTCTTTCTGGAGATGCCCATTTTTCACTAAAAAGTAAGGCTATAGCCTTTGCTTTTTCGCAAAACAGCTTCTTTCTGGAGTTGCCCATTTTTCACAAGAAAGTAAAGGCTATAGCCTTTGCTTTTTCGCAAAAACAGCCTCTTTCTGGAGTTGCCCATTTTTCACTAAAAAGTAAGGCTATAGCCTTTGCTTTTTCGCAAAAACAGCTTCTTTCCGGAGATGCCTATTTTTCACTAAAAAGTAAGGCTATAGCCTTTGCTTTTTTGCAAAAACAGCCTCTTTCTGGAGATGCCTATTTTTCACTAAAAAGTAAGGCTATAGCCTTTGCTTTTTTGCAAAAACAGCCTCTTTCTGGAGTTGCCCATTTTTCACCAAAAAGTAAGGCTATAGCCTTTGTTTCTTCGAAAAAACAACCTCTTTCTGGAGATGCCTATTTTTAACTAAAAAGTAAGGCTATAGCCTTTGCTTTTTCACAAAAATAGCCTCTTTCTGGAGATGCCTATTTTTCACTAAAAAGTAAGGCTATAGCCTTTGCTTTTTCACAAAAATAGCCTCTTTCTGGAGATGCCCATTTTTCACCAAAAAGTAAGGCTATAGCCTTTGCTTTTTTGCAAAAACAGCCTCTTTCTGGAGTTGCCCATTTTTCACTAAAAAGTAAGGCTATAGCCTTTGCTTTTTCGCAAAAACAGCCACTTTCTGGAGTTGCCCATTTTTCACAGGAAAGTAAAGGCTATAGCCTTTGCTTTTTTGCAAAAACAGCCTCTTTCTGGATTTGCCCATTTTTCACTAAAAAGTAAGGCTATAGCCTTTGCTTTTTTGCAAAAACAGCCTCTTTCTGGAGTTGCCCATTTTTCACTAAAAAGTAAGGCTATAGCCTTTGCTTTTTCGCAAAAACAGCCTCTTTCTGGAGTTGCCCATATTTCACAAGAAAGTAAAGGCTATAGCCTTTGCTTTTTTGCAAAAACAGCCTCTTTCTGGAGTTGCCCATTTTTCACTAAAAAGTAAGGCTATAGCCTTTGCTTTTTCACAAAAATAGCCTCTTTCTGGAGATGCCCATTTTTCACTAAAAAGTAAGGCTATAGCCTTTGCTTTTTCACAAAAATAGCCTCTTTCTGGAGATGCCTATTTTTCACTACAAAGTAAGGCTATAGCCTTTGCTTTTTCGCAAAAACAGCCTCTTTCTGGAGTTGCCCATTTTTCACTAAAAAGTAAGGCTATAGCCTTTGCTTTTTCATAAAAAAAACCTCTTTCTGGAGATGCCTATTTTTCACAAAAAAGTAAGGCTATTGCCTTTGCTTTTTCGCAAAAACAGCCTCTTTATGAAGTTGCCCATATTTCACAAGAAAGTAAAGGCTATAGCCTTTGCTTTTTTGCAAAAACAGCCTCTTTCTGGAGTTGCCCATTTTTCACTAAAAAGTAAGGCTATAGCCTTTGCTTTTTCACAAAAATAGCCTCTTTCTGGAGATGCCCATTTTTCACTAAAAAGTAAGGCTATAGCCTTTGCTTTTTCACAAAAATAGCCTCTTTCTGGAGTTGCCCATTTTTCACAAGAAAGTAAAGGCTATAGCCTTTGCTTTTTTGCAAAAATAGCCTATTTCTGGAGATGCCTATTTTTCACTAAAAAGTAAGGCTATAGCCTTTGCTTTTTTGCAAAAACAGCCTCTTTCTGGAGTTGCCCAATTTTCACTAAAAAGTAATGCTATAGCCTTTGCTTTTTCGCAAAAACAGCCACTTTCTGGAGTTGCCCATTTTTCACAGGAAAGTAAAGGCTATAGCCTTTGCTTTTTTGCAAAAACAGCCTCTTTCTGGATTTGCCCATTTTTCACTAAAAAGTAAGGCTATAGCCTTTGCTTTTTTGCAAAAACAGCCTCTTTCTGGAGTTGCCCATTTTTCACTAAAAAGTAAGGCTATAGCCTTGGCTTTTTGCAAAAACAGCCTCTTTCTGGAGTTGCCCATTTTTCACTAAAAAGTAAGGCTATAGCCTTTGCTTTTTCACAAAAATAGCCTCTTTCTGGAGATGCCCATTTTTCACTAAAAAGTAAGGCTATAGCCTTTGCTTTTTCACAAAAATAGCCTCTCTCTGGAGATGCCTATTTTTCACTAAAAAGTAAGGCTATAGCCTTTGCTTTTTCGCAAAAACAGCCTCTTTATGGAGTTGCCCATTTTTCACAAGAAAGTAAAGGCTATAGCCTTTGCTTTTTCACAAAAATAGCCTCTTTCTCGAGATGCCTATTTTTCACTAAAAAGTAAGGCTATAGCCTTTGCCTTTTCGCA
Source organism: Aurelia coerulea (assembly GCA_039566865.1). NCBI lineage: Eukaryota > Metazoa > Cnidaria > Scyphozoa > Semaeostomeae > Ulmaridae > Aurelia > Aurelia coerulea. The sequence continues at coordinate 6,123,267 of CM076953.1, read as the reverse complement.
AAAACAGCCTCTTTCTGGAGTTGCCCATTTTTCACAAGAAAGTAAAGGCTATAGCCTTTGCTTTTTCACAAAAATAGCCTCTTTCTGGAGTTGCCAATTTTTCACAAGAAAGTAAAGGCTATAGCTTTTGCTTTTTTGCAAAAACAGCCTCTTTCTGGATTTGCCCATTTTTCACTAAAAAGTAAGGCTATAGCCTTTGCTTTTTCACAAAAATAGCCTCTTTCCGGAGATGCCTTTTTTTCACCAAAAAGTAAGGCTATAGCCTTTGCTTTTTCACAAAAATAGCCTATTTCTGGAGATGCCCATTTTTCACTAAAAAGTAAGGCTATAGCCTTTGCTTTTTTGCAAAAAACAGCCTCTTTCTCGAGATGCCTATTTTTCACTAAAAAGTAAGGCTATAGCCTTTGCCTTTTCGCAAAAACAGCCTCTTTCTGGAGATGCCTATTTTTCACTAAAAAGTAAGGCTATAGCCTTTGCTTTTTTGCAAAAACAGCCTCTTTCTGGAGTTGCCCATTTTTCACCAAAAAGTAAGGCTATAGCCTTTGTTTCTTCGCAAAAACAACCTCTTTCTGGAGATGCCTATTTTTAACTAAAAAGTAAGGCTATAGCCTTTGCTTTTTCGCTAAAACAGCCTCTTTCTGGAGATGGCTATTTTTCACTAAAAAGTAAGGCTATAGCCTTTGCTTTTTTGTAAAAACAGCCTCTTTCTGGAGTTGCCCATTTTTCACTAAAAAGTAAGGCTATAGCCTTTGCTTTTTCGCAAAAACAGCTTCTTTCTGGAGATGCCTATTTTTCACTAAAAAGTAAGGCTATAGCCTTTGCTTTTTTGCAAAAACAGCCTCTTTCTGGAGATGCCTATTTTTCACTAAAAAGTAAGGCTATAGCCTTTGCTTTTTCGCAAAAACAGCCTCTTTCTGGAGTTGCCCATTTTTCACTAAAAAGTAAGGCTATAGCCTTTGCTTTTTCGCAAAAACAGCCTCTTTCTGGAGATGCCTATTTTTCACTAAAAAGTAAGGCTATAGCCTTTGCTTTTTCGCAAAAACAGCCTCTTTCTGGAGTTGCCCATTTTTCACAAGAAAGTAAAGGCTATAGCCTTTGCTTTTTCACAAAAATAGCCTCTTTCTGGAGTTGCCCATTTTTCACAAGAAAGTAAAGGCTATAGCCTTTGCTTTTTTGCAAAAACAGCCTCTTTCTGGATTTGCCCATTTTTCACTAAAAAGTAAGGCTATTATAGCCTTACTTTTTAGTGAAAAATGGGCAACTCCAGAAAGAGGCTGTTTTTGCGTAAAAGCAAAGGCTATAGCCTAGCATAGCTCTCATTCGCATGAGCATGCGCAAAGATCTTAAGGGATGTCGGTGGGCAATCACGTAACCACCATCTTCGCTGTGCGTCTTTTGGCCTAAGCAAAGGTTTGTATCAGAAAGGAGAGTGAAAACGCCAATAACGTTGTACTGCCGGTTGCTGCATTTATGGATAAATGTGTTGCAAATATGCCCGACCCGCACGGAGGAGTCTTCTGACATTTGCATCCAAACTTTGCAACATATTGTGCCGCAAGCAAGAGAAGATTTGCGCTGCTCGTCCACCGGGAACTTCAAATTTTTATAAGACTTAACTAAGGTAGGCTAATTGGGGGAAGGCAAGGGGCAGTAATTAATTAGGGACATGCATCATTATTGGTAAGAAAAGAAAAAGGCTCACTAAGCTACTGCTAAAAACTTTGTTAGAATTTATTCCCTCTGTTGAGCTTCTGATACGACGCTGTCTTTTGCTGGAATAAAAGCGAGTTTAGCAGGTACTTTTGGGTGAAGCCATTGCAGTGCACGGCCCGATGAAACACAGACGACAGTGCTTTTGGACCAAAACAATGGCTATAAAGTTCTGTTTATGTACGCGAACAAGTCTAAGTCTTCGTCGATGATTGTTTCAAAAAACACTTCAACATGGATACAATCCAACTTTGAGAAACATGTCAATCTTCTCGACATTCCCTATCATCTAATCTACAACAGATTTTTTTGTCATTCAAGAGCTCCGCCTCCGTCTGAGTTCTGCTGATACAGTCATACAAATATCCCTAGCTTGGTGATCAAAATGCATGTTGCTAAAAGGTTTCACAGAGCCTTCACAAAAAGACCTCTTTAGTCATTGCAGATCATTCCAATACTGCACGTATTTTTCATAGGAAGTTTTAGAAAACTCTCAACTCTTAGATTAACCAAAACAATCAAGAAACTAGAGTAGGGTGAAGGAGATTCAGTTTTCAAATCGCTGGGAAGAGAGAATAGTAAAGTTTCCAGCTCAGGCCTGAAATTGCCAAGGAATCGATCGTATTTGCTACTACATATTCCACCTTTTTGGCGAGAAGTGAGGGGCAGTTTCCCCCTCCCAAACATCTCAAGTTTGCCCCTTTTTGTGTAGGAATTTGAAACGAAATGTTTAATAAGATTCAGGAGATCCCCACCGATAAGACATTGAGATTCTTTAGTAACTCATTAAGAAATTGCTCAGAAACTTTCGGTGCTCATTTTGTTTTAAATCTAAGAAAACTTCTGTTAAGATTGTCAATACTGTAACTGTCAACAAATATTTGACTTGAGAATCGTGGCGATATTTTAAAAACCTTGATAGGATTGGCGTGGAGCCGATAATGATTTCGAAGGTAAACACTTGAAGGCCTTGACAATCGGTCTGGAAAAAGTTGTTTTTGAAGAAAATCGCCCCGCTCATACTTAACGAATTTTGTACAGTAAATAGACAACGAATTGCACTATGTAACTGCGAAAACCACTTTTCAAAAACTCTGGTTTTAAAATAGTGGTGATATTTTAAAAAACTTTATAGGATTGGCATGTAGCCGATAATGATTTCCAAGGGAAACATTGATAGCCCAGAACAATAGACCTGGAAAAGGTTATTTTTGAAGAGGATTGCCCCGCTCATACTTAACGAATTTTTTACAGTAAATAAACAACGAATTGCATAATGTAACTGCGAAAACGGCTTTTCAAAAATTCTGGTTTTAGAAATGTAGCAATATTTCAAAAACGTCATTAGAAGAGGCATGGAGTTGAAAATGGCTTCGAAGAAAAACATTGGAAGGCCTTGACAATCGGTCTGGAAAAAGTTGTTTTTGAAGAAAATCGCCCCGCTCATACTTAACGAATTTTTTACAGTAAATAGACAACGAATTGCATAATGTAACTGCGAAAACCGTTTTTCGAAAACTCTGGTTTTAAAAAAGTGGCGATATTTTAAAAAACTTTATAGGATTGGCATGTAGCCGATAATGATTTCGAAGGGAAACATTGATAGCCCAGAACAATAGACATGGAAAAGGTTATTTTTGAAGAGGATTGCCATGCTCATACTTAACGAATTTTTTACAGTAAATAAACAACGAATTGCATAATGCAACTGCGAAAACGGCTTTTCAAAAACTCTGGTTTTCGAAATGTGGTGAAGTTAAACAATTTCGGTAAAATTTTGGTGCAATTGTGAATAATACAGAAGAGAAAAATTCGAAAGCCACAGTCGCACTTTTAACTTTGCCACACTTCTAAAACCAGAGTTATTGAAAGGTGGTTTTAACAGTTGCCTTTTACAATTGTCTATTTGCTGCTCAGTATGAGCCTAGGATCCTCTTCAAAATAACTTTTTCTAGGTCGATTGTTCTAGCCTTCCAATGTTTCCCTTCGAAATCATTTTCCTATCCATGCCTATATTTTTTCAAATATCGCCACATTTCTAAAACCAGAGTTTTGGAAAAACGTGCTTTCATAGTTACATTCTGCAATTCGTTTTCTATTTACTGTAAAAAATTCGTCAAGTATGAGCCAGGCGATTTTCTTCAAAACCAACTTTTTCTAGACCGATTGTTCTGCCCTTCCAATGTTTTTCATCGAAGCCATTTTCCTCTCAATGCCTCTTCTCGTGAAGTTTTCAAAATATTGCCACATTTCTAAAACCAGAGTTTTCGAAAAACGGTTTTCGCAGTTACATTATGCAATTCGTTGTCTATTTACTGTAAAAAATTCGTCAAGTATGAGCCAGGCGATTTTCTTCAAAAACAACTTTTTCCAGACCGATTGTTGAGGCCTTCCAATGTTTCCGTTCGAACTAATTTTCCTCTCAATGCCTCTTCTCGTGAAGTTTTCAAAATATCGTCACATTTCTAAAACCAGAGTTTTCGAAAAACGGTTTTCGCAGTTACATTATGCAATTCGTTGTCTATTTACTGTAAAAAATTCGTCAAGTATGAGCCAGGCGATTTTCTTCAAAAACAACTTTTTCCAGACCGATTGTTGAGGCCTTGCAATGTTTCCGTTCGAACTAATTTTCCTCTCAATGCCTCTTCTCGTGAAGTTTTCAAAATATTGCCACATTTCTAAAACCAGAGTTTTCGAAAAACGGTTTTCGCAGTTACATTATGCAATTCGTTGTCTATTTACTGTAAAAAATTCGTCAAGTATGAGCCAGGCGATTTTCTTCAAAACAACTTTTTCCAGACCGATTGTTGAGGCCTTGCAATGTTTCCGTTCGAACTAATTTTCCTCTCAATGCCTCTTCTCGTGAAGTTTTCAAAATATCGTCACATTTCTAAAACCAGAGTTTTCGAAAAACGGTTTTCGCAGTTACATTATGCAATTCGTTGTCTATTTACTGTAAAAAATTCGTCAAGTATGAGCCAGGCGATTTTCTTCAAAAACAACTTTTTCCAGACCGATTGTTGAGGCCTTGCAATGTTTCCGTTCGAACTAATTTTCCTCTCAATGCCTCTTCTCGTGAAGTTCTCAAAATATCGTCACATTTCTAAAACCAGAGTTTTCGAAAAACGGTTTTCGCAGTTACATTATGCAATTCGTTGTCTATTTACTGTAAAAAATTCGTCAAGTATGAGCCAGGCGATTTTCTTCAAAAACAACTTTTCCAGACCGATTGTTATGGCCTTGCAATGTTTCCGTTCGAACTAATTTTCCTCACAATGCCTCTTCTCGTGAAGTTTTCAAAATATCGTCACATTTCTAAAACCAGAGTTTTTGAAAAACGGTTTTCGCAGTTACATTATGCAATTCGTTGTCTATTTACTGTAAAAGATTCGTTAAGTATGAGCCAGGCGATTTTCTTCAAAAGCAACTTTATCCAGACCGATTGTTCTGCCCTTCCAATGTTTTTCTTCGAAGCCATTTTCCTCTCATGCCTCTTCTCGTGAAGTTTTTAAAATATTGCCACATTTCTAAAACCAGAGTTTTTGAAAAGCGGTTTTCGCAGTTACATTATGCAATTCGTTGTCTATTTACTGTAAAAAATTCGTCAAGTATGAGCGGGCGATTTTCTTCAAAAACAACTTTTTCCAGACCGATTGTTCTGGCCTTCAACCTTCAAGTGTTTACCTTCGAAATCATTATCGGCTCCATGCCAATCCTATCAAAGTTTTTAAAATATCGCCACATTTCAAAAACCAGAGTTTTTGAAAAGCGGTTTTCGCAGTTGCATTGTGCAATTGTTCGTCTATTTACTGTAAAAAGTTCTTTCAGTATGAGCGAGACGATCCCCTTCAAAAATATATTTTTCCACACAGATTGTTATGTTTCTCTTCGAAGCCATTTCCCGCCTCATGCCTTTCTTTCAAAGTTTTTAAAATATCACTCACATTTCAAAAACCAGAGTTTTGGAAAAGTGGTTTTCGCAGTTGCATTGTGCGATTTATTGTCTGTTTACTGTAAAAAGTTCTTTCAGTATGAGCCAGACGATCCCCTTCAAAAATATATTTTTCAGGCAGATTGTTATGTTTCTCTTCGAAGCCATTTCCCGCCTCATGCCTTTCTTTCAAAGTTTTTAAAATATCGCCACATTTCAAAAACCAGAGTTTTTGAAAAGTGGTTTTCGCAGTTGCATTGTGCGATTTATTGTCTGTTTACTGTAAAAAGTTCTTTCAGTATGAGCCAGACGATCCCCTTCAAAAATATATTTTTTTCAGACTGATCGCACTTTTTCACTTGAAAGACCTGGAAGCCATGTCTCATTGATGCTGAGTAAATATATCAAAACATTGTTTGAAAGTTGATCTAAAGAACGTACTTGCAGTAGTGTCGCTCCTAAGTGTTTAATCTTGATCTCGAAATTGTTTAGCTGTCATTAAATCTTCATTGGCATCCTTTTCTTGCCGGTGAATGTTTGGAAACCAATCGGTGAAGGCGCAAATCAAGAAAATGCAAAAAGTAGCCCTCGTGCGTTCATGCATACGAGGCTCAAACTTTATGCAGGCCTCTTGGTCAGCGGTTAATCCGAATGAGAGCTATGCTCTATAGCCTTACTTTTTAGTGAAAAATGGGCATCTCCAGAAAGAGGCTGTGTTTGCGAAACAGCAAAGGCTATAGCCTTACTTTTTAGTGAGAAATGGGCACCTCCAGAAAGAGGCTATTTTTGTGAAAAAGCAAAGGCTATAGCCTTACTTTTTAGTGAGAAATGGGCACCTCCAGAAAGAGGCTATTTTTGCAAAAAAGCAAAGGCTATAGGCTTACTTTTTAGTGAGAAATGGGCAACTCCAGAAAGAGGCTGTTTTTGCAAAAAAGCAAAGGCTATAGCCTTACTTTTTGGTGAAAAATGGGCAACTCCAGAAAGAAGCTGTTTTTGCGAAAAAGCAAAGGCTATAGCCTTACTTTTTAGTGAAAAATGGGAAATCCAGAAAGAGGCTGTTTTTGCGAAAAAGCAAAGGCTATAGCCTTACTTTTTAGTGAAAAATGGACAACTCCAGAAAGAGGCTGTTTTTGCGAAAAAGCAAAGGCTATAGCCTTACTTATTTGAGAAAAATAGGTACCTCCAAAATGAGCCCATTTTGACGAAAAAGCAAAGGCTATAGCCTTCCTTTTTTTGAAAAATGGGCACCTGCAGAAAGCGCCCATTTTTGCGAAAAAGCAAAGGCTATTGTTTTACTTTTTGGTGAAAATGGGGCACCTGCAAAGAGGTTCTTTTGACCAAAATGCAAAGACCCTTAAATGTGGTGAAAATATGGATTGCTAGAAATTGGGTAAATTTTCCAAATAGCAAAGGCTAATAAATAAACGGTATTTTGTCACAGTGTGTCTAAATTGTGCTGTTTTTGAAAGTACTTTCTCTTTCAGCAGAAAGGAAAGGTTGCAGATTTTTAGCTTTTCTGCGATGATTGGCTGTATTTGAAATTTATCTTATTCAGTAAAACCAGTCCATGGTAATGATAAAATGAAGCATTTTGCTTCAAGTTATTTCTTTGTAAATCAGAAGTAGCGGAAATATTAGATGTTCAATTGAAGATTCTCCTGTTACAAGAGTCTTTTTAGGGAAGAGAGAGGTAAAATGACAGATATTTCCCAATTTATTAGATCCTAATATTGAAAATTGACAATGGCAATAACATTTGTTAATCAATTACTTGTTAATTCAAAAATCATAAATTATATGTTCTAAGTTTTGTTGTACTATATATTCTTGGAGGTCCACGCAGAAGGCTTAATCTCAAGCCAGTAAGCATGAATTTTGTAAAACAATTCTGTTTAAGATAATACGATTTGGCAGTGTAAAGAATAGATTTCACATTTTTATTAAAGGGAATAGCCAATCACATATCAGTATTTCCTGTTGACTTCGGTAAGTTGCCCAAATATGGTGCGGCACGTGTTACGATCTATTGTCTTTCTATTTTCATGATCAAAGGCTTATATATGCTTAGATTCCCTTTAAACTGAGTGTACTCAGAGGTGTGAAATCTAACGTAAAAGCTCTATTAAGCCCCCCTCTCTATTAAGCCGCTCCCCTCTGAGTCAAATTTTAAATAATCTCCCCTCTCTATTAAGCCCCCCCCCCCTTAATATCAAATTCCAGTGGTTACCACAGACTTCCTATTATTGAGCTAAATAAGTTTACATGTTAATTTTGATATGGTTTGAGATAAAACTGTGTCGAATTTATGTATTTGACTCGTAAAACTGTATGTTGAATCTGCAAAATATGGTGTAAAAGAACTAAAAAGCTGTCATTTGATTTTGTGAATAAGCCCCCCTCTCTAATAAACCTGCCTCTCTAATAAGCCTGCCTCTCTAACAAGCCCCCCTCTGGAGGGTCCAAAATGAAATAAGCCCCCGGGGGCTTAATAGAGCTTTACGGTATTCTTCAGAAAGACAAATCGCGTTGTCGTTTCGGAAACCTTTATCATTCGTTTTACAAAATTTGTCCTTGCTTCTCAAGCCTGTAATAAATGTTTCCCGAAGGCAAGACAAGAGAAATGTTACATCTTTGCTGCGTGTTCAAACCTATGGCTTACTGTCCATGGCCATCAGAAGAAGTTAGGTTGAAACGAATAAGGGACATGGCGTATATGGGAAGATAAATCAATCACATATATGTTTGGATGAGCATAGGGCTCAAATCTTTAAAAAGGTGCATGTAAAATTCTACGACATTTTTCTTTGAATTGAATGGCTTGAAAGGAACGTATGGCACTTTGCTGTAAATCTGCCGTGGAGCTTTTTGATACCTTGATTTTTTCAAAATGGCGGTAATTTAACTATTTTTGAAAGAATTCATGGAAAATTTTGAAATAAATTTAAATAATTGTAAATCCTAAATCAATAGAAGAGAAATGATATAACCTTCAAGAAAACCATAGTTTAAGAAGGCCTACAATGTGGTGGTAAGTAGAAATTTGTAGCTTTTCTGGTTTATGATTTAGAAATTTGATGACGTCATTGCCTCAAATTTAATAAATGCCGCCATTTTGACACTAATCAAGATATCGATAAACTTCCATGGCAGATTTACAGCAAAAAACCTCAAGTTCCTTGGAAGCCATTTATTTCAAAGAAAACTGCAATGGAATTTTACACCGACTTTTTTAAAGATATGAGCCCTATGTTTTTTTGGATGTGTACTTAGCCTGTAGCGTTCCAGTTATGCGTCAAATTCATTCAAAATGGTTTTACTTCTGTGGCTAACATTTCAACGTTGATAAAGATATTTAGTTGGTTAAATCCTCTGAATTGTTTTCACGTTGCAGGCAACTTTGTGAAAATGCTTCACCTTCGGATCTTTGCAAACAGGTCTGAAATCCTTAGTTATTAGCTATCAATTGAGCCCCAACAAAGTAAACTCTCAACCAGTAATTCAAAACAAACAAACAAAGCCGCGAAAGTTTCCCTGAAACCAGTAGGGCAAACTCTTACCATGTGCACACGAAAGATGATTTCTAAAAGAAGCTATGTGCTTATATCGAAAGAAGAAGGTTCTGTCTGGTGGATTTTGTTTATTTCATGCAGAAGCTATTTGGTAATTGTTTCATTTAAGTCCTAAATATGCAAGAATTATAATGCCTTCTGCTCGGCTTCTGAACCAAATAAACAAAATCCACCAGACAGAACTTGAGCACATAACTTCTCTTAACCCACATTTCGCGTGCAAAAGTCATGAGTTTGCCCTACTGGTTTTGGGGCAATTTTTGCGGTTTTGTTTGTTTTGACTTACTGGTCAAGAGAATTTCCCTTTGTCTTCAGTCACTAATCGCTTTGAACTGAGGTGTCAATCAAAAGTAACTGATGCTATTGTATTACAAAATCTGCCCTTGCTAAGTTGACATGTTATCTGTTAAGAAATTTGCCTGCAAACATTCAAACTTTACACAAATGAAAGTAGAGGCGCCTCGCTTTCGATTTCTGATAAAAGGCATTACGTCATAGCTTCGCAATCGCACAGGAGGCTACGGGGCTGTATCAATGGGGGGGGGGGCGTTATTCAATTTCCTGGGGTTCCTGTGGTAGATCCGTCAAGTAACAGTTTTCTGAGGAATTTATACACCAAACACGTGGCCCAACTAGCTGCCGTAAATGGGGTACAATGGGTTAAAGGGGCTCCGTCGTCAAACAGTAAACAAATCCGTAAACTCGCACGTGTCAGGGATTATCCATTGTTCATCCATTGTTCTCTGCAGTTTGTTTGGCGGCTTCACCCAAGCCACCAAAAAGTGACCAAAAAGAGATCCATTTATATCCGAGCAATCGTAGAAGATATGAATGTTTGGTTTGTTCCTTAGTGAAGTACAAGGATTAATACCCAAACAGCAACTTTTATTTTGAAAAAATACGAAAATCCTGTGTGATATCATCTTTCAAAAAACTGCAAAAATCATCGTTTTGGTTACATTTTGACGACGGAGCCCCTTTAATATCAACAGACTCTTTGAGCTGACATAATATAATGCACATCGGGTGAGTAACAAATTGTAAATGTTTGTTTGCAAGCCTGTAGTTTGCTAGCTTCTCGTCAGATCAAATCCACAAAATCCACCAGATCTAAAGGTGATCTGAAGCGAAAATTTGTATTGATGCAAATGAACGACACTGTCAAATGATTAAGAATCCTGTTTAGATTTCTTTGATATCTCATTTTGCAATCAAGTTATCCACTGATTTTAAGTATCAGCTGATGACGTCATTTTGTTTGCAAATTACTACGATGATATATGGAAATACAGCTGTATCTAATCTTTGAAAGGTTACAGTTGAGGAGACATTTAAGGTAAGTTGAATAAATGTAATAGAAATTGTTTCATGAGTTGATACGATGTTTCGAAAGGCATTTCAACTGAAGAAAAGTTCTTCGAGTCGATTTTCCTTTGGAAACGTAGTCAACCTTGTATGCTTCCTTTGCGTTTTGCAAACAAAATGACGTCAACAGCCATTTATACAAAACAGTGGATAACTCGAAAATGAAACAAGGTATCAAAAATTTGTAAACGACATTCTTCATCATTCTTCATCTATTCATTTGCATCAACAAAAATTTTCGCTTCAGATCGCCCTTAAAGCTTACTATTATATCAATATGTAACTGACATGCCAAGTTAGATAACAAGATTAAAGTTGGTTAAAATGTTATCAATTCAATGTTATCTATTGTTATCAATTTACATGTGAGTTTACAAAACAGGCCTAAATGTTTGAAATTAAATTTTCCAATACCGTAAAAGCTCTATCAAACCCTCCTATCTAATAAGTCCCTCCCTTATGGGCCAAATCACATATAAGCCCCCCCTCTCTATTAAGCCCCTCCCCCCACTTATATTAAATTCCCGAAGTTGTTAAAGATTTTCCATATATTTAGCTAAATCAATTTGCATGTTAATTTTGATATGGTTTGAGATGAAACTGCGTCGAATTTATGTATTTGACTCGTAAAATTGTATGTTGAATCCATAAAAATGATGCAAAAAAGAACTAAAAAGCTATCATATATATCCTTGTCAGTTGATTTGTAAATAAGACTCCCCTTCTCTAATAATCCCCCTATCTTTTAAGCCCCCCTCTAGAGTGTATGGAATTAAATAAGCCCCCGGGGCTTAATAGAGCTTTTAAGGTAGTTTAAGAATCGCGGATTTTAGGCCTTTTTTGAGCGATTCTGAGATCACAATGATAGCAAGCTTTAAGTAACAACAATGGTATCAACCTACACAACGGTAACAAGCAACAGGCTTGCAAACATTGAAAATTTCTTATCTAAATTCCAACATAAAGCCCCATTACGTTCGTATATACCTTTGAGCTGAGCCAGGATTATTCGTGTTCGTGTAACGTATACCAGGACTGGCAGGATTTGTTTCGCTATTGTCCAAGCCTCCTTTTCGTGTAGGACTCATTGGAGGCGAACTGGTCACTGAATTTGCGTGTGACATCACTGCTGATGACGTGGGCGAGTCGGTGTTTTGTTGGTTGTCGATTCGCGCATTCAGATTCAAAACACCATTGATGTCATGCCTATTGAGAAGATAAATTTGCATTAGAATGACTGAAGGCATTGCCGATTTGGGGACGATATTGTAGAGGTATTATTGTGGAGGTATGACATTTATCGGCTGTACCTTTCGTAATTTCATTGAATTTATGCTCTGGTACAGGTTGCGTTCCTGTGTCAAGGGGGTTAAAAACAGCGAAGCATCACGAGGCCAGCAAACATGAGGTTTGGTTGAATTGTTGATTTCGTAACACTGTAACTACTACAGAATTTTGCAACAGACCAATCGTCGAAATAACGCTCGTGCAGAAGTTTACACTAATCAATTGCTAAATCCTCAAATCATCCTGAAAACGCTTTTCTTTGTCCATTCATGTTGAGCCAAAATTTGATTGAAGTTTTCTGATAGTTTTCTATCGGAAACATTTGCAAAAAATCCTGTTATCTAATTCAGGTTATCTGCTAAAGATTAAGTCATAAATCTTTAAAATTGGTCCAGTGTACGATTTATCATGGCCTACCAAAAGTGCATGGTTTATTTTGGCGCACCCGGCAGATTAATATTTCAGTTTTGAATATCATCGGCCGGATACCTTTTATCCGACAGCCTCCCAAACATGTTCACTTTATTGACTGGTTATATTTCCATGTTAAAATTCTGCCGGTTTCAAATTGTACCGGCAAAGAATCTGTTTTCGTATGAACGGGAGGCCAATCTGGAACAAGTTGATGCCATTTTCGAATGTTTTCGATATTGTGGACGCAATCTTAGTTGAACTTTGCTTTGTTATTTGCTTCTTCCAGAAATAAACCAATGAATACAAATGAGTTAAAAATCTTACCTCATATCATGATTCGATGTGATTTCCCGATTCGGATCATGGGGTGAATTTGTAATAATCGCGTTGCTGTTACTGGCCAGCTCTGAAGGGTCATCGATGAGGCCTAACATGCTGTATCTAGGATATAGCAATGAAATTGTGAGGAAACAGAAATCACCCCTTCTGAGACCTCTCCTTAAAGACTAAAAAATCCAAAGGGGCATCCGAGAAGACGCAAAAGCATGGGCGAACTTGAATAAAAGCAAGAGTAGCGAATGCACAACAAACAGTGGAAATTTGGAATCCTTTGAAAGGTTTTCATAGCATCAAACTTGATAAAATAAAAGAAAAAGGAATGGCCGCGATCCCAACGTCGATCGTCAGATCCGAAGATGCTTGTAATGACAAATAAATGAAAATTGGTAGACAGAAACACCACAGCACGAAGAAGAAACAAAAGCAAATTCATTCATTCATTCATTCCTTCGTTACTTTATTTTAAGTAGGTTGGAAGGATTTCTAGCGGTTTCGGGCCTATTATGCATGCCACGTAATATTATGCACGGGACACCTAGTCTAACGTCCCCTCTGAAGGACGGTGAAATTAGTTGCTTGGTAAGGCATGCAAAAGGTCACTCATCCGGATGTTTACCTCACACGGCCAAGCTTATCTTCAGCCACCCGCTCGGCCACTCACCCCCCCCCCCCCCACCACTAACTCATACGCTCAAATGATATTTTTAAGGAGCAAAATGAGAAAATCATTCATACCTTTGTGTTTCGTCATTTTCCCAGTCCTCTTCGTCATCAGACCCTTCCGGATCAACGAACAAAAGTTCCATTTTGATATCACCATAGACACGTGACAATACATGTACAGCCTCCGCATGAGTAACACTTCGTAAATCTTTTCCGTTCACAGACAAAATGGCGTCACCAACATACAGGTCTTTACATTCGGCAGCTGGCATTCCTTCATGAATTTCGGACACCAGAATCGGCACGCCGTGTTCTTTTCCACCCTGCAAGAAAGCAAAAGGAATATCTAGATGTACAAATACAGGCAAGTTGTAAAAGCACTTCCTTTTGCTATTACGTTGCGTCGTTGCGTTATGTTGATGTTGCATGAAGTTTGCCAGAATATTCATGTGTTTTTCGAGTGAACTCGCACGGTTGGGATATTTCCAACATCATGTTGAGCCTTTAGAAAATTTGATCGATGCTTTCTGAACGTTTTCATTGTTTTCAAAAATGAAAATTTTAAGAAACTCGCTTCTAGCTCTAAAAAATCAAAAAGGAAAAATTGCAAAAAATACAGGCAAGTTGTAATAAGAAAAGAAGTGCTATTACAAATTTGCCTGTATTTTGCAACTTATTCATCAGATTGCCCGGGGGGGATAGACATGAGAATCTGCTGCCCGGTTTCACAAAGCTACCCCATTTCCAATTGCCAAAATTTGCATTCGTACCCTTGGCAGAAAACTACCCATTTTCAGCTATATTGGCCGATTTTAGCTAAACTAACCCATGTTTAAATGAGCCCTTGTGTAAAGAATTTCGGACATACCCATCCCATACCCTCAAAATGTCATGCACCTCCCTTGTGATCACATTGCCCAAAACTGGCTACCATCGTGTAGGTAACATGTCAAATTAGACAATAAAATTCAGAGTCCAAAAACCAGCATAGATTTCAAATCTTGAAAAAGGCCGGTGTAAAATTCAGTGACCTATTTCTTTGAACTGAATGACTTCAAAGGAACTTTAGCTAATTCTCTATAATTCTACCGTTGGAATTTTCTTAAATCTTCGATATTTTCAGAATTAGAGTGTTTTTCTTCTTTTTCAAAAATTCAAGAAAACTTTTCAAAAAAACTTAAAGCCATCGTAATTTCTAAACTGTTTGACGTAACATGAAATAATTTCGAAGGAAACCATAGTTTATGAATGCCTACAATATGGTATCAAGCAAAAGTCTGTCACTCATCTGGTTTATGATTTAGAAATTTGATGACGTCACATCCTCAAATGAGTTGAAATGTAAGATACACCGTAATTTCTAAAAATATTCAAAAGTTTTGAAAAGTCCAACGGTAGAATTATAGATAAGTATCTAAAGTTTCTTTCAAGCCATTCAATCAGAAGGAATATGTCATTGAATTTTACACCCACCTTTTTTCGCCGGTTTAAAGATTTGGAACCTATGCTCCAAAAACCTCACGAGCTACAGCATAGGTTCCAAATCTTTAAAAAAGTTGGTGTAAAATTCAATGACCTATTCATTTGAACTGGATGGCTTCAAAGAAACTTTTGCTATTATGCTATCATGCCAATGGACTTTTCTGGAATCTTCAATATTTTCATAATTGGAGTCTTTTTCTTCGTTTTGGAGAATTCAAGAAAAATAAAAAAAAACTTGAAACAACCGTACTTTCTAAACTTTTTGATGTAACAGGCTTAGTTTATGGATGTCTAAAATGTAGTATCAAGCAGAAGTCTGCCACTTTTGTGGTCTATGATTTAGAAATTTGATGATGTCACATCCTCAAATGAGCTGAAGTATAAGATATGCTGTAATTTAAACAAATATTCAAAATTTCCATAAAGTCCAACGATAACATTATAGATAGGTAGCTTAAGTTTCTTTTAAGCCATTCAGTTAGAAGAAATAGGTCATATAATTCTACACCCTTTCATGCCGATTTAAAGATTTGAAACCTATGCTTACTGGCTACATTATAACTAGCTCTCTGGATCAAAAGATATTGACAACTACTTTGTATCATTGTTTTGTTGAAAGGCTTGGCTTTCTTTTAAAATGCTGCATGGTCAATTTAGTCGATGATCTCCATCAAAAAACCAGATTCAAAGAAAATTTCGAATCATGCCCTTCTCCTTAATAGTGAAATACTTGCCATAATTTTCCAATCAACATTTTGTGAAAACTTAACGTGGAGAAGAATTTGAAGTCGTCTGGGGGAATCCATTGTTTGCAAGATGACTGACCTCTGCTTCTTATTTCAAAAAAATTCGGGCTCCCATGCAAATTTGGAGTTCGCCTTTTTTCACATTTCTCAAAACTTGGATTGGAAAAGGAGGGGAAAGCCCGAGCAATGAACGAATTACCCAATTTTTGAAATTAGTTTTTTGGAGGGAAGTCATAACTAAAACTGACCAAGCAACATCTCATAAGAAAGCTAAAGTCTTCAGCTACATGATGATATCTTGTTAGTGTTCATAAGATTTGCTTTCAGAAAGCCATGTGCAATCTACAATTGCGGACAAAACTCGCTGGGACAGCTGAGTTTTGTGTTAAAAGAGGTCTTCCCTGCATGTAAACTACTACCTTGCATTGCTGATGACCCCCCTCCCCTTTGCAATGTTGGTTGCTTGAAGAACACATACTTGTCAACTCAGTGGCGGCTGACAGCGGTACTAGCGGTACCAGTCTAGTACCACTTTATTTTGAAAGCTTGAAATTTATTTTAATGGTCTTATTTTCTAATATTTAAAAACTAGAAACAAATTGAATTGACCAAGAAAACAAACAGAAGGAAGAGCGGCAGAGCACTCTAGAGCCAAGATATCACCATCTGACCCTCCTTCGTTTTAATCCTTGTAGAATGAGCAGTATTGAATGAGGCCTTTATGTACTCCACGGTACCAGACATCGTTCTTGCAGTACTGTAGAAAGCAGTCCTATTGTGGTTTGTGACTCGTCATGACGTAAAGCTCTTTGTGTACCCACAAGCCCAAATCAAGGGTGTTAGGACACGGATATTTTAATTGCGTATTTATTTACCTTGTTTTGATCTTCGTCTTGTTTTCTTGTCTTGTTTCTTCTCTGTTCTGTTTCCTCTTGCTGATGTAAATGCCTCGTGTTATTTGAATATATCTTCCTTGTATTCCTGTGTCTTAGCGCGCCTTCGTAGAAGAAAGATTTTTAAACCACAATGCCATATTAAATACTAATGGGAGAGTCATCACCGCAAACTCTCATAAAGCCTTTTCGTCCAATGCGCGACACTTTTTGATGACGTCTGCCCGGGCACACGTCATCAGTCATGTGATAGGTTTTGGCTTTCGAGCTTGGATTTCAGGAGGTTTCAACTAGAGGGTGTCAGTGTGCGGGAAATTTTGAATTGTATCCAGAGCATGATAGGAGCCACAGGTGTGCTTTGAGGTTTCGGCAATGATGATCAGGTAACGATAAATATGAAGAATTTGACCAAATATGAGTTTGATAGCATGCAAGCTGCCAGAGCAATATCATTCACGATCAAATAGCCAAACTACGAAGTGGTACGGCCAAGCTGGTTTGATACTTTGAGTTCAAGGAAACGAGAGCATTTGTCTTGTCTCTCGTCGAAGTGTGAAAATCGAGACCAGGCTCAGGCAGAAAATGCAAGTTGCGCTTTTTTATGATATCACGGCAAAGACCAAAATAAGATGACCAGAGTATGAGCAGCGTTACGTTTATTTTTATTAGAAACTGCGCTTTTGACCCAGTGCTGAAATTTTCCTAGATTACACGTATTTTCGTTATAAGAAACTAAGAATTTGGGCCAGTACTGGAAGTTTCTTAAAATTATCAGATTTTTAGTACTCAGAGTTTCTTACGAGTTTCTTAGAGGTTCCATAACAATCTTCATGTTCACTACCTGTGCCCTCGTGAACATTTCAAAACAAGGTTTTTTAAGCCTTTCCAATGTTTAGACATTACTCAAAGTAATATGATACAGGAAACAAGTGAAAGTAAAGTAAAAACATGTCGAGGATTTCCTTTATCAAAATAAATGGTTTCTTAGCTTATATTTTCCCAGTACTGGAGTTTCTTAATTTTTTGGTGATCTGAGGGTTGAGTTTCTTATAAGCAATTTCCTATAAGAAAAAATACGTGTATCAGATATTGAAGCCTGAGAGACAAGGTTTCTTCCAATCTTTCTTGTCTGTTTCCTTGTGCCCTTCCAGAATATTTCCTAGCGCACATTTATTTCTCCATAAGAAAATCTTATGAGAAAGTCAACTCTGGCGTCCTTGATATAAAATAGAAAATTCGAGAAGGAATGTAAGAATTAGTTCAAGGAATCTGAAAGACACATCCGCTCTGTATTGTAATTTGTTACTCAGCACTTGAGTATTGAATAAACAGAGGCGTGGTTTCAAGTCAAAGTAGCCACTTTGTTTTTACTTGTTAGCACAGCTGTGGTTTTGCAAGAGCCAGCCCCCTGAAATGTTATGAGTGGAAGTGGTCTTTTCTCCTCCGCTCAAGCAACATTGCGAAGCCAAAATGTGTTGCGCATTCGACGATGGAAAACAATGGAAATTTGCGGTGATGACTCTCCCATTAGTATTTAATATGGCATTGTGGTTTAAAAATCTTTCTTCTACGAAGGCGCGCTAAGACACAGGAATACAAGGAAGATATATTCAAATAACACGAGGCATTTACATCAGCAAGAGGAAACAGAACAGAGAAGAAACAAGACAAGAAAACAAGACGAAGATCAAAACAAGGTAAATAAATACGCAATTAAAATATCCGTGTCCTAACACCCTTGGTCCAAAGCATTTAGCTTGCAATTTAGAGACAATCCTCGAAGATATTTGCTTTAAAATGCAAAGCTTTCCAGGGGCTTCGCCCCTGGACCCCAATGGGGGGCTCAGAGCGCCCCCATACCCCCAGCTGGTCACGAGACAAAAATTTGTTCGCTTCACTCACAAATTGTTGTTCTTCTAGTACCATCTTATTTTTCATGCCAGCCGCCACTGTGTCAACTCATCTATGACATTTTCATCAGCCTCCAACATTGCAATGGGGGCTGGGGGGATCCTAACTCAAAATTTCCTCGGAAAAGCAGTGTGTCTCATGAGTTTTGTCCGCGATTGTAGCTTATGAAGTTTTTTGTGGATCACCTGGCAAACGAAATTTGACACTTACCGTGATCGATACACCAAGTCCCTCTGATTTCTCTCGTCTTATCTCCACCATCCTGAGGTCCCCGATTCCTCTTTTCTTTCTAGCAATTTCCGTAGAATTGTCATCATCTTTTATTGCCGGTCGTGGTGGTGCTTGTGGGGTAAAGTGGGGCTTTTTCTTACTCCTACATGCACGTATAACAGTTTTATGTCGATGTAAATGAATTTCAGCCTCGATTTGATTCCAAAGCAAATCATGTTCATGGCCTCGCATATCTCTTCCTAGTAATTGTATTTGTTGTATTCTAAATGATAGGAAAGAAATGCAGATCATGTTAAGCGGCAAGCACAAAATAAATTTTTTCTTTTTCTTGAAGATGACTTGTTGAAAGTTGCAATGAAAAACGAAATGAAGAAACTTGCATAGTAATATATTTACTATTGTTTTGAAGGAAATTTTTATTTTGAAATAATTCATTTAAATACCTTCCTTTTCCCTCCCAAGCTCCAAATCACGCATGCTTGCAGCATTCCCATGTGAACGAATCGATATGAACGAGAGTAACCAGACAGTTATCCATCTTGCCTAAGCTGATACACAGCCAGGTTAACTTTCTCAAGTCAGACATTTCTAATAGATAGTTGTTTAGCTGAAGGTACAGGGCTATTGTAGGATTTACTTATTAGGGGTATTTCTGGCATATAATGGGTATGTGTTGTGTTGAGTCTAACAGTTGAGTATCTATCTAGTTGTTTAGTTTGTGTATGACAACCTCGCCAATTCACCTAAAAATGACTCTTTTTTTCTTAATTCTCCGGCAAATTAAATGGCAAATAATTTATTTTCATTTCCACCACAAAGTGGTGGATTAGGTCTTAGGAAATAACTCTGCCAGAACGATATTTGTCTTTCGTAGAGGAACTAAATAACTGAGACAGACTTTGGAGTACAATATCAAATTTGCAGTTAAAGTTTTTAATCTACTGGAACCCCTTCTATGGGTGAATAAAACAAGAATACCTGCGTGAATAGCCACTGCTATGCTACATGGCTATCATTATGATAGTATTGGCAAGAGCATAAGAGAGCTCAAGTCTGTAGAAAGGTGGGTGTAGAAGTGTATTGCACTTTTCTTTGAATTAAATTTCTTGGAAGGAACTCTTAAGGTATTTTGAAGTAAATGTGCCCTGCAAATATTTTGATATCTTGATTAGTTTCAAAATGGGAGTATTTACTATTTTGAGGCTGTGACGTCATCAAATTTCTAATCCTAAACCAGAAGAGCTACAGATTTCTGCTTGAAACCATATTGTAGAATGTAGACCTTCGTAAATTATGGTTTTCTTGAAGGCTTTATCAATTCTCCTCACTTGATTTGATTTAAGCTATATGATGATTTTAATTTTTTCAAAATTGTCAACTAATTTTTTTCAAAATAATTAAAATGCCCCCATTTTGAAAACAATCAAGATATCAAAAATTTCCATGGCAGATATACAGAAAATTACCCAAAGTTCATGACAAGCTATTCAATTTATAGAAAAATATGATAGAATCTTACACCCACACGTTTTTCAAGATATTAAAGATTTGAGCCCTATGATGCTATTGGCAAGAATAATATTTAATGGTGGCGATGTTCAAGTTGATTTAAAAATTATATTTGCGTGGATTAAAATTCTTCTTACCTTCCAGCAAGTTCTTTGTCAAGGTATTTTGCAGCTAATCTTGCACCATAAACTTCTCCTTGCAATTGTAAGACATACTGCCTTAGACTATCATTCTCTTTTTTGAACTGAATTGATTCTGATTCTAGCTTTGCTTCTTTTATTGCATCTTTACGAAATTGGGACAATTCTGATTCCTGTAGATGAAAAGAATTCATTTAATTAATTACAGATAACAATGTTTCTGTCAGAAAACAATGCGCAGTTGATGTGGCCTAGATCATGACCCAAATTGTATTCTTACCCCTGTTTTGTTTCTCTTCCACAGGATACAAGGAAAGCTTGCTAATTTTTCTTTTCCTTCGTTCTTAGTTCCACATAACTTTGACTTGAATGCCACCACTATTACTCAAAAAAAGTTTGTATTATTTTTGTGCTTGAGCTCATGGGCAGTGATGCTTCTGATTTAAAAGTTGGAAATCAGAAGCACTGCTACGTAGGAGCATCTTGCAAGTCCTAATGCTATTCAGGCCTGGCCATAACATCTTTAGCAGCTGAGGGTAGTAAATGCCCCCCCCCTGATGATATTTGGGTGAGCTTTTTCTAAATGAATTAAAAAAACAATGAAAAAAATATCATGGAGAGCAAGTAACTATTCTGAAAAGTTCATGAGAGTAATCTACAGCTCTCCAGTATTTGAGGGGAACCTGGAGGGGAGCAAGAGTCCTCAAACCTCAAGCCATGGCTATAGATCCATCAGCCCAGCCTATCCTAAGTCATTATGCTCCTTGCAAATATGCAATGCAATGTCACAGGAAAGTTACAAAATACTACAAAATGATTTTAAAATTGTTGAAAAAATACCTCCAAGCTGCCCTTTCAATTTTTGCAATAATCAAAATAAACTTTCCATGGGATCTAGATTGTTTACCTCTTCAAACCTCCTCTCACATTCCTACAAACAGTACAAAAGCCCTGATGATTATACATATACCATAGTAAGACTCATTATCAATTCTCCCCTGTCACTTTTTAAAAGTTGTCTTTCAACATTTGGTCATTTTATGACCTGAGTAACAAATTGCACTTTACTTACTAATTTCATTTTAATGTTGTTTGATTCTGCATCTGTTCCAGTTGAAGAGTGCAATTGTAATTGCACTGCATGAAGCTGTAACAATGTGTTTTTTAGCTCTTTTTCTAAGACTTGAACTTTTGCGTTTGCCTCTATCTTATCACTTCTGAGAGCTACAAGCTCTGCCTACAAGAGTAAAGAGAAAGATAACAGAAATTCTGTTTCAAATTCATACAATCTACGCTATCTATCTATCATCAAACATTCATTATTAATCTATTTCATTACCAAATCTAAATAAAAGGGTACCTCAACAGTTGCAAAGCTCAATGTCTCGCTCTTAAAGTACTCCTTGGAAAAATGTGAAATGGATCAGGGGATTTTTGAAATACCAAGCCAGGCATATGTTAGCACAGTGCTGGTCCATTTTTGTTTGCTTTAAAAGTAATGTTTTCTTTTTTATTCACATAAAGTATTACAATACATTCTACCATACTTTTCTAATTACTATACAACAATACGGGGATGATACCATGAGGAGCGAAAGATAATGAGTAACCCATGGTCAATACATAAAAATGCACAATGATAAACAAAAATACAAAAGAAATTAACTAAACCAAAATAACTTATTACAAATACACAATGAAGCTGACAAAAAAGCCCTGGCTATAGATCCATAATAATTCAATAATTCTTTTGTCCATTTGTGGTTTTCTGGTGTGGCACATATGAAGAAAAGAGAAATACAGGGTGTTTCAGAAAAAACGCAACCCAACTATATTTGAAAATCTTAAATCAAAATGAGAAGATTTAAGTAGATTTATTGTATACTGTACCATCTGAAAGTACTGCATTCTCAGAAGGTAATACATTACACCTGCTCAAATCTTATTATCTCTTTAATATTTTCAATTATAGTTAGGTTGCATTTTTTCTGACACGCCCTGTATAGGGCTATTTCCATAGGTATTCATTAAATTTTTATTGAGATTGTATGTATCTATTTTTAGATTTTAAAACATTGTAAATATTGAATTATTCTTTAGTGGCAAATGGATACATACATGCATACATACATACATAGACATCAAAATCTTTGGTGTGCACAGCTTCCTTCCACTAAACTCGATTTAAATTGAGACTAGCTAGCCTACTCCCCCCCGTCCCCCATGATAACAGGTATGGACTGAATAAGTCTTGCATGGCAGGATTAAATATTGGCAATTTATATAGTATACAATCAGAATTAATTATACATATTCATTGTTGAATTTGTTGTTTTCTGGTGTTCCTGATTTTTACCTTATATATATATATACGTCTACCCATCATTAGTTTGGCACTCTTTCCCAAATGTGAAATGTTGTTCGGCAACACTATTAAAATTCATTGAAATTTGACTCAAAACTTGTTGCCCAGACTGATATTTATGTCGTGCGCGCAGAAGATCTTCCACGTGAGCTTTCATGCATTACAAAAGAAAAACAATAGAACCATTCTTCTTAAAACAATAGCCAGGCGCGCATCTTCCGTGCGCAATTTGCAAACTTATCAGTTTGGCTTGCTGCCTGATCAGGCAACATTTCCCATTTGGGCAACAAAAATAAAACAAAATGTCCAACAGTGAGATTTTGTTTTTAAATACTGAATCCATGACCATGTTTAAAAAAACTTTATATCCACCGTACCGTTTTTTGCGCTGATATAGACTAGAGGGGTGTCACCCTGATTGAGGGTAACGCATTTAGACCGGTTTTCACTATGTTGTCCGTTTGTTGCAGAATAACGCGAGTTGTGCCGAGCTAGAATCAAAATGCCCTTGAAAATATCTCATTGACAGCATTGCTAAATCTTTGCTTGTTTTTGTTGGATAAAATTCCACCCACAAACAGACAGAAAGTGTTTAAAGAATCTCACCTGAGAACTGACCAGTAAGTATCTGCCATTTTTCAATTCAAATTTTATTGCAGTGCTTTGGTTTTGCTTGTTTTCTTGACGTTATTTGAACTTTCCCAACAAAAACATGGCCGCACAGCAAGCCAAGCGTGTCTAGAAGAAGTACTTCACGTAACATATGAAATACAAAATCCGTTTCCGCCACGATGGGTTTCTCTTTGTAAGCCGTTTGATTGGCCTAAATCGCCCTAATTGAGGGCATTGTGGTATCTTTCGGCTTTCGAACAAAATCTGCGCTACCAAAGCACCACAGGCGACCTATATTTGTGGTAAAAGGACCATTTACGGTACGAAAATAGGTTGATTCTATTGAAAGACTGGCAAAATATTTTTCAATATTAGAAATTCATTTAACTATTGTTCAGGTGACAGAAAAGGGAAGAATTGATGTCAGCTTGATGAAAAATCTTCGAACGTATATGCGGTAACAAAGATCAATCGTTACAGTAACGAAATTCAGCAAATACAACCAGAAAACAATTAAGAGCAACCAAACCTCTTTAATCGTTGCTATGCTGATGATTTTTGCATCAATTTGACTTAAATTTACATGAAACGAAGTGAAAGCTTGGATACCCTCAATCAGGGCGACGTCGGAAATTTATGCCTTCTGGACCGCTGTGTGCTTGAGCAGCTCGCTCCAAAAGACGATATCGCCAATGACAAATATATTTTATATCAACAACGGGGAAGAATTTAGGAAGGTATTCATGGTAAGTTCCTTTCTGAAAATTATTTCGCTCAGCAGGAATATTTGGCCAAATGTGAAATACCCTCAATCAGGGCGACACCCCTCTAGTTCTACATTATTCTACATTTTGTTTCCAAATCAGGCAACAGATTGGGCAACATTTCCCATTTGGGAAAGAGTGCCGAACTCTGCCGAACTGATAATGACGTGGCAGATTATCTACACGAACAACAAAGAAATTAACATGGGACCCATATTCATATATTCCTAGCAGGTCTACTAATACAATGTATCTCTAATAAGGCCTAACAGAACATCAGTCATCAAATAGGCCCATATCTTTCTATTATTTATCTTGTCTTGTTTCATTGACAATTGTCACACACGAAACGAAGCAACTTTATCAAGTAATCTGACTCTAAAAGCTCGGCATTTCACTTCCTTTAAGCTCAAAGAATTTCATTTCTTTGATCAGCAACTTCAAACAAAGACCAAAAGGTGCAAAAATATTATCTCACCCACCTCGAGTTTAGCATTCGCTTGAAAAACAGTCTGTGCTTTATGAGCTAGTTGTGCGAATGATGAAGACAACGCCGTTAATTTCTGCCTACATTGATATGTTATTTCAGACTGGTCAAGGTCGATCTCTCCAAGTAGAACATCTAAGTCAACAAATGCTTTATCAAATTCTTTTTCTAAAAGATCAAGCCATCGGAACATCGTCACTGCTACCGCCATTTTGAATGATGCTCTGGCAAATAAATATGTTTGGTGTCATGGCTTTCAGATTGGTCATGGGCTCAAGGAACCTCTACGCATTTGAGCAGGTTTCAGATTTTAAATGAAGAAGGGAACAGACATCGCTATATCTCATGGCACCGGCTAAAGAAACACCCACAAACCTATTGTTTCTCATAGGCGTGGGAGACAGAAAAATTTGCAAAAAACAGCCATAATGGGGCAGAAGTCCACCTCAAGTCGGGCAACATTTTCTCAAACAATGGACTTTTTATCGGGCAGCCCCCCCAAATTTTATCTCCCCCTACGCCGATGTTGTTTCTTTAGCTACACAATGAAAAAGCAGGTGTCAAAGTAGTACACTTGGCCTGGGCCAGCTTTCAACTATGTCGATTTTCTTAGAGGGAGCCGAGTCAACCAGACTATATCTCCAGGGGGCATTCAGGAAATGCACATACGGGGAAGTAAGTGCAATACTTTTTGGGTCAGAATATTGCCGAAAGTAATATTTTTGGGTCAAAATTAACTGAAATAGTGATCAACCCGAAGAAGATGACAATGTTGTCATTTTACTATGCGAAACTCTCTTGCAAAGCACCACAACCAAGTAGACTGATGACAATGAATCCCTTGTCAACATGCGACACTTTACTCAACTCGTAATGAAACAGTGAAAAGCTGACCATATTTTGTGAAGTCTCGCTTTTAAATTGCCTAAGAGAGAGCCCAAACATTTAGCAAGATGTTTTTGGGCAAAACCTCTGAGGACTTGTCTTTGTGTTGTAATGCACTGAAGAAGAACCAAAACTCTTTCGCTTATTTCAGCCTCCCTTTGCTATCTTTGCTACCAGACCTCGCCTGGTTGGCTAAAATTTAATCACATTTTCCGTCACCATAGTAATCCACAAATCTCACAATCTGATTGGTTGTACATGGTACTCTAGGAAGCTCAGAGTTTGGGCCTAAATAGGGTCAGGTTTTTCAGAATAATACTATGAGTCTCCGTTGACCGAAGCGCCATCATCAAGTCAGAGCACATGGAAACAGGAAACTCCAGGTCATAAGTCTACCAAGCAAGCTGTTCAGCTTCGACCTCTGCTCCAGTGCTGCCTCTTTCGAATGCCTCTCTTTTGTTGCTGTTGCTGTTGCTGTTGCTGTTGCTGTTGCTGTTGCTGTTGCTGCTGTTGCTGTTGCTGTTGCTGTTGTTGGTACGCGAATTCAATATTTTGGTCCCAAATATCAAGGATCCCATTCCTTCCTAGAACAGTATTATAAACTTTTTCGCCTTTTTTACTTACCATCAATGTTAGGGATGACAGGACTAAAGTCTTGTAGTCAAGTAAACGCCAAAAATGATGTTAAGTGCGTTATGTTATCGATAATTCTGAATATAATTTCTGCAATATCTAAATTTATTTACAACATTACTCTACGATAAATGATATATTTCGTATTAACTTAGTGTCCCATACAATCTTCCCGATCCATGATGATTCGATGTTTCGTCGGCGAAACCGAGTCGTGCTCGCGAAGTCAATCGTTTCGGACCATTCGCTAACTTCGGGGAATCATAATGTCGCAATGAGTTAGTTGTTTGTCCAAAAGTATTGTATTTCGCGACAAGATTCGGTCTTCTTCGCGGTAGCGTAGAAATACTATTTATTTGCGTATCTACATGGTTCTGCTTCACAGTCGGAGACGGTAGAAACACTGACGCATCACCGTTCTCGCTGTTATTCGAGGAACTATAAGTAGCGGATGATAATCTTGGTTGTCTTCGGCGACTAGTATCAACAATTCGTGGTCCTGTGTACGAAAGTTCAGTTCTCGTCGCCATACTCGGCGTCGTAGCCATGCTCGGTGTTTCCGACCGAAAATCCAAAGACTCGCTTGCAGGTGGCATGCTATCGAGGTTACTGTTATAGTATCGCATAATATCCACAAGATACCCTAGTTCTTTAGCCTCGTTATCAGATAAACCATTTTCAACACTACAAGCCTCATCAAGTTCGGGTTCTGTTTGAGTCCCTTCATCTACAGAGTGGCATGTCCGAAACGACTGGATTCTCGGCAGTGTAGCTTGTTGTTCGCCACTGCTGTTTTCACTGGGTGCACAATAATCTAACTGTGTTGTTGCTGCTGTTGGAGCAGTACCAGAAACGAGAAGTGGCAAGGATATTTCGAGAGTATTAGCTTCCTCTTTTTTCCTCTCTTCAATAAATCTTTCGACACATGCCATTATAAGTATAACGATTATAAGTAAGACAATGCCAGCAGAAACGCTCAGTACGACGCACAGTATAACATGTTTTGGCCTTCCTATGAAGAAAGCAAATTGATCAGTTACTAAAAAGTATTCGATGAAAAAAGCTCACTACTTGCTGAAGTGTACATGAAGTCAAGTAGAAATGAGCTCAGTATGTAGAAGAATTTTTCTTTCATAAATTCAATGTTAAAAATATTTATAATTTACGAACTACCCAAGATTACGAACGACCTACCATACAATACTACAGAAACGATACCAAGGGGAGCAAAAAATCATGTAAAAGATTGGTTGTAAATCGAAACAAACGTTTGCCCCTAGTGCAACCATATTTCATAAAATGCTAAATTCCGTTTGTTTTAAGACAACCTCACAGTGCGACACTTCCAACAGCAGAATATGTTCACCAACTGCGGATATCAAATAGCATGCGCGCAGGCTCACCAAAGCGTGGCACAGCGCAGGAACAACATAGCCACAGGGGGACTTTGGAGCCAGCACAGAACAAGAGATGTTCATATCTTTGAGCTAAATGATTCTCTCCAACGAAAATGCGAGAGCGATTCATAACATACACAACCCCGCAAGTTTCAAGGACCTGGCAACCCCCATGTTATAAAAAGTCTCACGACAAACCTTTCAATACCTCTGATGACGAAGAAGAAGATGAAGAAGATGAAGAAGATGATGATGATGATGATGATGATGATGATGATGATGATGATGATGATGATGATGATGATGAAAATTCTATGGCATAAATGAGGAGCAGTAACAACCATTTTACTCCTTGGTCAAAGCATGGGCAACAATGCACCGTTGATGTGGCCTATATTCTGATCAAAATTCTCTTCTTACTCACATGTGTGTTGTTTGTCTTCCACGGGATTGCGAATAACGCTTGATAATGTTGCTATTCCTCAAGGATCGAATGCCACCATTATTCAAATACATTTAAAACCGTTGGAGCTCATAAGCAGTGATACGTATCATTTCAAATTTCTTTTTGAAATGAAACGTATCGCTGCGTAGGAGCTCCAATGGTTTTAACTTTATTTGAATTGAATAATGGCGACGACAGTCGATCCTTGTTGTAATGAGAGAAGATCGAAGGAATAGCAACGTTATCAAACTTTACTCTAGCCTGCGTGCAGACTTTACTTTCCACTGCGAAGGAGAGCCTATGAGGATCTTGACAAGAACCGCCTTGGTTCTCCTTCGCAGTGGAAAGTAAAGTCTGCACGCAGGCTAACTTTACTCGCAATCCAGTAGAAGAGAAATAACACACAGTGAGTAAGAATACAATTTTTATCATGATATAGGCCACATCAACAGTACATTATCAGGGAATCTTTTGAGAAAATTTAGTGGTAGAAATTCTATTGAAAGGACACCTTAAGATAGCCCCTAAAGGCATTTTACAGCGTGAAAAGAAACAGCTATGTACGTCTGCAACATGCAAAAGGATCCATCTCTTTTCTTAACAATAAAATTTGATACACAGGGGTACTTCAAAATCCTGATTTTATTATACTTTTACCAAACCTGTCTTCAATTTATATATTCTAAAAAGATTCTTTGATGGAAAAGGGCAGCTCTCTGTAGGGGGGGGGGGGGATGGGCATGGTCAGTGGGACATCGAAGGCCACCACTTTGTCTTTGAAAAGATGAACTTGTAGAGAATCGTCTCACTGCCACTAGACTTGCCCCAATTCTCTCCAGCTGTCTGGACGGAATGTTGGAACGGCGGATCCAGGAATTGGCGGATCCAGGAAATGGCGGATCCAGGAACTACTGCAAAAGGGAACAGCAAGACAGACTGAAGAGATAGACTTGGGCCAAGTCTACACTGTGACTGACGTTTGGTTTACGTTTCGTGACAGGCACAAAATTGTCTCACTGCGTGCAGGGGAACTTGCAAAAAACAACAAGATGGGCTGAAACGCGTGATAATCATTATCGAGCTCGGCCTATCAGTTATGGTTTACCCCTTGTGGATTCACCATAAAATAATTGATTACAACTTAAACCTCACAATGCTGATTGACAAATTTGATTTCAGGGTTCAAAGATTGATAACTGAAGAATTTAACTTTGTTGCTGTCCCGTCGAGTTGATTTTGCATTTAATGTCACCCTGCTGCCTTCCATTCGTCATATCTAAGTCCAATTAATGTTCAATAATGACAAAAAAGATTGGAAAACGCGGGAGGCTGATTTCATCACAAAGAAATTTAATAAAACTATATGCTTTATTTGATTAAGTATATCGTCAATGTAACGATTATTGAGGTTTTAGCAGCTGAGAAGTGGTGTTTTTACTTCAATCTTGCAGAACAACGTTTTAGGCACATAGGAGAGCTAGTCGTGCTTGATTAGCGTTTATGATTTTCCTGTGTGCAAAATTTTCTCCTGACTCTGGTCCCACCATATCATTCCTTACGATCTCAAAGTGTAGCCTGTATTCCAAGTCTCATACAATACGAACAAGTAACTCTGAAGGAACACAGGCTACCAAAGTGGACGGTGGTTGCCCAAAAGCAACTAAAAATGGTTTGCTCACGATCATGTAGCCCGCATTCCGTGGGTTCCGGGAGGCAGGCCAACAATCATACAGATTTAAACTTTTTGATGTTCAGCATAGATGGGGAAACAAAATAAAACTTCAGCAGTTTCTGTATGATTAGTAACCAATCAATCCAGCACAGAACAAGAGATGTTCATATCTTTGAGCTAAATGATTCTCTCCAACGAAAATGCGAGAGCGATTCATAACATACACAACCCCGCTGAGCCAAGAAAACATTATTTTGCTATCTAAATCCTTGAAAAATTGATCTAATGGAGCCAATCACTTACAATTTTAGGAAAAGCCAATGGAAGCTAATTTTTGGGGATTCTTTACTGTAAACATTCAGTTAGCCAATGTAGTTGTAATTGTCAAATCGGTGAGATAGTTTTTGCATGAAAACATTTTAAAGAGTGTATACATTTTTTGTTAGCAAGCACTGACCTTCTTCGGACATACAATACAAGCTAATGGGATGGAGAAAGATATTATGTTAGGGAGGGTAGAGGGGACAAGAAGACGAGGCAGGCAAAGAACAAGATGGCTGGATGTGTTGAAAGAATTAACTGGGATGTCCTTGCATAAACTTAATGAAAAAGCAATGAACAGAACAGAATGGAGATTGTTTGTTCAGAGGGTCGCCAGAAGTCGCCAGCGACTTGATGGTACCTAACACACACACACATACATTTTTTGTACAGGGTATTTCAGAAAAAATGCAAACTACCTTTATATCATTCGGGATTATTCAGGAAATAAAAATATTTGAATCAATTTGGTGAATGACATCTAAAAGTACAATCTATCTTCTTTCCAGTGATATCCAGGTTTGGCGTATCCAGGTTTGGCGTATCAATTGGATTATTAATCATTTAATTTACGTTTTTGTAAATACAGCCTACTTCAGATGCCGGAAAGTGCTATTTACATACCGGGTGTCCCAAAATGATGTATTATCGTTTGATTGCTTATATGTCCATAACCAATGAACTAATTTTCAAAAACTTTATTTTATCCGATTGCCGAAAGGCTAAATTGTATTTGAGGATGTTGGTTGTGGTTTAGGCCGATATCTTCATGTCGAAAAGAAGATTGATAAACCTGCTCAAATTCAAACCTTAGATGACATGAAAAAGAAACGGCCTTCTTTCAAAGTCAACATTTTAGATGTGATGCAAAAGGCTGAACTTATATGTCGTTCAGAGAATATAGATCGTTTAGAGAATACAAATTCAGATAATACTAAGTTCAGAAAATACGAATACGAGTTCAACCATTTATATCACATCTAAGATGTTGACTGGAGAAATAGACTATAGACTGTTTCTTTCTCGTGCCATCTATGGCTTGAATTTGAGCAGGTTTATCGATCTCCTTTTCGACGTGAAAACGCAGTGGTAAGACCACAAGCAACATCTTCAAATACAATTTAGCCTTTAGGCAATCAAATAAAACAAAGTTTTTGAAAATCGGTTCATGGGTTATGGACATGTAAGCAATCAAACAGTAATACATCATTTTGGGACACCCGGTATTTACATGACATTTCCAAGTACGAAAACCCATCTTTGAGAGAGCTTGTCATTCTTAATAAATGCATCAAATGGGAACAAATTTGTCTTTTCCCTACCTATCATCTCAAGTGCTTCTAGGCCTGAAATGTTGCGATAAAATCTGTTTCCTGAATTCTTACGGTAAAAAGGCGTTGAGTTTGCCTCTTGCGGCATGCTGCATTTGAAATTGGCCATATCTACTAAAATGTCTGCTAAATGATAACTAATTCCATTAATGTATCTAAACTGTATATCATTAGAAAGAAGAAAGGTTATACTTTCAAATGGTACATATTGCATCTACTAAAATCTTCTCATTTTTTAAAGATTTTCAGTTATAGTTGGGTTGCGTCTTTACTGTAACACCTTGTAGTACAATGTTTCAGACAGTGTACTCTCAAGTACCGAATAATCGCCCCCCCCCCCCAACAAGAGCAGATTTTGTAATACAATAGCAACAGTTGCGTTTGATTGACACCTCAATTCAAAGCGATTAGCGGCTGCAGACAAAGGAAATTCTCGCAACCAATAATTCAAAACAAACAAAGCCGCAAAAGTTTCCCCAAAACTGGTAGGGCAAACTCTCGCCTTGTGCAAGCGAAAGATGGTTTTTAAGGGAAGTTATGTGCTTATAGCGAAAGAAGAAGGGTAAATCTAAAGTTCTGTCGCTTAGATTATGTTTATTTGATTCAGGAGCGGAGCAGAAGGCATTGTAATTCTCGCGTCTTTAGGGCTTAAAATGAAACGATTACAAAACAGCTCCTAAATCAAATAAACATAATCTAAGCGACAGAACTTTAGATTTACCCTTCTTCTTTCGCTATAAGCACATAACTTCCCTTAAAAACCATCTTTCGCTTGCACAAGGCGAGAGTTTGCCCTACCAGTTTTGGGGAAACTTTTGCGGCTTTGTTTGTTTTGAATTACTGGTTGAGAGAATTTCCTTTGTCTGCATCCGCTAATCGCTTTGAATTGAGGTGTCAATCAAACGCAACTGTTGCTATTGTATTACAAAATCTGCTCTTGTTCCCCCCCCCCGCTTATTAGTTTTTGAAAAATTTTCCAACCCACCCACTTTTATTCCAACCCCCCCCCTATTATTAATTCTTGAAAAATAGAAATAATAGTGAACATTATTTCTAATAATTCCTGCTAAGCAAATGTACTTATTGTATTTATCAACTTTATTCTCCTTTGTTTGTCTGACCCGCGTTACATACGTGTTTTACATACGTGGTACCCATGTTAGATACGTGTTTTACTAAGAAAACGAAAAACGACTATTCTCAATTTTTCCAACCCCCCCCAATTGTTCCAGCCCCCCCGATTATTATTATATTGAACCATTTCCAACCCCCCCGATTATTCTCACCCCCCCCCCCCCCGTTTATTCGGTACTAGAGAGTATATATTTTTCTGACTTATCAGGTATATTATTTTGATTTATGTTGTAGTATTATGTTGTATTTTTACATACCTTGCATATATTGGAGGGCCATTGTTGCAGAGAACAGTGTATAAAACAAATATGTAATTGTGTCCACTTTCTTTTTGCTGATGGTTACGTTTCTATTCGAGTCTGTCGAATATGTGATTGTGGTCCGAGTTTTATTAACATCTTTTGTCGTAACTTTTGTTGATTTTGTTTTTGTTGTTGTTGTTATACTGGGTACAGTCGTATTGACGCTGATTTTGTCTGGAAAAGAAAATTAGATTACAGAGATTTCCAACGCTCAGAGAAATAGAACGAATATCATTAATTATTTCAGCCTTTTCGTTCAGAATCATTACAAGTTCGTAGTTATTGCTCTTTACAGACTGATGGACGCTCAAACTACGGCTCAGGGACTATCACATTGAAAATTAGGACAAAATTGTTTCCCTCGATTTCATGGCTGGATATGGAACCATAGCAACACTGGCGGTGGGCCTAAGTTGTCAGTTCAAACCTCAGATGATAAAACGCCTCAAAATTCAAGTTTTCAGTGACGTTGGCAATGAACAAATGCCACAAGTATCCAGATGAATTTTTACGAAGATGCACTGCTTCTTAAATCGAATTCCTATAGAATCGCTAAAGAATCTGAATTAGAATGCAATGCATCTTGGTAAAAAAATTCCTCGCC
Organism: Aurelia coerulea; assembly: GCA_039566865.1. NCBI lineage: Eukaryota > Metazoa > Cnidaria > Scyphozoa > Semaeostomeae > Ulmaridae > Aurelia > Aurelia coerulea. The sequence goes on along the minus strand of CM076953.1, from coordinate 6,090,125 downwards.
GCCATCTTTAGCGCAATCGTCTATTGGGTGGGAAAATTTAGTAGATTATCCTCTCCACCTTTTTAACCTTGGCACCGCCATTGATGAAGGGGTAAGGATAGGGACAGAGTTAGCAAAGGGCTCGTGATTTCATGATGACTGTAGTGGTACCATAGTCTTAGCTTTGAAAGAAGCAAAGTAATTGGTATGGAATAACCAATTTAAATTCCACAAATCCAAAGTAAATTTACAGCTTACAGCTAGAGTAAGGAGAGTACCGAAGAAAATGGGCTTATGCGCCAGTGAAAATCTGTAAGCTAAAGAGATTGATTCCAAGCTTATCAAGGGAAATTGATTTAAAGTATTTGAATCTCAGTTTGAAAAGTATGAATATCGAAATTAGGTGAATAATGAGGAATCTGTGGTTTTAAGATTGAATGGGGTCACTATCTCAAAGAATCTTTCTATCGATTTATGCATAGTATCACGCTAGGCCAACACATCTTCTGGAAGAGCCAGTAAGGTTTACTTCACACCGAAGCATAGACTTACTACATTGATCGCAATTTGCTCCCCCTGCTTGAACAAATATATTGCAACAACAACGACTCGTGATCTTGCAGTTCACTAAGTTTCTTGTATGTTTCGTCCTTATTTTGGCTCTCTAGTGCCATAAATCATCAACCATTTGTCAAATTTATTAAACAAGGTCCCAAACTCTAAGTTGAAGCCTATCCAAAGCAACTGTTTAAAAAAACGACAACAGATTAAGCAACAGACGTTTTCACAGAGGTCTGGGACGGCGCGCTACTTTTCTAGAAGATGGAGGATGTGCTGCTAGAGGTCTTCGCGATGCAAAAGTGGAAACGCAGTTGCAGTGGGGGAAGTTGTGAGCGAAATATCGCGTTCAACTCGGCGTTCAATTCCAGTTACTGGGCACTTAGAGACCGAGAAAGGCTTACAATATGAAAGTTAAGAGTTACCTCAGACATAAGAATGATATTTAGCATACTTTATCGGAAATGTTTACTTCTTCGAGTTATTTCAACCATTGGACTAAGCATACGGGCCAGGGATGCTGGCTGAGGGGCGGCAACCCCCCAACATCAGAACATTTTTCAAAAATCAGCCTTTTGCGTGCAAAAATCCGACCTTAGCCGAGCAAAAATGTTGGTTAACCATGGACTTTTTATAGGGCAGCCCCACCTATATTTTATCTTCCCTCATGCATATTGTTGGACTTGATAATAATTGATGATAAAGGCCTCACCTCGGTCAAATTAATTTGGTTCTACAGCTCCTTCACAGTAACCACACAAACGGGACACAATCAATCTTCTTGGGGAAACCTGTAGCCCTCGCTTTCTGCTCAGTAAGAATAACAAAACAAACATAAAGGGAAACTTACTGCATTCATAAAGCACTGATATAACAAATCTTTGTTTGCACTTTGCATTCGTCAGTTCGCTTTCATTCTTTTTTAAAATGCATTTCTGTCTTCCATTGCATTCTGTTCTCAATGATTGTGAATAAGGAACGAGGCCACATGGAACAGAGGATTCGTTTCTCTTTGAGCATAAGTTCGAATTGACAGGTGGGATACTGATTGATGTTAGATGTATCAAAAGGAGATTCATCACTGGGCATTCGAGCTTGAAGTCATCCCCAAAGCAAACCAGCTTTACTTTCATGCCTGCACGAAAGAGAACTTGTTAGAGTTTCATAGACTCATCATTTCGTCCCAGCTACTACAACAACAACAACAACAACAACAACAACAACAACAAAAACAACAATAGTACTTTATATATGACTAGGATAACTACTATTATGTAATAAAAGTTTCCTGTATGGAGGACCTAAACTAATTGGCTGAGTCGCTCATAATAAGCAAAACGTTTACAATGTAGTCTGCAGTCCTGATCTTGGCAAATCAGCTGCAAATCAGTGCTCAAATTATAAGTTTGATCAAAAACGAACTTAGCAGAGCCACTTAGCAGAACCACCTTTTGAAACCCAGCCACTTCGCTGAGTGTCACGCCCTTAAAAATGCGAAATATGAGAGCATGCTCTAGATATGACTAACAATGAAAAAATTTTCTTTACCCTGCAACATAATTTTTCGCTCCAAATGATAACCGATTCTAGGAGAATTGGTGAAAAATATACTCCAAAACATGAAAATTTGACAGAAAAACGACCCGATCTAGAAAAATATCCCCTTTTGGCAGGCATGTTTTGACAACCTGCTCTAGAAAATTGCCTTATTTTGATACCCCATGCTAGAAAAAATTCGTGAAAACGATACCCTAAAAAACGACACATCCCCGTCGGAGAAATATACTAAGTACCCCCTCCCCGTGGTTCCAAGCCACAAGAAAGTTTGGTACTGTTATTTTTCGTTCATGTTATGTATTTTTCTAATCGTGTATTTTAATAATTTTTTGTATCTCTATGTTAATTGCTTCGGGTAGACATTGCCTTATGCTCCTGGTGGCATCGTTGTGGTAGTATTGTAGAGTAATTCTGTAAATAGTGTAGTGTAGCTCGTTATATGTATTGTAACTTTCTATTGGAATATGAAAAAAAGTTTGGTTGCAGAATGTTTCCCACCTTCGGGACATTTGAATGATCTGTTTTTGCAACTTGACATTGCCACCCCATGCATCAAGCTCGGAATTTGAAATCTCGATGTTTTAGATAAAAAATTAATAATATTAGATATCAAATCTTGAGGGATAAACCCCTAAGAATGTGTGACCCAGGCATACCAAGTGTGTTCTAAATCTTATGATATAATATGGATTTTCTCGCGGTGCTATAAAAGGCTCTCCTATGTACCTATCTGTTAGGTAAGGATTATTTCACACAACCTAGGAATTAAATGGAGACATCATTCAAGCCTTACTCAAGAGAAATGCAAGAAATTGAGGCATAAAGCTACAGTTTTATAATTTTAATTCAGTAGTACCCGGGGTCACTACGATATGTACCAGTGCGGGATGTGCCATTCTTTGGGGTATCTTTTTTCAAGCTGGAAATAAATTTTAGGGTGTCATTTTTGGTACCCTGGGTACCAGAGCCAAAAATAATAAAATTAAAAATTTGGAAAAGGAAGGAAGAGAGAAGGAAGAAAGGAACTTTCTTTCCTTCTTTACTTTTTTTTTTATTTTTTTTATTTTATTATTTTTTTGGCTCTGGTACCCAGGGTACATTTTTGGCAGCATCACAAATGAACATAAATTTTAGGGTGTCATTTTGGAAGAAAAACGCTTCAGGGTATTCAATTTGATCTAATTTCAGATACTTGGTTAGAACTTTGAATTGTGGTCACTATTTTAGGGTATCTATTTTGAATGGCTCGTAAATTTTGGGGTATGGTTTTTGAAAAATTCATAAATTTTAGGGTATGATTTTACAATTCAAAATGGCACACCCCCGTCATCCGCCTATTGAAGTGACCCCCCCGGGGTACTGATACGACTGTCAGTAACGTTGAGGGAGTGCCATTTTTTCTGCCGTTCGATACGACAGTGTTTTTTTTTTTTTTTTTTTTTTTTTTATAATCATTTAAAATGTTACAATACATTCTACATCTACATCCTACCATACTTTCTAATTACTTTACAGACTATACAACACTACAGGGACGTGACCACAAGGAGCAAAAGATAATGACTACCAGGTGGACATTAACATAAAGACATGCAAAAAATAGTAACTAAATAAACAACTGCAAAAAGCTACAAATACGATAAATTACTGATAAATACTAGAATCCGTTTCACATTGGATGTCAGGCCAGCATAGTAGTATGATGCTGAGCAATAGGAACCCCGGACGAGAGAACAACAACGACAGCAGTTGCTACCGCTACTGATCCCCCTCCAGAGTCCCCAACGCTCAACAAATTGCGCATATGCTGTCAGCTCTGGGTTTCTGATCAGGGACGTAGGAAGCATCTCAAACTTGGAGGGGCACGACACTTCGAGGGCACTTTTTCCATTAAGCTAAAGGGGCATTTCCTGAAAACAAAAAGGGCACTTCTTTGTTTATTTCAAAATCTTGGAGGGGCACGTGCCCCCAATGCCCCCCCGATTCCTACGTCTCTGTTTCTGATTCGCAATATCAATGGTCCGAAATACTGTCACTTTTGTGTGGATGAATTTTCATTCACCCTTGATGTGCCTAACATAAAATGTGAAACAGACTTACAAAATATACGGAGAAAAGTGTACATAGTGGTTGTGTGGCGTAAAAACGATTGTTTGAAGTTATCCAAGCCGACCTGTTTTGTGGATGAAACTTAGAGTCTGTTCGAGTATATTTTTATTCACTTCGTCAGAAAATTCTTTATTACCATACAATAAGTATTGAACCAGAACATTGTTTGGAAGGGCGTCGATTTGGACAAATGGTCGCAACAATTCTGAAACTCCAGCGAGAAGATCTTGCCGTTGAATATCGAATGAAGGGCAAAGCAACAAAAAGTGCTCCGTATCCTCAATGCCATCATTCGTTGGGCACATTGGATTCACTGTATCCCTAAAATTGTGATTGAATTTGTGAAAATTCAATTTGCTGAGACCGACCCTGATTTGTAAAAGATAACCTAAGCCTATTGGGTCATGAATACCGAAAACAGACTTTGCACGGGGACGAATCATTGACAGAAGCTTTGTTTTAAAGACAGCGACAGAAGGTGCAAGTCTGATTGCTGGATCAAGTTTATTCCATTCAGAGATGCAATTGGGATAGAAACTTGATAGAAATTTTTCTGTTCTTGCCCTTATTCGCCCAATAACATCCTGGTTGCGAAGAGAGTAGTTTGGCTGTTGAAGAAGTGGGATTGGCTCCTTTGTATACAATGGAGTGAGGTTATTTATGATCTTATAAAATCATAAATGTCAACACGACAGTGTTGTTGAACTCCTGCCGTTTTATCTATTCAAAACAGCAGATCATTTAAACATCATTTTTATGTCGAATTTAATTGACACTTAGAAGTTTTTAGAAGCATCTATTAAATTCGACACGGCAAAAAAACGATATTTAAACTGGGCCTAAGAGTAATACCAAGTCAGGCAATAACAGTATCACATAGCAACCAAGTTTGAAAGCGGACACACCGTGGTCGGCAGAGCCTATTTCCCCTTCAGCAGAAATCGAATCACTGTTTTTTGTTGATCCCTTCCCACATGTCAGGAAATCAAGATTTCTCTTATGAAGACTCTTGATCTTCTTATACAAATGCTCTTAATACTCATTATCGACTGATTTGTATTATACGTACGTAATTTACTACCATCTGTGTATTTCCTCTCTCTTACCTCAAAACTTATTTCGTGAACGCTAAACACAGCCTTGACCATCATGAAAGAATAAAACCACTTTCCCTCAAGATTATAGGGAATTAATATACTCTTATTAAATTTTTCCACCAATCATTTATCGTGACTTCCACTAAGGAAATTAAATGTATGAAGCAATTTGTCTTATTTCTGATGTGTAGCATGTTGCAAGAACTGTTTCCCTGCAAAAACTCATATTATTTCGATTACCCTGATTTCATCATTTCAACTCGCTCAACTTAAGATCCAGGCAATAACCAAAGTAGGTTGATGTACAATAATGTATAGATAGATGAAGCCGCGAAATAGGGTACTCATGTAAGAAGTCTATCCCTTTTCCAGGACGACATTAAATTTAGTATACAATGGGGTTTTTGGGCAGATATGTAGGAACCGGGGGCACTGGGGGCAAATGCCCCCAAGATTTTGCATTCATAACGAAAAAATGCCCCCTTTTCAGGAAGTGTACCTTGAGCTCAAAAGCATCACAAAAATGAAGAGTGCTCTTGAATTGAAGTGTCTTCCCCCACCCCCCCCCCCTCAAGTGTAAGGTGCTTCCTTTCCTATGGCCTTGCTTCTTGCGCTCTTACGGTAAGGCCCGCCCAAATAACAATAACCATGGGATATTCCGATTTAGAAATTTCATATTGTGCAACCTCTTCCCGACTACCGTTTCCCGTCACTACATACAGTGGTTTGAAGTGCTCTGTAGATTCCAGGATATGCATTTCAAAAATTTAGATGAAAGGGAAATCCCTGTGCTGAGCTGCGGACAACAATAACATTGCTCAATGATGATAAAGTTAAAATACACTAGTTCATATAAACAAAAGCCTTCGTGATGTGTTTGAGCAAATTTAGGCTATATCTTTTACCAATTGTCTCTAAGGAGCACGCCATGCCAAGCGGTAATAAGGCCTACATGCGCTTGCCGGTTGGGCAGATATTGGCATTGTCAAAATTTGAGAGCAACAACTAGAATATATTTCGTCATACATCAACTACAGACTGATTACATAGTCGTATTTATTGCTATCGATTGACCGATGGACGCTCGCAAGCACTTCAAGTCAATTTAAGTGTCAAAACGTATTATTGTCATTGCTGTTGTTGTTGCAATAACTGGGACTGTGTAGTGAGTCTGCATCAACTACTGCAGAGCTCGTCGATGCATGTTGGCCCTGTAATAGGTACCCTCGACAACATAGGACTCAAATCTTTAAAAAGGTCGGTGTAAAATTCTATTGCTGTTTTCTTTGAAATAAATGGCTTGGAAGGAACTCAGGGTTTTTTTGCTGTAAATCTGCCGTGGCAATTTATTGATATCTTGATCAGTTTCAATATGGTGGCATTTATTAAATCTGAGCCTATGACGTCGTCAAATTTCTAAATCCTAAACTAGAAAAGCTACAGATTTCTGCTTGCCACCAAATTTTAGACTTTCATAAACTATGATTTCTTTGAAGGTTATATAATGTTTCCTCTATTAGTTTAGGATTTACGATTGCTTAAATTTTTTCAAAATTTCCCATGAATTTTTTGAAAGATAATGAAATTCCCGCCATTTTGAAAAAAATCAAGATATCAAAAAATGTCCACGGCAGATTTACAGCAAAGTACCATAAGTTCCTTCCGAGCCACCCAATTCAAAGAAAACTGCAAAAGAATTTTACACCGAACTCTTTAAAGATTTGAAAGATTTGAGCCCCATGCTACCCTCGACATGATCTTGAGGAAGAGCAGAACCAGAACCATAGGCCTAACAACTGAAACTGTTTGTCTTCAGAACAACCGAAAGCTAAGCAATTTAAAGTAATCCTTGTAGGAATAGGTCCTTTTAATGCTCTTTCCATGGGTAGTTAGACACTGCTGGTGTGCTTCTATGGAGGAGCGCTGGATGATATGTATCTGCGGGGGAAATTTTTTGTAGTACTGCGGAGGAGATATCGAAAGGACAAATCCGCAGTACTATAAAAATTTCCCCCGCAGATATCTCCTCTGCAGTACTATAAAAAATGTCCCCCGCAGATATCTCCTCCGCAGTACTATAAAAAATGTCCCCCGCAGATACATATTATCCAGCTCTTCTCCATAGAAGCACACCAGCAGTGTCTAACTACCCATGCTCTTTCCCCTCCCTTACACACCCAATCAACTTTCAGCTACATTTTCCAAAGAATCTATGAAACTTCAATCTCCATTGCTACTCAGACCAAGTCGAAAATCATTTCATAAAGAAGAACACACCTCAACACACAGAAAAGACTTTGAACTCTCTATCATCTTCTATCATTTTCTATTCTCTTCTTCTATCCTCTTCCTCTATTCTCGACGCGTTTCGACTCTACGTCATCGTCATTCATATATATGTAGTCTAGCACTAATAACGTTTTAGCAGCCTGCAGTCCACATACAGACATTGAAGCAAGACAACTAACTTCAGATGGCGAAAGACCTGCTAATGTCGGTATTAAACCTAGATTCGGAACAAAAGCTTCTGTTCGCTGCTACCTGAGCCGAGTTGAGTGTAGACTTTGACGACTAGGTTGAGTGTAGACTTATGACGATGAGTCCCATGTATCCCTGCAGTAAACCTTGCGCGCCATCTTGAAGTAAAAAAGCACAGGGATACAAGGGACTCATCGTCATAAGTCTAGGTTGAGTGGGTGGTAGCGATTACTAGGACTCAAAGTAATAAGTCTAAGTTGTCACTATAACTAAAGCAATGGCAACAGCAACTGCATCAATGAGCGATTTATAAAGCAAAGAGAATACCCAACAAGTTTTTGACGAAACTATGAAGCCTGGATATAGACTGATTACGATGAGTCCCAGTAATCGCTATCCAAAACGAGACTATTACGCCAGACCGAGACCGCTTTTACTGAGACCGAGACCGCTCGTAGTTAGGAGCGTCCGGCAGCATTTCAATAGCGATAACTACGACCATATCATCAGTCTAGCCTGGATAGCCGTTACTACCAGCAAAGGACATGTCTGAAATCCAGGTCATTTCCTACCTACTAACGCTGAATTACGCTTGTAGCCAAACAAATACTCACAGACAAGAAGGCAAAGCTTCTTTGATGGCCTAAGACGTGCGAATGTCAAATTTTTTCATGTGTTAAACCACAAAACTGGTTGTTCCAGAAGTTGTGAGTTTGTAGGCAAGACGCCTTTCGCACATTCGATTAATGAATTAAATAGCAATAGTCACCCAGGGTCCTTTGCAGGCAAGCTGTAATTTTAGACTGTCTGAAAATCAAAGGGAAAGTATGAATCCTAATTGCAGTAGTTCAGTTGATAAAAAAGTCAACTACCGTACAGTCAGAACTTTTCTGTCGGTTCAACTATATCAGTATGGATCCATATTATAATTTTAACGACTATAACAGGACAGTAAATATCAATGTAATTCAATGTAGCAAAACTTAGACGAATGTCCTCAGTCTAGGAGCCGCTCTGCTCTACATGGTTTCTCGTTGTACCTAGAGTGTCTTCTCGTTGTATAGTTTAGTGTCTTTTGGTGTGGAGTAGTGTGGTGTGGTATTGGGTTCTTTTGTTAGTTAAATTAGATTATTGTTTATATTTATTGTAAGAGTCATTCATAGTGGGGACTAGATGACCATGTGTCTTTTCCCGCTATGATTGGCTCAGATTCTTGTATTGTAGTTTTTTTCCTTAGAGATTGATATAAAAAAAATATTTTCTGCATATTGTCTTTCTTTTTTTATTGATTATCAGACAGTCTGGAAATATCAGCGTGCCCGCAAAGGACCCTGGGTGACAACGGCTCTTTAAGCTAAGTAGCCTAAAAATTCTTACAGACATTGAAGCACGACGTCCTCAGATGGTCTAAGACTTGTCAGTGTCACATATTTTTCGTTATTTTCATGTGTGAAACCACAAAACTAGTTGTTCAAGAAGCTGTGATTTTGTAGGCCACAGGTCAATGTACTTCAAAGTCTACACACCCAGTGGTCTTATGTTCCTGATGAATTCTGTAATGTAAGGGAAGGGTCACTTGATTTATGGAATAAACTTCAGATAAGTCAGGAGAAAGCCGCTATCTACGTGTGTTGACATCAAGACCATCAAGCTTGATAAAAATAGTTCTTCACAAACATTATATCACTATGCTAATGTCGAACTTTCTTTTCCTCGTAAATTGTTGTCTGCCTGACCCAGCATACTCGTGATTCGTGAAAGGTCTCCTGCAATATCGATGTAAACAAAAAAACGATCAAAGCAGTTGCAACCAAAGCCCCGAAACACTGGCATGAAAGGAAGATATGAAGAAGGAAGGAACGTTCAGGAGACTACGTGACAAACGCCTTTTCTACCGGCAAGGAAAACATCCTTATTTGACCTTGAAACTCAAAAGTTAACACTTTGTCTATTACCAGAAGTGCAGATGGTGCTTCACAAAAAGATGAATTCCTTGCCAGTTTTCTGTTGACGTTGGACATAGGATTTTCAAATCCCTTTCTTATTTAGCAAAAGATTCGCTGCGACCTGTGTCAGACGAAACAGTAAGCAAATAGCAAACAGCAAATATATAGCCGTATACCAGCTCAAAATTGCCAGGGGTAATGAAGATAAACTTCCTCAAAAGTGACCAAACTTTCTGTAACTTCCACCATTTTCAAATCGTCGCTTGAGAAGTTTCAAGAGGAAACTGCCCCTGCTGCCTCTGTGCCGTGTACGGCCTAGAGCAAATCGCATCGTTATTCAAAATTGAACGTTACAGTTAGCTCCATTACATTTAAGCAGGTCCTAAGAATGTGCTAGCGAGTATATGGCAATTTATAGTGAGTTAATATCAGTGGTAACTTCCTATGACTCAAATTTAGTTGAAATATGGACTGCAGGCTTAGCACTACAGAGTAGCATAATGCTTCTGCTTATAGCACCAAAGTCAATCCAATCAAAGCCTCGTGAAAAATATGTGATTTAGTGTCAATACTATCTTTAGGACTTTAGGAGCATGAAGTGAATGGTAAAGAGTACTGTATGGAATCTTGAGGAGTAGCTATGACCCTGACCTGACAGCATGGGTTCAGGAGAGCAGGGACGTTGGCATATGGCCGTTGTAGCTCTCTCGGCTGGGATCCTGTTGTTTAGCATTATCGTCTGTGCAAGGACGATATCCAATGTGAAACTACCCTGGGTACCAGAGCCTTATTAAAAGGTTGGGGGACGAAAAGAAAAAAAGAAAGGGAAGGTTATTATAAGGCTCTGGTACCCAGGGTAATATGTGAAACCTACTCCAGTATCGATCAACAAAATCGTCTTGTAATGTAGCAAAGTGCTTCGTAAGTCTTGTCTTAAGTAATTTGCTTATGTAAGTTTCTGTATTGAATCATGGGTACCTAGACACTGCTGGTGCTGGTGAGCACTGCAGCTATTATGTTTCTGCGGAGGAATCATTTCTATAGTTCTGCGGAGGAGGTAAGACTCTAGCTCCTCCGTAGTAGTGAATGATGTTTTCCTCCGCAAAAGAACAAAGGTGTGGGAATTAAGCACAACTGCCGGTGGCGGCTTCTAACTACCCATGATTGAATGTAAAAAAGTGAATAATTTGGCAACATGAAAACAATCTGATTCACGAGTGTTAACAGAAAGGATCGAATGCCATTTATATCAATTCCCTCCATTTTGTTTCATTTTTCTGCCAGATATTTCGTAGGTACAGGCATTGTCTACCAGGAGCACATGACTACAGCTGCGCCTTGATAGCTCCAAAGGAGTCACCAAGACGTCGGGTGCTCCAGCCAAATGGAAGTTCTTAGGGTTTATCTTAGGGTGCGGGTGCGGGGTGGTGAGTGGATGGGGTCCTGCTGTGTGGATGGGCTGCTGCTGCCCTTTAGTTTCATGTGTTATCCCGGTGGGGGTGGCACATGTGACGAGGGGCGGCAGCTGTTTGTCCGCGCGTGGGGCCCTCTGTTCACTGCCTTGCATCTACCCAAATTATAAAATGTTTGATGTCATTGCCTGACATCAAATGTGAGACAGACATTAACATTTTTTTATGTTGGTTGTTCTTTCTTTTAGTATATTGTAATTTTTGAATTGTAAGTGCCTTTCATGGTGGGAACTCCGATGACCTAGTGTCTATTCCCGCCATGATAGGCACAGTAGATGTACTTGTTGAGTTTGTTATATTTTAATTGATGATATAAAAAAAATGGAAGTTTTACACTTGGTACTAAAGTCTCTTCAATCTCCAGTACTTTCTCCTGTAGTTTTTGATGTCACCACTGGGATAAGAAATAGGAAGCTATCACTGTGCGACCTCCCTGAAGCATTGGATCCATGGTGTGGGTGTGGCACCAAGGGAAGATCCATGACGACTTTGATGCTTCGCTTTGAGGACAGACTTTCGTTTTGAAATAATTTTGAAGGTGGTAATGAATGATTGATCAAAGACATTTCATCGTTGTGGGTGACCACATAGAATTTGTCTCAATCGTTTGATCAGATTTTATAGTAAGTAGTGCACCGTAAATTACGGAGAAGTGGTTACGGATAACCTTGTCAAGTCTTTCATCCAGCGGTTATCTTTCTCAGCTGCTTCACCATTGTTAAAGTATCACTAATTACTGTGAATCAATTAAGGTTTGTCAGACACAGAATCAACGCTGGTTTTTACTATCATCTTCCTTGTTCTTGTGTTGATAAAAGAACAGGGAAACCAGGGAAGAATTGTTGCCAAATCCCAAAATATTCCTTCTGATATGGGCTGATCAGTGGTAAATTTCGCAGAGCACAGGGGACCAAGGTACAAAAATTACCAAGCGCACAGAGGACTCATTTTTAGCCACATTTATCCCCTGCTTTCCCTGTGATACAAGTTGTACTGCATAGTACCACTTTAAATAGCAAAATGAATTAAAACAATTACAGAAAAATACTGGGTATAAGTCGAATGAAAAAATTGACAACTTCTGGGTTCTGGTCCTCGAAAAATGTCCTCTGTACCATAGTAATTCCTAGCAGTACCTAGCAGTACATTCCAAAGGTATTAGTACCAGGTACTGTAGGGGCCAGTACCAAGTACCATCAATACCCCTTGGGACCATCCTCTTTCTTTATAGCGTCCCTTTGATCTGTCTCTCCTTTGCGCCACCATTACGCGTCTCTTCTGCTCTGGCAGTAAGGTCTTCCCAATAAACCAATGGCAATGCTCTGACATGGAACTTTCTATCATTCCAAATGTATTGGAGACTTACCAAAATTTAAAGGTTAGGAAGAGGAATTAAACATGCTTTCCTCAGCTCTGTCCTGCGTTCAGGAAGCTTAAACATTTGATTCAATAAATAATCAATTAAAGGGGTCAAAGAAAATAAAAGATGCGAAAACCGTCAAAGGTCCTAGACTCAATTAAACATCAATCCAATTAAATTTGGGTAAAAGAGTAATGCACCAAAGCCGCGGTTTGAATGACGTGCAAATGAGGTCAGCGAAGCAACAAATGAAAATTGGATAAGTTTTCCCGCCAAAAATAAAATTCAATTGTCTGCTTAGTTGCGCGAGAGGATTAGAAAAGGTCTTAGACCTCAGTGAAGCCGCCTTTGATCCTTGACTTTGTAGAATTATTCAAATCATTTGAATGACGAGCATAGAACAGCTGGCAGTAAGGCCTAGCCATATGTGACTGCCATCTTTAGGCCTCTTTATGTAGCTGCCATACCAATGAAGTAAATAAGGAAGGCACAGCATCCCCCCTTGCATGTCTCTAAGCATGCTCTAAGTAGACTAAGGAAGAATATCGAAGCTCTGAACGTCATAGATTGCTCAGCCACGTGATGTATATCCAATGTTTCGGAACGAGGTTGAGTTGAGCACACCGTAAAGGTTGCTCGAGCAGCTCGAGGGCGCTTACCGTAAAAGCTCTATTAAGCTCTCTCCCCTCCCCTCTAAGCAACAAGGGCAGATTTTGTAATACAATAGCAACAGTTGCGTTTGATTGACACCTCAATTCAAAGCGATTAGCGAATGCAGACAAAGGAAATTCTCTCAACCCAGGGGCGGATCTAGCCTAAAATCTGACCGTGGCTCGGGAGCGCGAAGCGCGACCAAAGGAAGGAAGGGCAGCGAGCGCGAAGCGCGAAAAATTTTTGGGGGCCACGCCCTTTACATTGTCGGAAACGCCCTATCTGACAGTCTGTTGTCAAAAAGTTAGAGTATAACTGTAGTAAGTGAGTGCCACAAAACAGAGAGAAATAATCAAGAGGGAAAAGGAACGATGTATGAATCACCGGGGAGGGAGGGGCGGGTACTTTGCTGACGGGATGTGCACTTCTTTCCGGGTATCGTTTCGCCCTTTTTTAACGCCGGTTATCAAAAGAAGGCAATTTTCCTAAAGCCGGTTGTCAAGTGTCATCTCATTATTTTTTGACAAATTTTTACGTTTTGGAGTTTATTTTTCGCCAATTTTTGCTAATGCCGGCTATCGTTTAGAGGGAAAATTCTAAAGCCGGGTAAAAAGAATCTTTTCTGGAGGAGTGCACACCCCATGGCACACCCCCTTACAACTGAAAGTCAAGTGCGCCCCCTGGGATGACTCATTCATTGAGACTTTTACAGAATCCCAATCGTTCCCGTATAGGTAAACTATTTTATCCCAGATTAAATAGCAATGTTTTTATATGTTTCAAAATTGCAGTTTCGTACACAGTTGTTAGCGGTTTCTTATTGTAAACAATGCTTGCAGCTTCCTCAAAATTTTGAAGGTGATTTTCCTTCCTCGATGGAAGATTTGATCTTACTATCTGTCTCAAAATTCAAGAAAAATCTTCTGATCGACAGATAATTCAATTATTTGCTGTCTTGAAACTTCTACTTATAATAGATATTTGTTTAGGGCATGGAAATAAAATTCTATAGAATTCTCGAATGTAGAAAACAATACAGAGATACCTGCTGACTGCTTTTGACAAGCTCGTGCTCGTGCCTGGATTGTTCCGAAATATTTATCTTTTTAAAACCATAAAGCTCACAGGAAGTCCCAAGCTCTGATCAAAGATCAAACATGTCAAATGAAATACAGTTCTAACCGCAATTTTTGCCCTTGATGATATTTGATAATATACCGACTTAGAATAGATCAGTGATACAAACCTACTGCACTCGGGACTGAACTAGGCCATAGATAGCGTACGACGACACCGTCCAGCTTTGAGCCATCAGAAATGGCATTTTATTAAACTGGTACATTTTCAGGCAGCTGTTAGCATCTCCATGGTCTGCAGGCATTGTCGATGTAAACATTCGAGCTCTCCTTGTGACTTCCGTGTGCCTTTCTTCTAAGATACTCAGCAACTTTTGGCCAGACACTTTTACTGTGAGCCGCCATTATGCAGGACACGAGAGATCATAATTCTATCAGATTGTGCAGAACAAGTGAAGACTGGGAGACAGTTTCACTTGATTGGTAGATGGTTGGCTCATCTGAATTTCTATTGGCCTGCTCTGTTTTTCAAAATGAAGAGTGGCTGTCCGTGGCTCCCGCCATTTTTCACTTGAATTTGCTGCACGATGATTGGTTGAATCCTGAAGACCGTGGCTCAGATCTGCCAAGTGTGGCTCCCGCCAATATTCAAATCTTTTAAAAGTCATTCAGTGATTGGCTGTAAGGATCTTGCAGCTGCCGTATGAGTGGTTACGATTTTGGACTTAGTGGCCCTTATTCGTTGAGTTGGATGAGGAAAATGCTTTCTTTTGAGCGCTGCCGAGACAATTCTAACGTCGATTTTGTTTTAGAATATCTTTTCGCGATTTTGATAGAATGTTGAAGAATAATTAAATCTTTGAAAATCTGACCGTGGCTTGAGCGACCTTCGCCACCCCCTAGATCCGCCCCTGCAACCAGTAATTCAAAACAAACAAAGTCGCAAAAGTTTCCACGAAACTAGTAGGGCAAATTCTCGCCTTGTGCAAGCGAAAGATGGTTTTTGAGAGAAGTTATGTGCTTATAGCGAAAGAAGAAGGGTAAATCTAAAGCTCTGTCGCTTAGATTATGTTTATTTGATTTAGGAGCTGTTTTGTAATCGTTTCATTTTAAGCCCTAAAGACGCGAGAATTACAATGCCTTCTGCTCGGCTCCTGAATCAAATAAACATAATCTAAGCGACAGAACTTTAGATTTACCCTTCTTCTTTCGCTATAAGCACATAACTTCTCTTAAAAACCATCTTTCGCTTGCACAAGGCGAGAGTTTGCCCTACCAGTTTTGGGGAAACTTTTGCGGCTTTGTTTGTTTTGAATTACTGGTTGAGAGAATTTCCTTTGTCTGCATCCGCTAATCTCTTTGAATTGAGGAGTCGATCAAACGCAACTGTTGCTATTGTATTACAAAATCTGCCCTTGTTCCTCTAAGCCAAAATTTCAAATAATGCTTCCTCTCATAAAGCCCCACTTGCATCAAATGTCAAGGTTATACCAAAGATTTTCCATTTATTGAGCCAAATAAGTTTGCATGTTAATTTCGATAAAACTGTGGTTTGAGATAAAACTGTGTCTAATTTATGTATTTGATTCGTATAATTGTATATTCGTACAATCCGCAATATATGGGGTAAAAGTACTAAAAAGCTATCAAATAAATTCTTGTCATTTGATTTTGTGAATAAGCCCAGCTCTGATAAGCCCCCCTCTGTAGTGTCCAAAATTAAATAAGATGAGTGAACTCAAAGATGAAGATGTTTTATTTAGCTAAAGGTCCTAAAGTGGCACTTCCCAAAACAAAAAAGGTCAGTTTTTCGTCATTGCAAAATCTTGGGGCACGTACCCCCAGTGCTCCCCAGTTCCTACATCTCTTCATGCAATGATGAATTGGGCAGATGATCTTTTCCACCTGAACACCTGAGGCCCATTTCAAAAGAATCAGGCCAGGCAAGAACCATAGTTTACTGTAATCATTTGGAACGATTGTGAACTCTTTTAAATGGTGAACTCATTGGGGTAGGGTTATTTTAAAGTCTTTCCGTGATGGTAAAAATAGGGATTCTGTCTCTCGACTCAACACTGACACACTAGCTACGATGCGTTGCTGCATGTAGGCTCTGTCAGAAAACACTTTGCGATGTTAAATATGCGTTGAAAAACAAAGTTTCAACTTGAAGTAGCAATTCACTAAACTCTCACAAATATTTGTTTCAACAACATTAGAATCGCAATAACTAAATATTAAACGACAGTTAGAATCCTCTTTGAAACCTCCTATTTGCTAAGTTGGGTCGTCACTTTATATGCAAATAGGGCGATCTCAGAGGGCCTAAACTTCTCAACTGCAAGAATTCAGCCTTGGTTTTAAACATTGCCTTCTGATGTCACTGGAAGGTTTACCAACCAGAACGATATTATCGTAATGGGCGTTCAGTCAATTTAACTTTGTTAATGACGATAGTTCAAAGAAGAAAACAGAAAGACCCTCCTATTTACCAAGTTGTGTGGTCCCTTTACACGCAAATAGGGTAATGATCTTAAATGGCCTGAACTTCTGAACTGCAAGAATTCAGCCTTAGTTTTTAACATCGCCTTCTGGTGTCACTGCATCTAGAGCTTATAACGTAATGGGCGTTCAGTGAAGAAGAAAACAGAAAGATGACCCAGCTATTTCTCGCAGTTGTTTGGTCCCTTTACACGCAAAAAGGGTAATGATCTTAAATGGCCTGAACTTCTCAACTGCAAGAATTCAGCCTTGGTTTTTAAATCGTCTTCTGGTGTCACTATATTTAGAGCGTTTACCAACCAGAATGATGTTATCTTAGTGGGCGTTCAGTCAATTTAACTTTGTTAATAACGATAGTTTAAAGAAGAACAAATAAAAACAGATAGAGAACCACATTACCACCAGAAATCAAAATAACTATCCTCAGGAATTTTTCATCTTTTTCAAAAGAAACAGTGATTATCGCTTGCCGGTTGCTCATCCAACGACCCAAAAAGAAATGCCTCATCAGTGTGTAATACGTTTGTATGAACTTTGAATTGTCGTGAATTTGCAGACTTGCCCCAAGTCTATTTCATCAACTGTAATAAGTCTGGAGGACTGGTAGAACTTTTGCTGGCCCTATGATATAAGTAACTTGGGCAAGTCCAGCTTATTGTGTGCGTTATGCCGTAATGGAGGCGCAGAAGAAGAAGCGAAAATTGGAACGTACAGATGAATGAATAACTGTACAATAAAAGAATTAAATGAATTAATGAATTAATGAAGCAACAAACAAAAGATTGATCAGCATAAAACCAACAAAGGAACAAACGAATTAATGAACGAAGGAATGGAAGTGCGAACGATCGAAAAAATGAATGAGCGGAGGAGGAACAACACAATGAAAAAATGAAAGAATGAAGGGACCAACCAAAGACATCTGAACTAACAAGCCAGCAAATGAATGAATGAATAAATGAATGAAGTAATGGACGGATCAATGAACTAATCAGAGAAGCAACTAACCAACCAACGAAAGAATAGGAATAAATTGACCACCATCATCTAGAGCCACGCACTACTGCGTGAATTAAAGGTAGAATGAACAATGAATAAATGAATAAATGAATAAATGAATGAATGAATGAATGAATGAATGAATGAATGAATGAATGGATGGATGGATGGATGAAAAAAAGAAAGAAAAGATGGGTTTCAAGACATTTAGGCCAGAAGACAGACCCTTCTCGTTAAACTTTCATACGCAAGTGATGTTGACCACCACGAACTGGCCCAGTTGCTCCAAAAGTGCAAGCTCAGGCTGGACATTTTGATACGATAATCAGGGACGCCGGAGCGATGGTAGGGCAAGGGGGGCGACTAGGAACGTGAGGGCAATCGAGACCGAAGGCGAGCGAAGCAAGCCTAAAAATTGGGGGGTCCGGGGGTACTCCCCCGGGAAATTTTTTGTGACCACGCCCTTTAGATTGGCTTAAAATGCTATCAAAAACGTTTTAACGAACATTAATAATGTTCTTTCACAAAATTTTTCGGCTATTTCTCCACATGTCCTCATTCCTAATTGCATAAAATCGCATATTGCTTATTTTGAAGTTGCAATTGCCAGTCATTTTTCGTTACTGGTGTGTTCCTGATTAGGGAATGAAGCTATCGCGGCTTTTCTATCAAGTTTCAAAGTAAATTATTGTTTTTCATTGAAAGGGCACTTTTGCCCCCCTTGCCCCCGTTAGAAAAGGGCAGGAGGGGCGCTTGCCCCCCGTGCCCCCCCTCTCCGGCGTTCCTGAGTCGATAATAAAACATTTGCCTTCGACTTAAATTTTCTTTACCCAGAATGAATAAACCAATAATGAACGCATCGCATTTCTGTTTATCAAGACCTTCTCTTGAATGTCAGCATCATATTTCTATAATAAGGAAACTTTTCTCACGGCTCAAAGTGAAATTAGCAAATGTGGAATGGAAAACAGGATCGTGTTATTCTATTGAAATCCGCATTCAAAATTTCATTCACCTGCTCTAAAATAAGCTGCAATCGAATATAGAATACACACGGCGGATGCAAGAAGGAGGATTGGGGTTGTTGGGACAAGTTTAGGGATGTATATCTCCAACAGTGTGATATAAAGATATAAACGCCCCTGGCCTGGGTACCAAAATCTTTCCGTATTTTATGATATCGACATTGCACCATTGGGGGGGGGGGGGGTTCTTCCATGGTAAAGGTACCTGGGGGATGTGCCGCGACGAAGGGTATACTTTTTCGGACTTCCAGTCTAGCCAAGGGTATACTCTTTTGCAATTTTGGGTCTAGCCAAGGGTATCATTATTGACAATGGTCCAGGAAATGGTCAAATTGGTCTAGCCAGGGGTACCATTTTCGTAAAAATTAGTCTAGCCAACGGTACTATTTTGAATCTGCTCGCGGTAGACCCCTGCCCAAAATTTGGCCAAGAACCCCCCCTCCCCCGTGCATTGCACCTATGAAACAACACCAAAGAAACGAGGACGTGTTTAGGTATTTTTTGTGTCCAATTCATACATCACACAATTGGGCTATGTCGATGGAAAAAGAGACACTGTGTAGCCTATGCGCAGCTTCAACTCATTTCTACGGGCAATTTTGCTTTCCTTGTAAGTGCTCTCTATGCAACAGCATCTTGCTCATTCTTTGATATATGTCTTTAAATTTGACTTTGGTATCAACAATTCTTACTTGATTTTATCTTCTTGATTTTATTTTATTCTTACTTGATTTTATTATCTTCTTCAATTTAAACTTGATCAAGGTAGCACCTCGTGCAGCGTGGCAAGGGTTTGAACATCACATCAGCATCCACGGCCATGCAACCACTCTCAAGACAGGACACGAGTAGTTAGTATAGGCTATCCAGCCCTTGGTAGAATTCAAAGCAAACAAATATGACTCGTCTCCATCGGTTGAAACTCCATCACTCTGGGTGTGGTACAGTAAATCCCCGCATATAAGAACCTACTTTTTTAAAAGCTAGGTTGAAATAGGTTCTTACTTTAAAGGTACTAAGCCAAATTTCAAGGTATAATGGTTCTTATTTGAAGAGTGCCTTGTGTAGGCCATTTTAGAACCTTTGCCAACGATTTTCAGCCCTATTATTTGTTTTGGCAAGGTTATAATATACCTAATAACCAATGCTAAACTTTCAAACAGCAGGGAAGGAGATTCAAACTTTTAAAGCCCACTGGGACAAAAATGAACTTAATAATGACAATCCAAAATCAACTTTGCTACCCTTGCTATAAGAACATATTTTTCATCAAACTGAAACAGGTTCTTAATTACAAGGTGCATAAGTTAGGAAAAACAGCCTCTAGGTTCTTATTTTTTTAGGTTCTTATATGCGGGGATTTACTGTATTTTCACGCCATATGGGTTTCATCAAGTAAACAATAGTCTTCAATGAAATTAAACGGCCTTTGGACATCCAAACATGTTCACATTGTTCCAAGTTCCAAGGTCCGCCTTCCTACAATAAGCTGATGACTAGCCACTAATGAGACGGCTTCTGACGTCACAGTTATCCCCAGGCCTCTTGCGAAATCGACGTCACATGAGGACAACACAGTGTCCCTGGTGGTGATTTTACTCAAAGCAGATGCGGCTTGCTGCTAAGTTCCCACTTGCATGTGGAGGCTAAAAAAACCTCCTTAAGTGATGAAATTATAAATCTGTAAAAGTCCCACTGTATTTTGATTTATTGTGAGGTGGCTTTTATTACATCGATCAAATTCACATTTGGGCGAGAGCGGTATCAACAATTTTGCAGATTCATTCAAATGTTCAGGTAAGATTATGAAACCTCATGAAACCTCATGAAACCCCATGAAACCCATGAAACCCCATGAAACACCATGAAACCCCATGAGACCTCATGAAAGGACTTCTCCTGAAACAAGAGGATTTTCATCAAATATGGATGAAATTCATAAAAAAATGGTTTGCTCCGAGGGGTGTATCACTCTTCCGAAATGGCGTACGAGATTTTTTTTAAACAATAGGATTTTTAGGGATTTTTGCGGATTTTTCTTGAGAACAAAGGGATTTTGGCCAAAGGTGTACGAGATTTTTACAGAGTGATACGCCCCTCGGTTTGCTCCTCTGACCGGCCTAGGCAACAAAGGTCAAAAGATGGCATCGGCCTTCACAGAGGGGGTCAATTTGGATGGAATAAAGCTTTCCTCTAGATTTTCTGAAGTTCAGCTCAATGCTTTCATAAAACATAGCAAAGAAATTACAGTTCCTCCATACATTCCTTGGGACGTTCGTCTTTCTTCTCCGAGGGAGAGGAGCAGACGCAAGGGGGGGGGGTTTCTTGGCTAAATTTTGGGTTGGGGTCTGCCACGAGCATAGTTGAAAATGGTAAAGTTGGCAAGACTCCGTTTTCAAAAATTATACCCTTGGCTACAGCAGTTTCTACAAAAAATGATACACTTGGCTAGACTAATATTGATAAAACAATACCCTTACCTAGATTCATTTAAAAGCTATTCGAGTTAGCAGATATCTCAAACTTGATGGTTTGAACTCGGGAATATCAAAGGTTAATTCATTTCGGGAAAATTTAGTTCATTATCAACAAAAATGCGTTGTCAGGATGAAAAACCCTTGCCCAGACTACTTTAGCTGAAAATATGACCGTTCCCTTGACCAGTATTGTCAAATATGACACCCTTGGCTAGACCGTGACTAGACCAAAATTGCAAAAAAAGTGTACCGTTGGCTAGACGAAATGTCTGAAAAATTATTGCTCGCGGCACATCCCCAGGTACCTTTACTATGAAAGAACCCCCCCCCCCCTGTGAGAAGACGAATCTGCCGTATGTAAATCGACTTGGCGAATTTATTAGTGGAGAAGCTGGCCAAAAACAAGTAAGGGGGGAGGGATGTAAAAGTCCAAAATTGTCCGACAGGTCATCTAAAAAGGTATACCGTAAAAGCTCTATTAAGCCCCCGGGGGCATATTTAATGTCGAACACTCCAGAAGGGGGCTTGTTAGAGAGGGGGCTTATTAGAGAGGGGAGCTTATTCATTAAATCAAATTACAAGGATATATATGATACCTTTTTAAACCTTTTACACCATATTTTCCGGAGTCAACATATAATCTTAAGAGTCAAATACATAAATTTCATTACAGTTTTGTCTCAAACCATATCAAAATTAACGTGCAAACTTATAGCTCAATAAGTGGAAATCTTTGGTAACCTCTGGAATTTGATATAAGTAATGGGGGGGGGTGCTTAAAAGAGAGGGGACTGATGTAAAGTTTTTGCTCAGAGGGGAGGGGGCTTATTAGAGAGGGGCTTATTAGAGAGGGACTTTATAGAGAGGGGGGCTTAATAAAGCTCTTACGGTACTCAGACCTTTTTTATTATATTTTCCGATTACAATTCGGGGCAGACTTTTGAAAGTGGGGTTGCATTCCTTATACCCTCCCCTGGCTCCGCCACTGGCGCCAATGCTGTTGCACCGTACGAATTCGTGTCACCCAAACGAAAATCCGCACTGCACACTTGATGCAGAAATGAAACCGCAATTTGATGAGAGCATTCATAAATAGGCTAATTTCTTCTTCGTCTGTCAAAAGGTCATCCAAATTCAACCTCAAAACCACACCTTGGTAATTAGCATTGGAGCCTTATTTGCACTGGATTTAACATGAAGCCAAAGTCGTGGAAGCTGGTCGATGTTGACATGTCAAATAAAGCAAGCCATTTCCTACTGAAGATCAAGATGGGCAAAAGGCGGTAAATGGGTGGTAAATGCAAGGCAAATGGAGGGAACCTTCTTCAATGGCCCCTTTGAAACACAACAGTTTGGCAATGAGGATGATAACACAGTTGCAGAAGACGACTGATGAGGGCAGGACAAGAAGTGGATAGGTGAATGATATCAGCTGCATAGTACCAGGCATCTCACTCCCTCAAAAAAGGATATGAGAGTTTCATGAATAAGAAAGAGTTTCTTGAAGGATTTGAGGATTGTTTATATGATCTAGCAGAGACACTTCGTCAAAATTAAGCAGGAGTTCAGGGGAAGGATTTGCTCCTGTATGAAATATGGGCCTAAAGGCCACTCTGACAATCCTCTTTTGCAAAACTCCGCAGAACGATGAGTCCTTAAAGGGAATAGACATAGCTATATCGACAAGCTTCTATCAATAGGCTGAAGAAACGCCCACAAACCCATTGTTTCCTTCACCACACAATGAAACGGCAGGGGTCTAAGTTGTTAAATACAATAGATCATATTTTTAACTTGGCCCGGGCCAGCTTTTAACTATGTCGATTCCCTTTAAAAAGTCTCGAAACTTGCTTTACAGGGCTTATCATTTAAGCATGACTAAATAGAAACGAAGACAAACTGTTGTCCTTAGGCCATTGCCCCCCATCTGTTCGTGTTTGGCCTGCTACTAGGCCATCTGAATAAAGGGGCAGAGGAGCCTGGAAGCTAGTGGAAGGAATTTTAGGACCAAGACTTCCCTAGATTTTTCTAAATTCTAAATATCTTTTAAACTTTCCGCAATACTTTGTTTCTGGAGATTCAGCCGCGACTTGGATCTACCTCCTTGCCTCCAAAATCTAACCCCAACTGTGATTCTCGTTATCACAGATTTGCTTGGCATTTTGACGACAGGTAACATGTTTTCCGTAGGTATTAAAATCAACAAACATGTACGGAAAGTTGTTTACACGGCCAGTGCTCGATTCAACCCATCGTAAAGTATTGAGTTTGCGAGCAATGGGATTCAAAACAAGTTGCGAACACAAACTACAAGTGCTTGATCAAATAAGGTGATTTTCTTATTAGATCGTAAACCGTGGGATAATAGTTTGAGTCAAATTAACCAAAACAAAATGAAGATGGGATTAATTTTGAAGGAAACAGCATGCATTTCCTTCAACACGAAATTCCACTGTAATTTCTTCCTTCGGACATTGAAAACACTATGTTGAAGACGTAGGTGGCTCCTAAAACGCCTGATTTCTGCAATTAGCAAAAGTAATTTACAACTTTAATTCCTAAATTTATGGGGTTAATTTTTAAATTTATGGGGTTAATTCTTAAATTTAAGAGGTTTTGTAGCATCGTAAAAATCGTTGTAACAAAATTAAAACCCGGCAGAAAATGTCAATAAAAAGAATTTAGATGCTGTCAATCCTTTGCCTTCGAGGATTGCGTCATTTGGCAACGTTAGCCATGCATGATATTGTTTGAGGACAAGTCCAGGATTAATAATTTTGCAATTAGAGCTTTTTTAATTGAACCTTTGGAATGAGGTTTAAATTATTTATTCCTTCGAAATTGCAAATTGTTCCAAACTCACTCACAACGCCTGGCCTTCAGCAATAAACTCGATGTCTCTAAAATTTCAATTCTTTGCAGAAATAAAGCGAAGATTTCTTATTTTACTGCAATACCAGTTCATATAATTATAGTTCCCTGAAAACGGAGAATGAAATGTTGTTCAATGTACCGGCAAAAGGAGAGATTACACGATTCAAATTCGAAGAGAATATGTCAGGGCATGGTTAGGGGTAAAATTTAACACCCGTGTAGCCTCCTTAATAGAGCAGCACGGGGTAGATAAATGGGGGCTTTGTGTTTGGTCGAGGGAAATAGATAAAATGGCTCGAGGAATTTATAAGGTCGTAGATTTTATTTGTAGATAAAAAATATGGCTATAGAAGAGTGGGAGTGAACCAATTTTAGTTTATCTTTAATTTGAAAACAATCTTTATGGTGAGCTGTTGCAAATTGTGAGCTGGAAGCCCGGCAGCGATGGTTTCGGCGCAACAGCGCAACCACGTCACGACTCTAATGGGTAGCTAATCTCAATTATTATTGAGAAAGAATAGCACTGAAAATGTTATTGTGGTTTAAATCACCTATTATGTCACACAAAAACTGATTATTCCATCACGAAATCTGTTGGGTTTGAGAATTTATTGAGGTCCCCAAATCTTACCATGCACCGAAAACCCATGCAAAGGTTTGCCGCTGGAATTTTCATAATCAGCGGGAAATATAATTCCAAAAAAGTTGGTCAATAATGAATTAACAGTGTAATAATGGATTCTCTTACTATCCTATCTGTTTAAGAAGGATTAGCCATGTGTAAAGAGTCAAATGATGAAATATAACCTGAAAGTTTGATCGAATAATGAACTAAAACAGAGTGAAGTTAGAAACAGGAAGCGAACTTACCCCCTTGAACGCAGTGCCCAGCAAGCAGGAAAACAACGAGCACTAAAACTGTTGACAATTTATCAAAACTTGGCCAGTTCAACATTGCATTTACTTTGATATTTCTCTTTGATGATCGTATAATATTCCATCAAAAATCTGCATGGGGCTTCGCGTGGTTTCAACTTTCAGCTCCCCTTGTTGTATGCAGAGGTCTCTTTCTTTCAACAAAGTTTCCAGTGAGTTTGAAACCCCTTTCGTAGCTGCATATTTTGGATACTTTCTTTCTCTTGTTGTTGCTCTTCGCGCAATCTAAAAAGAGCAACGATGAAAACTTCAAGATCTGGGGTCAATGAGTTTACCGAGATTTCATCGCCTGTCTTGGCTTGATGTAATCTGTGAGAAATATCTGCTGGTTATATTCGATGTGTTGTTGATGACCGCAGAAGTACAGGAGAACATGCGTGCAGTGATCTTCAAGTATTTACCGGAAGGCAATTGTTTGTGCGAAGTCAATGAAATATGAATGACACAACGCTGCTACTAGAAATTGATCACACAACCTTTGCAAAACACTCGATCTGTTTTTGTTGAAATTTGATCACAAGGTTCACGTATTTAGGTCATTTTATATCAGGATTAGCAATGGGTTGGGTGCCTTTGCCAAATTCAGCTGCGGGGGCAGGTAATTAAAAGGAGGGGTCAGTCTGAAAATAAGGGGTCCTGCAGAGGCTCTACGCCTCGTCTCGAGATCGCTAGGAATGCTTTTCTCGTTTTTGTTGAATTTGGTCACAAAATTGACATATTTTTAGCCATTTCATATCAGGATTAGAAGCAGATTAGGATTTTTGCCACATAAAGCTACGGGGCAGGTAATTAGCAGAAGGGGGCCACCTCAAAAGAAGGGGTCTTGGAGAGGCTCTACGTTTCACCCGAGTCAACTGGGGTTGCTCTTTTCGTTTCTGTTCAAATTCGATTACAAGATTTGCATATTTTAGGTCATTTTAGATCAGGATTAGCAATTGGTACCCTGGGTACCAGCCTCTCTAACATAAAAACAGAGGCTGGTACCCAGGGAAAACAATTGGGTGCTTTTGCCAAAATAAACTGCGGGGCAGGTAATTAGAAGAACGGGATCCGGTCTCTAGATAGAAAGGGTCCTGCAGATGCTCTAAGTTTAACAACCCATTTGGGGTTGCTCTTTTCGTTTTGGATGCATGTAATCACAAGATTCGCACATTTAGGTCATTTTATTCATATATTTTAGGTCATTTATATCAGGATTAGCAATGGGTTGGATGCTTTTTGCCAAATTAAGCTGCGGGGCAGGTAATTAGAAGACGGGGATCCGGTCTCTACATAGAAAGGGTCCTGCAGAGGCTTAGGGTTTTATGGAGGTTGCTCTTTTCGTTTTGGATGCATTTAATCACAAGATTCACACATTTAGGTTATTTTATTCGCATATTTTAGGTCATTTTATATCAGGATTAGCAATGGCTTGGATGCTTTCGCCCGATCAAGCTGCGGTGGTCACAGTCATTCAGGGAGCGGGCCCGTCTCTAGAAGGGCCCGTCTTTAGAAGGGTCCATCACCGAGGGTCTAATGTTTAGGAATTACTACACTTTCAGAGTAATTTAATGAAGAAAATCAAACTCGTTCTCAGGACGTTTTATCATATTGGGACGGGCTTATGACAAAATTCCCAATATGACAAAAGGCCTCGTCCCTATATGACAAAAGGCCTTGGGGACGAGGTTGGAAGAAAATAAGTGGGAATGATGTAAAGATAGGGGTAGGTTAATCATTCTGTTTCTTATGAAGTAAAGAATCAAACATCGTTCTCACGAACGAATCAACTCTTATCAATTGAACGATTCAATGAAATTAACTTATTTTGATATTTTCATAGAACAGAGAGAGAAATGAGATAACATGGAAATAATTGCAAACAAACTTTGGTCAGTTTTAACCAAAAGTATCAGTGATTTATATCTTGTTAAACTGTATCCTTGTTTGTCACAACCGACACAACCGAACGAAAGCCATTGCAACAGATGGTGTAGCATACGCCTATTTATGTGTCTTTCATAAGAAGCTCTTTGGTCTTTTTCAAATAGAACTCAATACTCAGATCAGGGCCGTAGGACCGAAGAATCTCAAACTCGGGGGGCATAACCACGGGGGTTTTGACTAAATTATGGGTAGGGATCTGCCGCGCCTGCGAGCATGTTCAAAGTGGTACCGTTGGCTAGACTAATTCTTACGAAAATAGTACCCTTGGCTAGACCGATTTTGACCGTTCCCTAGACCAGATGCCCTTGCCAAATACAGTATGATAACAATGACCGCTCCCTAGACCAGTATTGCCAAATATGATACCCTTAGCTGGATTAGAAGTCCGAAAAAGTATACCGTTGCTCGCGGCACATCCCCAGGTCCTTTGCTATGGATGAACCCTCCCCCCTGTTGGTACGACACTTCTAGGGCACTTGAAATCACCTTATTCCAAAAATTCCAAAACGAAGGCATCCAAACGGGAACGTAGAACGTAGTTCAAAAATTGATATATGTACAGCCCCTAATGGATGCAAGAGATATGCTTTGGATTTCTGGACTTGATGAAGAAATTCTAATGAGCAACATATTCAAAATACACAAAAATACACAAGTTTCTTCATCTGCTGTAGAGGTTTTGACATCCAATAAAGAGTTTTTCTTGCAAAAAATACATGGAGAGTAAAAAAAAAACTTAACATGTTGTGCAGATTGTGGAATGAAAAATATTGGGCCGATATTCAAAACTGATATTTCAATCTCTCAGTCAAAGGCAAATTTTAGATGTGAAAGAGTCAACACGTTTGGTGGGCTGTGGAATAGAAAGTACGCGACCGATATTCAAAACAGAAATATTAATCTATCGACCAAAGGCTAACTTAGATGTGAAATTTTTCTATGTAAAATCGTTCACATCTTTCAGTCCCAGAAATTAGGAAAATGCTGATAATGGGTTTGCATTGGGAACGAGAATTGAAATTCATAAACTCTATTTCTGAAAGAACGAATTGTACGATACACTCTATTTTTATAAGAATAATGTTTATAAGAATACACTTTTTTATATAAAATGCAGATGACTAATTGATCTTCCATCTCAGCACTTTAAGAAGCAATTAGTTAAGAAGCCCCTCTTGCCCTTTGCTAAAATTAGGTTTGCTGCCCTAATGTGTTTGTTGTTTCCTGGTCAACTTGCCCTTTATGAAAGGTAAACTTTGCCAGAAATGTTTGGGTCAAACCCTCTCGGAGGTCAAGAGTGCTAATGGGTAAACATGCCTAGAATTTAGTGCGAGAAGGAAATATCAAATTTAGGAACGATTTCTTGCATGCTCATCCCGGGGGGAGGGGGGTGCAACCTAAATTTGTACGGGGGTGTGCCCACGACAACAATCTTCTACCCGGCTCCCATACAATACCCGATTCTAGAAGGTGTCGGTCAAAAGTATACTCCAAAATGCAAAACAATTGGACCAAATAAAATTAAATTCTTTTATTCTCATATTCTTTATATGTTCCTGCGAAGGAATAATTTCTATAGTTCTGCGGAGGAGATAGCGAAAGACCGAAAGAAAGAAAATAAAATCGTTTCTTTCTCTCAATCTCTTACGCTAGCTCATCCTTGGTTGTAAATAATGTTTTCCTCTGCAAAAGAACAAAGCTGTGGGAATCAAGGACAACTGCGGCTTCTAACCACCCCAACCTCGTCCCAAGGGCATTTGGTCATATTGGGACAGAGACGTCTCCGTGCCAATATGACAAAAGGCCCTGGGAACGAGGTTGTAACCATCAATGGCTCAACTGCTGCACTATTATGGGACTATTATGGATCCATATTTTCCGCTTCGGTTATTGCCCCAAATATGTCTCGTTAAAAAATTGTAAAAGGGAAAGCGAAATCGTGGTTTTGTAGTTTACTTTCAGATGGATAGACTTATTACAGTTGATGAAATAGACTTGAGGCAAGTCCAGCATGAGGCCAAATTTTATTTTTTGGCAGTCTCAAATGACTGCAAAGGACCATGGGTACAAATGGCTCTTAGAAATGACCAAAATGACCAACGGGTAACATTTGTAGCAGATGAAAAGCAAAATCAAAAATTGGTTATTCCTGAATAATCTGATCCCCCACAATCCAACAAGCTCCGCCTGCTGGTCATATCTCTAATTTTTATAATTATGGGTAATTTTCAATATGCTGATCGACTCCCAAAAGAAGCTTTTTCACTAAATGCTAGTCAAAGCTGTATAAGTGTTGCAATTTATCGGTGAAGTGTCCACTAATTGCTCAGTTAATTTGTTCAATTATTTTAATCGATTTCATGGATACTAGGGTACATATTTTCTGATAGCAACGGAACCTCCCATATTATTCATTGAAAAGTGATAAACTTTAGCCCCCGGGCTTTCGAATTTCATATCTTCTGATTACAAATGCTACATATCGATTCGATAAAAATTATCTTTTGATTTCAACGAGAGGACACTCCTTAGTTTTCCTCAAAACATATAGGAAATATTGAAACTATTATTTGATAAGATTAATAAGAAGATTTGAAGATTCTCCAAGAAAAAAACCATTTATCTTATACACCCAAAGATGTCTCCAGTTGCTATCTTTTCGTTCCACGGGGCAACAATATTTCAAGAGTCCACTAGAATACTCCCGAAATTTATGCAGACAGTTTTCCTTCCAGGATTGCGTCCAAGAAATCTTGTTCGCCGTTTGGATGGCTGCTGCGGAGGAGTGATAATTTCAGTTGTCTCGTTTTGGAAACAGTTGCATGGGACACCTAGACTCATTTACATGTGGTACTTTTTGCCAGAACTGATAACGCTACAACTACAATGCAGCGACAACAACAGCAACAATTCAATTCAACAAGATGAGCGTAACTCGAGGGTCCTTATGGAGTGAGGCTATGGGACACCTTGACGATATCAGTCGAAAGATCGTCAAGAGTAACAGGGACGTAGGAAGCATCTCAAACTTGGAGGGGCACGACATTTCGAGGGCACTTTTTCCATTAAGCTAAAGGGGCATTTCCTGAAAACAAAAAGGGCACTTCTTTGTTTATTTCAAAATCTTGGGGGGGCACGTGCCCCCAGTGCCCCCCCGGTTCCTACGTCTCTGAAGAGTAAACTTTGAAATGAAGGAAAATATTCAAATTCAAGGTCAGAGAAGGGAGTTTTCTCAAGAGAAAAATGTCCACGTCATGGCTACGTCCCTGGTTATCAATGCAAACAACCTCAGCAAACGCTCTCAGCAAACGTCTTCAAGAGAGGCGCCTGTGCCATGCACACCCAAGAACACCTTAATTTCTATGTTTACAAAGTAGAGCCATCGTGTTTTTTATCCTCAAACAAAGTCTCACTTCACCGTTGACCTGAGAAATGGATTTATGGACAGCGTTTTAGAATGGGTCTTCTTTAATAAGCTTACTATGTCACAAAAACGTACACTCCCTTCATACTTCGATCACTTGAACACGATTAGTCCATGAATTTACAACAAGACGGCCAATGATTTGCCTTTTCTTTCCCCGAAAATAATTGCATTTTCGTCTTAGTTTTCTATGCAAAGTACAGGCCGCAGTAAATATTCATTGATGACTATTTGAGCGGTTTTTAACAAAAAAAAATCGAGTTAGGAGAGAGTAAAATTGTGTTAAGATTTTCAAGAATGACAAACTACAATGCTTGCCGAAAGTCCTTGCAACACTTTTAGACCAGTTCTTGATGAACACACATTTTTCCGTATTTTCCGGGATCAGGCCCGTCGGAACGAAATTCATATTGGGGGGGGGGGGGGCTGAAGCTTCATGCGAGCGGAGTGATGATAAATGGGGGTCCGGGGGCTTGCCCTCGGGAAAATTTTTCATGGACACGCCCTTTAGATCGTTGGAAAACGCCCCATTTTTGGAGAATTGGTTATTTAAAAAAGCAAAGGATAAAGTCTGATGGGGGTCTTTCCGAGAAAATTCTGAGAAATGGGACTTCAATTTCAGGAGGATATAGATCATATTTGAATTCCATAATATCAAGGATGATAGCTTGATCAATTCTAATAACTTCCTCGAATATAATTAAGTTTGAATCTTCATTTCCATGAGATGGGCTTTTACACCCTTTTTTACTTACAAAAGTGAGCGAACTGCAGCAAATTATTGGGGGGCTGAAGCCCCCCCCCAGCTCCCCCGGTTCCGACGGGCCTGGGCATAGTGTTAAGTTGACGCACCTCTCCCCGTACACCTGGTACCAAGCCAAAAGTCGACTTAAGAAAAAAGTTTCTTGAACAGGTTTGCTTTCCAGTAATGGAGATACTTTGTTTCAGTACTGAACTACTGAAGGCTATTTAATTTTTAGTGACATAGTGAAAATTTTTAGTGACATAACACGGCCCCCTGTAAAGCAGTCGTTGATTGATGGGGCCACCGTGTATAAATAATTAAAAATGAAATGAAAAGAGTTAAGTTTCTAATTTCAAGAAATACATGCAGCCAGCGAAAAGAGACGTCACAAAACTCTCTTGGTCAAGTAAGAAACATCAATATTGCTCCACGACTTTTGTTCTTTAGGCTGAGAAAAATCTTAGTGAGCAGCCCCGATCGGAAATTCAAATTAAAACATCATGTCATAAGAATTTGTGAAAAATTAACAACAAAAACCAGGTTGTACAACAGAACAGAAGCTACGAATTTTAGCATTTCTTATAAAATGTAATACTCATTTCAGTGTGATTGATTTCGTGCTGTAAATAACATTTTCGGCAGTTTGTGAAATGGTATGAGCACATATTCGTCAAATGTAATGTTTGCAAAATAACGAAAGTTGTTGTTAGTTATTGTGATAAACAAAGTAATCGACCAATACATGGTGCTGCTTGCTAAACAGTTTGCCAAACATGGTGTATGAACGGAGCAGGGTGGAGGTAATCAAAAATAGGACATAGAAGAGACATATACATGCTATTGTTGCTCTAGCAAAACACTACCTAGACTGGCTACAAAATTTCTGTTTGCTCCTTAGAACTGATTTGTCGCTAATACCTTTCATATTACATATATTTATTTCATATCTAATTCTTTAAAGGAGGGTTGCCCCTCGGCAGAAGCTGGCTTTCAAGGGACCCTCCAATTAAAATTCACTGAAACAAAGTAAAAAGCTATTAATTGAATTACACTATAAAACATTATTTACAATATTTAAAACCTATGTACAATAATGTTTAAAATTTAAAATGAAAACGAGAAAAAGATGCCTGTTTCTTAATGGTTGTCTTGAAACTTTTCAGTGAGGCTGCTTGCTTAGAAATTGAGCTGACAATCAGCAACAACAACAACAGTGAAATTGATGGACTAGTGTACCTAGTCTAAACACCCTAAACACCATTCATGCACGTCCCAAAACCATCAAAATAAACAAGTTTCTCGAAAGTGCGAAGAAAGATGACCTATCAAAGGATGAAGTCTTCTACATAGAAACCTTCAGTTATTTGGCCTAAGAAAACTTGCATATGCAGCTCTATAGTTAGCTATTTATCTCCGCCAGCTAACTTTGATGACGGAAAATCTGACAAGCAGAGTGATGCTTAGCGAGAGAGAAGCTGTTCAGAGTTGGTTATTAGCCTAAAAGAGTTCAGGCCTAGGTGATTTCACGCCAAATTTCACAGCCATATAGATTTGCCTCTGCAAGTCAATTGGGAACGTCGTCAATGTACAACAGTCTACTTCACGTGAGCGCGTGATCGTAGCAAAAATTGTCACTGCGCTTTCTGCTCAGAAAAAAGAAGTAAACTTAGGCTTTAATTCTTCAATAGCTGGGATTTTTTATATCTTGTTTAAATTCTTTCCCTTATGGAAGAGATTTTATTGCTTGATCGAAAGCCATCCTCTAATTTCTTCAAAAAAGATCAACTTTCTGTGCAGCTGATTCATCATAGCCTTGAATAAGAAATGACCTGTTTGGAAATCTAATTTCATGGATTAGATATATCCCATTTTGTACCAGACAACTTCAAATTTTCGATCAAATGTCAGTCCTCAAGCATGCAATGAATTTCATTCTTGGTACAACTGCCGGGTGTCCCAAAAATTACTCGCGTTTGAAAAATCACCAGAATTCAATTATCAAAGCTGCCATAAAATCTTCTTGTTGATCTCTATTTTCAATGACCTAAATAAATTCGAAGATGACAAAATGTTTATTTTCATTACTTAAAGGGTATGAAATAACGCATTAAAAATTCCTCATTGTGAGCTATACTCTTTAAGCAACATCGTTAATCTTGCCTAACAGCCATTGTACAGAGATTTTACACATTATCCAACAAGTCTTATATCATATTTTACGTTTCTTTCTGACATTCATGACCAAACTATAACCTTAATATACAAAAAGACATTATTTGGTAATGATCAGTGCTGTTTGCAGTATACGTCAAAACCAGGCAGCCCTAAAAAGAGCTAAATGCACTAAATTCAAAACCAATCACAAGATGAGCTATGCCTGGAGACATAATTTGTCTTTGATCTACTTGGCAGCAAAGAACTTTTGAAGATTGGCCTTATAATAAAATTTGTTGGGGATACGAATCGTCAAAGTTCCAAGCTACGGTTATCCCCCAAAAAGGAAACCTGTGATCATGCGCAGACAGCATATTTTGGTTTGTGAAAAGAATGTGGGCGGAGAATCGAACCACAATCCAAACAAGGATTAGCAAAGAAACAAAGAGATTCTCGCGCATGGTAATAGGTTCCCCAGCTGTTGATGTGCTTAGAACTTTACCAGCATAACAAAAGGCTTAGACAAAAGAGGCAGTCCTCGGTATCCTCAACAAAAATTTTGATGATTCTTGAAGCAGGAATGCCGTTTTGGGACACCCGCTAGCCTTCAGAGTAGCATACGGGTGTCATGGTTTCTACATAAGACCCAGTATCAACTCTTTGAAAAATCATAGCAAAAACTATGAAAAAAATTAGAAACATTAAACCTCCGTTGCCTGACTGAGGGTTTATCTTAATGTTGAGAATTTATTGATAATTTGAATCGTCTTA
The DNA here is from genome assembly GCA_039566865.1 of Aurelia coerulea. NCBI lineage: Eukaryota > Metazoa > Cnidaria > Scyphozoa > Semaeostomeae > Ulmaridae > Aurelia > Aurelia coerulea. The sequence continues at coordinate 6,056,009 of CM076953.1, read as the reverse complement.
TTCTTGAAGGAAGAATTACTGAAGCCAGCTTCTGTGGGCCTTGCCTACAACTTTAAGTGAGTGGTTCACTTTAATCCATTTTTCAACTATCAAATTGGTAAAATAATGGACTTATTAGATAACGAGATAGAAGTTCACTTATTGTAAACATGTTTGTCTGCCCTGCAAAGTTCATTGTTTATAAATTGATCAGACAAAATATAACAGTATCAACATAAATGAACAGTTAAGGAATTTCAGATTTCCAAAGGAAAAACATAGCCCACCTCTGGTAACTAAAACTTGCGTTCGAATCACGAATCTTTAGCGATATTCTATGGGAATTCGATTAAAGAAGGCAATGCATCTTGGTAAAAAATGCCTCGCCTCCATCTTCAGCGCAATCATCTTTTGATACTCTCAAATGAATCAAAAACAGATTTTCTCATGCTCAGAGACGTGGAAAAATATCATAAAAAATCACTTTCTTTTTTTATATCTTGAAGTTGTATTTGCAAATCGTAAGTACCATTCTTGGTGTAGGCCAGATGACCTTGTGTCTTCTTACACCAAGAGCGGTACGGTAGCAATGTATTTCAGTTGATTAGTTTTGCGCAATGACCTGCGTTGAGCGAGGTGTGATGCAAAGCCTCCGGAGCGCACCATGCACTTTGCTGTGGAAACGAGATTTGAGAGGAAAAGAGATGGAAGTTGACATTTCTCGACGAGAGAAGATTTCGTTTTTTGACTTGAAATTTCATCTTAATCTCCCTTATCAACGCAACTTTGATTTATTCCAATATCAAGTATAGTCTCTAAATGATGAATTGTCAAACTTGTGAAGTTCTTTTCAGTGTATCCCGCAAATAAGTACATTAGAAATCCCCCAACTAGCCTAGCCACAGTCCGTTTTGGGTCCATCTCAAATTAGATATCGTCTGCGAAACGCAAAATTCCTTTCCGAAACACTTCTATTGTTGTTATTCGCGGGCATTTGCAGGTGACATCTAATTTGAGACGGACTATGATATAGAACTATGTCAAAATTGATCTCTGAAACAAAAAATTACCCCTCCACGGGTGACTCGTCCAATCAAATCAATCGAGCATATTTGAGAGGCAAAGGATACTCGAGCTAACATTACAATTCATTCATAAAAATGGTCATTTAGATCAAGCTCATTTTTTTTTTATACATAATCAGCTAAAACGTTTACACATTTAAAACTTTGTCACAAGCCATGCAACTACCAAGTACCTTTTCTTTGCAATATTTTTTTCTTCTTTTTCGTAGTTATGTCTAGTTTATATCAATGTATTTTTTAATGTTTTTAAAAGGCCTCAGGGAGCCTAGGGGTTGGTATAGCATTTTGCTCCTCTTGGTATCGTAGTCGTAGTTCTGTAAGTAGGTTAAGTAGTGTAGGTCATATAAATATTAGATGGAATATATAAGAATAAAAACAAAAACAAAAACGCAAAGGACCAACAAGGACAGATTTTGTAACACAATAGCATCAGTTGTTTCTGTTGATACCTGAATTCAAAGCGATTAGCGATCGCAGACAAAGGAAATTCCCTCAACCAGTAATTCAAAACAAACAAAGCCGCCAAAGTTTTTCTGAACCCCAGGTAGCTATCGCGCTCGTTATCCATTCCAGAAATTGTTTTTAAGAGCAAACACGAGCATATGTCGAAAGAAGAAGGATATATCTACACATCTACCACGGGCATTTTATTTCTTTGGTTCAGAAGCTGAGCAGTAAGTATTATAATCGCACCCGAAAAAATAAGAGAGTTGAGTGGCCTCCCAATCGGCTTCTGAACCAACCAAATTAAATGCCAGAGGCAGAGGTGTAGATATACCCTTCTTCTTTCGATCTTTGTTCCAGTTTGCTCTCAAAAACGATTTCTGGAATGCACAACGAGCGAGCTAGCTACCTGGGTTTCAGGGAAACTTTTGCGGCTTTGTTTGTTTTGAATTACTGGCTGAAAGAATTTCCTTTGTCTGCGATCGCTAATCGCTTTGAATTGAGGTGTTGCTTTTGTCTTACAAAATCTGTCCTTGTTCAAAGGATCTGGATCATGGCAACCCCCCCCTTCCATATTTGGGTCATTCTTCTCTTCGATAAAAGACGCAGGTGATGGCTTCCAATAATCATTTTCGTAAAATAGCAATATAGCATGCAATAGAGAGATATTCAATAGAAATATGCTGCAAAAACATGTAATCGAAAATTAAGGCAAAAGGTAAAGCTGCGGAGTGACTAGAAAATTAAAGAAATATCAAATATCACAGCCAATAGAATTAAGAGCTTACAATTTTCGAGCATGTTCATGCAAAATTACTGAACATCAACATTGCACAACAGCAAGACAATTTTACACTCACCTCCAAAAATTGATCTTTGAAGCTATAAATCGTATATATTCCAACAGTCCCTTCTCACATAAGCATTTCATTCAATAACACAAGTAGATTCCAACGGTCCCTTCTCACATAAGCATTAGGATCTAAAATCTAAAAGAGATGTACACTCATTAGTAAAACATATTCTGATCATTAATAATTAACCTCGAAAACATGTGCTGCGAGGATCCTCAAAATACGAACACTACACATGCCCATTCTAATTCATTCATCAGATAAGGGTAATCGGCTGCTCTTTTCAGCGGTTTTCGCGCATTCAAGAGCAAATTGTGCAGATAGCGTTGCCTTTGCCAAGAGAGCAAGCTGGTTTTTACCTTGTAACAAATCTTTTGCGGGAGATCGTAATTGCTTATCAAATACAACGCAAGTGTAGCCAAAATTCTTTCATGATAACTCTGATAAAATATGGGTATGGCTGGAGCATTGTATTTGTCTTTTCACTGTCAGTATCTGACAGGGATGTAGGAAGCATCTCAAACTTGGGGGGCACAACACTCCAGGGGCACTTTTCCATTAAGCTAAAGGGGCATTTCCTGAAAATAAAAAGGGCACTTCTTTGTTTATTTCAAAATCTTGGGGGGGGGGGGGGTACGTGCCCCCAGTGCACCCCCGGTTCCTAGGTATCTGGTATCTGATATAGCTGACAGGGGGCCGAACGGGATGACAGAGGGCAGGGGAACTGAGGAGGCATTATTGAGAAATGGGTGAAAGGGGGCCAAGGGGAGGACATACGTCATGTTCCTCTATGCCCTGGGAGCAAGACTCCCCTTGGGTTATACGTGGGTCTAACACCCAGGGTACCTCCCTCGGAACCCCATCAATTTTTTGAAGAAGGCCACACGAATTCTAGTACATTCAACGAAGTAAACCAAACTTCCTTTGGGTGATGGCAAATGTTTTTTGCCGAAGAAGTGAACAGTTTTTAATAAGGAATTCGCTCTGGTATTTTCGAACTTCAAAACATATAGAACCTTAACTGAAGGTGAAGTTGCGTTTTTCAGCGCCAAGCGCTGGGTTCGCAGAAATAGAGCAGACCTAATCGAGTCCGCGACCCCTTGTTATGACACTCGAGTGGTGGGGTCCTACCGGGTATCGAGCCCACTCCGCCTGACTGTTCTGGCTGCAAAGTCAGAGGATTACACCGCTGCGCCACAACACCAAATAACTTGTTTGGGAGCATGAAGCATCGATACACGAGCTCTCGTAATTTTAGAACCATTGAAATAGATCAAGCAGTATTTGCAATAGTTTATTCTACAGTCCTCCTTAGTCTATGAGGTCTAGCTGAGGTGAAATGGGTTGGGCAAAATATGGCTAGATTTTGCTAAAATCAATACTCACAGTTTCCACTACCCTGGGTGCCAGAGCTAAAAATTTACGGCTGTTTGAACTACCCACCTGGACATTGTAAAAGTTGATTCATTTGTCCAACAGGGTGTCTGTTTTCCAGCAGTCGACAATAACCATTTTACCCCAGCCAACCAACGTTCCCCTGCAGATGCAGACCTTATCAAACCGAATTTCTAGAAAGCTTTACAATATAAAGGTGTTGTTAATTAATTCGCCAACCTGTGAGTGGGTTAACTGATGGAAGATATTTCTTTGAAGCAAGTTTCCAAATTTACTCACATCTTTATTTGCTTTCTGTGATTAGATCCTTCCTAATCATTGACAAATCTTTTCGAGCGATGCTTTAGGCCAGTTGTCCATCATATAAAGGCCAAAAACGAGCAGCTCCTTTCCACGTGTACATTTGCAAGATGTCACAAGATTTTATCGTTTCCAAACGAAAACTTTCAAACATTCCACTTTCCAACACATAAATTGAATCAATAACATTGTGATCTATGTTCAAAAGTATAATTTTAACAATGTTACTGAGTTTTAATACCACGAGAGTTGAAATAATGAAATTCGTAATCTCACGAGGAAAGGCTGACAATAAGTTTCCATTAGAGCATAAAATGAGGATAAGAAGTAAGTGGAGGAATTTTTCAAAAAAAATCACGAGCGGCAAATCACTTCAAAAATCTCGTGCATTTTCCTAAAAAGCTTCAAAGATCCTAAAAATCTTGAAAAATCTTCAAAATCGCAAGAATCTTCACAAAATCCTCGAAATCCAAAAGAAAATCCGAGAAATCTTCAAAAATCTCAAAAATCCTAGTAGTCTCCCCCAACAAATAGTACAAATTCTCATAAATACATTTGAAAATCTGTTGAAAATCTCTAGCCTGCGTCGCAGACCGAATTCCAAAAGGAAAAGGAATTCCTTTTCCTTTTGGAATTCGGTCTGCGACGCAGGCTAGAAAATCTCATGCATCGTTGAAAATCGTCAATAAATCTCGTATGCTATTTTTGGAGTGATGTGCTCTCAGATGACCATTGGCATGCATCATTGATAAGACCATAGATAAGACAAGCACACAACAATTGTCTTCAACTTTAGCTCTCCGCCATTCGGAAAAAGGACGCTAAACTAGAAATCTTATGCCTGTACTGGATGCAACATGCATTGCCCATAGTTGGCCTAGATTAGCTGAAATAGAGCCAGATACGTCCTGAGTCTAAAACATTGAACACAAACACATTCAATATGATGATGATGATGATGATGATGATGATGATGATGATGATGATGATGATGATGATGATGATGATGATGATGATGATGATGATGATGATGATGATGATGATGATGATGATGACACGTCAGGGGTGCACACGACTTTTTTGTGAAATCTACCGAAATGTACAGATGTGAACCCCACCCTCCCCCCGACGCCACATTTTCCATAATCGTCTAGTCTGACTCCATACCAGCGCCATAAAGATGGGGGATTTGCGATAAAGCCACATAACTTTCCAAAACATACATTAATTGCTTTATTTCACGGACTTTTGAACCAAAAATCTATTTTGAAATCGCATTTCAGGCCAAGGCAAAATTGTCGAAATATCGCCTTTTAGCTCGTTAATAAACTCAGTCAGAACAAGCGTGCAAACAATTTATTCTCTTTTACATGAAATCCTGGCAGCGGCGTGGCCAGGGTAAATTAAAGTGGGACGGACTGAAATGAGGGGTCTGGGGCAACATCCATTTCGGGGCCACGCCCTTTACTTAAAATGCTTGCAATGCATGTCCCAATATCATGCTCGTCATTAGCGACAAGGAAACCTGGGTATTTTGGTGACATTTATCCTATATATTGGGGAGCGCGAGAAAAGTTTTTTGAAGAAACATCCTTTACTTTGACTCAAGGCATCCCCTGATTCCATATTTACCAGTACTAAAATGAAGGCTTTGACATTTCTCAGAAAATTCTTAACTTATACCCAGCCATTTTCTGTTGGGTTTTAAAGGAATATCAAAGGCCATCTTTGGACCAAAGTGGGGGGGGGGCAATTGCTCCCACATACCCCTCTGTGACTATGCCATTGAATCCTGGCCTAACTGCTCACAGCTCTAATTTAAAAAAGGATGTTGCATTGAAGCATAGGGCTCAAATCTTTCAAATCTTTAAAAAGGTGGGTGTAAAATTCTATTCCATTTTTCTTTGAATTGAAAGGCTTGAAAGGAACTTATAGTACTTTGCTGTAAATCTGCCGTGGAAATTTTTTGATATCTTGATTTTTTTCAAAATGGCTGCAATGTAATTATTTTTGAAAAAAATTGATGGAAAATTTTGAAAACATGTAAGTCATCGTAAATCCTAAACCAAAGGACGAAAAATCATATAACTTTCAAAAAAACCATAGTTTATGAAGGCCTAAAATATGGTGAAAAGCAGAAATCAGTATCTTTTTTGGTTTAGGATTTAGCCATTTGATGACGTCATGGCCTCAAAATTAATAAATGTAAGAATAAATTTTCACGGAAGATTTACAGCAAAGAGCGCTAAGTTACTTCTAAGCCATTTAATTCCAAGAAAACTGTAGTAGAATTTTACACCGACCTTTTTAAAATTTGAACCCTATGTTTTGCATTGAGACACCCGTTTGCGTTTCAATAGAGTTGTTGATCCCCAGTTCTAACAGTGAAGCTCATTTCTCAGAAAGACAAAAGAAACTGGAAAAAATGTAACTGACTGTTAACGAATAAAATCTACGTCATTCTTGCATAGATTGAACTAAATGAAGGAGGCCTCGTGCATCTCACGTTTAAATGCAACCGTTGGTTAGACCAATTTTTGTGAAATAATACCCTTCACTCCTGGAGGGGGGTGGGGGTTCTTAGTATATTTTGCTGACGGGAGACGGGATGTGGCACTCCTTTCCGTGTATCGTTTTTGTCGCTTTTTTCTAACGCCAGGTATCAAAGTGAGGCAATTTTTTTAAAGCCGGTTGTCAAAAAGTGTCATTGTTTTGTTTTTCGAGGAATTTTTACGTTTTAGGGTATGCTTTTCATCGATTTTTGCTTTTTGGGGTACGATTTTTGCCGATTTTTTCTAAAGCCGGCTATCATTTCAAGGAAAAATTTCTAAAGCCGGATGAAAAATGTTTCTCCTGAAGTGCAGACCCCGCCGTACAATTGTAAGTAAAGTACCCCCCCCCCCCGGGCCTTGACTAGACTGATTTTTAGATAATTTGGCAGTTTCTTGACAAAATTGCAAAGGTTTTGCCGTCTCTGGACCAAAATCGCCAAAACTTGGGGCTCCTAGCTACAAATTAAGATTTGGCTTTTCCTAGACCAAAATTGCCAAACGTATACCCTTGTCTGGATTAAAATTGCCAAAAGACTAGAAGTCTGAGAGTGCATACCCTGGCGTGCTTATCCACAGGAAATTTTTCTATGTAAGAACAACATGGTTGGATCTCAAGTAAAGAGACTAAATAAAGGGAGCATCCTACCTCCCTAGCATACGTAGATATTGCAAAGCTCACACTGTCGATTGGAGCTTGAACCACAATCCAATTCATCGAACCTAGATCTTGTGAGCTGATTGCCACCAGGGTCACATTTTCTGAGGAATACTGCGATCCTCTTTGATCGAAGCAGCGTCGTGAAGTCAAAACGCACAGGGAGACAAGTGCCTCAGGTAATCCTCCTAGGAGGCGATGGGGAGACGTGAGGACAGCGCTTCTAAAATTAGCCTCTGCGGAGGAGATTGTAGTCAGAGCTTCAGCACAAGTCCAAGAGTGGGAGATTGCGGCAGTGACCTGCGTTTGCTTTTTCGTTGTCAGTGAACATGTTTGCAGAAAGCTCTTTCTTTTGCAACTTCGCGTAGACAGTTAAAAACAATAATCCAACCTTTGCGTTGGCAGAAAAACTACTTTTTCCTTACTTTAATAAAAAAAGAGTAGAGCTTTTGATCATGGGTTTAAAGGCAATCTGTCCCCTTCCATGAATGAAAATAAAATCGATAAAGATCTCTATTGTATATTTCAGAAGTTGGTGTTAATTTGCTTTATCCAAAGAAATCAGGGTCATAGAGACTCAGTGATGCATGAATTTAGCTGTAGCGTAAATACGGTAAATAAAGCAGTAACCAAGGTCAGAACAATAGGGGACAGATTGCTTTTAAAGAGAGTCGGAGCATATAAAAATGGCTGTAGCCACTTGCAGTCAAATTCTAGCCTATAAGATGTCAGTATTTTGTAGCTGACGTAGATCAATTACCCAAATTTGGCTCGGCGCGTGTCAAATTTGGTTCGGCACATGTCTTTGCGCGGCTATTTTAATCAAAGGCTTATTATATGCTTAGATTCCCTGTCCTTTCCTTCCTACAGTTATGATTGAACGCAGACACGAAGTCATGCAGAGTTAAGTCATAATTTTTCCACATTTTCAACATTGAGTATCTGTTCAAAACTAATAGGAATCAGTAGAACGCTAGATAAGTCGGAGAAAAGTATTCTAGCAAATGAAAAATTGGACCTGTTTACATATTAAATGTTTGTCAAGCTGAGAATTTAATCTTCAAAATGAAGTAGGAATCGGAACTTGCGCATAATTCTAGGGCTTTACGTCACCGAACTCCGTAGGGAGCCAAACAATAATTTCGATTTGGCGCAAATGTTTTGAGTTATATTATCACTATGATGTTCGTCCAGCATACAATCCTGGCCAAAAGAAGCTGGGACATAGTAAAAAATTTTCATGATGTTTCCTAAAATATCGCAGCGAAAACATACGTTTAGAGCCTCCTGACCCCCTTCCCCTTAATTCAACGTTGAGAAGGTCAAATGGCGTTTGATTCAAGCAACATTGAAACGGGGGGAGCGGGGGGCACGTAATCAAAGACCGAACTAGTGCGATTTTGTGACTTGCCCCAAGTATTTTGGTCAAGATTGTATATGTTCAAATCTTTGAAAAAAATTGGTGTAGGATTCTATGAACAATTTCTTTGAACTGAATGGCTTCAAACCAACGTCAGCTAACTATTTCGCTATGTTTCTACCATTTGATTTTTCTGAAATCCTCAATATATTCAGAATTAGAGTGTTTTTTTTCTTTTGAAGGATTCAAGAACAACTCTCTGATGAGCCATCAAATGGTGTTCAAGGAAAAGCTTTTAGTTTGTCAATGTCTACGACATAGCATCAAGCAAGCTCTGTCACTAATCTGGTTTACGATTTTAGAAATTTTATGACATCGTTACCTTAAATGGGTTGAAATATCAGATACGCGGTAATTTCGAAAAGTATTAGAGATTTCTGACATCTCCAATGGTATAATTATTGATAAGTATCTAAAGATTCTTTCAAGCCATTCAATTAAAAGGAATGGGTTTCACAATGTCACACCCAACTTTTTATACCGATTCAAAGATTTGGAACCTATGGGTTCTCGTCCTAGGCATCACTATTGTTACTACAGTTGTGCATGGGCGATTCTGACACATGAAGGATGTTTTAAATCAATTAGAACGCTATCGGGGTGCGGGGTGAGTGACCGACAGGTGACTGAAGTTAAGCTCGGTCAAGTGAGGTCAAACTCCAGATGGGTGACCTCTCGGAGGCTTGACCTCACAGCTCACCTCGCGGTCCTTCAAAAGGGACGTTGAACTAGGGGTCCAATGCCTCAATGTAGAAATACTACCGGCAAACTCAAAATTAATTGCTGAAAAAAAGCTCACTTTAGTGTTTATTCATGTGTGCTTTGAATTTTCCTCGAACCTTTCGATTCTACTAGGCCCATTTGCAGCATGTTCGTAGTAGTTGTTGTGGCTGTTGATTCATAAAGTCATGGTTCTCAAGCAGGTCTTCTTATAAGCAAGGTGTCCTAATTGATTTAAGACATTCTTCACGTTTCAGAATCGCCCATCAGTCGTGGCCAAAACTAAGACCATATTGCAATGACCCTATTGTTACTAGGTGTGCCTTCTTTCGCCTTGTAGTAAAGTTCCCTAGATCCTCTTACAGGACTGTGAAAATAGATTAGCTGTGTTTACAATACACCATACTCTTAAACACTATCACATCTAAATCATAAGTTATCATTGATTATCATAATAATCAACTGCTAATCGTAGAAGTGTATCAAAAATTATCTTGTTTAATTTTGTACAAAGATACTCAGGCAGTATTCCTCAATGGTACGAAATGGACCTGTATGGAGTTAGCAACGCAATGGCTTGACTTTTTGATAAAAAAAACTATGGTATTTGGGGAAAAATTTAAGTTTGAAATTATAAATGTTCACGAGCTTTGTAAAATTTGGCCTAAAGTTTCCCATGGTTTGCTAAATTTCGTAGAATAGAGAAAACTGAAGAAACATACCTGCATACGTAGGCAGCTGCAATTTTTGAAGAATTTATCGAATTACGTTTGGCAGCTCATAAAAATGAACAGAGACACTGCGCGTAAAATAATTGAGCAGGAAGGATAACAGAGACATTTGGCCAGAAGAATGTGAAAATAGCAGAATTTGAGCGGAGCTCTCAGCAGCACTAACATCCATAGAAGTTAAGATTATGAACTCACCAGCACTAACATTCATAGAAGATAAGATTATGAACACATGTCTTGAACCCTTGTATCATAATCAGAACAACTGTAAGAATAAATGTGCAGCTCGAATCCCAAAAGAGTTAAAACAGAAACAGGAAAAAAGGGTTTTTGGTTTCAAGGTTCCAAGATGTACAACGAAGTTCCAGGCAGCCTTTGCCAATTGGACTCATTCCTTCTTTTTAAAGATAACTGAAACGATTTTATTTGGACAACTGAAAATAAATTATGCTTCTAGAAGTGAACACAATTTAACCTAATTACTGAATTTTTTCGTCAAATTTTATTGTAATATATCGTAGTTTTAGATACAGCGCCCTCATTGATAACAGCACTTAGCGTGTCGAAGAGGTTACCCTGTACAAACATTGTTATTATCATTATTGTTACAATTTGAAACGGTGGCGTCGTGTGAACCCTTCAAAAGCGATGAAAGCCAAGCATTTTTCAACGTTTTTGCAACGATGCTGATGGATTATTTAGGCCTAGATGAATTTCTTTGTCGTCAAGATCCAGCCTCTTCGTCACAGGGATTTCAAAGAGATTGGTACCGTTTAAATTTGTATCATTTTCAAATTGTCCCGGTATCATTTGAACGTAGTCTCGATCACAACATAGCGACCTTAACTCGAAAAGATCCATTGCCTTGGAGAATGCTGCCCCGTAGTCACACATGTCTATTTACCGTCAAGGAAGTAATACACACATCACACGACAATACTTTAGATTTGATACAAAACCCCTAAGCCCAAGATTTGCACATCATAGTAAGGGCTTCCTATGACCCCATTCTATATACAGCCTATTTATGTACGATATTAATGTCCTATATGCAATATGCAATGATGGCCACATCGAGCAAGAGTATAGGTTCCAATCTTTATGAAGGTTGGTGTAAAATTCTAAGACCTATTTCTTTAAATTTCATGGCTTGAAAAAAACTTTTGCTAGTTTGCAACAATTCTACCGTTGACATTTCAGAAAGCTTCAATATTTTCCTAAATTGCAACGTATTGTGCGTTTCAACTCATTCGAGGATGTGACGTCATCAAATTTCTAAATCATAAACCATAAGAGTGACAGACAGACTTTTGCTTGATACCATATTGTAGTCATTCATAAACTATGGTTTTTTTGGAAAATTAAGCTCTGTTTTCTCAAAAAGTTTAGAAGTTACCATGGTTTGAAGCTTAAATTTTTAAAGAGAAAGGTATCCTCGAATTCGGAAAAAACTGAAGATTCAGAAAAGTCCGATGGAAGAACCATAGCAAAATAGCGAAAGTTTCCATTCATTTCAAAGAAATAGGTTACAGAATTGTACACCAGCCTTGTCAAAGATTTGCAACTTATGCTAATTCAAGAATAAAAAGCACTGTAATTTTCGAAATAATAAAGATATCGAAAATTACCGTTGAGTACCTCAAATTCATTCCAAGCGAGTGACTCGAAAGGATAATGTAACAATAACTTACACCAACATTTCTAAACAGTTGACGGCTGTCCCGATATGCTGAAATGCAGCTGGCGATTAACCTAACAAAACAATGAAAGACATACCCGAACTCAGCTCCCAACAGTCATCTATCCCTTTAGTTCTGTTTTGATTGTGCTCTCATTCTGTACACTAGGGACTTAGGCATTGGGACCCCTTGATTCAAAGCATTCGAAAATTAGCAATATGTTAAAGTCAATTATTTATCAACGCTTTTTTAAAGGCCAATTCCGGGTTTGTATAATTTATGGTGGAAAGCAAACTTACCAACTGCTGCCGCGTACTATCAATTTTTTCCCACATTTTGTTGTTCGCAACAGCTGTACATTCGTTAAAAATTCGGAGAATTTAGGCCAAATATCGCTGCAGTTAGCCGCCATCTTTCCCATTAGCACATGATAAAGAGGCATGCAGCGATTAAAAGGCAAGAAAACAATAGGGCTTAAACCATGTGTCGTAACAAATGAATTTGTCAATTAATTAATGACTTGGGATGTCGATGAAATGAATAAATACAAAATGATTGTCATCAGGTTGCCCCATCCTCCGAAAGACATAGCCCTGACGTGCAAAAATAAAAGAACCTAGAGCACTATGAAGTGCAAACCAAGGACTCAAGTCACACAAGAGCCCTAATTATAATGTAGATACATTTACAAATACTCGTATACGAGCTAATTAGTTGCAAAAAATAATTATTAGAGTCCATCAAACGAACTCAAGTATTTTGTTCCCTTTACATTTTTTAGATTTAATAAAAACTCGATTAATGTGTTGTCAAACGAGGGCAAATTTTTTAATATAATAGCAACAATTGCGTTTGACTGACTTCTAAATTCAAAGCGATTAGCGACTGCAGACAAAACAAACAAGGGCGCAAAAGCTTCTCCGAAACCAGTAGGGCAGACTATCACCTTGTGCAAGCGAAAGATGGTCTTTAAGAGACGTTACGTGCTTATAACGAAAGGAGAAGAGCAAATCTAAATTTCTGTCTGGCGGATTTTGTTTGTTTGATTCACAAGCCGAGCAGAAAGGATTTTCGCGTGTTTAGGGCTTACATTAGACTGATGATATGGTCGTAGTTATCGCTATTGAAATACTGCCGGACGCTCCTAACTACGACTCATAATCAAACGCCATTATTTTGAAATGACTATGCCTGCCTCGTTTCGATAAGGGCCTAGGCAGAAAAGCACAAACATTTGTAGTTTTCAAATGAAACACATTGATTTGAAAACTTCACAATGAATCAGTTAATGCTTAGCGAAAGCAGCAAAATAGTACCTACGTACAAGATTTGATATTGTCGCCAACTGTTTTCATGGTATTCTTCATCGTAAGACTTTGTTCTGTCCGGCCAAGCTGCTTGAAACTCTGCTTTGAGCTTCGAGTTTCCGTTGGTCAACATCGATCAATCGAATTAGCAGAAATTCTAATGGCGTTGTATTTGTTGCATACTTTGTACATGACTGTGTATAGCAGCCTCGTTCACAAGGGCGTTCAAAAGTGAAAAAAGTCAGTCCAAAAATATTGCCGTAATAATATGAGTCCCAGTATGAGCGGTCTCGGTCTGGTGTAATAGCCTCGTTTTGAATAGCGATTACTGGGACTCATTGTAGTCAGTCTAGGCTTACATGACACGATTACAACAAGCTCCTGAATCAAATAAACAAATCCACCAAACAGAACTTTAGATTTGCCCTTCTTCTTTCGCTATAAGCATATAACTCTTTCTGCCCTGCCCTGCTAGTTTCGGAGAAACTTTTGCAGCGTTGTTTGTTTTGAATTATTGGTTGAGATAATTTCCTTTGTCTGCAGTCGGTAATCGCTTTGAATTGAGGTATCAATCAAACGCAACTGCTGCCATTGAAATATAAAATCTGCCCTTGTTGTGCTGTCATGAAAAAATATAGCTTTCGGTTTGAACTTTCGTACACCCTTCGGCTTTCTTGACATCAAAGACTAATTCAAAAATGAAGCACTTTCAAAGGTAAAAGCTCTTTTCAATCGATCGTATCCGTTACGAACCGCATTCCTAAATTCATTACCAATTTACCAGGTCCCCCTTTTCCCATCATGGTCATTCCTATTCATGTGAGAACCCAATCTCTTATTATTTGAAATTCTAAGCATGTAAAACTACAACACTTTTTCTTTCCCAAAAAATTATTCCATACACACTTCGATATTCTTAACCTTAAAATGTTAAAATGTCTATCAAGCCTAGAGGGGGGAGGGTTAAAAGAGAGGTGGGCTGTTTATGGTACTCTAATCTCAAGCCATGAATAGCTGCTTGCCGACCAAATCAAAGATCGATCACCAATTGAAGACTATCTTACTGTAACTGTATGTGGGAATAACGCATGCCACAATCTGGCTATTTTCAACAACTTCAGTTACTGAATATCTATGTTCGTATCCATCAAAAGGGCCGCTCGTTAAAAAATCATATGTGCATGAATTATACAAAATAATCGGACAAATAAACAAACCTTAGGTTGAAAAAAGCTACGGTATAGCAGACCAAAGCATCCGCAATACATTTTCATCTAAGTTGTAAACAAGGCAATAGTCTAAGACAGTTCTATTCAACTTGAAAAATTTCTGTAGGCAAGGCCTTGGTACTTCGTTTGATGTTGAAAACAAACCCAGGTAGGCTAAGACATCTGTACTTCGCTTTAAGTTGAAAACAAGGTCATATGTTAAGGCAATTCTACTTATGTTGAAAACACTGCTGTAGGTCAAGGCTTCGCTCCTTCGTTTGAAGTTGAAAACACCCAAGAAGGCCAATGCCTCGTTACCCTGTGTTAACTTGAAAAGAAAATACAGGTAGGCTAAGGAATTGGTATTTCGTTTTAAGTTGTCAACAAGAGACGGCAAGCTGAGACACTTCTATTCACGCTGAAAACAAACTGCTGTAGGAAGGCCCTTCGCTACTTCATTTGCAGATGAAAACAAACCACGATATGCTAAGGCCAATTCCATTAGTTAAAAAGGAACATAGTGGAGGCCTCGCTTCAAGTTGAAAACAAACCACGATATGCTAAGGCCAATTCCATTAAGTTAAAAAGGAACATAGCGGAGGCCTCGTTTCAAGTTGTAAACAAGCCACGGTGTGCAAGGGCCTCGGCTGCTGTTAATGGCCTAGCATCATGACTCAAACGCCTTATAACAGGTTGTCTTTGCACTGTTTGTGTTGTGGTAGCACTTGAGAAAATAGGGGGGCTCTCAGGGCGGGGAAGAATAGTGTTTTGTAACCTTTTAAGTTTTGCTTCCAAACCTTGACTGCTCGATGACGATGACGACGACGACGACGACGATGATGATGATGATGATGTCGTTTTGGTTTCTTTTTTTGTTTCTTGTTCGTCAACATCAGGAACAACTTGGACTTCCGAGGCCATAGCAGCTGATGAAAACCTGAACAATGAAACAGAAGAATCAAACATCTTTGAGAAAGTGTTCGACATCTTCATTATTTTCAAAATCACGCAGCATTATGGTAGAAAATATCAAGAAAACCATAGAATAGCGTCGCCCATTATGGCCGGCGGTCCTGCGGCCTTAATGCGCGACGCTTGAAGAAAACGACGCTTTTACCCCCTTCTTTAAAATCTCCTAAAATCAGTATAAAGAGTTTACGTAAAAAGTCAATACTCTGTATTATTTTTCTCCATTAGTTGGTGATATAACCTGGTCATTTAGTTTTTTGATCAATTGCTCTTTTAGGATCTAACTCAGAACTTCGCGACGGCATGGCCATAATGGGCGACACTACTAGGATTGCAATACACTGGGTGACAAAAAAAAAGTGAACCGAGAAAACCTTTTACTCGTGAAAGAGACTTTCAACAAAATCAAAATCCATCCCTGTCATTAGTTGCAATTTTCAACGACATGGCAAATTGCTGAAAATAAGGATTTAGTGAAACAAGACATATGTAAAACTAAAACCCGTCAAAATTCATCAAAACATGGGATCGATTTGACCAGTTAGAGCCAATAACGAATACGTTTTGCATTAGTCAGCATAGGTTCCAAATCTTTAACTCGGCGTAAAAAGATGGGTGTAAAATTTAATTACCTATTTCTTCTGATTAAGTAGCTTGAAAGAAACTTTAGATCTTTTTCTATGATTCTATCGTTGGACTTTTCAGAAGTTTTTTGAATATTTTTCAAAATTACAGCGTATCTTACGTTTCAACTCATTTAAGGATGTGACGTCATCAAATTATTCTAAATCATAAACCAGAAGCGTGACAGACGTTTGCTTGAAACCATATTGTAGACATCCATAAACTGTGGTTTTCTTGTAAATTATTTCATGTTGTGTAAAACAGTTTAGAAATTACGATGGTCTTAAGTTTTTTTGAAAATTTTACTTGAATTCTTGAAAAAGAAGAAAAACACTCTAATTCTGAAAATATTGAAGACTTCAGAAAAGTCCAACGGTAGAATTATAGAGAAATAGCTAAAGTTTCTTTAAAGTGATTCAAATCAAAGAAATAGGTCACTGAATTTCACGCCAGCCTTTTTAAAGATTTGGAACCAATGCCGGATTAGTCTAGCTTGCGAATTTGCATATCAGATCGAAATTCCCACTGCATGCAAATAAATCTCAATGACGAAACAAACTTTCTGTGGAGAAAATTCTAATACCACACCACATGGGGATTGTTTGGATGTATTCAATCTGAGTTGCATATTCCCAGGGTGATATGATAATTGTGTCGTTGTACTGCAGCTGATCAAATCAGCTGATCAAAATCGGTCCCTGTTTGTTGACGAATTTCGACAGGCTTCAGAAAAATGAATTTCAGAAAGAAATGGGAGACGTTCTGAAGGACGTAGAGGCTATTTTTCCTAAATTATGCCCTGCGTACTTAAGCATCTCTGTTTCAGTTTGATGAAAAATATGCTCTTCTAGCAGAGGCAGCAAAGTTGATTTTGGATTGTCGTTATTAAGTTAATGTTGGTCCCCCAGTTGGCTGTTGAAGTTTGAGTTTCCTCCTCTGCTGTTTGTAAGCTTAGAATTGGTTATTAGGTACATCATAACTTTGCCAAAACAAATAATAGGGCTGAACATCTTTGGTGAAGGTTCGAAAACCGCATAAGAAAGGCACTCTTCAAATAAGAACCTTCATACCTTGAAATTAGGCAGCCCTGGCTCTCAAAAAAGTAGGTTCTTTACATGCGGGGATTTACCGTACTCCATAGAGAAATTAAAAACCTACCACATATTCATGGTTCTTTCCAGCGTAATCAAAATCTCACTTGCAGTTATGCGTTTTCGTGGACTAAGGACAAGGAGGCCTTTGATCAAACTTGCCGTTTCTTCTGTCACTCGACCGTCGCTGTAATGAAACGTAAATGAAAAATATGAAAATGATATGTTGTTTCCACACGAACCGAAAAGCAATGAAAGTACGAAGGGTTTAGCCAGGAGAAGGAAAATATCATTTTCTGAATAAAAAATACGAAAAGCTTGCGATGGAAAAATAAAAACGTTGACAATAAATCCTCAACCAGAAATATTTTCAAAGGCATTCACAGTTCAAGCTTTTTCGGAAAAGATTTGAGACTGAAATGGTGCAGCACTTGCAAAGAGTTCATAAAAAAATTTCATAACAGCATCGATTTTAGCAGGATTTTAGACGATCCTGAACATCTCGAAGTGGCCAAGTGACATATTACTGAAGATGAGCAAACCACCTCTGCTGGTACCATATCCCAACGATTTTAAGCTTTTCTCAAAGCATGCATAATAAAGCAATGGTGAGTTCTGTCTCTGGGGCAAGGAACTTTCGCGGGAAAAAAATTTCGTGAATAGACCTTTTAGTTATTCTACAAAAGAGCCTGGATCGAGCGTTATTTTTATACGCGAGGCTTGATAGAGTGGTGTTAAGAGCTTCTATCACTTATGTGCAAATTCGAAAATTCTACAAAGTGCACTTAGTAGAATTTTCGAATATGCACAATATTGATAGAAGCTCTAACGCCACTCTATCGAACCTCGTGTATAAAAATAACGCTCGATCCAGGCTCTTTTGTAGAATAGCTAAAAGGTCTATTAGGGCTCTTATCAAATTTTGTTATGACTCAAATGTTCGTCAACTCTTCAATGAATCTTTCGAATTTTCCATACCTATGCTCAAAAGGGCTGTTGTCAAACAAGGTCATATCAAGACATACAGGGTGTGCCAAAAAAATTTTCGATGTTTGATTAATTATTAAAAAATAACGAAATACTGAACTGGCTCCATGGTAAAATAAGCATACTGCTGAGATTTCAAATTAATTTTAGACACCAGAAAATAGCAAATCGGCTAAATATTCACGGAGTTATGAGCTTTTGAAGTTCAAGTTTGTGCGGAAGCTGAAACTAGACGCCCCTAAATTGCATATTTTGTGAAAGTAGATTTTCGTTTATTCAAAGCAAATCAAATGGAATTTAGAAAGCACTGTCGATAAATTAGCTTTCTCTAACATTGAATCAAGGTTATTGATGCTTGGAGGAATCCTGTTGAGCACAATTTGGAATGGCCCCGTCTCTCATCGGTTAAGTTTTCATTCCATGTTTTTGGATACTTGCATCCTTAAGTAAATTTCGGCAACGATTACAAGAATTAAATCATTTTTGAAGTCCTATTTGGTTGCTCTGATATCAACGAGAGTTAAAACATTTGACAGTCTTCTTTTACCTCGATTTTGGAACGTCTTTTTGAAAAACTAGTCAGTTAGGGGCGTCTGGTTTTAGCTTTTGCATAAACTTGAACTTAGCTTGTAACTCCGTTAATTCTTAGTGGATTCGCAAGATTCTGGCGTCAAAAATTGCTTTAAAATCTTAGGAACAGGGTTATCGAACAAGGAGCCTGTACATTTTATCGTTAATTTTTAATATTTAATCAAACGTCGAACAATTTTTCTGGGACACCCTGTACAAAAAATGGTAAGAGAAATATCAATAGCTCGTTATATGAACATTTGATTGTATATTCTAGTAAGTTTCTCTGTAATAAACTTTTGTGAATTTCACATTACAGGAAGATTTGAGGAATAAACTGTCGCAAATTTTAGCCAAAAACACGAAAGTTTCTTCCCGCGAAAATTTTCCTTCATTTTCATTTTTAAAAAGACCACGGTTGGGGTTGCTTGGGGCCAGCTAATTTTTTTTTTTATTCAAATGCTGGGGGCCGTGGTCCCAGGTTAATATGCTGAAAAAGGCCATGATATACAACAAAAGCATGCCAATGTCTGTGTTATCAAAAACTCACCTGGGTATCTTGAAATCTGCAGCTTTGATCTTTCTGAACAGTTCATGTGGGACACTGTCATAGAATGGGAATTGTCCATACAACATAGTAAACAGTACAACTCCAAGAGCCCACATATCACTTGCCTTGCCAGAATATGGAGCACCTACAATGCAATATTTGAGTTGCTCAAAAAAGGTACCGGGTGAGTCAGAAAAAAGGATCCCGCTTGGGAGGCCAGTGCTCTATGAATATAAAAGCAATAATATTGAAAACTGTCTCATTTTATTGCCAATATGTTCAATTAGGTTCAGTAATTTACCCGGCCTTAATCCGACATTCCTTCCCGTGGATATGGATGATTTCCCGCAGAAAACCCCCTCCAAAAACCTGCAAAAACGAATGAAAACAATGAGCACATTCTCCTTCCTAAAATTGATGACACTCAAATAAATTCATGTATTTTGTCCTCTTGGGAGAATGGAATCCCCTTGAAAAGGTCATCAATACCAGGGGGAGGACTTGTTCATCCTCCCAAATGGATAGCACGTGCTAAAGCGTCCACAAGTCATTGCTGTAAGGCCATTGTAAGGCAGAAATGTAAGGGAAATTTGTTCATGAATTTGGGCACGTTTTTAAGGTTTTTTGAACAGGCTTTCTCGAGAAAATCCCTCATAATTTCAGAATGGAGTGACCGATTTCAGTCAGGCAAATTTTATAGTAGATTTGAACATTTCTACCATTAAACTATATATTTACCGATATCATTGTCTTGATATCCAGGGAGCCGTGACCTTTCAAACGGGGATTCTTCTTTCTGACTCACCCGGTATGTGACTGACGAGAGAACTATTTCATCTCAAACTTGGTCCCAGCCAGGCCCGTTGGAACGAAATTCAAATTGGGGGGGGGGGGGCTGAAACTTCATGCCAGCTGAGCGATGGAAAGTGGGGGTCCAGGGGCTTGCCCCCAGGAAAATGTTCCATGGCCATGCCCTTTAGATCGTTGGAAAACGCCCCATTTTTGGAGAATTGGCCATTCAAAAAAACAAAAGATCAATTCTGATGGGGGTCTTTCCGGGAAAATTTTGAAAAATAGGACTTCAATTTCACGAGGGTATAGATTATTATTTGGATCGTTGAATTCAAAGATGATAGCTTGATAAATTCTAATAACTTCCTTGAATATAGATAAGTTTGAATCTTCCTTTCCACAAGATGGGCTTTCACAGCCTTTTTTACTTGCAAAAATGAACCAACTTCAGCAAATTATTGGGGGGGGGGGCGCTGAAGCCCCCAGCGCCCCACTTCCGACGCGCCTGCCAGCAAATCATAACATAAAATTGTTAGGAAAGGAGAATGCAGTGAGTTTGAAATTACAGCCAATCAAAGAGCCAACTAACATTTTACATTTGGTAAAGCACAAAAGGGCAAAAATGCAACGTATTCTTCTTGTTGGCAAATTATGTTGTGCTTGGATATGAATGAATGAATGACTGTGTCAATGAACGAATGAATAAATGAACAAATAATTGGACAAATGAACAAATATAGCAGAAATCTTAAAAAGCGCTCAGAAGGATATAGGAGGGGGGCTTTGGGGTTTCACGGGTTGCGGGTTTGACCAATTTTAGCCCTCGGGTTTCGGGTTTTACGCCCGGGGGGGGGGGGTACTTCACATATTTTGGGTACGGGGACGTGCCATCGGGAAGGGTATCGATTTTCGCGATTCTGGTATAAGGAACGGTATCGATTCTCACGATTTTGGTATAAGGAACGGTATTGATTTTCGCGATTTTGGTATACTTTTTCGGAAAATTGGTATAAAGTCGGGTATACTTTTTCGCAAAATTGGTATAAAGTCGGGTATACTTTTTCGCAAAATTGGTATAAGGAACGGGTATGTTTTTGAAGCTTCGATGGCACGTCCCCGACCAAAACCTGGTCAAGTACCCCCCCGGGGTTTTACGTCTAAATCGTGCAGGTTTTCGGGTTTTGAGATGCGCCACGGGTTGCGGGTTTGGCCAATTTTGATGCTCGGGTTTCGGGACTTCTTTCAAAAATTCCAATGTTTTCGGGTTTTCGAAGTCATAAATTCCCTTTTAGTTAGCTGAGATCGAAAAACCAGCTTCCGAATGCTTGAAACGATGCACAGAGTGTCACTGAGAATGAAAATGTCGGAAATAGTCGAAGATTATTACCGAAAATTGAAATTTTGCGTTCCGAAGTGCAATTTCGGGTTTCGAATTTTTTGCTTGCAGGTTTTCGGGTTTTTGCTAATTTTGGTCCGGGTTTGCGGGTTCTAGTACCCCCCAAAGGCCCCCCACATATAGCAAGGATACATTAAAGAAAGGAGTTGCAGTAGGTTAATAGTAATGAAGACAATATTGAGTAGTTAAGGGAGTTGCATTACAAAATTGCTGCACTGTTGAAAAGTAAAACAGTAAAGATTCTAGACCTTTGCATAGCTTCCACCTTTTCCCACTACTTATTTATCAAAACGTCATCCATTCTGAACAAAATATTGTAGGTACTATAGAAAGATGTTCAGAAGGAAAAATTGAGTGGAAGCTGTGTGGCCCCCAGTACTTTAGGAAACCTTCTGGTGATCTTGAAGTATGTCTTATTGAATTTTAGATATCTCAAATAGTGTGGTCAAAATATGACTCAAGAAAAACAAAGTGTACTCAATTACCACTGAGAACATCAGGGCTGATATAAGCAGGGCTTCCACGTTGATCTCTCAGTAAATCATCATCTCTGATCAGGTGTTTGCCAAGGCAAAAGTTTGTAATTGTTATCTTTTTTGTCCTAAAAAATGAGAAAAATTAATATCAGTTATTCAAAAACACAAGGCTAACGGGGATATGTGTAGTGACCTTTTCCTAACCTTTGAAGAAAATTACAAGGCTAGCAGTAAGTTTCCAAGTTACAATCAGAGTCTAAAACAAGGTTTCCACAAGCAGCTTTTCTAGGCTAGAACAAGGTTACAAGGCTATAACTACTGTACAAGGCTTATACAGTACATGGCTATTACCCGGCCTTGTATTTTCGTACATGAGCCAGTGCAGGGACCGCGCAGCTATTAGGCTAGGGGGGGCTAAAGCCCCCCCACCCCATTTTTTTCAGAGATTTCAATTTTTTCATTCAAATAAATCAATGGTAACGAAGAAAAACCACTCATACACAAATTTATGTGTCAACCAGGCAACCGTGGTATATTTAGTATAACGTAAAACATGATATGCTGCATCTGCTGAGAGATCTTTGTCAATGGCTAGACGCCTCAAAACCTGGCTTCGTTTAAACATGAAGCAAGCAAGATTCAACCGAGTTAGCGATATCGAACTTTCATAAACAACGAGTAGACACGATGTCCCTCTTGTCCCTCTTGAAAATTGCTAACGATTTCGTTAAAAATGACTAAGCATCGCAACTTTGGAAAGTTTGCTCTGACAGATTTTAAGTAGTAATTTTTTTTTTCAGAAGAAACTTTCGCTGGATGTCTCTTTTCATAATAATTAAATCATTTCTGAACCGAACTATATATAAATATGGACATAAAGAGGCAAGTCTTCTTTGAAAGGGGCATTTTCCGACGTTGTGAAGGGCGTGGTGTCAAAAAATTTTCCACCCCCATTACGGCTCGCTTCGCTTGCCGCTCAGCCCCCCCACTTTGAAACCGCTGCGCGGTCCCTGAGCCAGTGTAAAGCATTGCCTCAAACCCAAAATGGCATGCTAGACAGGGAGGCTTGCCTTCTTCTCCTGGGTCTCTCTGCAATTCGCAATTCATTATATAGTTTGAGCCCAAACTTCATCCACCTACTGTATTTATTTGTGAGGCAGGTTATAAGATATCTTTTTGGGGGTTTACCTATTTTGGTTGCTGTAGCCAAAAGAGCTACAAAGACTGAATAGATGACTGCCCCTTTAAGTTCACATCAGTAAACAAATTTTGTAATCAAAACATTCCTTGAGGTGCTTTTATTTACTACAATCAAATTTGAATTACCTTCTGTTTAGGACAATGTTCCCAAGCTTGAGGTCTCTATGTACAATATTTTTCTGAAAGAAAATTAGTATAAAAGGAGATTATGCACAAGAAATTATGTTGGTAGAATAAATGATACAGATCAAGGAGAGCAAGAGAGTATCATGGAAGTTTGCTTTCTTCAAGGAGTGTCTGCAGCTGTTGTCCTGAATTTTCAGTGTCACTTGAACATATTTTTGTGAGGCGTTCAAAACAGTTGGGGGGGGGGGTGGTTCGAGGACATGTGATTAATACAGGTAGGAGACTTGTATACCTAGAGCATGTTGTCACTTTGCGGTTGGAAAAGTGTTTTCTGGTCTTCATCAGCAAGGGACAATGAGTCCTCCAAACATTGGATGACATTTTTATGAGAATGAACAATTGTTAAGGACTTTCCATGAAAAAGTGACAATCTCCATGGCAGATGAGGTATTTTTTAGTTATTTGCCCCCCTTTGCTTGCGTGCAAAGAAAATGCGGCACTTGCACACCCAATGAAGCAATCGGGTATTCAAGATGTACAATGGATAAACAATCCAGTGAAACAGTGAGATATAGTGGCCTCTGCCCCCAGGGGGGGATAACATGTTCAGGGTATAGGTATGTGCCGCCTATATGTAGGTGGGTTTTCGAGCCCAAATTTCCTAAACCAGAAGAGTCCTTTCTCAGCAGATTTTCCATAAATATGGGTGGGGTTTCGCTGAAATTCGCACAAATAATTTAAAATAGGCAGTTTTATGCCAAAATTCATCACAAAAATGGGTACCAATTCAAGTTTCGGTAATTAGAAGTGGTTACCTTTCTTAAAAACCAGGCAGCAGACCCCCATCCATCCACAAGTCATTCCCCCCCAGCCTCGCTCTCCTAATTTCTACTCGGGCTTGCTCAACATCCTCATCATGGTGATCTTTGCCGAAGAGTAGAATTTAATTCATTAATTCATTCTGATATGCAAGTTTTTAGGGAGATGGAAATATAATTTTCAACTTTACAGGCTGTGCTCACCTTATGCAAACTTTCGACAACCTTCACAATATCATGAAAGATAACAACTGCTTCCCTTTCTGATAACTTTTTCTCTCTGATGACATAATGTTGTAGATTGATAAGGTCTGCTGTGGAGTTGCCATAATCATGAGCACTCAAACAATCCAAAACCAGACATAATCTCCTGCGAATTCTTGGCATTGTTATGACAGACTGTTGGTCGTCTTTAGTCCTGGGTGCTTCCTGTTCATTGTCATCTAAGATTTCGTCTTGGAACATTCCATGATGATGAACAACTCCACCTTGATCATGCAAAAGCGACAACAACGAATACTCCGTGTGAAGTAACATCTTCCCCTGTTTACCATCTTGTGTCTCTTTGCCTGGTTCTTCTAATGTTAATAGCTTTATCGAATAAAAATCATTTGTATCTTCTTTCCGTGCAAGGCATTGAACGATACTTCGCACTGGCGAATTTCCAAGTCTTGGACCCAGCAAAAAGGGGCCAGCACGCTTGATTGACGATGTGTGTCCGCATTTCCGACATTTCTTAGCATCGATATCTGAATTTATTTTACTGAAGCTGCTAAGTCTTCGTTTGATGCCATTTCCAGAACCATTTAGCATTATATGGCCATTAGGAAGGGGAGCATTATGATGAGAAGAGTTGAGATTCATGGTAGACCGCTCTTGCTGCCTGTCGGCCTAACAAATAAATCATTCATTGCAAGTCTTTCCTCCATGCAACACACCAAAATATCGTTTGGTTAATTCGCAGTCTTGTACATTCCAATAGATCCATCAGATTCTGTTCTTCAAAATCTTTAATGTGATTATAAACCGGTAACAAAGTTGCAAATCGCAGACCTCACATTATCAACAAAACGACCTCACAACAAATGAAGCCTTTGTGATGTTGTCACCGAGGACTGCTGCCTCGTTTCCAATCCAATCCACAGGGTGTCAGGTGTCAGAGAGTGTCATTTCTTTCGAAATATATCGACACACATGTGAGACTTAGACTGATGATATGGTCGTAGTTATCGCTATTGAAATACTGCCGGACGCTCCTAACTACGACTCATAATCAAACGCCATTATTTTGAAATGAGTATGACTGCCTCGTTTCGATACGGGCCTAGTCAGAAAAGCACAAACATTTGTAGTTTTCAAATGAAACACATTGATTTGAAAACTTCACAATAAATCAGTTAATGCTTAGCGAAAGCAGCAAAATAGTACCTGCATACAAGATTTGATATTGTCGCCAACTGTTTTCATGGCATTCTTCACCGTAAGACTTTGTTCTGTCCGGCCAAGCTGCTTGAAACTCTGCTTTGAGCTTCGAGTTTCCGTTGGTCAACATCAATCAATCGAATTTGCAGAAATTCTAATGGCGTTGTATTTGTTGCATACTTTGTACATGACCGTGTATAGCAGCCTCGTTCACAAGGGCGTTCAAAAGTGAAAAAAGTCAGTCCAAAAATATTGCCGTAATAATATGAGTCCCAGTATGAGCGGTCTCGGTCTGGTGTAATAGCCTCGTTTTGAATAGCGATTACTGGGACTCATTGTAATCAGTCTATGTGAGACTGTGCAGTGAGAAAGTTTGTGAGATAAATATCAAAACGTTATGGTATCCATCTCAGCAATCTCATTGATTTTCTCATGTCGGTGAGAAAAATGTTGTGTGTTCTCGTCAGTGAGATTGGACATCATCTCACCTCATTGAAAAGTTAATGAGAATAATGCTCTCTCCCTGATAAGATCCTTTCCGGGTGCACGATTACCCTGTTGCTAGTGGCCCCCCCAATAGGTTTTTTTGTGAAGCTGGATTTGATCATTTTTGGACCGTGAAAACGTGAATTGGCAAATTTTGTGACGTGATTTCGTGAATTGAGGTTCGGCCGTGAACGTGAAAACTCACTTTTGTGGACGTGAATTCGTGAATTGATGATGTCCATGGGGGAATTCGTGAAAGCTCTCACATTTACCAGAGTTACATGTTTGCTACCCTGTTATCGAGGCATCCTTTGCAGAATGATTAGTTTAAAAAGCTTGACCAGGCCGAGAAACCCCCTTGTCTGCAGTCCTTAATTGCTTTATACTGGACTGTCGATTGTTGTCGATAACATATGCTATTGTTAGACATTCTGCCCTTGATGGTTTTAGATGTGTCAAGACAGGCCAGTCTAACACAAATATCTTGAAAAGCAGGCAGGGTAAAAGTTTCATCGTAGTTGCAGCTGCCAATGAGGGAGGTAGCCTCACTCCATAAGGACCACTAATCACTGATAAGGACCCTCAAGTTACGCTCATCTCATGAGTTGAATTGTTGTTTTTGTTGACCGAAGCGCCATCATCAAGTCAAAGCGCAAAGGGAAACAAGAAACTCCATGTAATAAGTCTAGCAATAAGGCAAAGAAAACGACAATATAACGTTATTCTTCGTGATTATTGAAAGCTAAAAAGTTTTCATACACTACTAAAGAAGCATTTATGAACATTTTGCCAGGCAGAAAAAAGAATTTGGTTTGGTGTTTTGACTGACGTAGACATGTGTTCCCATTTGCGGGGTTTACAGTCTAACATTGAACGTCGCACAAATACCGAAGCATGCCCTAGGTAATTGGTTCCATTTCATTTCATACATTTATCTACGGAGAGGGTACCAACAAGATAAGTTCCTTCATTATCTTTTAAAGATTATAACCATTGGCTCTCTAACCTAAGGCTACCGCAGTTAAAGCCCAGAGATCTTCGATTTTTTCTCCTTTACTTCCTTTCAGAGGCTCTTTGCAGACAAAACAGATCCCAAGGCAGGGCCCTGCTGATTTTTCTTACGAATCAACGTTCAATGAATGCAATAGTTGTTCTTTCTCGTAGGTTAACTCTGAAAATCTTGCTTGGAGTGCTCTTTCTCTTTCAGTCTGTCGATCTACATCTTCTCGTATTGCCTAAAAATAAGAAAGGGAATGTTTAAGACAGCTACCGGTTGCGTAAAAAGGTTAAAACGTTTGCCAAAATGTAGTTTGTTAGTTAGTTTATTAGTTAGTATGTGGCTTGTTAGTTACAGAATGTAGTTTGTTAGTTAGTTTGAAGGTGTTGTGGCGCAGTGGTGTAATCCTCTGACATTGCAGCCAGAACAGTCTGGTGGACCGGGTTCGATCCCAGGTAGAGCCCCATCACTTCAGCGTCATGACAAGGGGTCGCGGGCTCTATTAGGCCTATTCTACTTCTGCGGTCCCAGCGCTTGGCGCTAAAAACCGCAACTTCACCTTCAGTTAATCATCAAACTCCTTAAATTAATTATCACTGTGTGGGTAAGGTGTCAACTTAGATAGTGAAATTTAGTGAGTTAAAATCAGTCAAATCTATCTTGAGTCGTTTTGATGCCTCAGCCGTGCCCCTTACTAAAAGTCTTGGTTTTGGTTCCGAGACCAAAATCATGGTATTTAAGGCATTAAATGGTCTTGTTCCTCAATACTTGACCGAAATTTTTCTCGAGAAACTCGCAGGGCTCCCTTCACTCCCTCCGAAATACTTCTGCTGACCTAAAGTTGTCATTAACGAAAAGTGGAAATGGTCAGAGACGTTTTTCACACAGAGGAGTAAAATACTGGAACAGCCTTTTAGCTGAATCCAAACAAGCCGTAAAACTCAATAGTTTTAAAACAACTATTTAGAAAATGGCATCGTTTCTTTTTTGCATATCATTTTCTTCTGCAAACTAGAGCAATTTTGTAGAGTTAACCTTGCTTACAAGGCCTACACATGATCAACTTATTGCAAGGAACTGATTGATATTTGGAAGGGGTAGGATAATTCAAGGCAACATGACAAATTCAAAGAGTTCTACAGTTTTGTAAGAGATTGACAAAAGCTTGAAATACTTACACCAATACGCCTTGGCATTGATTTCAATTCTTGATCTTTAAGCATCTCAAAAGTATGAGATTCCACGTGCGTATGTTGTACTTGTTCGGTTATATCGCTGAGCTTCTTTGTAAGACCAACTGCTCGAGTCTGCGAAGAAAATAAATAATCTTTATTTATAATATGCTGCGCAGGATTGGCATCAAATCTAATAAAAGGTGATAAGATAAATGGTCATTGCGTCTTCCTTTTGATTTAAAGGTGCTGTACAACCCGTCCTCTCTGCGTGGCGCTGCGTGTCAAATCATCGAATGTGTTTAGGCTAAACGCAACGACGCAAATGGCGATTTTGCACAGAGAATAGTAATCCAAAGTATCTGCGACAATGTCCGTAATCAAAGCTTTGTTGGAGGATTTGTTTTATTTTTCTAACGCCGATTATTTGAAAGTTTTAATGGATATCAAAAGTTCCATCACATTGGATGGACACAGACAAGAAAACACTGCAATGAAACTTAAGTAGAAGCTGCGATGAAACTGGCGGCCATTAAAAACCCAAGGTCACATGCGCAGGTTGTCCCTTACTTTCCGATTGTTTACAAAAATCTCGTACAGCCCTTTTAATGATTCAACATTCTAGTTTGAAGATTTTTAAAATTATTTTTAGAAAAAAAACAGCGTCATCTTTGTTTCAGCCAAGTTGCATAGACTAACAATGTTTTGGCGTTTCGTTACTCAAAATATGTTCCTGATTATACCCATTGTCGGGCAACGATGGATTTAATATTACAACTGCTAGAAGCCATGTCAAACAGCGGTCAGCGAAAGTTTCTTTTCAATATTTCATTTGGGCTTGTATTGATTAAATTACATTAAATTGCTCAGGCTTTTTTACTAGCAGGGTTCAAAAATTTTATGGTTTATCAAAATTTTCTTGAATTCTTGAAAATTTCTGAAGAGTCCAACAGTAGAATTATAGCAAAGTAGCTAAAGTTTCCCCCAAGCCATTAAGTTCATAGAAATAGGTCAGAGAATTTTACACCAATCTTTTTAAAGATTTGGAACATATTCTGTAGGCGATAATGTTATAACTGACCCAGTGGCGTAACGGAGCAGCTCGGGGCCCTTAGTAATTTAGCTATGCAGGGGCCCCCTGACGAGGCATATAAATCAACAAAAGTTTGCCAAATTTCCAAAATTAAAACGGAGTTTTTATCGGCAAAATCAAGGCGAGCCCAGCACATCATCAGCGGGTTTATGCAGGTTTATGGAAGTTTTATATCTGAAGGCACGTTGGCACAAGAAACATATCGGAGATGGTGGCCAAATTGAATGCGAGCGAAGTGAGCCAAATTTGGGGTCTAGGGTACCCCCTTCGGGAGATTTTTTTGAACCACGCTCTTTAGATTGTCGGAAAACGCACTTTTCGTAGAACATTCGTCATCGAATGGAGAAAGAAAAGGATTGTGATCGACGATATGCTTCCCAACGAAATATTTGAAAACTGAGCTCAAGTATCGTACAGGAAATGGATTTTTGTCAAGTCATCTTCTAAAACGTCCATGTTCCCTTGAAGATAACAAAACATTTTTTTACGAGTTTGCAATTTACAGCATTTCTTTATATGCTAAACTTGCGTTCAATTCCATTCACAACGGCGTTCAATTCATTAGAAGTCAACAAGCAGTTTCTCCAAAGTTACATTAGTACGTTACTGAAGATCACAAGGGGCCCCTTTGGGGCCCCTAAAGCTCGGGGGCCCTTAGGAGTTGCTCTAACCTCAACTACCGTGCGTTACGCCACTGAACTGACCGAAAAAATCTGGTTGGAGATACTTGATCTAATTCTAAATTGTCATGATATGAGATTTTTCACAGAGATTAACGTAGATCGGTTTCAATTGTATATCCCTAAAATAACTATGTGGCTGATTTTGGGTGATACTTCCCTTGGATTCAATTTGCCATGGTTGATGAGGAATTTCATGTGGCAGTCTTATGTGTTTAGAACTTCTCGTTATGATTAAATTCTGACAGATTAGTATGGTTAAAACCAAAATCTGAAGAGAAGGATCTTGATTTAGTAAACCATATTATGGTCTGGTGTGAATGCGAATAGATGGAATGTGTGGTTCAGGGGTTGAAGGCACACAATGGTGACGAATGAATGAATGAACAAACGAATGAATGAATGAATAGATGAACGAACGAGCAAAGAAATGAATAAATGAACGAATAAGTGAATTAATGAATAAACGAACAAACAAACAAATGAATCAACAAACGAATGAATGAATAAATGAACCAATGAACAAATAAATAAACAAATAAATGAATGAATAAATGAACAAACATACGAACAAACAAATAAATTAACGAACGAATGAATAATAAATAAATAAATGAATATATAAATGAATAAATGAACAAATAAATGAACAAAGATATGAAAAAATAAATAAATGAATGTTCATTGCTTATTACAATCGAAAAGCTACCTGATAGCCACCAAGAAGAATTTTCAGTTTTTTCTCGATCTTGGCAGCTTTCTTGGCATCTTCGGTCATATGTCCTCTGTTTATCTAAAATTAGAATAAAAATAGTTGAGATCATCATTCAACTAAGAGAAAAATACACAGCTGCACACAGCAATACACAGCAAAGTTGGTCCGCCCCTTCGACGTTGACTTTCACCCAAACAGATTGACTTTCAACAAAAAGGACAGATGTTTCTTCACACTAAGCTGAGAAGCTCATCTACAATTAAAGAATACATTCATATCTTTACAAGAAAATTGGCTCTGAACTTTGTAGTACGGTTTCTTGCGTTTGGGCCCAATTCTTACACCAAAATGTTCTTGTATCGTTCCTTATATTCTCATGAAATTAAAATCACTGAGGATCGTTCTTTTCATCCAGAATTGCAAGAATGAGTTTTCTCGTGAACATTTTCTTATAGCGTACACACTTTAGCTACGCTACGAAAGAGTCTGGATCGAGCGCCATTCTGAGAGCATCTGATTCGAAAGCTTCGATTGAGCACATTCAGAGATCATTGTTGTGCAAATTCAAAGATTTGACAGATTTCTGCTGCATGCATAAAAATACCGCTCGATTGAGCTTGTTTTCTGGAATAACTGAATGCTGGAATAGCTATTGTGTAGCAAAGGGGAATTCTATAAAACAAACGATTTGACAGCCTCAAGAATAGATTTCACACCTTCAACACAGCCAACAATGGTTTATTTTCATGTATATTTTGATTTGATTGATTGAGTGATTTGATTTGATTGCACGCAGAGGTGTGAAATTTATTGTTCAGAGGTAAATCGCTTTGTCTTTTCAGAAACATGAATCGTTTGTTTTACAGAATTTGCTTTTGCTCTACAGGGTGTCCAAAAAAGGGCTCAACCTTTGATTAAATATTAAAAAATAACGATATAAGTGTGGGGCTGCATGATGAGATAACCCGATTTCGGAGATGTTTAATCAATTTTAGACACAAGAATCTTCCAAATCCGCTGAACATTCACAGAGTTACAAGCTTTGGAAGTTCACACTTGTGCGAAAGCTGAAATCAGGGGCCTCTAAATGAAAAACATTTTTGGCAAAAGTAGCATGGGCTGTTGTACGCCCCGTCCCCAACGAATGAGGAAATAAGATCTGGAAATGTAAACCACGAAAGAGAAACCGAGACAGAAACCCAGATAGAGTCAGAGGAACAAGCAGACACACCCGAAGCATCCCAAAGCAATGCAACAGAGGGTCAAGAAAACTGCAAAGCCCAAGAAACATACAAACCCACAAAAACCAGGAACGGACGCATTATAAATGGCCCGGACTACTATCAATATATGATGCAAACA
This sequence comes from Aurelia coerulea, assembly GCA_039566865.1. Lineage (NCBI taxonomy): Eukaryota > Metazoa > Cnidaria > Scyphozoa > Semaeostomeae > Ulmaridae > Aurelia > Aurelia coerulea. The sequence continues at coordinate 6,024,154 of CM076953.1, read as the reverse complement.
GAGCTAACATTTTAAGGTTTTAAATTAAGCTTTATTTTCTTTCGTTTTGTTGCTGTTAGAGAGTTAAAGAACCCTTTGGTGTTTTTCTGCTTTATTGAGAAGGGAAGATGTGACGTTGAAAGATTTTCGAAAACGCAATTTTAAGCCTATTATGGATGCTTGGAGGAAATATTTGAAAATGATTCAGTCTGCCATCGATTATATATTCAATTAATGTTGTTTGGATACATGCATTCTTAATAAAATGTTCACATGGCTATTAGAATTAAATTACCTTTGAAGTCCTATTTGGTTTGCTATGATATGAATGAAAGATACCACACTAGATAACCTCTCTTTACCTCGATTTTGGAGCTTTTTGCATTGCATGTCATGCAGGGGTCTCTGGTTTCAGCCGTCACATAAATCTATAAGGAATTTTCAATGGATTCGTAAAATTCTGGTGTCTAAAATTAGTTCAAAAATCTTAGGAACAGGGTTATCTTCCCATGAGCCTGTTCATGCTATCAATATTTTTCAATATTTAAACAAACGTCGAATAATTCCTTTGGGACACTCTGTATTGTCTCTTTAGGAAGAGTTCTGCAAAGGGTTAGGGTATACGCATGGAACAGCGTGAGTTTCTGGTAAAGGTGAAACAATTGTTAAACATCCATTGATAAACAGTCGTGAGGGATCCGATAATAAAAATTTCAGACTTACATCCAGGCGTTTTTCAACTGACTCTAACCTGTCCTTTCTACTTGCCAAAGCTGATCTTGTGTATCTCTGCTGTGATGGCACAAATAATAGCTGAAACAAAAGGATTGAAACTCAAATTGCGCAACGAGATCTTTCATATTTAGTACGAAAAGAAGGAACTTGCAAAGCTTTTTAATTGAATATGTTTCAGGAAAATGCTTAAGTTAGTGGTTTCATAAACGCTTCTTGTTGCAAAAGCGGTCATAAATGTTTCTAAGATGCACATCGTTCAAGAATAACAATACAACTTCAGGGACAGTGCAAAGTTTATTTTATAACATGGCCGGTGCAAAACGTAATGGGGCAACTACTTTTTTTAGCTTGTCCAGAACTGGGTCAACACTTTTTACAAAGCAAATATGAACGGGGCAATATCTTTAATATAAGCTCAAGATGAAGTTTGAAATATGAAATGGCTAATTTTGAGGCCCAAATTGTGGATCATGCAAGTTGAGAGATGCTTGGAAGGATGTGTATGAACATGACGCAAAATGTCCTTGTCAGTTACTTGCAAGAACGATTCATCAGTCATTTCTCTTCATCTTCAAAGTCGATTTCTTCGTTTACAAAGTCTCGTAAAGGCAAGGATTGATTATGTTATGGTCTTTGGCTAATTCATCGGTGGTACGATACAACATTTGTTGTTCATGAATACGGGGCAGATACATTTTTTTTAAGGAAAGGGTGACGGGGCAGTTGGTTTTTTTTTTTGGCAATAATTTCATACAGGGCGAGCAGATTTTTTTGCAAGAATTTTTGTTCTCCACCGGCCATGTAATATAATAAATTTTGCCCTGTCCCTCATTGCAAAAAAGTTTGCAAATTGCAGCAAATTATGGTTCCCCCGTGATTCGAGAGATGATGACTTGAATAATTTTTGCACAGGGATCGTTACTAACAATCGATCACAAGCCAACCAGCCCGGCTAGCTCAGTCGGTAGAGCATGAGACTCTTAATCTCAGGGTCGTGGGTTCGAGCCCCACGTTGGGCGCTTATTTTTGCTTCCATTCCTTCGTTTTTTTCAGATGTTCACTTTCATGACAGTTTAACGAATTAATTTTCGACAGCACTTTTCCATTCTTTATCTACAATAATATCCAGTAAGTTTTTGCTGAAAAAATGTATTTTAAACATTTTTCGACGATTTTTTAGGCTTAACTTGAAGTAGTATGGGCTATCGCTTCTTTTTGCTCAAAATCGTTGAGAAATGCCTCCAAATACGAAATAAATATAAAGATGGGCTCCAGAAACAATAGAAAATTCTATCACCGCTTTCTTAATTCTTTTCCCCATTTTCGTTTACTTGGCATTATTTTCAGGCCGTTATTTAATTTTAACACCACACTCCATCAATTTTAAATCAGACTGCTAAGTTTCTCAAAATAAAATCTTTCAAAGAGGGGGGCTGATCCCTTTCCTGGCATGTCCAACAAAATGAGAAACTCTTTGGGATGCTCACTTCTAAAAAATCTTTCAAAATCTACACCAAGATAGAACATAATAAATGCGACGTAGTTTAGGATAAACTAAGGAAGGATTAAAGCATCAGAGGTCTGAATATCTAAAGCATGAAATATCAATTTGTGTCTGTATGTATCTTATTGCGGTGTTTCTACGACCTTCAAATTATAACAATAAGAATGTTCTTAACAATCATAAAGTTTTAAACATACTTTTTGAAAAAACGAGATACGTCAGTCATGCGATTCTCTGTGATGAAAAAACAGTCAATTGCTGAAAAATGAGACACAAATATGCGAGCTGAGGCTGAGCAATATTCTTACAATATTCTTAGAATTTGGATGAATCTGAGCCTGAATATTCTTATAAACAATATTCTTATAAAAAAAAGAGTGTAATGGCAATCCGCACATTCAGATTTGATCGATTCTTATACGAGTGGACTTACTGCAGCTTGTGGTTTTTACAAAGTTTCTCTCAATAAAAGAAATTCAGGACCGCTTGCTACTTATTTCGTGTTGTCTGAGAATTGTTACATTAGATTTTTCACAGAAATCAAGTTTCTTGTTGCAGCGAGAATTATTAGAAAGGGGAGTGTATGGTGCTTAGTAATACCGGGTGAATCAGAAAAAAGAATCCCCGCTTGGAATGCCACTGCTTCATGAATATCAAAGCAATAATATTGAAAACTGTCTTGTTTTATTGCCAATATGTTCAATTAGGTTCAGTAATTTACCCGGCCTTAATCCGACATTCCTTCCCGTTGATATGGGTGACTTGCTGCAGAAAGGCCCTTCCAAAAACCTGCAAAAACGAATGAAAACAATGAGCAGATCTTCCTTCATAATATTGATGACACTCACATAAATTCATGTATTTTGTCCTCTTGGGAGAATGGAATCCCCCTGAATGGCTCATCGATACCATGGGGAGAGGACTTGTTCATCCTCCCAAGAGCATAGCACGTGCTAAAGCGTCCACAAGTCATTGCTGCAAGGCCATTGTAAGGCAGAAATGTTAGGGAAATTTGTTCATGATTTTGGGCACGTTTTAAAGGCTTTTTGAAGAGGCTTTCTGGAGAAAATCCGTCATAACTTCAGAATGGAGTAGCCGATTTCAGTCAGGTAAATTTTATAGTAGATTTAAGCATTTCTACCATTAAACTATATATTTGCCGATATCATTGTCTTGATATCCTGGGAGCCGTTACGTTTCAAACGGGGATTCTTTTTTCTGACTCACCCGGTAGCATTTCAAAAATGTGAAAATATCATCTATCGCCACTGACTTACCTGCCCGTAACATTCTTCCCAAACTTTCGTATAAACATCAAGATTAATATCCCCATGACCCATTATCTTTTTAACTACTTCAATTTCTTCCTTCATCAATTTCTTCGCATTTGCAAGTTCTTCATCCGTGAATTTCTCAAGTGGATCAGCTTTCAATGCGTTTCGATTTGCACTGATGATGCTCTGTACTGGTCCTCTTGTTTTCTTTGAACTCAATAAACTTTGCTGAGTGACATTTGGATGTGTTACAACATCATTTCGAACCATCTTTAACATTTCCTCTTTGATCATCTCTTCTGCCTGAAAGTTAAAATTTAACAATTCAAATTCAATTTCTTCGGGTGTACCAATACGGAAAACGGTAAACTTGGTAGGTTCAGAAAGCCTTCGAAAGGTTGCAAAGGCAGAAAATAAACCTACCGTTTAAAAACATGTTTCCGTCTCTGAAAAGTCTAAAAGTTCGTGCGCAGCACAAAATATCTATCACAAGGCCTTGGAGCAGTGCGAGGATGGCGAATAACTCCACCTAATGTATCTTTTATTTCACTTTTTATTCGTTCATCCATTTGGGTGTCGCAGCTTTATGTATTAGTGTTCAAACAAAGCTATGGACCCTTTTATTTCTTAAAAAAAGAGGTTTGGATCGAACGTCCAAATCTGGTAAATTTTGTTAAAAGAAATGGAAACACGCCCCCCCCCCCCCCCCGTTGTTGATAGATACCTGAAATCTACGGCAAGAAGCTATTTGCCTTCTGGCCTTATTTCTCATTATTTTCATTTGTCGCTAGCTAATTTTGTTGTGTAACAGCGAGAGTATTACTTTTTTTTTAATAAAGCATCTAGGCCAAGAAGGCCTCTGACCTACAAGGGTTTCATTTTGCGACTTTGCAACTCGAAGTTTGTGTTTTCAACCGTCGTTATTCAAATGTAAGAAAAGTCAGCTAAAAATGAGTGAAAATAACGAGAAACAAAGCAAAAGACGACTAACACTTGCCTGTGTTTAAACTAAATCATGGCTAACTCACTTTACGCAAAGAAAGTCATAACAAACTCTCTGAAAAGTTTTGAGATCCGAAGCAACTTATGCCAAAGCTAGCAGTGCATCCACTGAGAACGGGGGTCGTGCTTTCATTTTTCTTCCCAAACGCTATCAGATTTGGACGCTCGATCCAAAGCTCTTTTTAAGGAGTAAAAAGGTCTATTTAAAAGAACAGATAAAACACATACCACTTGATAGGCATTGAGATCAGGGTACATATCACGTGGTCGTAGAACAGTTGCATTCGCATCTGAAGGTCTTGGCATATCCTTTTGGACAGCTTGTGATTGACGCTTGAATTCTGCTAACTCTGAAAAGAATAAAAAAAATTATTTAGCCATGGAAAAACATTTGATTGCTTTTAGGCTACCTTATTTCCTCCATGAAACTGTCCACTTTTTTCCTTAAAAAGTGGCTGGGTCACGTAAGTAAACAAACTTCTTTCAAAGCGACGATTTTGCAGTTTTTTTAGCAGACAGATTTCTATTATTTTTCTCAAAATGAAAATGAAGATAATATGTTGAAGGCGGTTTTTTTTAATTTCGCGGAGAAACATACGAAGCATTCGATTCTTATGTTGTAAGATTACGGAGATATTGGCGGATTTTTAGGAGTAACTTTATTGTGAATTCACCCCATCCACCAAAATCTGTGCAGAACACAATGCACACATGCTAAAAACAATATAGATTATAGTGACAACAGGTTTGTTTACGGTTATGTGACGCAGCCTCTTCAAGTAAATATTCCCAAAAGCTACAAACTTTCAGTGAAGCTTTGTACATATCATCCCTTGCTTTCTCTTAGGCAAACATTTGAATCCTATTATTTCTTCCCAAATTATAATGAAAATATAAATGTTTCGGTCATAAAAATGAAGGGAAATTTGTAAAAATTACTAGGCAGCTGGATACGAAGCATCGATGCTCACAGGAGGGGTTGTATATGGAGCGAATCTATCATTAAATCGAAGCATCATTCGAACTTCACAAAAATTGATCGCCTTGCCCATTAACTCAACCTTGATTGATATTAACTTATAGTCTATCTCGAATTAGATGTCACCTGCAAATGCCAGCGAATAACATCGATAGAAGTCTACTGCAAAGGAATTTTGGGTTATCACGAGACTCAGGTGACATCTGATTCGAGACGCACTTGAATCCTAATGATGATCTGTTGAAACCTTCTACTCTTACAAATTTTAACTCGTTCAAAATATGTAAAAATATCTAATTACTTTAAAATATTTTGTCGCATTCTACGTAAACTTTAAACCAGGGCTCAAAAATAAATTTTCCTTCCTGGTAGCAAGCTAAGTAAGTACCTTTGATTCTTCTTATGTACTTTCTTCTTTCCCAATACACTGCCCAACTCTATCCCACTTCTTTTCTCTCCTTTCTTCCCTTCCTGCTTCCTTCCCTTCCTTCCTTCCTTCCTTCCTTCCTTCCTTCCTTCCTTCCTTCCTTCCTTCCTTCCTTCCTTCCTTCCTTCCTTCCTTCCTTCCTTCCTTCCTTCCTTCCCTCCCTTCCCTTCCCTTCCCTTCCCTTCAGTTCTTTTTCTTTTCCCCTTCTTCCTTCCCGGGACATTTTCAGCATTTCAGCTTCCTTCCTAATAGCACCGCTACCACTCTACTTTGTTTTTTAGCCCTGCTTTAAACTACTCTTTTAATCAATTATTGGTCTAAGCCTAAACATATGTATATATCAAAATCTATCCATCGCTGGCATTCTTTTGCACATTTCTTAAAAATAAACATCTCTGCCGAAAAATTCATTCAATAAGCTCTTACCTTCTTCCCTTCGAACAGTGTCATTCCGTGCATCAACATCGGATGCATCTTCGACAAATGTGCTACTTTCAGATGGTTCTTCGTCCTTATCCGCGTTCTACGTTGAGAAAAATATCTCTAGATTAATGATAGAAATATACACCGGGTCGGGTGTCCCAAAATGTTTTTTCCCGATTTGAGCAGCTATTTTAGTAAAACCCTAAACACTCATATTTGTCTGCTTTGTCCGTAAAAAGCACGATTTTGCTTCTTGTTTGAAGAAAATTAACACTTCCTAAGACAAATTCCTGTGGTCCGCATATTGCTGAGTTTCAACACCAATTCATGAAATTGACAAGCGTTTGAATGCTCTTTACGCACACGATGTAAAACATGGAAGGAAAGGAACATATCTTTATCGCTAGATATTTCTCTTTTTCAGGGGTTCCTCGAGATGAATATTTTCAGAAAATCCATATTTGTAAGATCTTTAGTCAACGAAAAAAGTCAGCAAAATTGTATGGATCCGTTAGCCTTTAAATAAGACCCCGTTTACACGAGTACGGTTCCACAAAAGTTCGGTTCCAAAAAGATTCACTTTGGCTTTCCGTTCACACGAGACCTGCCTAACCGTACTCAAAAAGTTCACCTAGCCGTACTTTTTTGAGTTCACCTAGGAAAGCGAACTTTTTTGGAACCGAACTCATTTGGTCCCGTGTAAACACTCGAAAGTGGATTTTTCTGAGTACGGTACCACAACGAGGCAATTTCTCTTCAAAAAGAGGCAGAAAGAACATTGCAGCCAAATAATTTTTGTTTATGCTGTGGTGGTGTTTGAAAATGGAGAACTTTGATTTCGCTATCACTTTAATTTCAATTCTGAGTTCGCTGGTTGCAACGGTGAACTTCGGTTATCTTCTGTCAACATATCTAACGAATGTTCATCGAGCCAGAAGAAACAGGTTGGTAGCCTTGGCTGAACAAAGTTCAAGGAGACTGTTTATTTTGAAATCAAGATGTTCAAGGAAGCGAAAGGAAAGACGATTTTGGCAAAGGCCTGGTCGAACCAGTGTTTGGTGGTTAAACTTTGTGCGACAAGTAGTCATTCCGGAAGAATGGAGGGAAAATTTTAGGATGTCCAGGGACAATTTCTTGAACCTATGTGACCAACTGAGACCTTTCCTGCAGAGACAACGGACAAATATGCGTATTCCAATATCTGTCGAGAAACAAGTGGCTGTTTTTTTGTATTACGTTTCAGATGAGGGGAGGTATAGAAAAGTTGCAAATTCATTTGGCATTTCAAGAGCTGCTGTTTCCAATATCGTAAAGAGAGTTTCAATGATCATAACTGTTCACCTTGGTCCTATCTATATCAAACTCCCAAAGACCAAAGAAGAAGTAGAAACTTCAGCAACAAAATTTTATGAGAGACATGGATTTCCTCAATGTATAGGTGCAATAGATGGCACTCATGTATTTATTAGAAGGCCAAGTGACAGCCCAACTGATTTTCTTAATCGAAAGAACCGTTACTCGTTCAATGTGCAAGCAGTGTGCGATTACAGGTACTGCTTCACTGATGTTGTAGTAAAATGGCCTGGTAGTGTACACGATGCTAGAATTTTTGCTAACTCTGCCATTAACAAACATCTAAGAGAAGGAGAAATACCAAGGTGCATGAAAGTTATTGTTGAAGATGAGGATCCAGTTCCTATTTGTATACTTGGTGACCCAGCTTATCCCCTATTACCATTCCTTATGAAGGAGTTTCCAGGTGGTGGTAACACTGCAGCAGAGCAGTTGTTTGGTTATAGATTATCATCTGCTAGAATGGTAATTGAATGTTCCTTTGGAAGGCTAAAAGCAAGGTTTGGATGTCTCAAACGTGAAATGGATGTTGCACCAGGAATACTTCCCTATCTTATTTATTCTTGCTTTGTTTTGCACAACTATTGTGAAATTCACAGTGAGAGAGTTGGAAATGAGGAAATGCAGAGTGCAATAAAGTATGATGGAGAATTTCAACCTCCAACTTTAGGGAACAGATATTCACTTGGTAATGGTGATGAAGCCAGTGGAAAGAGAATACGAAATATCTTCCTGAAGTACTTCGACTGAGATGAAAGACATTCCTCACAACGTAAACAATTTTATAACTCGTTTTGTTATTGGTCTTTTTGGTAGATATACAAACAACGAACATGGGATGTTTAATTTCAATGGCAAGACTAACACTAATACTGGGTGTTCAAAATGTGTCCCACAGTTTATGAAGCTCAGTGGAGCCTGAGTATTGGAAGTTTGAAAGGCAACAGCTATGAGATCTCAGTTTCAGTGCCATTGAATTGCAACAGTTTTGTAGGATGCATTACATATTTTTTATAAGAAACTGCCCATAAGAAACTGAACTCTCAGATCGCCAAAAAATAAGAAACTCCAGTTCTGGGAAAATATAATTTAAGAAACTATTTATTTTGATAAAGGAAATCCTTGAAATATTTCTACTTTACTTTCACTTGTTTCTCATATCATATTACTCATAGGTACTTGAGTAATGTCTAAACATTGGAAAGGCTTAAAAAATCTTGTTTTGAAATGTTCATGGGGGCACAGGTAGTGAACAAAAATATTGTCATGGAACCTCTGAAAAAACCCGTAAGAAACTCTGAGCACTGAAAATCTGATGATTTTAAGAAACTTTCAGTACAGGGCAAAATCTTTAGTTTCCTATGAAAAAAATACATGTGGAGAGCATTCTAATGTACTCCCTAATTTGAGAACTTTCTCCAAAACACTGCTTTGTATGCCCCTACAGAAACAATTTGAGAAATGTTAGCATTTCAAGTGGCTTTTCATCAGAACTAGCCTAGCCAGCAATGAAAACCCAGACAGGTTTCAACCTCAAACAGAAAAACAAGGCTTCAAGTTCAAACATTTACTTTTCAAAATACATCATTCATTTTTTCACATGAATGTATTGGGGATGGAGATTCTTTTAGACATCCAGCATTTTTTGTATTATATTTTGTTAAAAGTTATCATCATCTAGGTATGATTTGTAAAAATTGTTCTGGCTGTTGTTGCAATTTACTTGTAGGTTGTCTCCACTGCGTGGTTGACTATTGTCATTAACGTGCTGACCGCTGAAAGACTGCTGGCCCATGAATCTCGTTGGACTTTGAAAGTATGGTTGGGGTTGGTGCATTTGCTGCTGCATCAATCCTTGTAGCATGGCAAAGCCATTTCCAATTGCAGATGTGAGGGCACCCATTGTCTCATTGAATGTTTTCATTTGCTGTTCATGCCTTTTCTCCGAGTCTTCAATGCTTTCAACAATTCTTTTCTTGACAGCAATCTCTTGCTTTGCAGCATCTAACAGCTGAGCTTCGGTGGACATTCTTTTAGTCAATTTTGCATCTTTCTTTTCTTTCAGATGATTCAGAAGATTTCTTCTGCAAGCTCCCATATCCTTTATCTTTGGTACCCCACCAACAGTTTCCTCGTCCTCTTCCTTTTCCTTCTCTGAGTCACTGTTTACGACTGAGCTTGAATCTCCCCAAATACTTTGTGATGAAACATCAGTGTTTTCCAGCGAGTCGGTTTCGATGCCAGTTTCGATGCTGTCAACTGCTGGAGAACCAGCCCAAATATCGTAGCATTCATCGTACAGATGAGAGATGACACGGCCTCCACCACTTCGACGACCGCTGTCAACAGCTTTACGAAAGCTTGTTTTTATCCTCTTGATTTTCGCACAGACCCTTTCCTTTGTTATTATCGACTTATCGTCGCTTTTTGGGAACTCCTCAATACTGGCTCCACTTTCTTTCGTTGGGTAACTGGAACGAAATCTGGTCGTTATGTCTTCGTACCTGTTTTTGATAGTCTCCCAGTCAAGGCCTAAATTTGCCTTCAAAGCCTTGTAATCACTTACAATCCGGACTAGCAATGCCGTCTCCTCATCAGTCCACACGTACGACTTCTCCTTCTCTGCCTGTCCTGTCTTCTTTTCTCCTCTTTTGCTGCTGCAAGCGCTCTGCACTGCTGAAGTAGACATTTTGAAGTAGACGAGACGTTAGCACTCCAAAATGGCGGTAAGAACTGAGAACACACGAGTAAATTTGGCGCGCTTTCCTTTGTCTTCGCTCGCTAGCGCCTACGCGTTACCTCGCAGCTACAGCGTTATCACGCATGCACCTCAACAGTCTGCATCAAACTGGGCCTCGTGTAAACGGAACACCTAAGTGGACTAATTTGGAACCAGTCTCGTGTGAACGCGAAAGGTGTACTCAAACTGAACTTTTGTGGAACCGTACTTTTGTGGAACCGTACTCGTGTATAAGAGATCGCCGTTTAAATCGCTCGAGACGAGACAATGGTCGTTTTTCTGGAACTGTTCAAACAGGGAAAATCTTTTGGGATACCCATTACTGGGCGTGGGTGTCCAAGAAAAACTGTTATAAGTCTGAAAAATATCGAAATTTGAGGTAAGTTCAAGCATCTAAATCTTTCTTTCAGCTGGTTTGATAAGACTAAGTTCAAAGGGCTTTTGCAAGGTTACAAGCTTACATTTGCAAATAGCAAAAGAATATGAAAATAGCGTATTCAAATCGATGTCCCACACGTGCTGTCAACAATTGATAGCCAAAGAAACAATGCAGTGTCTGAGTGTTTTCTTTGTTCTATTTATAGAGAAGCCTAAATACCATTATACACTCCATATACCATAGCTTTGTCCAGGTAAGTTGACGAGGATCGAACGTGTTCCAATTTCTCTTTGACATTTTCTCACTACCAGATTGGTCAAAAAAGAGGTTAAACGTTTACAAGCCTATAGTTTGCTAGATATGCATCAGATTCCCTGAAAGTGATTCGTACTATCAAGCAGAGCTAACATGTGAAATTAGTAGTTGCTTAAAATCGTTCAATTTTTTCTTGATTTACATGCGATTTGATGAAACCTGATCGGCTATCTCTTTGCCAAGGCAATCAGCTGTAAATAGCCTTAAATAACGAATTCATCATATTAAACCCATAAACGCAACAAAAACACCAAAATCAGTAGAAAGAAGACTGTTAACTCCTGTAAAACAAACAACAGGTTTATTTTGGTTGTTGTTTCTTTTACAGGAGTTAACAGTCTTCTTTCTACTGATTACGGTGTTTTTGTTACATTTATGGGTTTAATATGATGAGTACGTTATTTAAGGCTATTTTAAATCAATCAGTTGTGTAGATACAGAGCCAACTCTATCTGCATTAGCCATTTTCAGGTAGACTACAGTACTGAAATTAACTTTCAGTTAGTTTCAAGAGAACTATAACCCCTCTCTTAAGATATCAAGCAACTGAAACAATATATCTAAGGAATAATATCAAATATCTTACATCTAAAAGAACAATCTCGTATTCTGCTGCTTTCGGGAGTCCTGCCAATCCAGCTTTCAAGCTTGCTTTTTGCTCCTCCTGCAGAAATAGAATTTCAGATGGGGGAATCATACAAGTAACATGATAGCGAAATACTAGAGCAGATCTTAAAATGCGTGAAATCCCAAAGGAAAATCGCGAAATTGCTTGGAACGGTCCATAATATAATAACTGGAATTAAAATGAAATAATATTGATTAGCAAGCCATATTTTCCTACCTGTTGCATACACCTATGGATATATTTGTGTGTAGTGGCCCATCGTTCAGTTTGCTCATATAATTTTTCTTTGCTATTTTATATTTCTGTTCATTTATTTGTTAATTAATTCATTTTCCTTTTCCTTCTTCGCGTAAAGTATACTTGTTTTCCACTTGAGATCTTCTCACTACTCATGCATACCCATAGTTTAGCCAAACTTCCACACAAATTTATCCTACACAGTCAATTCCCATAGAGTTCTAATCTTTTTCACCACCTCTATGGCATATGATGAATGGGTGTTCATGGGTGGTGGGTTGATCTCGGTCAGTGTGATAACTTATGGGTATTACTGATTAATATGTAGATGTAGATGTAGACTTCATTTGGCAAACATCTTCCGATATATTTCATTCAAGATTTCAAAATGCATGATTTTTCATTTGTTTGGATTTGATTTTTAAAGCTACATTCATGATAGGGCTTAAACAAGTACAGATGGTTTTGTCAGGGCTTTTGTAAATTTATCAATCAGTTTAGCAAGTAACAAAACACTGCGTTGAATTTTGAGGAAATTTTTCCATATTTTAAGAAAAAAAACAGTAAATTAATGCAAAAGAGGAATTTCTTGAAGGATAAAACGGCATGTAAAGTTTTGCCACAAGACGTGAAATTCAGCATTTAATACAGAAGCAGAAACGTTGCAAGAATTTAGTATTTGTTTTAACCTACGCTCGAGTTCAAAATAGACTCGGGATAAACAGGATTGGTGAAAAGTTACCAAAATCCTGATAAATGTGGGGCCTGGAATAAACGGGGTGGGTGGATAATTCCTGCATTTTAATAAAAGGGGATCTAAAGAATCACATAGAATTTATTAAGATAAGAGAAACAGTCAAAATCACATTCCAGCAAAATCGATTTCACGTGTTTCAAATCTCAAGAAGTTCGAAATCAATAAACTTCCGAGTTCTATTTTTCGTAAAGAGAAAATCAATAATTGGGAGGGGGACGCTTATTTCAGACTTGAGAGCATTCTTAGGGAGTGCTAGTTAAGAAATCAAAACCATTAACATTAACTCGTACCTGCTGTTGACGCATAGAAAATTCTGATTCTGCTTCGTCTGCAAATGCATCTTCTCGATTTATATTTAGTTTATCTCTCACTGATCGTCCAGGTGTTACGCCTGCTACTGATCCAGCTGGAGTCACTGCACCTTTTGGCGTAAATCCTGCAGGTATCAAATATAACTTATACAAACGCCATACAGTAGAAACCCGCATAAAAGAACCTGTTTCTATAAGAAACTAGAGGCTGAAATTCAATCTTTTAAACCCCCTAAATAAGAACCTCTAAGAGGCTGAAACTGGGAAAGGTTCTTATATAATAGCTTTCATGTAAATTATGAAAATGACCAGAATTTTTAGAATTCTTCACATTCTGATCAGACTTCTTCATTGGTACAAAATATTTGTTCTCAAGAATTCTCAAGAATTCTCAAGAATTCTCAAGAAATCTCAAGAATTCTTGGGCTGGAAAACAGTGTTAATGTGTGCAAGGCCTGCTTGTATAAAAGAACCTTTTTGAGAACCTTACAGGCTGGAATTTAGAATAGCAGCCATTTAATTAAGAACCTATTCAGGCTGCCTAGAAAAAACCTAGGTTCTTTTATGCGGGTTTCTACTGTATTGTACAATTGGTTCAAAGATATATTGACAATAAAGAAACAATAAAATGGATACTACAAATGCGGATCAAAAATGAACGAGAAATAGACACAAAAAACATAATATTTGTTAGCACATAAAAAATGATGGTTACAAAGAAAGGTCTTTCCAACAGCAAAGTTTTTCACCTCACTTGACACCTAATTTTTCTCATTTGAAATCTGGACTCAGTCTGGAAAATTGGGCTCAAAACGCAGCATTTCAGTGTATAATACTTAAGAATGAAGGTTCAGCGACAGCTTTTGCCATCATAATCTTGAATTTAGTCTTTGAAATTCTCAGCCATCCTAGTACGAGTATCTTGTAAACCAGGTTCTTATATCAAAAACGTGTACGGTTCCGGTCTTGAAGTCTATATGCAAACAGGTTTTGTAGAAACCATCATGATTTGTACCTCTGATGTCCCCTGGTTTTAAGTCACAAGTCTTGGGTCTTACTCAAATTAGATGTTTGCATCGGTAATTTTGGGTCATCGCAAATCTCACCAAACATCTAATGAGATAGACTGAAGATCATTTGGCGATTGGGCACATCTCAAGTACAGCAAATTCCCGCATGTAAGAACTACAAAAAGGAGAACCTAGAAGCTGTTTTTCCTAAATTATGCACCTTCTAATTAAGAACCTCTTTCAGCTTGATGAAAAATATGTTCTCGTTGCAGGGGTAGCAGAACTGATTTTGGATTGTCATTATTAAGTTAATTTTTGTAACAGTTAGCTATTAAAGTTTGAATCTCCTCCCTTGCTGTTAAACATTATTTGTAAGCTTTGAATTGATTAATACCAAACCAATAACAGGGCTGAACATCTTTGGTGAAGCTTCTAAAACGGACCAAGCAAGATACTCTTCAAAAAAAGAGCCTTTAAAATCTTGAAATTAGTCTTGGTACCTTTAAAACAAGAGCCTATTTCAGCGTGGCTCTCAAAATAGTATGTGCTTATATGCAGGGATTTACTGTATTCAGTCTTGTTCTTAGAACAGTCCAGTACGAATCCAAGCTAGCACAAAAAAAGATTACAAATGGAGTAGGTACCTGCTCCTTCCCGTCCAGGTGTCCTGAATGGCGTAGTTATCAAGTTATTTGGTGTCTGCTGAACTTGATGCTGCGGGGTAGCACCCTTGAAATCACTCTGCTGCAATGGTGTGTTCATTCCTCCCATTAGAGGGGTATCCACCTGATGTAATGCTAATATATTCTGAGCTTCCTGCAGAGACAAGCGTGGTCTATCAATACTTTCATTGTTCAAGCCAACAGTAGACAAAAACATAAAAGTTCTGATGAAGAAACTCAAAATCTTTTCAAAGGTCCTAACGACATTAGCACACAATAAATTGCAGCATTATAAGATATCAGGTTGATGAAATTTCAGCTTTTACGAAATTGATTGGCGCCTGAGAAGCTATTGTTACATAATTTTTCAGAAAGGAAATATGAAGAAAAACAACGTAGATAAATTCAGGAAACGAACCACTATGCACAATCTACAAATGTCATGTCAGCCCTTACGAAAAGGTCTACATTTTTGAGGTCATGTTTTTTCAACTCTTTCCAGTAAAGACATTCATAATGTCGTTTGCAAAAATCAATAACTCGTAAATATGAGTAATTAATGAAAAAGCAAACAATTGAGAGAAATATTAAGAACCAAATGTATCAAGAAGGATTTAAGCAAAAACACAAGCGAAAAATTTGGCATTTCACAGAAATTAAAGAAAAGAAACTTTACGAAAGGATACTTCCAAAAAATAAAACAAATGAAATTTAAAACTTAGTAACTCCAAACTCCGAAAACGTACCTGTAAGACGGTGTCTTGCTGCGCAGGAGTTCTTGGCGTCCGTTGAGGCAAATTAGTACCAGGTGTTATGGAATAATCAGACAACAGGGCTTTAGATGCTCCTTCCTCCTCACCATCCACGATTGCCTTCGCATTTTCACTAGCAATACCAAGTTTTACAACCTAAGAGAGAAGGAATCATAACTGATATTTGTAAATCTTGCTGGTTTCAATAAAATAAGTGGAAACCAGCATACGCGTAAAAAACCATGGGTAGACAAACTGGCAGGCCTCAATGAAACTGATGCGATCAAGCCACACACAAACCACAACAAACGAAAATTTAGGCTAACTTTTTTGCTCTTTTTGTTTTCCTGCCTAATAATTCTTGTTTAGAAAAACTTACAGTCTTTCATTTGGCTCTAGAATTCTCATCATGACGTAAAGAATTCTCGTCATGTTAATGAGCACAAAGCCTGTGCACTGTAAACCTTGCTAGCTTCAAACATGCTGAAACTAGCACATGAAACAAATCTTGATAGGCTAACAAGCTGACACGCCTCAGCCAAACTCATCGAAACAAATGGCACGAAACCTTACACGAGTACGTTCATGCCAACCAGGGCATGAAAAAAATTTCTTCTTGCGACCGGGAAAAAAATCTTGCATACATTTCCAGCAGGAACAGATAAGTGTCCAGCTTGCAAAAAGTGCTTAGATTCCAGAGATAGCTATGCAATAATATGTAACTGATTTTATGTAAAAAACACATTAGGCACAGAGAAAACAAACTGTATGAAGTTGGGAATCATAAAGCTGGGTACCTTATAAAACAAATCATTATGACTTCTGAGAAGCATGAAGGAAATCTAGTACTTGCTAATCTTGCAATTGTTGTATACTTGCATATCACTTTGTATCAGTATGAGTATCAGTGAAATAATTATCGAAACTGTGAAAGTTTAATCTTACTAGACCAACCCTAATTTTTGTGAGATACAGCAGACGTGGAAGAAAGAGCTTCCTTTGCTGTGAAACATCAATTTGATTCAAATACAATTCGAATCACAAAGAGATGATGTACAAAAGAAAAGCATTTTCTAAATTTAGACTCTCTTTTGGGCCATAATCTCTGAAAATGATTGTGAAGTAATTTTCTTCGCCTGACAGATGCTCTGAGCAGCTGGACGTTCCGCAAAGTTTTGTTGCAGTTCGAACTGTGAAACTATCATTTTAAACAATGAAATTTCTTGGGAACCTGCCCATAATTTGAATAATACACACCTCCTTATTGATTGCAAATTGTACCAGAGAAACAATCTATGTCAGGTGACTTTTCTTTGATTTTGTAAGTTGCTTTTCTTAACGAGTAACAGAGTGATACATGAAAAGAGATATATGTTGGAAAATTATGAATTGAAAATTTCCTGTGACCGCCCGGTCGCATGGTCGGGTGGGCTTTCATGCCCTGATCCCAACTATCAACTGTCATAGTCCAATTTTCTACGTTTTTATCAACCGTCATAGTTTAATTTTCTGCTTCAGGGAATTCAATCCTCAAAGAACCTTTTTTCAGTTGAAAAGAACCTGAAAGAATCTCCCGAAACCATTTGTGATGAGGCACTACATGACTGATTAGACGATCGATTGACTGATTATTGATTGATTGATTTCGGAGTGATTGAGTGATTAATCGCTTGACCAATTGATTGACTGATTAAGCATTAAAACCATCGTCATAAATATCCTTCACTTTCAATAAATTGAACCGAATTGATGTTGCTGTTGTCACTTCAGATTATCGCTTTAGATGTAGCAAGATACATCAGTTCAGGCAATGAGCGAAACAACCGTGGTAATGAGTCAAGAAATATACCTCTTCTAATTCAGCATCTGAGATCTGTGGTGCAGGCAGCACCAATTTGCTTCTCTTTTTCACAGGCTCTGAGTTCATCATCCTAAAATCGCAAATAAAATTACTTCAACAAAGTCTTCATTATACAAGCTAAAAAATATACCGAAACCAGTAAGTCTGCTAACCCAGTCAAACGTAACAATTTTATATCAGCCCTGAAGAAGTCCTGCTTGGCATGGCGAAATATTGGCAATATATCATATCATTATACAAGCTAAAATATATACCGAAGCCAAGTCTGCTAACCCAGTCAAACCTAACAACTTTATATTAGCCCTGATGAAGTCCTGCTTGGCATGGCGAAATATTGGCAATATATCATATCATTATGCAAGCTAAAATATATACCGAAGCCAAGTCTGCTAACCCAGTCAAACCTAACAACTTTATATTAGCCCTGATGAAGTCCTGCTTGGCATGGCGAAATATTGGCAATATATCATATCATTAGATTCACTGTTGTCTTTCGTTCCGTTGCGGTGTTCCTGCCTACAAAGTATTTTAACCAGTGAATGCTACTTCAAATACTCATTTCAATGATCTTACATCCCTGTGAGCATCCTAACCGGACAGGTCTCTTTCTACGAGGGCAGGTAAACGTTACCAGGTTTTGAGCAGGTTTAAATCTTCTTTTTCCTCGGTTCTCTTTCACACCAAATGCTTCGGCACAGCGTCAATGATATCTCAAGCACTTAGATCTGTTAGTTCTTTCACATTTTACATTCAACGACAATATTTTGTCCAGTATCGTTAACGAAGTTATTTGCATGAAATACGTTTCCTTAAAAACGAAAAAATTAAGGTTGGGTACTTTTGTATAATTATATCATATTTTGTATGTACTTTTGTATACTTTTGTATAACACTGACATAAATGGCATCCGTCCACACTGCAGTATATATTTGTGTAGTATCCTGTACTATGGACACCCTATGACAATGTATTTCTTTAATAGCATTTATGTAAATAAGCATGTTGTACGATTTAGAATCAGTTCAGTACTACGCAAGCATGTAGCAGGTCCTTGTGTTTGACCCTCTCGCCTCCCGACATCAGGGACATTACAATTTGTTAAAGAAATTCGTATCTGCAAAGCTTTATGCCTCGTTCAATTCCTACCCTGACCATCCCCCTCGGCAGCCCGGGGGTCAATGAAAAGTCCTTGGTCAAATACCCGGGGGCCGGGGAAAATTTACGGTCAAATGCCCGGGGCCCGGGAATATTTTTTGAGCAAATGCGCGGAGCTGTCCCGGGGGGGTGGTCAGGGTAGGAATTGAACGAGACATTACACAGGAACTTTGAGGGATGACTTACTTATTGATCTGCATAATTGCACCTGGAAGATCATTTTCTTTTCTTCTTCTTTGGCGTTGTTTGTCTTTGCGTCTTTCCGCCTAAACAAAAACTGTTTACTTGAGTACGGCATTCTACGGTTTTTAATATGAACAGGATGCAAAAGAACGGCAAAGTGGTTTCAAAATACTTATACATTCAGTGCTTATCAAGCATGAGAAAAATTGCGATACTAATTCGGCCCTTTGGCTATCAAGCAGAACCCGTTCTTTCAGCTATCATTCAAATCTATCAAGTGCTCTACAGGGTGTCCCATAAAGACAGCACTACTATCAACCCTTATAAAAATGCAATAAAATTTGAATATGACACTAGAACCCCTTCCTTGAAGATTTACTTAATTTTGATATTGCTGGAGAACAGCAGAAGTGCTGCTTTTGACGCAACCATTCATTTGCCTTTCCTCTTCCATAAATTGGCAGCCACATGTCAGAAACAAGGACAGATTTTGTAAGACAATAGCACGAGTTGGTTTTGATTGACACCACAATTCCAAGCGATTAGCGATCGCAGACAAAGGGATTTCTCTCAACCAGTAATTCAAAAGAAGCAAAGCCGCAAAAATAACTCTGGAAACCAGGTAGCTAGCTCGCTTGCTGTGCATTCCAGAAACTGTATTTAAGCGCAGACATGAGCATAGATCGAAAGAAGAAGGATATATCTACGCATCTACCACGGGCATTTTATTTCTGTTGCTCTTAAAAACAATTTCTGGAATGCACAACGAGCGAGCTAGCTACCTGGGTTTAGGAGCATAGGAATCATTCGTCGTACATAGCCGATTGCTCGTGGCCCATGGTCGAAACCGCCAAAGCCTCATTTTCACGGACCAATCAGACGGCTAAAAAGCGTAGGAGACAAAAGAAACCCGTGAAGATTTTCCTAAATTTTGCCTACCTTCATAAAACGCAACCAGGACAAAAAACTGCTTGAGATTTCCCGAATTTTTTTGAAGCAATCTACTCTCCAGATGTTTGGGAGTAAAAGTTTGGATGCCGGTTAAAATATCTTCAGGATTGGCGGAGTTATTGCCTCTCCAATAGACAAAATCGGCGAAGGCTTGTCGAGACATGTTTACGCCACTTCAAGTCAGGTGATAAAGCCTCTTGATAAAACCTCTTTTGAATTTTATAAGTTATTTCGCAACGAGCAAACTTTTGCCATGAATGTAAAAAGTAGTACAATGCAGAAACTTCCCTAGAGTATTGCCACATGACTTGAAATGCGCGAACAAGCCTTTGTAGACTTTTTCAATTCACATAGAAACCGTAGGGGCAGTGAATTTTCAATAAAAGAAAATTTAGCGAAAGACAATAGCAAGAACAATTGAAAACACAGATTGTGGCGTTTTCGGGTCGTCCTTACAACAATCGCTATTGTTATTACTATTGTCTCCCGGCCAGAATCTCTATTGTTCAAGGTTCAGTGCCTTGTCGGTTTGTTTGTGGCCATAACTCCACCAATCCTGGAGATATTTTAACCGGCATCCAAACTTTTACTCCCAAACATCTGGAGAGTAGATTGCTTTAAAAAAATTCGGGAAATCTCAAGCAGTTTTTTGTCCTGGTTGCGTTTTATGAAGGTAGGTAAAATTTAGGAAAATCTTCACGGGTTTCTTTTGTCTCCCTCGCTTTTTAGCCGTCTGATTGGTCCGTGAAAATGAGGCTTTGGCGGTTTCGACCATGGGCCACGAGCAATCGGCTATGTACGACGAATGATTCCTATGCTGGGTTTAGGAGAAACTTTTGCGGCTTTGCTTGTTTTGAATTACTGGTTGAGAGAATTTCCTTTGTCTGCGATCGCTAATCGCTTTGAATTGCGGTGTCAATCAAAACCAATTCGTGCTATTGTTTTACAAAATCTGTCCTTGTTCATGTCAGATTGACACAAATAAGGTCTGAAACTCTAAGTTGAATGACCTACACAACTGTGTAACACTGAGACAATTAAAGCTACAGCTCCTCCACAGCAGCCACAAAAACGGGGCACGATTTTTTGGACACCCTGTCGGTACTACGAATTTTCAAATACCTGAATCTCTTTTTGAACCACCCGGTAGTGAATATGATATCAGGATAGAGTTTTAACGAGAAGGTAAATCAGCAAAAATTACGTCAACAAAATTTATCCATGCCTACCTCTTCCATATCATCACGTCTCTTTTCATCCATCTGATCTAGTCGAAGCCTCTTGAAATTTGGATCCAATGGTTTTACTGCTTCCTCAGATGTGTCATAGAAACCTACAAAAGAATGATTTAGAATGAAATGAGTACATGATTAAAGGTAATCTGTAAATGTAAGTACAGCGACTTTGCTATTTTCACGTGATATTTCATGTGATCACTTTACCGTAGATTCAAAAAGATAGCCAGGGGTAATATAAGCAGATTGATGACTTATTTGCGGCTGCGATTTCAGATCTGAACGTAAAGTCTCACAGCAGGCAGCCTCGTTGTGAAATTTGAATTATAGTTTTGCATGTGTTCAGTTAAATTCTACCAATCACAGTGCGCTCCTGGGGCTCTTCGTCAGCATCGTGTCAGCACATTTTGACAAGAGTGTATACGCTGCTGTACTTACATGGACACATTACCTTTAAAGGGTTTGTGCAAGGTTAAAAGCGTGCATTTGCAGAGAGCAGAAAATCTAAAATATCCCATGCAAATCAAAAGTGCACACGGGCCATGAACAATGGATAGCCAAAGAAACAATGCTGTGTCTTGAATGTGTTCTTTCTTCTATTCACAGACCAGCCTGCTGTAAAAGCTCTATTTAGCCCCCCCTCTCTATTAAGCCCCCTCCCACCTGTATCAAATTCCAGAAGCTACCAAAGATTTTCCTTTCATTTAGCAAAATAACTTTCTATGTCAATTTTGATATGGTTTGGGACAAAACTGTGTCGAATTCATGTATTTGACTCGTAAAATTGTATCTTGAATCCGCGATATATGTGGAAAAGAACTAACAAGCTATCATATACATCCTTGTCATTTGATTTTGTGAATAAGCCCCCCTCTCTAATAAGCCCCTATCTATGTATGAATGTATAATTTTGCCATCAATTTAATCAAAAAATAAAAACATGAAAAAAAGTGATCTACTCTCAAGTATATAAAATTTATATGCAAAAGCTAAAAATGTAGTCCAAAATTGTCTCTTCTTTCCCCGCTGGAGTGTCCGAAATTAAAATAGAGCTTTTACGGTATTCACCATTACACATCGAGATTTGATGACTGTAAAAATGCCATCAAATCAATTAGACATAAACAGCATCTTGGGAGCCTACCGGGTAATCCAACAGAAAGGGAAAGTTTTTTGGAAAATCCCCAAAATTAGATTAAGCCATCCATTAAAAAAATGTCTTTATTGCATTTGTGCCAAGAATCAAATTAGTCGGAGATGTGATCGTTATTTCATTCCCACGCAAAAAAACAATCAAATTTATAGCTCTAATAACCAGATGACGAGCGATTGTATTTCAAAACATCATAGCCAAAGAGTGATTTTATGTGATTTTCTACGAGAAATTAAATTTCACATGATCAAATAGCTCTTAGAAGCATTTTAGAAGAGCAGAAGAGGCCCAAAATAAAATGCCTCGACCTACTGGGTGTCTGAAAAAAATGTTAACGTTAATTTAGATGTCAGAAAATGACGTCAAAATGAACGGGCTCCATGGTAACTTAGCCCTGTCTCTAATATTTTGAATCAATTTTGGATACATTTAATACCTGACATCAATCCATAGAGAATTCACCGATTTATCAGATTTGTAAAGATCTATTCTGTATGAACGATGAAACAAGAGAACCCTGAATGACCTGAAGTTGCAAATTCGAACTACGGTCATTTGCAAAAGTTTAAGACCACCCTTTGATAAAACGACATCCCACGCGACTTCTCTGCTTATTTAGTTTCCTGTAGCGATTTCAGGTCAATTTCCATGTACATTCTGGATTTCGGTGTTGTCTTCTTAAATCCTCTGTCATTTTGTTGTGATGTCACAATGAAGTTTATATGAATCCTTGGAAAATATAGTAGTTCAATCGAGAAGTGGGTTGACCCAGAAAAAGTGATACCAAGCTGAGATTTACGTTAATCGATGGAGCAGAGGACGATAAAGTTTGGGCACGCCGTTCCAATGAAATTTTTGGCAAGATCTTTAGGCCACAGGAAATTTGTTGAAAAAGGCTGAATTTTTATGGTGCTATCAAAACACCATTGTTATCTAGAAAATAAAACTGAATTGCTCCAGAAACATTTAATTAGCTAGAATCATTACAAAGAGGCTTGTATTTGGAACTTAAAAAAGATTGGCTGTAATTGATGTCGCCCAGGTCAACCTATCATCGAGCTGTTCAGTTAATTTACGTGCATAGTACATTTCGTTTCAAGGAATGAAGAAAGTCACAACCAACATTAAGACATCCAAAGTCTGCTTATAATTTTTCATTTCCCTCGAGAAGAGATATCAGGGTTTAATTGTGATTCGTGTAGCCAATATCAGAATTCGTTGAAGAATGCAAGCATCTAAAAACCATCGCACCAAAACTTCATTAGCAGGACGGACAAATTAAAGTATCCAAAGAATTTAAGGTTCTAGGGACTGAGTTATATTATTGTGGAGCTCATTTGGGTCAGAGAATCTCGCAGGCTTACCAACAGCAATTATTAAGATGTTGTAATGAGTGTACAGAATAGGACTTGCGCATATATAAAAATTCTTGAGCCATAGCATACGGCTCGAATCTTTAACAACGTCGGTGTAAAATTTGATTACAATTTTCTTTGAATTAAATGGTTTGGAAAAAACTTAGGGTCTGTTGTTGTAAATCGGCCATGGAAATTCATTGATATCTTGATTTAATTTCAAAATGGCGGCTTTTATTAAATTTGGGGCTATGGCATCATCAAATTTCCAAATCCTAAACCAGAAAAGCTGCATATTTTTGCTTGCCACCATATTGTAGACCTTCATAAACTATGGTTTTCTTGAAGCTTATATAATTTTCCCTCTATTGGTTTAGGATCTACGATGAAAGTTTCTCAAAATTTTCCACAAATATTTTGATGAAAAACTACATTGCCGTCATTTTTGAAAAAAGATCAAGATATAACAAAATTTCCGCGGCATATTTACAGCAAAGTACAATAAGTTCCTTTCAAGCCATTCGATGCAAAGAAAAATGTCATAATTTTACACCCACCTTTTTGAAGATTTGAAATATTGAGCCCTATGCTTTGAGCCATATCAAAGGCTATGAATTTTACCACACAAGAATTCTGAGGCAGGAAAACTCAAGTTAATGTGCGCAATGGCTGCACGAAGATTATGACATTTGGAAGATAGCCACAAGAATACACCAAAGACCAAATCGAACGAACCTTGCGCAGGTTTCTTTTCAAAAGGGATCTCTGCATTGTAGTCAACACCACGTTTCTT